>OZ018411.1:14979831-15651283 GCA_963969595.1 Neckera pumila | reverse complement strand
TTTCATGAATTTTGGATTTTTGTTGATTGAAATCTAATTGATTGAAATTTGACTCCAAAATTTTGATTTTCTAATTTTTCACTTCTTAAATCGCAAAAAAATATATTTTTGATATATATAATTATTTTATATTATATTAAATCTTTATTTTATTTTTTGCAATTTAAGAAGTGAAAAATTAAAAAATCAAAATTTTGGAGTCAAATTTCAATCAATTAGATCTCAATCAACAAAAATCCAAAATTAAATTCTAGACAAGATGTACATTCTTCATATAAAAAAAATGGAACATTTTGACTTTTTACAAAAAGTTTTTTTCCCATAGAAATTTCATTCAATTAATAATAGGTCTAAATATAGTCCATTTAAAGTGAAATTACACATGAGGGTAGAACTCCTTTTGTACAACATGTCTAAATTTCACTTCAAAATTCCAATTTCTCAATTTATGAGAGCGTTTTTAAGGGTGGCCAACTACTTTTGGGAGTCACCGTAGTTTATGCTCTAGATTTTTTAATCTTGCTTTTCTAATTTTCACCCCTCCGTTGCAAATTTCACCGAATGACTAGGCAAGTTTGTGCAACTACCGTATTCAAATTACTGACAAGTGACACAACAAGTAAATGCCACGGTCAATTCTCCAGTCTCGTTCTCCACAACATGCAAGAAGGGGGGTCACACCTTCTTCATGGAAAATGGGCTCTCATTAACTCCACTTTCCTCTCCACATCTTCTCAACCTTCATGGAAGTGAGAAGGTGTGACTACCTCTAAATATTGTATAGTAGGATTAGTACTTTGTCGATGGCCACTTGAGGCAAATGGACCTAGCCAATGCCCAACTATTTGGATTATGGATATTCCCAGCTATCTAACATTATACTTTAATTTGCATTGATTAATCGTTGCATGAGGAAAAATTTCAGCCCTGAAGAGGGCCGCAAGTTTTGCACCCCCTTGGTGCAATTATCAGCCCAAGCACTAAGTTAATTTACTGCATGTGTCAAATGCATTGAAACATGAGCCAATCAATGACCCTTATTATTTGCCCGAGTTGTTTTTATCTTTCACTCTGACAAATATTGACGCGTGGCCTTGTAGTTACTGATGGGTGTAGAATATTCCACACCATTCTAATGGGGGACTGCTTTGCTATTGAATGTTATGGTACCATTGTGTTTGTGAGTGTCTTTTTGAAGAAATGCCCAAATTGCTCATAATACTATTGAATAAATAAATAACTCTAACGTTTTAAAATCAGAAAATAATGGGAGGTAGATTGTGTACCATACTATATGTCTTACATTATATGGAGTAATCAACTAGAATATACTTTTTCCAGATTTAGATGCTAGCTTTGTGGAGGCACATTGTACAATGGGCCAGGACATAACTTACTTACATAAAATAGTGAAATTAGGTTGCCCCACATTAATTTCTCAACAGTCCACACTACAGAAATATTCACTGCTTCTGTACAATGATGCATTCAATTCAGAGCCATGTATATGGCATAGATTTGTGCACTAGGGTAGTTGCAAGAAACACCTGCTGGTTTTGGCTCAAAACAGCCTTAGTACTGGAGTACTGTGACTTTTGAAATAAATTTTTTAAAAATAAAATAAAATATGAATAATTTGTAAAGCACTCAAAATAGTATGTATGCAAAAATTCAAACCTAAAAAAATTTATCTCTAAAAGTTATGCCCATTTTAAGAGTGATGGAAAATGCAAGAAAATACACAATATGGAATTTTATTTTTAGAAAATAGTAAAAAAAATCAAAAAATTAAAGAAAAAATCCTATTTTTTCTGCCTTTGAGGTGCTTCTCCTCAACAACTTTCACTTTTGGGAAAAAAAAATTGTATTCTCTGCACATGCGCAAAGGTAGTACACTTTGAGCATATGTGGAAGGTGGACACTTTATTATTTTTGAAGAATTTCTTTGTAGGCTTGTGTAATTTTAGTAGAACTCCTTGCATACCAATTTTCACTTTCAAATTTGCATTTTTGAGTTGAAAATAGTACTAAAACCCTCCAAAATGGCCAAAGTAGACATCCAATTGGGGGCAGTTTAAAAATAGTAAACTAATTTTAAAAAATTGAAAAAAATTACACAATGTTTGAAACTACCACATGTACCTTCCTTTCAAATTTCATGAAAAAAGAACATACAACGCAAAAGTTATGAGTGAAAATGTATGTATCCAAGGCCAAAGGGATACCAAAAAGGACAAGTGTTTCTTGCAACGACCCACTAGTTCAAGGCCTGGTTCAGAGAGTGGCATGCACCTCTATGTGGAACAAGCATTGATCCATGAGGTAATTTATCTCAAGTAAGGCAACCTTATTGACAAGGCAACCTAATTTCACTATTTTGTGTACTGGAGAACATTGCCAGCATTTCCCAAGAAATCTGACTTGCTTGCCGTGTACTCTTTGTATTTGCAATGAAATTCTGTTTCATTTGTGTAAAAAATAAAAAAATAAAAAAGTAAAAAGTAAAAAATCTGACTCGGCATAGGAACTCTGCAGTGTTGAATTTGTTGACTTAGATCCCGTGTGATGATGGTCCCCACTCTTCCAGGCACCATGGCATGTTCCTATCGATCTTGTTTTTTGGGCAACATAGGGGCCAAATTGCACCATTTCAAAAAAAATGTTTGGAATAGGATTGGCCCACTTTAGCTAGTCTCTCTCTTGCTTTGGTCTTTCTTTCTTCCTTCAGTTTTTTCTTTTCATTGTCCAGCCTTAGGGTTTGGGCATATTGTATGTGGTTTTTCTTTAATGCAATGGATTTTCCATTTTTTCAAAAAAAAAAAAAGATGTCTACTTTTTGCCAATAATAGTAATCTTTTTTGCCAAAAATTTTCCAAGTCTATTAATAATATGGATGAAGTTGTCAAATTTGGAATGAAAAAGTGCATGAATATGATTTAAAAGTGCTTTTTGGTTCGAAAGATAGATGAATGTAGAAATACATTGCTTCACCAAATTTTAAGCGATTGTCATTGTGGCACTTTCTCAAAAAGTAAAAATAAATAAAGGGTTGTTTCCTATTTGCAGGTGTTTGTTTTTGTTTTTTTAGAAACAAATGAATTAGAATTCCATTGCAAAGGTTACATAAGGTAGTCTATTCTAAAAGCCACCATATTCTAAATGCGACCCTGACTTAGGAATGAGTGACATGTTGCTTGAAATACCGATGAGCTAGGTAGGCTTAAATGGTTGCTTTAAGAGCAAACTACCTTAATACAAACCATTAGCCACAAGTGGCCTGGTAAGAAACCAAAATGACACAGATTTGTATCTATTGTTCATACACGTGTCATGCTAGTAAGCCATGTTGACAAAAAATTGACAATTGTTCCTCAAGGGGATTCCAAAATTGCAGCACAAAGTACAACAAAAAAATGACACAGGAAGATGCTGTGCTTGAACCATTTTTATGAGTAAGGCAGCCTAGGATTCACCATTTCTAAGTCTACAATGGGGCATGACATCACTTCACAACTCAGTAACCACTATATCAAGCCAGGCCAATCCCCCTAAGGCCAATTGCACAAAATCCAACAAATCTAATTTGTCGAAAAAAATAATATTATATAAAAAAAGTTTTTTTAATTAAAATTTGACATTGGCTCCAAGGCCAAGAATTGGCCTCCCCTTTTCGGTGCACCCAATTCAACATGCTCAGGCCATGTCAAATCATATCTTTTTTGAATTAAAAATTCATTCCACCAAATTGGCCTAGCCTCTAGGTGTAAAGCGGCCCTTAATCCCTACAATAATCCCTTAATACAACGTTTTTTTGGCAACATAGCAATTTTGGGCAGCTTACTACAAATGGAATTTTTATTTTTTTCCTTTAAAACTCACACAATATGTGCCCAAGGAGTAGCTTTAAAGCCCAATAATTTTATTTATTTATTTTTTAACAAATAGAAAGTACCATTGCATTAAAAGAAACCAAAGAACAATAGCCAAACCAAGGTTGGCAAATGAAGAGATAAGAGCAGAAACATAAAAAAAAGAGAAATACAAAGAAAGAAATAAAACTAAATGAGCTCAGAGAAGGGCAATAGTTTTCATAACTTTTGACTAAGTGGTTCAAAAGTTATTGTATGATATGTCATTCTCATTGCTTGTGCAGCTTTTGGTGTTTTTGTCCATTTCACTTGTGATTGGTTGATTTACTATTTATGAAACACATTTGATGCATATATAAAGGTGGAAGACAAGCAATTGAAAGGTACACCAAATAAACTAAGTACACTTAATTGCAACCCCAACCTTATTACAGCATAGTGAACATTTCATCTTCATTTCAAAACCTAAATTCAGAGTAGGCAATCTTTTCTTCTTTATATGATACAAATCTCACAAGACAAGAATGACTATCTTAGATTTAGATTGTGATATAAAGGAGGGGTGTCCTAAGGATTGCAATTAGATGTCTTTAGCTTACAGATTTGAAATTATAACAGGTTGATTTGGCCATGTTCAAGTGGAGATACCCTAAACAAGGGGGGGGGGGGGGGGGGGGGGGGGGGGGGGCTAAGTGGGGATTGCAATCAGGTGTCTTTAGCTCATAGATATGAAATTAGATTATGTCTAGGGCAATGTCCGAGGAAGAAGGAATTCTGCGAATTAAAATGCCAACGAGGAGGGCAGAGCCCAACAAGGAGGCATTTTAATTTGCAGAATCCCCGACAATGAAGGACATTGGCCAACATAAACCACGAGCAAAAAATGTCGAAGTTGGATGAAAACAATCAGATAAAAAATTGCAATTGGATGGAAAATCCGTAATGCCTGATTATGAGGGCAAACCCACCTAATCGGGCATTAGGGCCTCATTGCGCCTCATAAACCTCCCAGGAAATGAACAGCGCATTTCCTGGGAGTGGTTGACGGTTGGTTGATTTGGGCATGATCAAGTGGGGATACCCTAAGTACCATCCGAGATTCTGACATTCTCCTCTTCAAAAATGTCGAGCATTGCAAGAATTTCATCAAGCCCCACTTGCAAGGTTTTGTTCTTGACAGTCTTGGAGGCAATTGCAGCACTGCTCAATTTTGATGTCTAAGATGATGACTGTTTCTGAGGGAATTAAGTTATCCTGAGGCACAGACGGAGCGCTGAGGGAAATTTCTGAGGGTATAGTCTTCATTAAGACCTGGCACCCGTGAGATTTCTCGAATTTCCCTCAGAGAACGAGTCCGAAGCTGTACCTTGAGGGATGGAGTTTTTGACACAGTAATCCCATCAGGGAACTGAACTGAAGGTCTTTCCGATCAGCGGAACTGGTCGGCGCAGATGTAGGCTTCGCCGGTTTCCTGGCTGAAGAGGGAAGAGCGCGCTGTCCCAGATGTGCGTGAGGCCAATTGTCGTACGTTTCTGCATTCAGGGTCTGATATCTGCGAGTGTAGTTCTTCCGGCTGCTCTTGGCCATCACCCACTTGGCGCGATTCAAAGGCCCAACGTGCTTGTGGGAGCTCCAACATTTGAGTATTTGACAAACTGCCCAACAGAGCCCAGCCACGTGAGCCGAGCACACGCCGGAGACCGGAGTTCGCGATTGGAACGCCCCGACAGATGGGCTCGCGTGGCTGGGCTCTTTCAAGCATCAAATCCAAGACAGACGCGATGCAGAGTGTGCCGACCTCACGCCAGGCGAAGTTAAGCGGCAGAGCTTCTGCTTCTTCTCATGCCAGGCAATCACCTGGAACTCGCATCGCCCTGTTTGGACAGCCACTGAGCGCTTTTTCCAAGGACAGGTTTCCTTTCAGTTCTTGCTGCATGATTTGCTTATTGAAAGCTTTTCGTCATCATCGGCAACTGAAGTTTTGGATGGTCCTCTTTCGCACTAATTCAAATTGCAAGGATTTTTACTATGTGGGTTCTCTTAGAAAGAAAATGAAGAGTCATTTCGTTGCAGAGAGAGAAATCATTTTATTCCTGTTTTGTAGAGTGTCAGCATGAGATTATCCGTTGCAGAGATCTGACACTTAGCGACCCTGGACTAATTTTGCAGTAGGCAAAGGTAAAAGCTGAAAGAAACCAATAGGATCCCCTAATACCAAATTTGGCCTGTCCACCCCCCTTGATCCATGCGCTCCACCTGAAGCCATTCATTCAAAAGCAGATGAGGTTTCCTGGGGTGGGGTCACCCTCCCTCACAACAGGTGGCTATCCGATGTCAATGAACCACGGCCATTGATGATTGCTCCCTTCTTCCTTACATAAAGCACTCCCCTCCCATCACCTGCTCCATATCCCCACAAGCTTTGCACACGCTCTCCACACCTCTTCCACCTTGCAGAATTCACCAACTTAGCTTTGCAGTGAGAGTTTTTTGGTTTGTCGATCGAGATGGCAGCTTCAACCGCTGCTTTGAGCACCATTGTGCCCGTCGCCTCCCTGGCGGGCAGCAGCAGCAGCGCCAGGGTGCGTCCGTCCTCGGTGTCTATGGCCAAGGCCTTCGGCTTAAAGACGAAGGACATGGGGCGCATCACTTGCATGGCCACTTACCAAGTCACTTTGATTGATGAAGGTGGGGAGAAGACGACATTGTCCGTGCCGGACGATGTGTACATCTTGGACGCGGCTGAAGAAGGTGGCGTTGACTTGCCGTATTCGTGCCGTGCGGGGTCCTGCTCTTCTTGCGCTGGGAAGATTGAGTCGGGCACGGTCGACCAAAGTGAGCAATCGTTCTTGGACAGCGCACAGGAGGATGAAGGCTTCGTGTTGACGTGCATCGCCTATCCCAGCAGCGACGTCACGATCCTCACCCACAGGGAGGAGGATCTCAATTAGAGCAACCGTGACAATTTTTGCAGTTGCACAAATGCCTTGGTCAGTGGCGACTCCCGCCTTGGGAAGGCGCCTGTAAAGTAGAGGAGAATAAGCAGTTCTTGAATTCAAGACCTTTGTATCATATGTACTGGAGTCTGTCCTTCTAGGATATGGATTTTTGTAGCGATATATCCATCAGAGTTTCGATGGAGATGTGTAGTATCTTTTTGATGTTCAATTTCGGCTGTTCTTGGCCACATGATTCACGAGCTTGACGGTGTTTTTCTTTGGTTATGGCCGAGAAATTCTGTTGGAGCTTCTGTGTTCATGTGCGGACGTTATGTCTCCTGTGCGGATTGAAAATGAACGTCGTGATTTTTTGGCTCAGTATTGGCGTTATACAGACCGCTTTCGTGGGAGTAGTGTTGTGTTTTTTTGATTGTAAAGTTCATCAGTGTTCGATTATTGACCTTGGTAGCTTTGCTCAGGGCTTCGGTGGTTGTGGCCGATGGATTTTCTGTATCTCCTGGTTATGCTAATGTTGTATCTGGCATTGAAATGGGGCGTCGTGTTTTTTGCTTTTATGCAGATTGCGTCAAGGTGTGAATTACAGCGATGCTACAAACTTTTGGCTATCCTTGATTGATATCCCGTTTTTTCTATTTGATGTGAGTTTTGGGTAGGATGTGAGGGGTCTATAGAGAATTTCCATGTTACCGGTTTTGTACATCATTTGGCTTGTGGAGTAGAGGTCATGTTGTCATTTGACGATTACGAGGTAATACTAGCTCTGTTATTCATTGCTAAATGTTAAGTTGGCCTCCGTTTTTTGCTCTATCAAATCTTTTCTGTAAGCGAATTGTGTAATGATTGAGAACTCTGATGATGAATTATCTTGACATAATTCTGAGTTTCTTATCATGACAAATTAAGCAACTTTCATGAAACTGCATGTATGGTTGAAAATCGCAGTAAGGCTATAAAATCTTCAGGTTGCTGTGAAGGGAAATCGTTCACACTTAAGGAGCTCGACATGTGTAATACTTTTCTCAACCAATCTCAAGATTTGTGATTCAAAGCTAGAAATTGAGCGCTCAATTTATGCTACGAAATGTCATTGCATCTTTCTCAAAGATGTGACATGGTTTTGAACCGAAAAACTCTCTCCGAAATATTTACCTTTCGTCGCGAATTTTATCTTCACTGCTTCCACTTTCAAACTCAAAACTTGCACTCTAATGTAGCAAAACGGGGTCCCATCTTCACATCTCAGATGGGCAACACTATTCAAC
The DNA here is from genome assembly GCA_963969595.1 of Neckera pumila. Classification (NCBI taxonomy): domain Eukaryota; kingdom Viridiplantae; phylum Streptophyta; class Bryopsida; order Hypnales; family Neckeraceae; genus Neckera; species Neckera pumila. Next base: position 15,643,192 of record OZ018411.1, on the reverse strand, counting down.
AATATATTTGGAGAATGCTAGTGTCAAGGCATGGAAATTTTTTTTGCTGATACCCTATCCTCCACTTGGCATGAAAGTGGCCTTCCCCAGCACAAAGCGTTCAAAGCATTTCCAAAGTGAGCATTCGAGAATCCAGAGAAAAAAATTGGGAGGCTTCCACGTGCCGCCAACAGTTCCCTCAACTCACAGAAGACTCCACATGGCAAGAGGCAGAAGCAGAATGCCTCCTAAGCATCAGGAGAAGCCTCCACAACACGGTTCACTTTTCCTAAGGTAACCGACCCATTTCCGACCACTTAAGCAATTACGCATATTTGGAGCACAGTTTTTTTGAGTGTGGAATTTTTCCCGTGTACAAAAATAGAGTTTGGAAGGACTCTACATTTTTCCAATTTTTTTTTACTAAAAATGTAATTACTATGAGTTTTTTAGTTGAAGATTCTCTTAGACCTATAATACAAACCTTTCTATTTGTGACCATAGGTAGATTGCAAAATCGACCAAGGATTGGTTACAATATTAATCACCTTGTAGCCAATCATGTTGCACCACACCTGCTCCAAGAATTGAGCCACAAATGCACGGAAAGACAACAGTCTATACCATCAAAATGAAGGGGGGGGTCAAAAAGGGTCAGCTACCTTATAAAGGAGCCGACCCATTTCCAACCACTTAAGCAATTACAGAAGGCAGATTTTTTTAGCAGGAAAATTAACCTGTGTGCAGAATTAGAATTATGAAGGTTTCCATAATTTTCCAGATTTTTATTTCTCAAAACGTATTTACTATGAATTTTTTTGTTGAAGATTCTGTTTGATCCATTCTTGTCATATAGACTTTCCTATTTCCAATCAAGGGCTAGTGTAAAATCCACCAAGGGTAGATTGCAATATTGAGAGTCTTGGAGTCTAATGTGCCTTAATTGCCTCAGGAACCATGCCATAATTAATTATTGTTCATCTGCACCTTCACAGAAAGAGAATTGTCTATATAGCTAAAACGGGAGGATAGTTGGGAATGCAATGCCTCTTCTAAGGGAACCAGCCTATTTCCAACCACTAAAGCAATTATTCATATTTAGAGCAGGGCTTTTTCTTTTGGCAAAATTTTGCCAGATTTGTCAAATCTATGACCTCTGTGGCTTTGTCCCTCCAAAAACTAACCTCTGCTGTGAAGCCACAAGAGGGACACTAGTCCAAAAAAAAAAGCCTTGATTTCAAGTGCAGATTTTTTGAATGTGGAATTTTTCCCATAATTACTATGAATTTTTCAGTGGAAGATTTTCTTTTACCTATAATGGTGATATAGACCTTTTTATTTTTGACCATAGGCTAGTTGCAAAATCGACCAAGGATTGGCTGCAATATTGAGAGCCTTATAGTCAATCATAATGCGCTACAACAGCTCTAGAGACTGAGTTTTGGATGTAACATGTAATTTCTATAATTTTTCAAAGTAGCAGCTCCCTAGACTATTGAAACTGAGATATAGGTGGGCCTAAAATTGAAATCTGACAAAGTTAGCATTCAACTAAGAGTAGTTAAGTAAGGGGACAATTTAAGACACTTTTCAAGGACACTTTAAGGAAAATCTAGTGTGCATGAATGAAAATAGGGACACTTTTGGGTGTTTCTACCTTAGTTTGTTTCTAAAGCAACCATTTGAGCCTACCTAATTTATCATTGAAAGTAATTGATATTTCAAGCAACATGCCATTCATTCCTAAATAGGGGTTACATTTAGAACACAATTGCTTTTAGAACAGACTACCTGATGATCAAAGATTGAGAGGCTATCAATTTCCACCAATTAGATTGCAAGAAACCAAAAATTTCACAATAGAAGGCAAAGTGTAAAGGCCATCACCCTTCAAATACCTATATGGCAACACTTTTTGACCAAGCCAACAAACTCTTGAAGGAAGTTTGGATTGAATAGGAATAGAAATATAAACTTATGGTCAAGAGGCCATCAAATTTTTATTTTATTTTATTGTTTATATTTTATTGCCTATTTTCAACCCATTTCTTTGACTTTCAACAAAATTTGGCCACTCACTCCTACAACATCCTGACTTAGATGGCAACAATGCAAGTGGCCCTCAGTTTCTTTGTCAAGCTTTACGGACACCTTTCAGCCTTAACAACCGTGCTTGTGTGTCATTGATGTCTCAATTTTTTTTGATTTAAGGTGAAAACATCCAAAATTGTCAAAATAAGCATTCAATATAATTGAAGGTATCTTTATTTTAAAAAAACCATATTTGTAGTATTAGCAAAAATCATGAATTTTCACAAAAAACTATAATCTTTTAATAAAGTATGAAATTACTATTTATTTTCAAAGTGGAACTCCCTAGGCCACTAAAATACATACAAGCTTAGTCCTAATACCAAAATCTAAAAAATCAGTAGTCAATTAATCACAGTTTAGTAAAGGAATGACTTAGTGGCACTTTTAGGGGACACTTTTGATGGAATACTTGTCAAGAATGGATAGATCAATATAGGGATGGTTTTGGATGTTTTCACCTTATGCTTGTTGCATTTTGTAGCAAAACTCTTTGTTGCTAGTCATTTGTTTCAAACAAAATCTTTTGGCTACTCAAGTACCTCATGTCACTATAACAAACCATTAATAATCTATTACATTAGCCTCCAAAATGTTGGACAAATGTAGTTAGGGGAGCAATTGACAAGAGGGTCCATTTTGGATATGTTTATCTCAGTTCTCAAATATTCAACTATCCACTTTAGAAATGATGAATGTTCACTATAAGAAACCCGCATTTTAGGTGACGAGCTTTGATTTTTCTTAACAGATTTTAGTGGATATATGTCCAATGCAACAAACCCATGCTTTTATGTCAATATTGATGTTACATTGGACGTTTTTATTGACAAAAAACATGGGTTTGATGCATTAGATGTCCACTAAAATCTGTCAAGAAAAATCAGGACTTGTCACCTAAAATGCAGGGGTTTTATAGTGGTTTTAACCCCTAAAAAACCAAACACCGTTTTTTGGCAACTCACTATGAATGAAATTTTTATTTTTTCTTTGAAATTTTTACACAAGATGTGCCCAAGGAGTAGCTTTAAGGCTCAACAATTTCATAACATTTGACCACATGGTTAAAAAGTTATTACATGATATGTAATTTTCTTTGATCTCTAGGCAATTCAATTTATTTTGAAAAGATCATTTTTTTAAGAAATAAAAATTTCAAGTTGGTTCTCTAGATTTATATGTATATGAAAAGCTTTGAATCATTCCATTTTTTATTAATGAGATGAAAGTTATGAGGAGTTTTAGTTTTCGAGCAGTTATGGAACTTCAACACTAAATTAAATTTTGAATTCTTTTATTTAACTCCATTTTCAGTATTTTGGGAAAAAAATAAAAAATTTAGGTGTAGATTGTTTATTACAACATTACAACCGTTGGGGATTGGCATTTTTCAATTCCATAACAAAATCCTTGACAATTTAGTATTTTGAATCATTAGAAAAAATTCAACCCCTTGGAGGGCCATCCGAAGTTGCCATGCCATGTTGTTCTTTGCATGGCCTGTCAACTTCGAAAATGCTCTTGGTGAGCAGTCAAAGTCTCTGACTGCTCGCCGAAGCAGTCAAGTTTCGCAGAATTTTTTTTTTTTTCAATTTTTTTGTTTGGAATTATGGGTTCCTGCACCACTGCTGGTGCAGTTTCAGCAGGGCGAAAATAGGGGGAAAATGACTTTTTGAGCAAAATAAAAGCAAATTTTAGGGTACCTTAGAGGGTTGTGGAGCAGCCCTCGAGAGGCCTAAAATTTCCTCTAATGTTGTTCTCTACTTCTTTCTACTTACTATTTTTTTCCTATATGTTGTATAATTTCAAATGATCTAAAAGTTTTTCAAGCAAGTAGCCAATTTGCCTTGGAGAATGAATCCAAAGAGTTACCACCATTTTGGACATTTCTTCATATAAATGTGACCTTATAAATTGCAGCTGTCCGATTTTGCAGGGACAAAAGAAGCAATTTTGTCACTTCAAATGCTAATATCTTGCAATCTACACAGTGGAAAATTTTGAATTTTTTCCACATCTTCTCGAACCAGTTTACTATAGGATTATATAGTTACATATGTCCAAAAATGTTTTTTTTTTTTAATTTGGTACTTGTACTCGAAATGACAGTTTTGGAGTAGTTTAGGTGAAAACTTAGTCAAAAGCCTTTAGGGGTTAAAAGTGTACATCCAATTAATAATTGCTAAATGATCAAGGGATATTTTTTGAATTTTCTTAGACAACATCAAAAACTTTATATATTTGAGTTTGTTTTTTCTCAAGTACTTTTCATGGATTTTCAACTAAATATCAAGGCAAGTGATGAATTTATAGAAGTTGCGAGGTGCTTACATTTTTCTAGAAAAATTTCAAAAATAAACAACATAACATTATTAATGTTCCATGGGGGTCTCTCTTTTGCTCTCCCCTAAAGCAGGAGCCCCTGGCTATATAAAACCATGTGCAGCCTATGATGTCCCTTACCACTCTAATAGTACAAAGAAACACTATACGCCCAGCCAATCAAATTCTCCAAATTATAACTCAATTCTCCTCTAGGTATCTTTAGGGGGATTGCACCTCCATCTGAGGAGAGGTTCCTGAGCTGGTAAACAATGTTATGCAATGTATATATGCAAAATGATGTAAGAAAATTCCTCAAAGTTTTAAGGTAATATCTTACCATCAATAGGATTTTACACATTGAAGTTTTAAAACAGTATATTGCAATGAATGAGCTATATAATGATATGGTTGGATTAAAGAAACTCGTCAAAATAAAATAATTTCTTGTTGCTTGAATTGAGACCAAATATACATTTTACTTCATAAAACTACAAGTACTTAGATAAAATAAGCACAAACTAATGTGTTAGAAAATTAATAACATGACACACATTCCCAGACTCATAAATAATATTTTAAAATACATATAATCTTACTTTACAATGACCTATCTAAAATATGTAAATTCCCATATAGTCATTTAGGGATTAACTTCTAAAGTTCTAAAATGTTTTGAGGCCCAAAATTACTTCAAGATACTCATACCCAAGACAAGTCTAAAATCTTCACCTTTAATTTTTTTTTAATACATCCAACTGTAGGGTCTTTTTGTTCACTTGATCAAGTATATTTAGATAAAATATTAGAATATAAACCCTTACAAATTTCAAGCTCAATGTGCATGAACTTCAAAGCTAGGTTTTATAGCCCTTCCTAAAGTCAGAATTTTGTCTTTTAACCCCTAAAGGACCATTTGTGCCCTCAGGGGACAATTTGGATCCAGGCAGGTTCCTATTGACTCAATTTTTAGTGATATTTTTTGGTATTTCTTGAGGTTGTGTATTTTTGCAAGAGCTTTGTGAATATATATATTTTTTTATTTTAATTGATGCCCAGGAGAAAATGTTATGGCACAATAAGCAAAAATGGAGTTCGGCGGGCAGCACAAAAAAAATCACAAAAAGTCAAAGTAATTTTAAATTTATTTTTTTCTGAAAAATTATATTTTTGTCTACATGTGGAGCTTTGTTTCATTCAATTTGGACTAATAATGAGAAATTTCTGGACAATCTTAGTTTTTTGGGCAATCTAAGCATCTTCTTAAAAAAATAACTTATAGAATTCATTTTTCAATGCATTCATTTTTCAGAACTTTTCAAAAAAAATTGTTAGCAAGGTTAGATTTTCTTTTGAGAACAATCTCGCTATTGGGATTATTGTGATTCAATTCCATCTAAAAGCTATTAACAATTTAGTTTTTTCTTCAATCTTGAACCCACCTCTACTTAATTATTTTTTAATGAGTGAAAATTAAGTGATTTTTTTCCTATATTTATTTTGTAGATTTTCAACTCAACTACTTAATATAAATAAGTAGAAAATCAAAGTCAATAGTGCAAAAATTTTGAACTAAAAAGATTCAAAGTCAAAAAACCTACTCAAGTAAGGTGCAAAAAAACTTGTTTTCTTTACTTTAAATGCATATAAGGTAGAACTACACATAACCGACCAAATAAGGAATTCCACCATGATTTGGAGTCGTGAAGGCAAAAGAAATATTTTTCAGAGGTACGTCAATAGAAATGACAAGGATTGCAAAAAAGTTGGCAATTTTATCGCTTGAACTGAAATTACTAGGAATTTTGGGAGGCAAAAAGTGCTTTGGACCCATGGCCAACGTCTAGACTCTTCCAATGGCGATCATTCAATAACTTTTTTCCTAATCGTCATTTTCTACTTTCTTTCTCACAACTTGGGACATGTATCATGTATTTATTAGTTCCAACCTTGAAAAGGGAAAAAAAAACATTCTAAACTTGGTCAAAAATACGGGCACCTATAGACCATGAATGGGTCACTGGTCGGGAATGGGTGGCCCTTCCTTATCTTACAATCTACAAAGTTTTTGAAATTTCTTCCATGTATTCATATACTAGTCAAATATAAGATCTTACGGTTGGATATGCAAAAAAGATCAATTTTTAAAGCTTTTTTCTCTTTGCAATAGAAATGATAGTCTTTGAGTGGTTTTTGATAGGAAAATCACTGTGGTCCTTTAGGGGTTAAAAGAATAGACGAAATAAAAATACATCCTATAACCTCTGTATCCTAATCAAATGTTGGGAAGTGAATTGAGAATATGTGCATGGAAAGAAATTCAAATTCATCTTTAATTTCTAGACGGCAAATAGAGGACGTATATACATTCCTATATTTTATTCTTAGAATATAAAGAATTTATTAAAACATGGCAAATAGACATTGTTGGATTGAAATTCAATAGCTAACATCTTTGATTTGAAATTCATTTAATATCTAATCCTTATATGTTCAAATGCAATGCTATACATGGCCATTTTGCAATTTTTAAGACATGTAGTAGGTGCAATAATGATCTAAATTGAAAGTGTCATGCATCATTGGATCCGGCTTAGCATGAATGCAAACTTTTGTGACTATTGTATGCATCAATTCATGCAATTTATATGCCAAATACAAAAAACACGCTATGACACAATCCCAAATTGAGCTTCTTAACCTTTAGGAGTCAAGAAAATATAAAATGAAAGTCCATGTATAATAAAATAGATATATACATTGCTAATAAGTTTGACAATAAATTACTGAAAATTATAAAGTCCAGCAGAAAGAATGTCCTAATTCGCTACATATGTATATATATTATGCATTTGTTTTATTTGATAGTTCTAAACTTAATTTCAAAAAATGACTTCATATGTTTTTTCTACCTTCATTGCTTGCAAAATATAATTCTTCATAATTTTTTCTTATTAGTTAAAACATATCATTTCAAATCTTTCTATCTAAATATTAGTCTATCCAATTCAATGTAATTAATCAATTGTTTTTAAAAAAATTAAATTTTCTATTTGCCCACTTTGACATTTTATTAATATTTTATTTTATTAAACTTAAAATTTTGCAATACTTATCAAAATGTTGAGATATTTAGCTTTACATGTAGACATGATGATTGTGAACTATCCTAAAAATTTCATGTTCTATAGAATTCCAAAAGGTGAAGTCAATAGAGCTTGCCCAATTTAATCCCTAAAGTCCCAAGGCCATTTTTATGTCAAAAATGATTCAAAACTGCCAATTCAACTGCGTTCATCCAAGAAAAGAGAAAAAATGTTCTTTTTAGAATCTAACCTTAGGATCTTGTACTTAATTCATCTCAGATCATGTGGTAAAAATTCCGTAGTTTGACCATACAGATTAGAAGATATTAGCATTCAAAGTTGAAAAAAATATTGCAATTTCAAACGACTTTGACCGTCACTTGTGAAAACATTTTGGACTACAGACTTTTAATTTAATTTTTTTTATGTGTTGAAGAATTGAGTTGAGAATCTAGGAAAAAAATCTCAAAAATCACACTTGATTTTCATTCTTTAAAAAATTGTTAAGTAGAAGATTAAGAATGAAAGAAAAACTAAATTGTTAATAGCTCTAAGTTGGGATTAAAGTACTATAATCTAAATGGTAAGATTGTTTTAGCAAGCAGAGTTAACCTTATCAAACAATTTTTTTTGAAAAATTGTGAAAATTGCATTTAGAAATGAATGCTATAAAGTTAATTTTCAAGAAGGTGCTCTAATTGCCCATAAAATAAGATTGTCCATAACTTTCACAAAACAAGTCCAAATGGAATGAATCTAAACTTCCCAAATAGATAAAATTTCAATCTATGAAAAACAAATTTTTAAATTTAAAAAAAAATAAATTTGTGTAAAGAGATTTCTGCCCGCCTACCCCGCCACACTAAAAAAAAAGACCTTTTGTGCCACAACATTTGCTACCAGACACAAATTGAAATATAAACTATATTCTAAGGAAGTTAATGTGTTTTTCTATCATCACAAAAAGTCTTTAAAAAAAATGATAATATTGAGGCCGTAGGAGCCTGCCCAAATTCCATTTTGTCCACCAAGGGGGACAATGGAACTTTAGGGGTTAAAAAAATCCATTTAGAGGTTAACACTAAAATACTGGTGATGCAAAAGAAAGACCTTTTGGATGATTTATGACATCCCCCCAAAATAGAAAATTTTATTTTTTCAACCAGTTTTCTTTAGTGGAATTGCTTGAACTCAATTGGAGAGGATAAAACGACTAACAACGAAAAGTAAATTTGAAACGTTTTCATTCAAACAACAATACTATAAACATCAACGAACAAAGCTTAAAATTGTATACAAAAGTTGTAATGTGCGACATATTCATGTTACCATGGAAGTTTGAAGAAAAAGCTAGTTGTGATTTGAAAGAAAATTAATTTTAAAGTTAGCTATGTCTAAAACAATAAAACTCGGTGTTAACTTTTCTTATAACTTCGAAAAGCTTTTTCTACCTTGGCATGTTGGTATACATCATTTCAAATTGTTGCACACGAAAATTGAAGGAAATTGACAATTTATGTCAAAAAGCACTCAAACTTGCCATTTTTGTTATATTAACCTAAGGAAAAAAAAATTCTTAGAATCTAACTATAGGATCTTGTACTTCACTTGTCTCTAATCATGTGGTAAAATTTTTATGAAGTGTGACTGTATATGTCCAAAGATATTAGCATTCAAAGTTGGAGTTTTTTATTTAACACTATCTTACAATTTTGGATGACTTTGACCGCCATTTGTGGGAATTTTTTGCACTATAGAATTTTAATGAATTTTTTTTTATGTCGAAAGTCTAGGAAAAAAAGTTTGAAAAGAATGCTCTTGATTTTCATTCTTTAAAATTTTATTAATTAGAAGTATGTCTAAGATTGAACAAAAAACTAAATTATTAATAATTCTAAGATAGAATTAAAATACAATAATCTCAATGGTGATTCTTTTTAGCAAGAAAAATTAACCTTGTCAAACAATTTTTTTTGAATAATTGTGAAAATTGCATTAAAAAATGATTCCTATAAAATTATTTTTTTGAAGATGCTTAGATTATCCAAAAAATAAGAGTGCCCACAACTTTTTCATCACTAGTCCAAATAGAATGAATCAAAGCTTCATTTGTAGACAAAAATACACAGAGTAATATTTAAGGAAAAATAATTAATTTGACTTTATGTGATTTTTTGTATTGCCTATTGACCTCCATTTTTGGCTTATTATGCCATAACTTTTGCTTCTGGACACTAGTTGAAATAAAAATTATATTCTGAAGAAGCTTATTTATTTTTCTAGCTTTACAAAAAGTTTCAAAAAATTACAATGAATATTGAGACTGTATAAACTACCTAAAGTTGCATTTTGGCCCTTATAGGGCCAATGGTACTTTAGAAGTTAAGCATTAAAAACTCAATTTAAAAATATTATTTATAATTTTGCTATTGAAGATTTTTTTCAAGGTTGACCATTGCAAACCTTGAATTTTTTGTGTTAGAGGCTCTAGAAGATGAGCCTCAAATACACTAGATCTTGGAGGAACAATCACATTAGAAATCCATTAAATAAATTGTTGAAAATATTTTGAAAAGTTGTAAATGGATTATATTTGTGCATGTTTTTATGACCTCAATTTTAGATTGGACATGTAGAAAGAAGATTGAAAGATTTCATATTACTTTCACAATTTTAGTACCTTTTGGATTATTTATTATCTTTCAGTCTATAAATAATATTGCTGTGAGGGTCTTTGAGTTGCAGTGAAAAGATATTATTATAATGCATTTTAGTTTTTGGTTAAATTTTCGGCATTATTAATTCTATAATGTATGCATTTGTATCTTTGACAAAAAGATTCTACAAGAAAAAAATTAAGGTAAACCAGAAGACTCATTCACCCCTTTTAAACAATTACCCATCAAACTCTTGCATCAATCTGTGACAAACCTTTTCAATAAATGAAACGAGCTACGTCAAATTGCATTAGTGACCATAATGATGTTTTGGATGTCAAATGGAGAATTTCGTTAAAATGGCGGTATTCCGCGTGCCGGTTTGACGGTGTGCCATTTTGGCCATCTAGGATGGTTATAGATTTCAAAACGGCCATCTTGAACCATCTAGGACAGGTATAGATTTCAGAACAACCATTCTAAAGCGTAATAGTGCCAAAATTTTGGAATGCTGCCATTTTAATGAAATTTGCCATGTGACAATAATGTATGGATTACTAAGAGCGATAGGAACTCTCACCTTTTGAGTGCAAAATACAAAAATATCAATAAGGTTCTAAAAATAACAATAAAAAAATAAAAAAATAAAAATAAAAAAATAAAAAATAAAAAATATATATATATATATATATATATATATATATATATATATATATATACATAATTTTGAAAATAATAATAGAAATCATAGAAATCATGAAAACCATAGACAATAATTGTGGTGGTAGTTTCATGAACTTGCACACATTTAAAGGTCAATTAAAAAAAGTTCAAAATAAAAAATCATTGAAAGTCACAATTCAATGTATAATCAACTCAATCATAAAATTAAACATGGATTGGATTGTTGTATTAAACAAAATAAAGCATTAGAGAGGGTTACAAGCATGCTTGGGGTACCCCATAAACATCGTCACACAATAAATTAAGTGCAATTCATTTCTTTGAAATAGATTAAGTTACAAATCTTGCTATAAAAATTGACTTTTAATTCAGATTTGCTTGCTTGAAGTAGAATAAAATATTAGATCATCCAAAAAAATTAGCCATTAATTGATTATAATCATTAATTTGCTTCCAATAGCGCCATTCAATATTCTATCACAATGTCCATTTTCATTCAAAAACAAAAAAGGAATAGAAATATTTAGTAGAAAGTGTTTTCAAATCACTTTGTTGGTTTATGATATTTTAATAACCAATTGTAGTAATTTATAACTTAATATGGGATGTTTTATTACTTTTGGTTATTTTTCAAATCATCTTAAATATTGCAAAGAGTGGTTATATTTAAAAGGAATTTGAAATTGAAGTTTTTTTTGGATTTCGTAGTTGAAACATGAAAAATGAATTGTAAAGTAGTGAATAGGCAAAAAGTCATGGTAAATTTCTTATATATACACGTATATTTTCTATTGACATGATATCAGCTACTAAATCCTAGTAAATATGAAAATTAAAAATTAAAAATTAAATAAATTTTGACTCGTGAAAATGATTTGACTGTATGTAATTTCACAATAACTAGTGTTTTAAAATATTGCTCTCAATTTTTTTTGTAAAATAGGCTAATTGAATATTATTTCATTCCTATTCTTTGGTACTTGACTAATATTACCCAAGCTCGCTTATACCTAGAAGTATTAAGTTTTAAGTAATTTAATACTTAAATGATCATAGCCATTGTTTTTTTAGGGTTTTGTATATTAAAAAGAAGTTAATTTGGCCACCGAGACCAATTGGTTAAACCACCGAGACCAAAGCATTGGACCACCAAGACCAATCTTCCTATAAATACACCTTCCTTTGGCTTCCTCATTCACAAGGTTTTTTTCCTCAAGGTTGCCTTTCATTGCTTTGTTTCTCTTCTTGTTTGTCTTTGGATTACCAATGGCTTCAATAGCTTCTAAATCTAGGCATTTGGTCTCTAAAGGGGGTCCAAATCTGGACCTCTTTGTAAAAGGAAGAGTGTTGAGTTGAAAGATCAAAGTCGTACATCGACCACAAAGAGGCAAAAGAAGGACTATGTTGGTACCAAGTCAAAGCTTCCCAAGAAGGAGAATGGTAGTGAAGAGGATACAACGCCTACAAAGCCACCCACCAAGAAAGTCTTCTACACCCCCAAGGCAAGGAGCAAGACACCATCATTACTAAAGGCCAAACCATGGGAGGATTGGGAGCCTGAGACGCCGCTATCTCCACTACCTCCAACGAAGTTGGATGAAGTGCCAACCAAACCCATATGGAGCATCTGGGATTAGCCTCACTATTAGGTTTGATAAGCCCTATCTAGTTCTAGTTCATATTGCAGAGCATATTGTAAATACAGAAGATAGACACCTTCCAAAGCATCACTTTTTGGTGTTGTGAATAGTTTCTATTATTTGAATTGATCAATTCTTTATATTTTCTTGTTGGCAAATGAAAAGAGGTTCCAACGCACCAAAGAACACAACTTTTGGATATTGTACACAAAAGTTATGAAAAGTCAGTCAGTTCTTGGTAGAAGTTATTGGTATGGCGTTTCTTCAATAGAGGTATATATTGACTTTGGAGATGTTCATAGAGTGACGATACCGGGGGGTATTATTTTCAATCTGTGACTTCCCCCGGTATTGACCTCCCGTTCTTCCTGTGATTAGAGATGGGTGATGAAATGACTTACTTGGGCCTGGCGAGGAATCAAACTTCAATTACTTCGCAGCTGCATCAATTCGAGACTGCTCGTGTTCGCCTCAAGATTAAGTGGAACCTGGTCCTTCCCAAAATGGGGAGGTTCAATTAGCCTTCAGTTTCGTTGCTGTTGCTCTGATCCTGTTTGGTGCTTAGCTGTCTGAAAATCTTAAAAATTATCGCCGGGGACTTGATCCCCTGGTTCACTGTACTGTTTCCCACTTTTCAATGGAAATTTTCCATCTGTTTCAAAAAAAAGAGCTTCTTCGCAAATTTATTTTGATCATTTCATTGCTTTCGGTTGGGAGTTTTTGGGTAGCTGCAAGAACGGAGCCTTTTTATCGGTTTCATTTTAACATCATTTCGTATTTTTTTTTCCCATTGCTTTCCTTAATGTAGACGAGATTTGGGAAGGTTTTCCTGTAGGATTGGTGCGCAGATTTGCCTTGGCGATTTCGTTGTTGTTGGCTGGGAATGCACAGATAGACGCTTCTGGAGGGATTCATTTTCGAGGGCTTTCAGAGTGCGACTGAGCAAGCTGTGAGCATGGCCAATCTCTTGATGAAAGTTCAATTCTTTGTTTTGGACCTCCCTTTTGTCATCGAAGAGAGTTCGGAACAGTGTGCAGAACGAGCTGTCAAATATTTCATGGGGAATTAATGCAAGAAATTCCAAACAGAACACTCAATTAAGATTTTTTAAGTCCGGGCTCTTTAGAGACAATTTTGTTATATTGAGTCAATTCCAGCGCCAAAAATTGTGACATACAAGTACATAAAGGTCTAAAATCTAGGGCTCATGTGGATTTATGATTCAGAGCGCGACTTCTGAAAGGTGCCCAAGTAGTAAATTACCCCAAATCTCACGAACTTGACGTATTTTGGTCAGTCACATTAGACTCTGGAAATCAGGATTGCAAATGGATCAAATCCCAAACCCCTGCAAACTCTGCTGCTCATTTCAAATTAAGTGTTTCCAAAGATCCTCGGAGATGATGCGGTGTGGTGGATGGGAGATGGTCACTAAGTAATCAATCATGCGTGGACTCCTGCCAAGACGTTTCTTTGAGAGTGTTGGAAAACTTGCATTTAATGATGATTGCATTTAATCATGACAAACTTGCATTTAATCATGATAAATTTTTTTAGCCCTTGGGATAGTGTCAAAATTGGCAACAGTGAAATTATTTTTCACAGCTACACAATTCATGAATAGCCCTTTATAATTATCCTATTTGGAGGGAGTTTTTGTATGAATCTTTTGACCTTGAAATTTGGCACGCATGTTATCAATATAGAGATGATTTCATGACAAAAGTTTCATAATAAGTTGTTTTTTCAACCCTTGGGATAGTGTCAAAGTTGGTAGTAGTGAAATTTTTCTTACACCTACATATGTTGGTAGATTTCAAATATCTTTTTTTGTGTGAAATTTTTTATCCTAAAATTAGACATGCATGTTATTAATATAGAGATGATTTATGACAAAAATTTTGTAATTAAAAAAAAAAATCAGCCCTTGAGAGGGTGTCAAAGTTGGCAGCAACAAAATTTCTTTTTCTAGGAATGCAGAATGCCATTTTCACTCGTACCTTGCTATACATTTTGTTGAATATTAATGTGTGTCAACTATATGGAAAGTTGCGTCATAAAGTTCCCTGAACTTCATAAAAGTTCCTTAGCCATAAAATTGGGTGATTGCCAGAAACACTTGCCCATTTTGTTGCATTTTGATTTTGGAACGCTATAAATCTTGAATTATAAATTGAATGCCAAAAACAAAAACAAATTCTAAATATTTTGGTGAAATTTGTATTCCTCATTTTCAAAAAAATTGAAAAATTGTTTTATATTTAAAAGTCAATTTTGTTAACTTGTCACACTTGGACATTTAGGGTTTTTTAAACTTTTGAGCGGTTTAGATTAGTGGTTTTCAATTGAAATTTTTGTGGTATATTTCTATAGTAGTTAGATAATTCCTCCCAAAAGGCATCTAAAAATACATTATTTTATGCCCTTTATGTCCTTGCAAACAGTCCTCCCTTATGCGTGCACTTTTAAATATTAGAGATGATTTTGACCTAATCTTTTTGGTCAAATCTCATCACCAAAAAGTCCTTCCAAGTGGCCAATTTTTTGTTTCTTTAAAAATTGTTTTTCCTACTTTCTACAAATAAAAAAGTCACAGTATGCATTTTCTTTGCCAAAGTTCTATGTCCAAGAATTTGCTCTAGAAAATACATACTTTGATGTTTTAAGTTGTGGAAAACAAGAAAATTATCTTTGAAAGAAATTATAAATCGGCCATTTGGAAGGATTCGTTGCCTTCTTGATGATGAAATTTGACTAAAAAGATTAGTCAAGACCATCTCTATTGTTTAGAAGTGCGTACACAACAAAGGCTTATTTGCACAAATGTGGAAGGCATAAAATACTGTATTTTTAGATTCCTTATGGTAGGGGTATGTCTAATTACTATAGAAATATACTACATAAACTTCAGCTGAAAATCACTAATAATTCAAAAACCCTCTAAACGTCAAAGTGTGATAAATTAACACAATTGACTTTTAAATATAAAGTGATTTAAAAAAAATTTGAATAATAAGAAATAAAAAAATTATCAAAATATCTAGATATAAATTTTTTATTTTTGGCATTGGATTAATAGTTCAAAAGTTATAGCGTTCCAATATCACAACGTTTGCAACAGAACTGGCAAGTGTTTGTTGCCATCACAAAAAATTTCAAGCTACTAGAGGGCTGCTAGAATGTATGAAAATATGCATTAAGAGAAAACATTAGCCAAAAGGCCGTCAAAGAATCTGTAAGGTAACAGTCAGATGGTGTGCCCTGTCAAATTTTCAATTAAAATATATATTTAAAATATTTAAAAAAAAATTGGAATTCTTTTTTGATAGTAATAATAATAATTTTTCACTATATTTGCACATTTGTCAAAATCCTAATGGCCCTCACAAGGCTCATATTTTTAGTATTGCTATCAACTAAATTCCACAATTATTTACAAGTTTTTCAAAGTCAATGAAATAAAATATGTTCATAGAGATGCATTTTCATCAGCTCATGAAAGCAAATGATGTATTCACACCCAAATTTTTGGAGTGGGATGGTCACATTGAATTGCTCTATTAAACTATGTGATTGGTTAATACAAATGCAAGTACTCTAGTCTTGGATAATGAAAAAAAATATATTTGTGTAACAGTGACACATCTTATTGTATTTTACAAGGAATTACTTGAAATGCCTAAAATTCATTTCAATTACTATATTAATTTATAGATGAAACAAGTTCATACTTTATACTATATAAAGATATTTGTAAGTCTTGAATTGATTTTTAGAATTTTTTTTTTATGTCAAAAAATTGGTCCAAAGGCTTGCAATATAGGGAATACTTTCTCTATTTGGCACAAAATTAGCAAGTATTTCTAACAATGACACCTTGATTTTTGTATGATATAATTTGGGCATTCAAATATTTTTTGCAATTTGGGATGGACTTTTTTGAAACAAGGTATAAAATGTCCTCCTTTTGTGGGAATAAAGCATCAAAAGTTATGCATCCTAAAGTTTTTTGGGCATGATGAGCTATTTTAGATAGCTTCCTTCTTCAAAATGCTTCTTCTGTTTAAAAAAATTTCCAAGTATGTAACTATTATGATATAATAAAAAATGATAAAAATAAGAATACAATGTACAAAAATCTTGCTAAAAAAACCAAGGTCTAATGACTCTGTTGGATAGGTCCCAAATAATTTATTCTATCTTCAGTCACAACTAGTGTGACCCTGTGCCGTTGGCCCAATTTTCATCTACTCCCGGTTCCACTCCTGGTTCTACTTCCGATTCTACTCCCAGTTCTACTCCCGGTTCCACTCCCAGTACCAAGAACGCCACCAAAATCAAAGTAAAAGTAATTTTCTAATTTTTTAATCAATAAATACTTTGAAATTCAATAACTTTTGCACCACCGCTCTAAACGCCACAAAACCAGGGGCCAGTGCACCCCTCCTCGGCGAGAGCTTTCCGACGGTACCAAACACGCGGCCGGGGGACGCACGGTCAGGAAGTTGTCCACGCTACAAACAAAACAAAACAAAACAAAACAAACAAACAAACAAACAAACAAACAAACAGCCTCATTTAAGGTATTGATAATGTTGCAATCTATTTTATAAAATAAAAACAAAATTCTATCACATTTTCATAGAAATTTTGTACAATCTTGTATTATGGACTTTTTATAAATTATTTCATTTTCTTTACTTTTTCCTTGAGGGCAACTTAATATATTAGAAAAAGAATTTTTTGTTCTTTAGGAATGTATCTTGTTTATACAAAGGCAGAAACTAGTCTCTTTGATGGATCCTATTGAAAATCAAAAGAAGAAAATTTGTAATTCTCTTGCTCGTATTTTTGTCCACATATGTTATAAATTTTCAAAGTCTACTTGTAAGTGTATCAAAAACCAACCTTAGATTGTCATGTATAAAAGGTTCATATAAAAAGCTAGAATCAACATGAAAAAGTTTTAGAAAAAATATCAAATAATTAGATGTATGGAATTCATTCCAAATCTTCAAAATAAGGTTGGATTATACCTAGGCTAAAGCAAGGGGCCACTTGAATTAATATAAATGAGACTGGGTGTTAAATAGGTTGTATTCCAAGTTGAGTTTAATATACTTAAACTAGGCCCATTTCATTCTTTAAAAATGAAAAATCCACTTGGAATCCCACCTGGCCAAAGCAAATAATATTTTTTTAGATTCTAAGAGCTTTTACGTTCTCACCTTGTTGGTACAGGCCAATGGAATTATGTAGAGCCATAATGCTTTAAATTTAACAACCATAGATTTTTTTAATCTAATCTCTCAAAGATGACTTTAGGGCATGTTTTAAACATATATTTTGCAAAAATTATTTTCATTCTCCAAAATGAACAAAAATTAAAGAATAATTCAACTATACAAATTGTTCTAGACTATTTTGAAAATTTAACCCTGGAACGCTTCACCGTCCAAAAAGTAGATGATGGATAGAGTTGACGGCTCTTAGAAGACAGAGGAACACAAGTTTTCATTCATCCATTTTTTTGAGAGTTTAGACGTGGAGGTTTGGGATGATTTAGTGTTGATAGCGGCAGCGTTAGTGACTGCAATTGGAAGAGAAAAATGCTTGCACTTAGAGATGTATAATTCTGAAGCAAATTTGCATGTGCCCAATCTCAAGAGACTGCTACAATGACTTCCTTTGGGCAGAAAATTACACTGGGGGCAATAGGCCCAGGCTATAGATGTGTGCCTATGCAATTCATTAAAAAAATCAGGACGCGTGCTTACTAAATTCACAAATGAGAACAGTTAGCATTCTCTAAAAGAATATCGATAATGGAAATGGCTGCATTACAGTGCCACATGTTGGAAAATGAAAATGATGTGTTAATATTCTACTGCAATGTCACGGGAAGAATTGGTAAGGTAACTAGACCTAAAATTGCACGCTCTCCAAAATCATACAGTGGTTATTCTTGCCTAAAATATACTCCCACTATTCATATGACTCTATGATCACTTTTGGGTATACCTATTCTCTGTACTTTGGAAATTTGTAGTTTATTCACATGGTGTCCAAAATATACATTTTAAGATAATCCGAAATCCCCTTTTGACTACCAATGGGACCCCACAATTTTTTTTCAATATAATAGTGAAAACCATGCTGAATAATGCTGAATTGCTTAACTGTGCGATTTAAGGTCAGTTACCTTATATGCAAAGTACTATCTTAAGATGACTGTAGTTGATGATGGATGCTTACTTTGCATTGTTAGTATGAAATACATTTTCAAATACTTCTCTACTTAACAACTGTCACTATAGGCACAAACCTCATTTGCTATAGTCATTAGAGAAAATTTCAAGCCTCTGGAGGGCTATTCCACAGCCCTCTGAAGTACCCTGAAATTTGATTTTGGGGGGGCTGAAAAATTCATTTTTCCCTTATTTCCATGCAGCTGAAATTGCAGTGACAATGGTGCAGGAATCCAGAAACAAAAATCAAAACAAGCAAAATCTGACTGTTTCGGTGAGCAGTCTGTTCACCGGGGGACTTTTTCAGATTAATAGGCCAAGCTTGAAAATAGATTGGCATGTCAATCTAGAGTTGCCCTCCAAAGGGCTGATATTTTCTCTAATGATTCAATGTTGGTCAATTCAATGTTGGTCAGCTATGCGGTTTGATTTGCTCGGTGAAAAAATGACTTGTAGTTTCTGTATTTCAAAAAGGACCGTGCATTGCAAAGTCCATCTTCTTATATATGAACTTAGTAATTTCAATGGATCTGACAAGGTCCCATTCTTCATCTCATGCTCTTTGCATAGCAATTTTCCCCACATTTTTCCAAGCTTCATGTTGCTGGCTTCAGCATGATTTGTGCTCACATCACTACCTATGCTCCATTTCCCCGGTCAAACCTCATGATCTTGACATTGAGTGTCATTTTCTAGTATTTCTCTTTAGATCCTACGGTTACTGCTTGCATCATGAGGAACAATTTTGAAACAGTCTTCTTTGAAATTTATGCAGTTTTCAGTCTTTTTCCCAATTCTCCAATGAGTCCCAATGTTCCAGGGTTAAAATTGTTGGAGACTTTGACCAAGTAGATTGAAAGATTGTAGCATTTGAAGAAAAAATCATTTTGGCCTTGTCTAATAAGATTAGCATACTTTCACACCTATTAGATATACTGACCCAATCTGTCCTTAACATCAACTGTTAACCATCCAATTATCAACCACTCGACAACTAAAAAGAACCACTAACAATAATTTCCAACATTGGATACATCTTTCAATATATGAAGATGCTTAATTCAACTATAGACAACCCACATTTACAACAATGCTCTACTATTCATTGATGCCCAAAGTTCCCACCCTTCTACTAGTGTTATTTGTGTGACTTTGTAAACACTATGTACCAATAAAGACTTAGAGTCCATTCAAAATTTGGAAATGTACGTTACATTATTATGTTGCAAGTGTTGCATAGTGGCACAAATAGGGTGGCTTAGAGCATTGCCATCGTTTCACAACAAATGTGACTCGGCAACATAGCTGTAAAGTGTTGACTGTGTTGATTCTGACTACGTGTGATGTTGGTCCCCTCTCTTGTGCACCATGGCTCTAAGGCATGCTCTTATTTGCAGCAATTGTTCATTGGTAGGCCGCGTAGTTGGGTAGACAAAAAGTTGACAATTATTCCTTGAAATACCCCAAATTGCATCTTTGTACATAAAGAAATTGATATAGGAAGATGGCGTGCGGGGTTGTGTTTTTGAGTAAGCTGGCTTAGTAACCACGGTCTTTGAGTTCATGGTAGGGGGTGACACTTCTTCCGGGCTCAATAACCACTGAGTCAGGCCTTTATTTTGTGAAACGGTGGTGATGCTCTTACCATTAAGGTAGGAGGGCCGTAAATTGCTCATTTAAAAGCTGAAACTGAGTTTTAGGGAGGTGAAACGTCTTGAAATGTTTTTTAATAAATTATCCTTGAAAGACAAGAAGAATTGGCATCTAACCTAAGTCAATTCATAATTTTTGGAGCTTTCTTGGAATTACTTATGAAATTTTGAAGTTGAAGTGGCATAGGGCTTTAAAATTGCCCACCCTCTAAAATGTATATTGTTTGTACAATATCCACCAACAAATTTATGTTCATATTTTTGAACTCTAAGTGCCACTAAAAATGAAAGGCAACTTTGATTGATCATATCTCCTACTTTAGTACCTCCAAACTTCATGAAATTGCCACCCAAATGTTGAAGTATGAGTTAACTACATTATAGATGTCACTTGGATGCTTTTTCAAGCTACTTGTCTAAGAAATATAAAATTGCATTGATTGCACTTCAAATTGTGTTTGTAGCTCCTACACTATGAAGGCAACCTCAATGCTTCTCACGCCAACATAATTCAAATTTTTGTCAATTTGAGCTTTATATATAGTACTCCAACAACCTCTCAATAAAAAAACATGCTTGGGCCAAGCAATGTGATAGCTTATGGATACATTGTGTGTGTGTTTTAGTGAGTAGGCGTACTTCTAGAGACAAATATAGATTGTGTGAGATTGTAGGTGTTCTTGATTGTAACAAACAATTTCAATGGTGGTGTAAGGTGTGCTTTAGAACAATGAACATCAACGCTGGACGGCATCTAACTAAAAGAATATAATATGGATGGATAAATCTTCATTTGAAACCGGAAAAAGATCAAGACAAGTGAAGGTATGGCAAAAGTCATACAAATATTTTTCTTTGGGTTTTTTAGCACCGTTTTTAAATTAGTGCATTCAATAGTGATGATATAGGGTATGTTCACTAGTTTCAATATGTGTAATGTATTCTCTTGTTATAATGCCACATGATAGATGAAGATATAGGACTTTGTTGATGTAGTCTATGAAAGCCAATTGAGTGGCTTTTACTTTCTCTACAATCACCCTAAAACACTTATACTCATGGAAGATGGCGCTTCAATGCACCCCAACAAGGAATTAAGTGATTGGAGGCAAGTGCATGGCATAAGAAAGCTTTCATGGCCCACAAACTCTCTTGACAAACCCCATCAAAAACCTATGGAAGATTGTGAAAGACATTGTCTAAAATGAGGTGCTATAGCTAATCAAAGAAGAATTAGTCAACATCATTGAAAGGGCATAGAAAGAGGTGTCTCTAGAGATGATTGAAGTTCTCTTTGCTAGCATGCCTTACGGTATGAAGGCCGTAATCAAAGCTAATGGTGATAGCACTAGATGGTAGGTAGTTTGTCAAAAAATGCTATATTTATATATAACTTTATAAGTTTTTTTGTAAATGCTTAAGACATCAATAAAGTAGACTTCATTATCTTTCCAATGCACTTTGCAGTTTGTAATTTGAATCATTTTTGAGCATGTGGTGGCAATTCAAAATTGGAAGTATGTACTTTGTTTCTGTAAATTGACTGCTATGAACGTAAACTTGTTGGTGGATAGTGGGTACTGTACATTACTGAAGGCTATGAAAAAGCAACATGTACAAGCGGTGTACATTTGAGTACGGTGGGCAATTTCAGAACCTCCTACCTTACATTTTCTGTCTTGGTCTCTTCCCCTGGTCACGTCCAACAACTTGGGGCACACCACCCTGACCACAGAATGCCAACCCGGGTAGTGCAACTCGTCAACTCGCTTGTACCACTGAATTCAAAGCCAAACCCACGAAGGCTGACACCCCCCAACTGAAGTCGGCACACGCTGGCTGCGGAATTCCATGCGAGCGCCACAAGACGTACTCGTCACTCCCCCATTGGCCAGACGCCACCAGCAGGACGGCGTTATCAGAGCCCTGCAGTACTCCTTCATCGTCCCCAAAGAAACAGTCTCCATTACGCACCTACTCTCACAATACTCGATCTCGCCATCCCCAATCTCACTGCATACTCTATCTCTGTCTCTCCCTCACAATTCCGTCAGTTGCCGAAGCTAAATTAGCACACCCCGCATTGTCCTTTGTGCATTCCCCTCTGCAGACATGGCCGCGGTCTCCGTGACCTCCACACTTGGACTCATCAAGACCACGGGCAACCCCACTTGCAGCAGCGCGGGCAACAGCAGCAGGGTCGCCAAGTTGCGTCCCTCTGTGGCTTGCAAGCCCTTCCGACTCCAGAGCCGTAGACCCCCGATGAGCGTCACCTGCATGGCCACCTACAACGTGACGCTGATCACGGACGGCGAGGAGACCACCATCCAAGTCGACGACGACACGTACATCATCGACGCCGCGGAAGAGGCCGGCGTGGAGCTCCCGTACTCGTGCCGCGCGGGCGCTTGCTCGTCGTGCGCCGGGAAGTTGCAGTCGGGGTCCGTGGACAACGAGGAGCAGAGCTTTTTGGATGAAGATCAGCTGGCGAATGGATTCATATTGACGTGCGTGGCGTACCCAAAGAGCGACTGCACCATCACCACGCATGTGGAGGAAGATCTGCAAGGGTAGCGAAAGAGCTAGCTAAAGATCAGCTGGTGGGGTGGGCTGTAACGTTACTACATACGCACGTAGCTAGCTAGAGAAAAGTGACGACGCTTTCATTTCATTTCATTCATTGCATGGCCTCCCGCCCGGGTTGTTAAATTATGATTGCGCGCGGCGTAGGTCGGGGTGGTCGATAAATTGCTTGTAACTGTAGTTTACATTCTGTAGGGGGCGCTCCGGCTTCGAAGCAGAACGTGACTTTAATTTCAATCCAAACGTTACTATAAGGACTTGCAAGTTGAGAAATTCCGAATGTGCGTCTGGTTCTGGAACGAAGCTATGGCTCCTGAAGTACGTAGTTGAGTTTCTCAAGTCAAATTTTATAATCTCTGTTTCGTTTATGAATATTGAAGTGACGTTGACCGAGCCCAATCAGGAATTTGAATTGTGTTTATGATCGTGGCATCGCAGTCGTTGATTTCATTGATCGTAGGTGAAGAGCGGTGGAGATTCAGGGATACACGGAGCGGGTGATTCTTTCAGTTCGTAGGAGTTTGCAATTTTGCGTTCTGGATTTCACTATATTAGGTTGGCCATTTTAAAAATTTCGGGAAGGAATGTTCAATCCGCGATTTACAACTTCACAGTGTGGGACATACCGAAGTATTTGGGGAGTTAGGGTACTCGGTTCTCACAAGTCACAAACATGCATTCACGCTGCGACATTCAAAATTTCATGGCTTTCAGTGTTTCATATGGCAATCGAGTGAAGAGGATCACACAGGACGTTGTCCTCTCTATATGGAAATGCATTATTTCAAGCAGTTTATACAATACTTGAAAATGGATCAGAGTTGCAGGAGCTATTGATTTTGAGAAACGTCTATATCGTTATACTGGCAGATATTCACGACATCTTCACTCTTTCGAGGCTGGCGCCTAGAAACCTAAATCTCTAGCAGGCTTAGTGTTTAGGGTTTTCGTTGAGTGTCACAATTTCAGTGCTCTGAATCATGAAATTGAAACGATATCGAAGTTGAGAGAGGTGTGCATTTCAGTACTTGTTTACCAGTTGATATTATTAAGCTAGTTGCTAAGTTCTTCTAACAAATTCAAATGGCACAGAACTTGACATTGAATGGGTGATGGCAATCGCAGCTACTTTACCCCTGAACTCGATGTGTGATACAGTGTTCCAAGCTGAATTACCAGCCTTGAATCCACTAACGCAGTGCACCGTAAGTCAAATGTATGAGAAGTGATTCAGGATTCCGGAAGTGAACAACCACCTCAGATATGTGTGTCCCACGTTGCACTCTCATCTGACATCTGGCTGACCTAGGCTTTGTAATCAGATGCCACGAATACACCCTGTCCAGATGCTTCTAAGTTTGCGTAGAGTACTACTAGAATAATTTATATATAACGCGTCGTTGTGCCTCAATCTCTACCGCAAGAACGAGATCCCCCTTCCCCTTTCAGCCTTCACACAAGAGGCACAGGAAGTGCACACGCCCTGCGCACGCCTCTATGCATTGTCTGCCTACCGATAATATGCAGCTAAGCTGATCTGCAGCAGAGTAGTCACAGTAGAACACATTCAGTGACTGGCTGTCTCACTACACAAGTGGCTGAAGCCCAGCCTTGAAATAAAATCATAATAGAACTGTAGTTGGTGTAAGTTAATTTAGATATTGCCCACAAGTCTGTCCAATGTGCGAACGACTAAGGGGTGTAAGTAACGGTATCGCTCATTTGGCAAGTACCCATTCGGCCTGAAGAGACGCATGTCACAATGTAGCCTGTCTGTTCAACTCCTGGCCGATTTATGAGCAGAGATGGCTCGTCGACCCCTGGATGTGGCTCCTGATGCGGCAGGATACAGCTCCGATCTCTCGAATTGTAGTCCACAACCGTTACAAATGGATTAACCAGAGGATGATGTTCGGGTGGAGTTCAGGCTACATCTCTGGAAGCAACGAAAATCGATCGAAACAGAAACTTCAGAACCTGGTACGTGACTGATACTTAAACTATTGGTGGAACTAAACTTTAATTAATTAGGGTTCATTCAAGGCTCTCTTCTCATGAGCATCTGATGAACTACAGTATATATCCCTGTCCATGCTTTTGCTGCAGTTGTGAAATGTAATTACTCTACTCCAACCGAGAAAATGTGCACGATAATTTGCAAGTACTGCAAGGGCATCTGCACATGCCACTGGTGCACGCCAGCGAAACAGGTGCGAATCCACTGCAAGGCCAACGGGAACTACAACGTGGCCGTGCGCTCCGCCGTCGGCTACGGCACGTGCATCGTGAGCGCCGACCCGACTGACACCAGCCAGATATGGCTGAAGGACAACAAGATGGCGTGGGCATTCGACCGCGCGGGCGGATTCTCGCTCATTCACAAAGAAACCGGGAAGGCCATTCGCGTGGCGCCAGAGGAAGGCAAGCAGGTACTGTTACACACTATATATTCATTGACTGGAAGATGGTCTGTGGTTCCCAGATTACCATTCCCAGTTTTCAGTGTTGGCAGCAGAATTTTTTTGTTCCGCTGATATCCCCTGTTTGCCGCTTTTCCCTGATTCCACCCATTTCGTAGTCCATAAATCATATGAGAAACTTCTGATCTGTTCGTAAAGGAACGAGCAAAATCTCCCCGTGATTCGTAAACTACCCAGTTCCCAAAACGATTGACGTATACGAGAAGGAAAATTCTAGATCGATTTAAGGTTTGTGCAGCTGCAGAGGATTGGAAAATTCACTGGAGGAATACAAAATGGGAACTGGACGATGGTCCTTTTGCGTCCAAATTCCATTCCTTGTGTCTCCTATTCTATCATCACTGGACATTGGCTCTGGATTTTTTGAAAATTTCATAGGTGGACGTTTTGGAATTCTCCTGTGATTGGCAATATATGTAAGCTTAATGGTTTTTCTTTTCCGTGTCTGAATCAGGTGCTGCTGGCTGATTACGACCCATCCAAGCTGGACGACAGCGTGATCTGGTACGAGTCGCCGAACAAGGGGCGCCATTACCACACGCTGTACAATGGCTCTCCAGAGACCGTGATGCACGCGCTCCGGTGCCTGAAGTGCGACTCCCTGGAGCCATGCCCTGAGGGCGAGGCGCGCGTGAAGGAGAATACGCTGGTGGTGATCATGAAGGATCGCACCAAGAAGGAGGATCCGGCTTCCATTGCAGTCAATCAGCTCTGGAAGCTCACTCCTGCTCGCTGTTGCTGCTAACTTCACGGGCACTCTTTCGCATATAACACTCTTAACCTCAATTTCATTAAATTCACACGATTTCTGGTTTCAAAAATTGTGCCATGTATCTTCTCAAACGTCTAATTTCAGGCCATAAACTAGGACAGATTTGGATTTAAGTTTCAGACAGAGTCCTGAAACATGCCAACGCATTGGAATAAGGTAAGAGGTCCATGAACCGCTCATCTAAGAGCTGAAGCTGAATTTTGGGGAGGTAGAATTTCTTAAAATATTTTTCAGTAATTTTTTCTTGAAAGGCAAGAGAAATTGGCATCTAACCCAAGTTGTTTCATATTTTTTGAAGCTTTGTAGCATTAGTTATGAATTTCTGAAGTTGCAGAAAAGTGCATTTTTGTGGGCTCTAAAACCGACCACCTCCTCAAATGCACACCACTTGTACATTGGAAAGTGCAAAATGTACCTCTAAAGCCTGATTGATTTTAGAACCCGCTCCATTTTAGAACCTATTATCTTACCATTAATTTAACAAAATTGATTTTGCTTTTTCTCTTTTCCCATTCTTCCATAACATTAAGGTAGAAAGACCCAAAACTGGTCACTCTTTGTGAACAGGTCCAATTGATGACTTTTTGAAATAAGAATCAGTGTAAGCCTCTTCAAGAGAAATTCAACCATAAAGGATTGCACCAAGAAGGAGGATCTAGCTTCTAGTGCCATGCATTTGCTTTAGAAGATTATTCTTGCTTATTGTTGTTGCTGCTAACTTCACGGGCCCACTTTCATATACCATAACATGCTTTGTTGCTCTCTTCCCATTTAGTTATCATAACATCAAGGTAGAAACATCCAAAAAGTCATCACTTTTTGTTCAACTACTAGGTGGGTGGTCCAAATGACAATTTTCTTGAAAGTAAAAATTTCAACCTCCTTGAGTG
Organism: Neckera pumila; assembly: GCA_963969595.1. Classification (NCBI taxonomy): domain Eukaryota; kingdom Viridiplantae; phylum Streptophyta; class Bryopsida; order Hypnales; family Neckeraceae; genus Neckera; species Neckera pumila. The sequence continues at coordinate 15,616,108 of OZ018411.1, read as the reverse complement.
AAATTCAACATTGAAGGATTACACCAAGAAAAAGGATCAACTTCCATTGCTGCAAATCAAGTTGATCTAGAAGCTTACTCTTGCTTGCAATTACTATTAACTTAATTGTCTAGCCTTCACTCATACTAGTGTGACCTTGTGCCGTTGGCCCAATTTTCATCTACTCCCAGTTCCACTCCTGGTTCTACTTCCGATTCTACTCCCAGTTCTACTCCCGGTTCCACTCCCAGTACCAAGAACGCCACCAAAATCAAAGTAAAAGTAATTTTCTAATTTTTTAATCAATAAATACTTTGAAATTCAATAACTTTTGCACCACCGCTCCAAACGCCACGAAACCAAGCCGGTGCACCCCTCCTCGGCAAGAGCTTTCCGACGGTACCAAGCACGCGGCCGGGGGACGTACGGTCAGGAAGTTGTCCACGCTACAAACAAAACAAACAAACAAACAAATAAACAGCCTCATTTAAGGTATTGATACAATACAAGTAACATATCATATTTCTCTCTTCCTATTTTTCTATAACATTAAGGTGGAAGCATCCAAAATTGTCACTTTTTCTATCCCTTCTAGGGGGGGGGGTCTTGAAATGATTATTTTGAAAAAAATATGTTAACCTTCTCAAGAAAAATCGAACCTTAGTTGTTTCGTAATTTTTTGATACTCACACAATATTTTATGAATTTCAAAGTTAAAAAAATAGGGTATGTATTTACACCACTAGAACTCCCTTAAATGGCTACTAACCATTGAAGCAAAAGATGCTTTAACTCCTATAGGTTGCCTCAAAAAACTCATCACTTCCGTCATATTCTCATCAAGCATGCCCTATTTATCTCTTCCCATATATACTTTCTACATTAATACAAAACAACCTTAAAGGCTTTTTTGATCAGATGTTGATGGTAAAATATATTTAGCAAAAAGGTACATTGAAATCAATAGATTGGCATCATAAAATCAAAGAATATGTGAGCCAAGTATATATTTAAAATACATGAGTGTGTGACACCTGTTGGAGTAGTCTTCTTTATACATTATTTATTTCATGATACTAAAGAATATATATTATCTTTTCAACTCCAAAAAGACTCAATTATCATTCTTTAATGATGTTATATGTTCATTAATGCTAATTTAAAAAAATTGAGACATGTTGGACAATAATTGTAAAAAATAATAGTTGGATGATTGTAAAAAATACCATTTTTGCCTAAGGGAAAGGTAGATTTTAGCCATCACTTTTGAATTACACCTTTGTTGCATTTGCAATCCACAATTATGGTATATAAAAAGAGTGTATATTAATAGCCACTTTGTGCAAAATGTCTAACATTGTCATTAGAAAGGTTTTAGTATTATTTTTTGTCTTCAAAAATAAATTTGGATTGAAAATTAGAATTTAGATTTATTAGCTAGGATTACACGTATTGACAAAAAATTTAGAAGAAAAAAAGGAAATCTTTGTCTTGAAATTTGCTCAAAGTGCACTTGCTTTGTATCAATAAAGGGATTGATCATATTTTGTTTTTTTATATATAATTAGTTGATCCAATTTAAGATCCTTTGAGTTGAAAATTGACTAATATTGGCCAAGATTTTTGTATTATGATTCCAAAAGATCCAAAATTCATAAGCAAGGTATATGTGACTATGTTACTACTTCAAACAAAGTTCTAGTTGATCAAATTTTCAAAAACATTTTATTTAAAAAAATCTCAACTTGATGTCACTTTTGTCATTTTGAGAGGTTCAATTTATAATCCAAAGATGCAAAATCAATTTAAACTTGACAACCAAAATCCAACTTCATCTTTTAGATTTACATAGACTACTAAGGTGTTTTTGTACAATTGTTTCTATTCTCTCTTCCACATGGGATCAAAGTACACTTTTTTGTGTCCCTAATTGATTGATCCAAAATCCTTTGAAGCTGAATTTTTTTTTTTTTTTACTTTTTAATAATTAAATTTTAACAGAATGGTTGGACACCTGTTGGTTGAATTGTGAATTTTAAATATTAGGGAGTATTTATTTATTGTATTTTTGAATTTTTTACTGAGGTGAAAGATAATTGAAATAAAGTTGTCTTTATTACTACGTCTTTATATTCTACACTTTTTCAAACCACTAGAAATACATTTTAGAGAGTTGGATCAACTCAATTAGTTGAAGCTATGAAAACTAGGACCTTGAAAGATTTAAAAATTGGAACTACTTTAGATTGGAAATTTCTATCAAGTGATTGAAATCGAGAATGAACTTAGCTACACATTTAGACTAGATTCACTTTTCTTACACTAACTAAAGGTAAAATCAACCCATCACAAGCAAAAGACCCATCATAGACACCTAGGGATTGATTCACTAAAGGCTTACATTAATCCATAACAGATATTTTCAATAACGAGATTTGAGCTACGTTAGATTGAGTTTGTGGCCACACATTAGTTGTCTTGAATGATGGTGATGGAGTGATCAGTGACTGCAATAGGAACTTCTACCTTTTGAGTATAAATTTGTCACGAGAAGTGATTTTTTTAAGCCTCAATGTTGTGGCCATGTTAGGAGATATTATGAGTGCTTTAGGTGAGTAAAATGACCATTATAGATACACATTGTTAGTTTGGGAATTGTTTAGAGATTTTTTGGGGCCAATTGGGCAGCACACTTCAAAAATTCAAGACAAATTCCTAATTAATCAAAAAAATAAAATTTCAATGTTTCTCTCCTTGTCTCACATTTGTCTTCATATGGGAAAAAATTCAGAAATTTTCAACAATGCCAACAGGGGCTTGTCATAGGCCGGTTTACATGACGTCAAACAACAGAGAATGAATGTCCCATGTGCAGTACTACATCCATATCAGAGGAGTATCAGAATCCCTTTTCAGCCTCACTACGGATGAACGTTCCCCGACAAATTCATCTGATTTCTCTCATGGAATGTTCCGAAAATAGAACGCAGCTAAAACAAGCACCCCTGGCTCCGTCGCAGACCGGCTTCTTCCGCAGATGCTCAGATCAGTGCACCTTCTTTTCGTTTCCCGTTTCTGGAGAACCCAGCTCGTCACTGGCACATGCAGCAAGGTGAGTTTTTTCCGATCGAAAAACGGTTCAAAATTTTGCATTTTGCACCATCAGAACAGATTTTCCCGTGCACGAGAATCACAGTTGTTTTCCGATCCAGTTGCAGTGTCTGCTACCAGTTTTGCGATGAGATTGAGGACTGTTTGGTGTCTTTGTGTTTCACAGAGGAAGCGCCACCCTGTTTTCTCCTCATCGCTGTTGGGAAGGAAGCGGGAGAAATGAGGTGTGTGCGAAGGCCTTCTGTGATGGGTCAGGCAGTGGTGGCCCTCGTGACGTTGCTCATGAGCATGGTGGTCGCGGATGCGGCGGCCGTGGTGGATGTGTACCGTCTGATCCAGTACGACGTGCGTGGGACGCCCATGGGGTCGCGCCGCGCCGCGCTCAACCATCACGCGACTTCGGGACTCGACGTGCCGGGGGCGGACCTCTCGCGGACTGTCGTCATCTTGCCTGTGCTCAAAGTCAATATCACTTCGCTCAATGGTACGCACGGGGTCTTGGTGGTGTTGGATTGTGTGGATTGTTTGGTGATTAGGGTTTGGTGGTTGATAAACCCTTGCTTGGGGTTTGTAGAGTTTGTGCAGAACAAAGGGCTGCTGGGAGGTCTTCTCTTGCTGCTTCCGCAACGATCCAATGAATCTGGTGGCGGAGATGGCGACGATTCGGATGAGAATGTTGCGAAAGCCCTGGCGGAGCTGGAGCAATGGCTTGTTCATAACACTTTCCAGGTTTGTGCTCTGTGGACAATCTGCTTTGTCGAAGGGAAGGAGAAGTAGTGAAACGCTAGTGAACGCTAGTGGACATTTTGTGGGCTGAGTTGAATTTTGCTCCAATCGTATTCATGGGAGATCATGACTGCAGTACACTTGGATGACTAGCTCAGGTTGTGCAATTCAATGACAACATCGTGAGTAACGCCCGTTTAGGGTTGAAGAAGAAGACTGCGAGGTCTAGATTTCTAAAAGTGAGATTTTTGTTAGTTTGTCTGGTGAAAATCTAGTTAGCTTTTTGAGGAGCATGATGTTCTGTTCCATTGTCAAATTCGAAGAAAAAAGTGGTATTAGAGAATATGTTTGCAAGTTCAAAGAGTAGAACGTTTGGGCTGGTTTGTAATATAGAGGACCCGGAGGAGGAAATCTAGTTTTTTCTCCTCTAGGCCCGATGCTTGAAATCACCCTGCAGTTGACGACCCCAATCCTGGCTTCAGGGCGCTCTTTGACAACCCTCATAAATGACAAACCCTATGGATCAGAGTGAGGTTTAGCCTATTAGGTTTGGAATAAGGCTGGAATGGCGTCTAGACTGTGCAAACCTTCCCACTTAGGGTTTATTTAAGTTTTCTCACGGAAGTGACTGTTCTCATTGTTCTTTACGAATGCACAGGGGTCCTCCATAATATTTCTGTCCTTTTGTTTGGTTATAAATAATACAACGGCAGGACGGGAGCAGGGATTAGGGTCATTAACGATTTGAGATTCGACCTACGAATGAGATGAAAACGGTTGGTTGGTTCTTTTTGCAGTATCCAGTTTATTTTGCATACGAGGATGACAACTTGAAGGACATTCTTCGCGAAATTTCCGCCAATGATGCGGCGGGCAAGCCTGCCACGGCTACTACTGGGGGGTATGTGGCATTTTAGCTCTAATCCCTGAGGTGCTATGAAAACTACCAATGTTTAATCAGGTCTCTCAGACACCAGTGACACGATGGCGACGATGGATCGATGTTTGGGATGCGAACTGCAGAGGTTGAGAGGTGTTCAGAGCCCAGAGGACACTGAAGTCCGTTTCATGGCTATTGTTTAATTGATTTCAATTGTGGTGGAATGTCTTGCAGATACAAGTTGGTGGTATCAGCGTCTGAATCCAAGAAGATATCAACGTCGACAATTACCAACATCCAAGTATTTCTCTGCGCTTACTCATTATTCAGCAGTGCTAGAAATTCAGCGTCCTTGCAAGGCTACAAACTTGTAGTATTTTCCGTGCTTTACAATTGAGTTGCCTTGAGGTTTCAATTTATGTAGGCTTAAAGACGTGTTTATTCAACTATTGCATGCTGAAACTGAATTGAATCATGCTGTTTCATCTCAGTATTGACTGATGAATTTACTTTGGGCTTGCAGGGATGGCTACCAGGACTGCGAGCTGAAGGTGATAATTCAATGCTGCCAACCATTGCCATAGTGGCATCATACGACACTTTTGGAGCAGCTCCTGTAAGTCATGTGCTGGTTTTCAGAATGTTGTATGAACAGTGCTTAAGAGGGGATTAGGCTCAGTTTTAGGTATTTGGATGGAGGGTGCTGTTGCGGCGGGCTTCAAGTAGACGGTACTAGTGATTTTGGTTGGTGGTTGGTGGTTGCAGGCACTAGCAGTAGGTAGTGGCAGCAGCGGAAGCGGAGTTGTCATGCTGTTGGAGCTGGCTCGGTTGTTTTCACGGTTGTATGCCAACCCTAACACGAGAGGACCCTATAACTTGCTTTTTGGTTTGACATCTGGGGGCCCATATAACTACAATGGTACACACAATGTGAGTCTTCTGTTGTATTCATCTGGTGTTCTGTACTTAATTCTTAGAGTAATTGGTCCATGTATGTATATCAATTCCTACGTGTAACTCTTTTTTTCTTGAAGTTTACCTTGGTGCGATTTTATATGATTTGTATGTGTATTATGCAGTGGCTTCGAAACTTCGATCAGCGGTTGAGAGAAAGCATGGAGTATGCTCTGTGTTTGAATTCTCTTGGTTCTTCAAGTGATCGGATGTGGTTGCATGTGTCCAAACCTCCTGAAAACGCATTTATCAAACAGATACTTTCTGTATGTTCTCTTTCATCGTCCTTTATGTATTGAAGTAATTACATTATATCTTATTGCTACTGTTTGAGACTCGCTCTACTCTAGAGCTCGTTCTCTTCCTTGAATGATCGTGATCGAGTGCATTAAGGACTAGTTTTCACAGTCGAGAAAATTCAAAGTCCTGACTATTTGCAGAGTATGAAAATGCATGATCGGAAGGATGAATGATTTTCTGATCTTCTTAATAAGGCGTGGCTCCACTTCCTTGAATGATTTTCTGTTCTGAAGTGTTTGACGGATGTCATCTTGCAGGAGATTGAAAATGTGGCTGAAGGTTTGGGTTTGACTGTGGAACTCAAGCATAAGAAGATCAACATCTCCAACTCGCGGGTATGTATCATCTTGTTATTTATGTTCTGGATTGTAAATTCCGGATCTTTCTCTTAGAATTGGGCTGATACTATTCCAGCGTCGAGTTCTTTCGGGTTTTGACAACATGGCAATTTTTCTTACGTGTGTGAAATTTAGCTTCACCGTGGTGAGGTGTGTACTTATTGCAGAGTTGCAGCTTGTCTGAGATTAGAGGGTGTGTGACTATTTATGGTCTTGACTTGTTGGGTGAATTAATACAGGTAGCATGGGAGCATGAACAATTTTCCCGTCAACGTATTACTGCTGCGACCTTGTCGCAGTTGGAAGAAGCTCCTGAGTTGTTTGAGCGAACTGGAGGCATAGCAGACAGTAGGTACAATTTCATCGTTCTAAACTTTGACTGTAGGCGATCTTTGTTAATCCTTTTATTCATTTGTATGTAATAGACTCTGTTTGCTAGTTGAATTTATCTCCTTGTTTCCAAAATGTGCAGGAGAGCTGTGAATGAGACTGTCGTAATGAAAAATATTAAGCTTGTTGCAGAGAGTTTAGCGGTAATGTTTCTTCAACACTCTTTATCAATTTCTGCATCTATGATTAGGGTTTGCTGCAGGATGATAGCCTGCATTTCCAGGGTGCATTTATTTAGTCCATGATTTGCACTTCAATTTACTGCTTACGTGCATTTACTATTTCTTTTGATGTCTAAATTTTCACCTGAATGTTTGACTATTTGCTGAATCGTTATTCTTTAGTACAACTCTTGTGATGATCAAATTGTGAACTCAAAACAGCACCAATCAGAAACGATTCCTGGTATCGGAAGCCAGTCTTTAAGTTTGCTTTTTAGTGGGAATTGTCTAAATATAATTGTGTTTGTGCATCAGAGACGTATTTATGGTCAGCAAGGGTCGCAGGTTGAGGTGTTTGCAGCAGGATCTGACCTGGCTCTTGATCCTGCGTATGTGCGTTCTTGGTTTGATTTGCTGGGAAGCACACCCCGAGTTGCTCCTTTTCTTGGAAAGAACGCCCCTATTATCGCTGATCTGCGCAAGGTATTGTAGCCTGTTGCCATGTTTTTTTGAAGTATTTATCTTGCCTGCGCTTTATTAAGTAGTATTTGGTGGCTAATTTTTGCAGCTACTATTAAGTTGCAACTGTGGAACTGAAATGTTCCAAACCTCGTCTTTACAGGAATTAGCACAGCACACAAAAGATGCAAGTTTACAGCATGAGACATTAGATTCCACTTTTGTATTCTATGAAACGACCAAGGCTCAACTGAATGTGCATCAGGTTTGTATATTTATATCCATTCTTGCAATGCGTATTCTTGAATTAATTTTATAAACTTGGATTGTGATTTCAGCCCTTGCAATTGCTGAGTTCACTTTTTAACAGCGCTTGGTGTAGAGTTGGCTGAAGTTGTGTGGCTGATGATGGCAGGTGGCCAGTGTAACATTTGACTTCATTGTAGCGCTTGTTGTTGGATCATATCTGATACTTCTCTACATCGTTGTATTTATTCTGACCAAGGTACAATCCCTAGCTATTTGTGAGTTGTTCGAGAGGGCCTGCTGGATGTACATTCTGGACTCGTCTTGAGGGCTAGGTTTGAATGGTGATTGTATAAATAATCAAGTAGGCTACTTTCTAGTTCAGTGGACCCTTGTAAATCACGAACTGTACATTGCAATAGGGTCTGTGATAAGGCCGGAACAGGTGCTAGGCCGCTTAGGGTCTAATAATAAACTTTCAAGAATGAGTTTCCGTAGGGGTTAATTACACTGACCTCTGGTTTTATAAATACAACAGGGTTCTTTACTACCACTTTCCCATCAAGCGTTACTTTATAACACCAAACCTGTCAACTCGTAGTCAAATGTGACCTTACATCAGGATTGAACTGATTTGTTACTAAATCTGTGCAGGGTGTGGATGACTTCCGTGGAGTATTCCGGAAGACACCGTCGAGAAAGTTCAAATCAAATTAATTGGCCTTCCAGTGATCCTGATCACCTGCTTACATTTCGCCAATGGGAGCAGGTGATCCAAATACCGTAGACGATTTTTATACTGGTAGTCGAGTTGGGTGCTGACCTGCAAACTGACTTAGGCTTGCATGGATGGTTGTCAAGAGCCCACTGCTTGCAGAGTGCTGTGATTTCTTTACTAGTCCCACCTGGAAGCAGACCTTTCTTTCACTGTTGCCAGTTGTATTTGGTACCGAAGGTATTTTAGTTTGCTCAGTATCTTAGGTATACTGCTGCTTGCTTACAGGGTAGAATCCAATGGTATATGTTATTTGAAATGTATCTGTGACTATGAGCTCGAAGGCCGCAAGTTATTTGAGAATTTTGCACCGTCTTATCATGCGTGTTTGTCTTCATGTGCAATTTTCGTAGCTTGTTGAGTTTTGGAAAGTGTATTCTACACGGGTTCTTATCCGTAAATGGTTGCATAGGCCTACTCTACAGTGTCCGTATGTTATTTCAACAGTAAGTGCCTGTCAAGAAGCCAATACGATTGAAGTGAAGTGCGAGAGGTCGAAGTGAAGTTAGTACATTTTCTGTGTGAGGTCTAATTTCGATGTCCTCATGTTGAACATTGTGAAATGAGCATCTTATTATTATCTACATGTGACAGGCACATTTTTGAGAACATTCCATTCAAGTATCCCTGTTTTACATTCAATTGTCTTGCTCATACTTGTCTTATTGGTGAGGGGGGGATTAGTGTTACTACAAATTTATCTTGGGGGAGATTAGTACAATAATGTACAAAAATGTCAGCCTATAGTAATTTAAATGTATTATGAGCTTAATGACTATGATTAATAAGTGTTGCATGCATGAATAGGACAAATTAGTTTAGATACTGTGCTTCCTTATATTTACAACAAATTGTAGAGCTCATGGATTACTAGCTACTCCCAAAGCTTAGTAGTGAATTAGTTGTGGTACAAAATCTTTGTTGGAGGAGAGGGTTCTTTAGGAAGTGGGGAATGGATAAAGACTTGCCTAAAATTAAGCATGATCAATGTCTTGGCTCTGAGTGTGTGGGCAATGAATCTTGGCCATGGTTGTATTTTGGGTGTAAGGTGGGTTCTTGAAACTAGCCTTGGATCCAAAATTGTCAATTGTATTCGATGCCTTCATTTTAGAACAACAATCTAGGACTATTCAAGATAACAAGCTCTTTTGTAAAAGTTATGATACTGTATAACTCTTCTAATATATCAATCTATATCATTGATTCATGTAAGAGAAGTTATGAAACCAATCATGATCTAATTATGTCCAGATGTACTGATTGCATGCATTATTGAACACAAATCTAGGATTGTCCAAAGATATCTTATTGTTATAGGGTGATTGTATGAAACACTTGTACTATTTTTTGTCACATGTTATGTGTTGATTAGTTTTTTGGCCATAAATTTTGAATTGTGTCTCCAAATGACTCAAAATTCATAGATAAGGTACTTAAGACTATTATACACCTTGTCTAATTTTTTGAAAGTTTTCAAAAACGTTTTACTATTTAAGAATAGCTCCAGATATTATGTCACATTTGCCAATTTAGGGATTTTTTGTACTATTTAGTATCCAAAAAAAAGAATTTTCAGTAGAAATTTGGAGAGGATGGTCTTTTAGTAGACTTGTAGCTATTGTCTAAAGGTATTTTAAAAATAGTTAATTGTGGATGATTGCAAGAAACACTTCACATTTTTGGCTCAAAACACAGTTTTGGCCCATAGGATTGGCAATATTATGTAGAACTATGTAGTATACATTTCCACAACGCCCCTGCAGATCTCAACCATCGATTCAAGGTGTCTGCAGATCCCAACCATCCATTCAGTACTATGTAGCACTATAGACTGCTGTAAAGTACTACAAAAGCCATTGGGAGCAAAAAATAGCAGAAAAGGGGTTTGTGCACCTTTTTATTTTTAATAATTCAAAAAAAATTCAGAAAATAAAAACAAAAAAATCTATTTTGCTAGAAAAGATTGCACTCACATTGCACCAAAAAAATAATTTAAGAATTTTTTTCCTCTTTGTAACCTTCGCGCAAAGGAAGGTCACTTTGACCCTGTGTGGACAACTGACATGTTTCTATTTTCATAAAAATTTCATTGTCAATCCTTGTAATGTTAGTAGACCTCCAACATGTCCAATTTGTAGCTTCAAATTCACATTTTTGGGTCAAAAATAGGACTACCTCCCCCCCCCCTCCCCCCCAAAAGGCTGAAGTAGACACCCAATTGGGGGCAATTTAAAAATAGTAAACTAATTTTAAAACATTTGAAAAAATTATTTAATATTTGCAACTACCATACACTATAAGAAACCCGCATTTTAGATGACAAGCCCTAATTTTTCTTGACGGATTTTAGTGGACATCCAATGCAACAAGCATATGTTTTTTGTCAACAAAAACATCCAACGTAACATCAATGCTGACATAAAAATATGGATTTGTTGCATTAGACATCTATTAAAATCCGTCAAGAAAAATCAGGGCTTGTCACCTAAAACGCGGGTTTCTTATAGTGATATGTATCTTCCGTCTAAATTTCACACCAAATGGACAAATGATGCAAAAGTTATGAGCAAAAAAACACCCATCCGAGGGCAAGGGGACAAAAAATAGGACAAGTGTTTCTTACAATCCGACCCTTGTATGAGGTGTAGAAGTCCACAAAGTGAACTTCTTCTTGCTTAAGCTTTTAAACACATAAAATATTATTTTGTTGGTGATTTTGGAGAATGACCATTTGCATAAAGTTGCTACAAATGAAAAAAATTTATTTTCTTTATTTAAAATTTTTCCTATTTTTTATTAATTAAAAAATTACATTGAAATATCTATTTTCTTGAGATTTGGCACTTTTCTAGTTCTCTTCCTTAAAGAATTTTTTAATGAAATTCCTTCAGTGGTTACCTTCATCTTAGAGGTGCATACATAGGCCATACTTTTTTATTTTAAAAGAAATCCCCTAATTTTAAAGTACTCCAAAAAAACCCATGAGTATTGTTGCAAAACGCAACAAATAGTACAAGTGTTTTGTGCAGTCACCCTGGAGTGCCCCAAAATAAGAGATGTTGAACAGTCTAAGATTGACATCTGAAAACAAGATGCTCTTTTAGATTTTAACAGAATTAGGGCCCCAGTTGATTTTACAACAACCCACTGTAAGGTAATATCAATACCTTAAATGAGGCTGGCTGTTTGTTTGTTTGTTTGTTTGTTTGTTTGTTTGTTTGTTTGTTTGTTTGTTTGTTTGTTTGTTTGTTTGTTTGTTTGTTTGTTTGTTTGTTTGTTTGTTTGTTTGTTTGTTTGTTTGTTTGTTTGTTTGTTTGTTTGTTTGTTTGTTTGTTTGTTTGTTTGTTTGTTTGTTTGTTTGTTTGTTTGTTTGTTTGTTTGTTTGTTTGTTTGTTTGTTTGTTTGTTTGTTTGTTTGTTTGTTTGTTTGTTTGTTTGTTTGTTTGTTTGTTTGTTTGTTTGTTTGTTTGTTTGTTTGTTTGTTTGTTTGTTTGTTTGTTTGTTTGTTTGTTTGTTTGTTTGTTTGTTTGTTTGTTTGTTTGTTTGTTTGTTTGTTTGTTTGTTTGTTTGTTTGTTTGTTTGTTTGTTTGTTTGTTTGTTTGTTTGTTTGTTTGTTTGTTTGTTTGTTTGTTTGTTTTATTTGTTTGTTTGTTTTGTTTTGTTTTGTTTTGTTTTGTTTTGTTTTGTTTTGTTTTGTTTTGTTTTGTTTTGTTTTGTTTTGTTTTGTTTTGTTTTGTTTTGTTTTGTTTTGTTTTGTTTTGTTTTGTTTTGTTTTGTTTTGTTTTGTTTTGTTTGTAGCGTGGACAACTTCCTGATCGTGCGTCCCCCGGCCGCGTGCTTGGTACCGTCGGAAAGCTCTCACCGAGGAGGGATGCACCGGCTTGGTTTCGTGGCGTTTGGAGCGATGGTGCAAAAGTTATTGAATTTCAAAGTATTTATTGATTAAAAAATTAGAAAATTACTTTTACTTTGATTTTGGTGGTGTTCTTGGTACTGGGAATGGAACTGGGAGTAGAACTGGGAGTAGAACTGGGAGTAGAATCAGAAGTAGAACCAGGAGTGGAACCGGGAGTAGATGAAAATTGGGCCAGCGGCACAGGGTCACACTAGTGTTTTGTGCAATCACCCTGGAGTGCCCCAAAATAAGAGATGTTGAACAGTCTAAGATTGACATTTGAAAACAAGATGCTCTTTTAGATTTTAACAGAATTAGGGCCCCAGTTGATTTTACAACAACCCACTGTAAGGTAATATGCTCTTGAAGTGACCATGTAAGGCTACCTAATCCATCATTGATAGTAGAAGATACTTCAAGCAACATATCAATCCTTCCTAGATAGGGGTCGCAATTATCACGGTTGCTTTCAGAGTAGACTATCTTAGGGCATTCTTTCTTCTTTCCATAACTGTATTTTACAATTTTGTTTCTTAACCCCTAAATGCCCAAGGCCTATTTTGGGCTTCTTGGAATTTGCTCTAAATTGAACAAAATGCCAACATTTTGATAAGTTGTATCAATTTTTTTGAATTGTAACCGTACAAATTCAAACTGGACATGTTAGAGATCTCATAGGAAAAGAAAACACAACAATATTACTTATGGAGTGAAAGATTACAATGTTTGACCATGAGGGTGCTAAAACAGCAAAAATCTTTCAATCTTCTTTACACAAATCAAGTCTAAAAAGTTGGTGACCAAAAAATATGAGGTTAAAGGGCCTAACTTGTATAACCTTGATCAATTTATGGCTTCTTAAAATCTACTCTACAATTTTTTTAAATGAATTTTGAAGGTGATTTTTTCTCCAAGCTCTAGTGTATTTGAGACTCATTTTCAAGAGCTCTCAACACTACGGGAAGTCAAGATTGCAATGGGTACCCTAGTACAAAAACTTGAATAGAAAAATCACTATCATTTATTTTCAAGATCAGATTTTTGGTGCTAAAACTAGACTTCAAGAAGAACTTTCTAAAAATATAACCTACTAAAAATAGCAACTTGGTTAGGTTTTATTTAACTTCAAAGTTTTGCAAACACCAGATTTTGGTGCCTCGGGCATTTTAGGGGTTAACGAGTATTAGTTGAATGAAATGCACAACCGTTGAATATTAGTCACGACATTCATGCAGAAGTTAACCGGCCATTCACTGTGAGTAGTCTGTCCACTTCGCTTCGACTTTAGACACAAACTGGGAGACGTTGCATTGTCGAGCTGCAGTGCGCCGTGGGTGCTCTTCCATTAATTCGGCAAGACGACAGCTCCTTCCACCTGGAAAATCCCCATCCAAGACTTAGCCAGCTCCGTTCGAGCAGGTGAGGATTCCTTGCGAACATCCCAATTTAAAAAAAAGATTAGAGCCCCCCTCTAATCTCACACACCATAATTTCAGCAACAGATACCTGATCCGAGATCCTCCCAGTTGAGTGGATGAACTAAAAAAACTTACAAGTGAGTGCCGTGAATCCCAGCATCTCTCCAAACCCCATGGACTCGTCAAGGATTCTGCACTCCAGTAACTCGTCACCTCCTCGTGATGGAATATGCGTAGGAGCTCCGTAAGCCTCCTTGGCGGCATCCTAAATTGAGTTTCGAAACCACCACAAGCTTTTCTATTTCTAGATATGGCGCAGCTGGCTGGGCCTGGACTCGATTGCAGCAAGTCAGCCTCCAAAGTTAGCCGTGGAGGTGCTCCTTGATTGGCGGGGGCGCTGGGAATTGAAGCCTTGGGATCAGAGTCCTGCAGGGTGGGTAACACTTAATACGGTGGTCTTGCGTTTGTGTGCTTTCATTCAAATTGCATTCGGATTCGCAATGTTCAGGCTTGCTGTAGAGGTATAATTGCAGTTGTAGACGTATTGCAAAGGAGTAAGTAAAGCTTCACATGCAAATATAAAACAGGCATTCGATCTTCTCGTATAGAATTTTGAGCAGCGCTTTCTATGAATTAATACCGACATGTATCGTCGTCAATGCTGCTTGCAGAGATGATGAGTGTCTTACAGTAGTGATGATTAGTGCTCCAACACACTGACACTTGAATTTGTGTTTCCAGAGTCCTGGCTTGGCTGTGGAGGTATCGCCGGTATAGATCGAGTTCTTAATGGCGGTTTGTTGCAGAAGGACGAGTAGAGCTTCAATTGCAAAATATAGCATTCAACCTTCGCCTGTAGAATTTTATGGATCGCTAGTCTGTCATCGTCAATGGGCACTGTTAGTTAGAGAGATGACGAGTGTTTTGCAATGAAAGCTTCTTTTCTTACAGTTTTGAGTCTTTGAGGCATTTTCAGAAGAGTGCGTGGCGACATACCCAAGGCTCTCCATGTGATTAAATCTGGAAGTGTTGCCGTGAGGATAGAGCGGTGATATTAAGGAGATGGCGACGAAGGGAAGGAAATGGAAGGAGCGGATAGTGGGCGACTACCACTGGCGGTTCTTGTGTATGCCCACTCCGCCCTGGAAGCATGACCGCCCTATGCCGCCTTTCTTCGGCCACAATGAGAAGCTCTCCATCCTGGTCGCCACAGTTATGGGTCTCCAACACGCTCTCGCCATGGCAAGCCCTACTTCTCCCCTTCTCTCTCTCTCACAACACACAATGCCGATTTTTCAGGACCACAAAAAGATCTAAATGTTTATCTGAGCTTAGCTATCAGTATTGTTAACGGGTTGCTCCGGCTTTGGATTTTACATTAGAACAAAGAAATGATCGCTTTCGGACATCGAGGTCCAAGGAGAAGTTCTCCTTAATCCCGTTTTGGGGACACAGTATTGTCATAGTATGCATTAGAGAAGTTTTCTACAATCTGTGCAAATGTGAAATGTTGACTTTGTAAATGAAATATCCCTGATTAGGACTCAGCCTTGGTGTCTCCTTTCGGAGATAGCTCCAATGAAATATTTCAGCCTGAATAGACACACCAAGGGTGGCACTTGTGTTGCGCAGTTCGTAGAACTATCGCAACAAATTTTCTTCATTTTATGTTATTCTTAGGACTAAATTCCTTCTGTATTCGTCTCTAAAATTTGGACCTTGACGTGTCCATGATACATGTGATAATCCATGTTAGCATAGTGTCATACTGACAGCATTCGAGAGTGGATTCTTTGATGTGGGTGCCATTTCAAGGGCATTTCTTCTCTAATGTGAACCAAAACTGTTGGAAACAGGTGGCAGGAATCATCACAGCGCCGCTCTTGATAGCCTTGTCTGGTTTCAAACCTGGGAATCAAGCCTGTAAGCTTTCTTTTACACCTCAACGACAGAGCTCATTGTTTGCATACTTTCTCGAGTGTCATTTCGTACAGCTCTTTCATTCAAGCTGAGCCTGGGCTTTGTTACCGAGTTTTCCAGTCGAAGCGAGGTTGCTAATTGATGTTATCCTCGAAAGTTTAGGATGACCTGCTGAGAGGGGCCATCTACAGTCGTATGTCGATTTCACGATAAATTTGTGTATATCACCTTCTCTAGAATTATATTTTCCATGCCTCTGAATGAGTAAGGTAACTCCACATAATTGTGACATGTTTCTAAAACCGACTACCTATACATTCTTGCTTAAATGTACAACCTTCATATGCGAGAGTTTCAGGTCGATTTTGGATACACCTATGTTCAGCACTTTGAAGATTCATTGTTCATTCAATCGGTGTCCAAATAATGCATTCTCAGAGAATCTACGACCCCCTTCCAACTTCCATCAAGACTGCTCAAACCCTTGCCGAACCCCATCTAAAAAACTGCTCATAGCCCTAATTCGAACGGTTTCGCTGCTTTTACATTACCCTGTGCTGAGTGTGGTGTGATGTCGGTGCTGCAGATTTGATTTCGGCGGCGCTCATTGTGGCCTCGGTGGCGTCTTTCGTGCAAGTGATGCAAATCAAGATTCCTGGAACACGGTTTGTGATCGGCTCAGGCTTGCTGTCGGTGATGGGGGTGTCGTTCTCCTTCGTGCCAGTTGCACAGCAGGTCATTAGCACGCTCAGCCAATGTGCTTGTGCGGGAGTGCCTTGTGTTGTGGGTGGCACATGCGGAGCGTGCACAACTCCACTGGAAGGAAAATGCCTCACTCCGGAAACAGCTTACGGCAAAGTTCTGGGCACCGTGAGTCCCAATTCACTCTTACACAATAATCTTACGAAAAAAACTCTACAAGGGATTTGCAATACAGTACAAAATGATTGATAATTTTCAATACACCATAAGCTAATGTTAATGTGTGCACAACTTTCATAGCAACCTTCACCCCTTCGTTCCTGTGCGCTTCGTTCGTAACAGTGAAAATCACGGGTTCATTCCATCCTTTATAAGCTTGTATTTACGTCCATTTGATGTGAACTTATCAATAATATGAGTTAATAACCTTCTTGAACTTCAAGGCAGGGGACCCTTTGCTTTCCATGAATCAAGGCTCCTTTCATTGTAGAACATCTTGAATGCAAGCTTGCCCATGCATTGTGGGCTACTGCATTGCCCATGCAGTTTGCCCAAGCTTGCCCATGCAAGTAGTAACACAATGTTCTTGTTACAATGTTAAAGGACCCCTCTGCCTTCCCATTCAAGAACCTTTATAAATGGCAACTTCTTTGCAATTTGGTAATTAATGTGTTGACTTCACACGTGTTAATGTGTTGATACTTTGTTAGCTTTTTTAGCTACTTCCATGTGACAGAAATTGTAGAGGGTGGACTGGGGTACTACATTCTTTCGTTGAATGGGAGAGGAAGCTTCTGAATTCATGTTGTAAGTGCTTGTTGGATGGGAGATTTTTTTCTTTCTTTGTAGTTGGCTTTCTATTGCGGTTTCTAATGAATTATGGGTTGCAAAACCTTTGGCCTGGTGCAGATTTTGGTGTGCTGCTTTTACCAGATCGGCATATCATTCGTCCCATCCAGAGTGTTGCGTCGCTTGTTTCCTCCAGTTGTGACAGGAAGTTGTCTCGTTCTCTTAGGAACCGCACTTATTGGATCTGGGTTCGCCAACTGGGGTGGAGGTGTCTTCTGCTGTAGTCAGGTAATTTGGTTTCTGCTTTTAAGAAATTAAGTTGGTTGTGAATTCATATCTTGCAATTTCCTGTAGGTTGCCGTCCGTCTATCTTTTGAAAAATTAACGTCAATGTCGTTATTTTGGCGGACTTCCATGACTTGGGCACTTTTCAGGAAGTGCTACCTGAAACGTTCATCTATACCAGTCCTAGTTTTTAGCGTTTTCTTGGAGATGAATATCACAAGTTTTGGCACCCAGAATTGCGCCAATTTATTGATTTGGATGATATTTCCTGAAGCTCTATTATTAGGCACAGGCCCTTAATACCATTAGAAAGAGAATGCAGATTCTGTTTGTGCACCATGTTGAGCTCATCCTGTGTTTCACAACTGCTGAAGGATGCTATTTTTGCTCATAGAGTTGGGATTTATTATTTGCATTGTCTTTCATGACTCAGGTGTTGACCACAAAGATTCCTTGCTCTGGAAATGGAGAAGTGGTGCTGGCTTTTGGACATCGTGTGTACCTGGGACTAGGGCTGGTTGTGTTTTTCGCCATCATCCTTGCTGAAGTATTTGGATCCCCATTCATCCGCAACATAGAGGTACGATGTCTAATGCACGTTTCGGAAGCTCACAATTTCAAGCCTTGAGTACAAGCTCTTTGTTGATTAGTAATGTAGCTCGTGCAATTTCCTTTTTTTTGGACCATGTTTTTACCACTCGCAGCCGTGGATCTCACAGTACTCAAATCCATTCTTGGCCAGATTGTCATCGGATTGCTTGTGGGTATGATTGTAGCTGCGAGCACAAAGTACACAAATTGCAACGACGGTGTCTGTACCACATACAGGTATGGTCTGTCTCAACCTCAATCCATTTTATATAACATTCATCACTGCGAGGACCATGTAATATCACAATTCATAACATTCCTGAAAGAAGCTCCTAACTCCTTGGGCACATATCTTAAGTCAATCATGAACCGGGGTATACAAGATGCTCCAATCCTTTGAAATCTTTTTTCCTGGATACTCATCTTCTTATATCTTAAGTGCCAGATATTTGAAGACTTTTGACATCAATCACAATAGCTCCTAGATTGACACTTTGTGAGCAAGCAGAAGTAGCATGCTGTTGCACACCAGTCTTAGGCATACCAATTGAATGTAAGTCATATCCTATTTGTATATGTTGTAATAAGTTAGATGGGTAGACTTCATGAAAACATAAGAATGGCATGTGATTTTGTACGTTGATTTGAGTTTTCTTTAGAATTTTTGGATGTCATTTTTGAGAGTTGGAACTTGGCCTTCCAGGTACGTAACAGGGCAGCAGATCTCGGACGCAAAGTGGATAACCTTTCTATGGACCAAACGGATCCCTCTGGGCTTCTATGGGCCAGCAGTTCTGCCGTGTCTGTTATCATTCATGGTGACTACAATGGAATGCATCGGTGACATCACAGCCACCACGGAAGCCAGCCACCTGGAGCCATACGGGGAGAAGTTTGAGACAAGGATTCAGGGAGGCGTGGTAGCGGATGGCATCAACTCCTTCTTTGGAGCATTGGCCTTCATCACGCCTGTGACAACCTATGCACAGAACAATGGCGTTATCTCCCTTTCTCGGTGTGCGTCTCGCTACGCGGGTTTTGCTTGCTGCGCGTGGCTCATGCTGTTTGGCATCATTGGGAAGTTTGCCGCCATCATCTTGACCATTCCGAATTGTGTCCTGGGCGGCATGACAACGTTCTTGTTTACTGGAGTGGTGGTTTCGGGCATCCATGTGCTGAATCTCAGAGAAGGTCTCAACCGGCGAAATCGGTTTATTGCTATCATGTCTATTGGTGTTGGCATGGGCCTCATTTTGGTCCCTGCTTGGGTCAACATCACTGGACAGTTCGCGGACTATCCTCTTCAAGGCAACTTTTGGCCTGTCAATCCTAACTGGTCTCCCGCTTTCCGAGGTATTGACAACAAACTGGCAGTAAAGTTCTCTTTGTTTGGAACGAGTTTTTTTTGTAGAGTTTGGCTGTGTCAAGAATTTTCAAACAACATATGATGAAGCGTCACCGTGAATCATATAGGGGTTATTCTCATGAATCATGGAGAAAAATAGTGTTTACGACGTTGTCTGAATGTTCCTAAAACACGTTAATTTGTTATGGTAGCTACGGTGGTGGTATGCATATCCTGCAGTGCGATTTTCGTTTGGACTTGATGTACTGATTTGGATCTTGTACTTGGTATGTGTGCAGGATTTAGAGACTCACTTATCACTGTCATTTCGAATGGATTCTCAATTGGAGGATTTATTGCCTTGTTTCTCAATCTGATTTTACCTTTTGATCGGAATGATGCACATGGGGATCAAAC
The DNA here is from genome assembly GCA_963969595.1 of Neckera pumila. Lineage (NCBI taxonomy): Eukaryota > Viridiplantae > Streptophyta > Bryopsida > Hypnales > Neckeraceae > Neckera > Neckera pumila. Next base: position 15,596,428 of record OZ018411.1, on the reverse strand, counting down.
GTAAGTTTCACAATTCATGCTTTTATGATTTTCAGTTGGACTGTTTTAGAAACTTTTGCACAGTCACTTTTGGACAACATCATATCCAGAATCTTCTCTATCATTTATGTGGTCCCTCCATGGTTCCACTAATCATATACTAATTTTACCCAAATACCTGTTTGAGTCTATTCTGTTGTGTTTGAAGTTTTCCAAAGAAAATAAAGTTGCTGCTGCGGATTCTATTATGGGGAGCTTGTTGTCTGATAACTCCCTTTCTTTCTTGGTATCTGTGAATGCAGGTTTGAGAAAGATATTTCTACCAGCAAGCATAAGATTGATATTGCAACATAGATTATGTAGATGATACTTGATTGCTCTAAACTGTTGGAAGTTGCAACAATGGTTTGAAAAGAGAAGTGAAGGATTATGTCGCGTTTCTGTGGTAGCAGTAGTTTGTGATATTGGGCATTTGGTTTTACACCTCGATTCATGTACTTTGAGTTCCCATAATTGTATTACGGAGTACTTTTTTTTTTAAAGAATCCTTCACTGCATTCTCTAACATATTTTAGTTTGTATTCTTACAAGCAAAATTAAGCTGCAATTATGGACACTTGCTCGCATTATCTTCTTTGGGCGAAAAGAGAAAATAACACACACGCCAGTGCATCCATGAACGCTAAATTCTGTGTTAGATGCAAGTAAGGTAGAGATACCATAAACGGTGTGGCTCCGTAAACAGTTTTGATGTACCTCCTCCTGTCATTTATGTCTTTGGGTGGGTAGGAGGTAAAGCAATCCATGTGGCATATATAAATTAAGATTAGCATTACATGAGATTCCGGGGTCTTAGAAGGCTGTGAGTTCCCCTGCTGTCTGACGTGGTCAAGCGACTGCCACGTCACTTTTTGAAAAAAAATCTTTTTCTGGAACACCTCTTTTTAACAAAGAGCATCAATCTGAATCAATCATCTCAATTACAATATGTTTTCTTAACTCATTTGTTCCATCTGGTCATGCATCTTCTAGATTTCATCTCACCGGATTTAAAATTGCATAAAAAGTTGTTGCATTACCAGATCATGGGCAACATGTATGAAACAAACAACTTGTTACAACTATTGATATATTGTAAGAAATATATCATACTAAGTGAAAGTTTAGCAATATACATCAATTCATGAAACTTGAAAGAACATGTACAAAGGCTCAAAATAGTGGCAAAAAATAGCTCCTAAGAAAGCACCTGGAGTTCTTAGAAAAATATCCACAACTTCCTATACAGTCTTTTTTCTAAGTAGGACTAGTAGGAGTGTTGGAAAAATCCCTATTCATGTATACTAAGAAGTTTCATGAGGATCAAGACCTCACCTGCACCCATGCACCAAAACAGACAGTTAGTATGTTAAGGTACGTATGCGAGGTGTCTTAAGCCCTGAACAACTTGTTATTGTTTTCGCATCAAACATCCTAGAAGGGAACAGCCTAACTAAGTCCAAACCATATACCAGGAGAAATAGAAACAAAAACAAAACCTGACTATTTGGTGTAGACTGAGTAGAAGCCATGTTTGGCAAGAAAGCTCTGTTTGTGGCAAAATCTCTCACAGACCAAAACGCTTGTGGAATCAGCAAGAAGATGCAACAAAGTTTGAACCCCAGTGGATAAAACTTATAGCAGGTGTCAAGCAAAATGAATTGGCAATCTCAATGCATCCTCCTCCTCTTGTGAGGTCCAGAGCTCTTTGGAGAAGAAATCAGTAGGAAAACCTTGAGCTCTTGAGGTATCAGTCATAAAGTAAAATCAGCATGTCATCATGGGACCATTGTGATGCTGAACACGATTGATTATGTGAAAACCAAGGAATTAAATCCAATGGCCCCCAAATCAAGAAGTAATTGAAGCCAGAGTCATTGTCAGTTAATATTTGAAGTAGTTGCAAGCCATATGCCCATCTGTAAATAAATGGAGGCTAATTAAAATTTTAGTGCGGTAGTTAACCAGTACTTACCAATTGGTAAATAAGGCACATCCATTACTTCACCTGCTTTGATTAATAGGAAGCATAACTAAGTACCATAAGAGGCATTTTAGCAATGAAAAAGTATATTGAAATAATTCTCAATGATTTAATTCAAAAAAGCCAGAAATCCAGGCCACTATGTACAGTCTAACAGAGTTATACAAATGATGATATTTGTCAGTGGTATTATAAGAATTGCCACCAATTATGTCTACATAGTCATAGTTTTAGGTCTTTTAATTCCAAATCAACTCACATACTATGTAATGTGATAGTATACTAGATAATCTTTTCAAGTTTATCCATTGGAAAGAAACTTGAATTAGAAATCTAGAAAAAAGAAAAAAGAAAAAAAAAAAAAAAATTTGCTTAAAATGATATTTTGGTAAAAAAAAATTTTTTTTTTTTTTTTTTTGAAATTTTTTTTTTTCTGACACACCCGTATCGGCGTTCACCGGATCTGGGCTGATCAGGGAACAGGCCTGAAACGGCCCTCCGCGACCCCCAAATATCATCTAATGTTGGAGTTCACTGCTCCTAGTTAAGTCAAGAGCAGAAATTCTGTTTGAAGTAGAATTCCAGACCTCATTCTAGGTCTAGTAGAATATTTTTTTTCAAAAACTTTGGAGTTATACAAAACTTTAATTTCATCTTAAAAAATCTATTTGAGATTTTGAGTCTCCACTCAAAAGTTATTGACAAAATTCAAAGAGGGGTTGGAAAGGACATTTTCTTGGACATTTTCAAACATATTCTTTGAATTTTGTCCATATCTATTTTTCAGAGGCTCAAGATCACAAACAATTATTTGGAGATGAAATTTAGCTTGTTTTTTCAACTTTTCTTGGTTCAAAGTTTAGAAAGAAATTATTTTACTATACCAAAATGAGGTGTAAAACTCTACTTTAAGCACAATTCCTAAGTTCTGACAATGAACCATCAAGCTCTCATCTTCAAATTATCCCATATCTTTTTAGGATTTATAATAGACAGTGGAATTCATTATAGAAGCAACTACTCAATCCTTAATCCTTACTAAATATCAATATGGTAATTCCTTCACTTCGCCATCAAAAATTTTCTTGATGGTAGATAGTGTTGATTTAACTTTTTGGCTAACTTTAGACATTTTCTTTGTTTAAAATGACTTGATCATTTAATTCTTATAGAATTTGATAATTTTTCTTATTCATTTTTTTTCTAGCTTTCTCAAAATCAATTATTTTCCACCAGCCTTGCCCTATTAGTATGGTAATTAGTTGCAGCTTTTGATAAAAAAAGAAGGCAAATTTATTAAAGGAATGGAATGTTCTACCTTATTCAAAGCCAATTTCCATATTGATTAAACTTTGTTTAAAAAGCAAAATGTTTTCCAAAACTTTCTATAGAAGTGTGTTATATTTGCAAGGAAAGAGTCAAAATAGTTTGACAACAAGATTATAGAAAGAGGCCCATGAAAAGGGGGGAGGGGTAGAGTAAGTTTCCGACTATTAGAGAATTCATTTTAACTTTGAACCGAAACTTTTGGGCTGCTTTCAATATGACTATAAGACAAAGCTATTGGTAAATTGTAGTTTCTCTCTTTCACAAGACAAAGCTACTTCTAAAATGTACTTTCTCCCTATTCACGAAACTTGTTAATGACAATTCTAGTTCAAGAAAACTTACAAATTGTTTTTGAATTCCAATAAGGTAGAAGCACCTAAAAAGTGCAACATTCTCTATTCTCAAACACCTAAAAAACAACCTTGAATGAACACTTCTATGACTCAAAACTAACACAACTTTCCAAAAGCAATCAATGAGAGATGAGGGATTTTTAGAAGCAATCAATAAGAGTTGAGACATCTCACACTTCAAAGGTGTCCATTCAAGGTGAGTTCAATGTTAAACACTTATGTACAAGCTATCCTATGTAACTTTTCAACTTTCAAAATTCCTAAAATATTACTATAGCATCCTTAAATTTCAAAACCACTTGGGTTGCATTGCTCTTGAATTCTCTAACTATCTCATCAAAAAAAATTTTGGTCATTCAACCTTTGAGGTATTGGGACTTAAAAAAGTAAGTGTCACTTTTATGTGTTGTTACCTTAACCCCATACTGCCTAAGCGACCAAATACAGTCGCTCAAAAATTTTAGACTTAGTTGGGCTTGGGTAGTTAAATTCCTTTGACCAGTTAAATTTTTTTTACGGGCAATATTGAAGGTTAACTATTGGAAACTTTTATTTTTCACAAAAAAAGGTAAATATTTGATTTTTGAGAGGTCCTCAAAGGCATATATGTATCATTAGTGGAAGTGTAAAGCTTGCAAATTTTACTTGATTTCCCGGCTTTGAACAAAGCTTGCCAATTTCACTTCATTTGAGATCTAAAAAGTTGTATTTATCCATTTGCTTTGAAAATGGTCCCAATGGAAAGAGTAAAGTGTTTTCATGATTTTCACCGTTGAGAATTTAAACATGCAAGTGTTGATTTGTAGTTATTTACAATTTCTGCTTATCAAATAAAATTGCGTTTCAACAACTACAAGGTGGATTGTGTAATAAGTTTGATAGCTCTTCATTTGAACTTAAGATTTTTAAAAGTGCATTTTAGTGTGCTAACGCAATTTCAAATTGTTCATGTCACATCCAACCCCAAAAAACTCTTATATGCAAATTTCTCAAACATTGTGGGGAGGGGCAGCATACTAAAAATAGGATATTTACATCTCTCTTGTTATAATCTCACACTCCTATGCAATTTTACACTCAAAATTGATAAGTACACTAATAAGCAAGCTCTCTAAACATCTATATGGTTAGATTTTGAAAAACAAACAATTTGCTTCATTGGAGATAACTATAAGCTCATGCTCTTTTTTCAAAGGAAAAACACACTTGGAAAGGCTTAGGCACTTAGGGGTTAAAGCATGCAAGTCTGCCCTTTTTTGAGATCGTCCAATCATTCTGTTCCTGGGAGAGCCTCCGCCTATTCGCAACGAGAAAAGAGCAAAACGGGATAAGCCCAGCGCCCCAGCCAGCCCGCCCGCCCTGCCCACGCAGGCAGGCAGCCCCTGAAGCGCAAGCTCCCATCTGCGTCACCGCGGCCGCGCTTCCCTTCTCTCCCGCAGCCCCTTCGTCTAGGCAGCGATCACAAAAAATTGCGAAGCTCCTGTTGCTGCATCCAATTCAGTGGCGGCCATGGCGCATTCCTGCCTCCACTCCACCACTGCGGGTTCGTCTGGCTGCACTCCAACCCACCTTCGAATTCTCTGAAATGGCTGTCCAGAATTTCTTGCACACGGGCCACATTGTAGCACACTTGGGACCCCGGGTGGGAGGAGGAGGAAAGAGAGATTTGAGTGTACTTGGCAGCTTTGGGTTTTGTAATGGGAACTGTGATTTCTTACTATAGTTGGGGATTGCGCTACCATTTAGTAATGTGTACTACTGTACATTGTCTGTTGATAGGTCGGAATTGGGCGTGCCTTTGGGGTTCCGAATGTTTGCTTCGGTCAATTGCAGTGTCCTTGAACTACCTCGTTTGTTCTATAATTGGTTATATCGAGATTGAGGCTCTTACCCATGTCATTAAGGTAGCGAGAGTTAAGTTTTGGATTTAATGAAGCTGGAATTGGTGTTGATTGAGATGTACAATTTTTGAAGAGGTTGGAGCAAGGTTGCGTATTCATGTCAATATGGTATGCTTGTAGGGAGGAATTTTGGTTTGAAGAAGCTCACAAAGGTATTGATTGTGATGCAAATATGAGGATATTGGAGCAGGGTCGGCTTCCCAGACAGACAGACGTGACGTCTAGTGTGTTTGACATGAAGTTTAAGATAAAGTGACCCGTCTTTTTGTCACACGATCATACACTCGAATATTCAAGAGTGTGCAGAGAATGTTTCACTGTATTTGAGTAGGGTTGTCTTACACATATTGATACGGATCTAATCTGACACCAGCCATCAGGACATCCAGTAGGTCTAACCTTTTCTTATAACACAACTCTGGATTGGAGGCAGTTGATGTCTTCGTTCATCTGGGATGCTTAATTTATGTTTGTGCACATATTCTCAAGGAGAGTGGATATTAATTACTGCATACAAATTGGATGCCTTAGAAATCGAGATTAGGGCAATGTGGGGACGCCATGACCTAACATTGTAGATTGCGAATGTGACGATGCCAGGAGCAGCCATCTGGGCGTGTCCAGCGGTGAAGACGGTGTCTTCGCACCCCAAACCAGCATCGGTTGTACGATGCGCCGTCCACAGGAAAGGAGAGAACGTGCAGGCTGCTGAGATGCCGCGGAGAGAGGCTCTGGCCGCCATAGCACTGGGTGGAGCTCTGTCGTGGTTGCCCGGAAGCCTTGCCAACGCTGCAAGCTTACCACCTGGCCCTCCAGCTGCCAAGCTCTGCGACGGCGATTGTGAGAAGGATCTCGATAAGGTCAGATCTCTGCAACCATGACTACGGTTTCCATTGCCAAATTGGTCTGTACTCTGACTTGTTAAAGTGCTAGGCAGGGCGACACAAATCTAGGAAACTGATTGGGAAACCATTTCTGTAAGAGTAGGTGAATGTATAAATGTCTAGATCTGATCTATTTGTATTAAAAGAAGCTTGAGTTTTGAAATTTTCCTTGAGTTTTTAATCTAGTATTCAGTTTCTCAAAGGCCATTCACATAACATTGTAGAGCTCTATTGGCGGCCCACCCTTTTGACTTCAATGCACTACGGTTGGCGGTATACTACGACTGCTCTCTCCCTATAATAGTTGGCTGAGTACCAATGTTTTCATTCTTGAACTCAATATGTGAGAGGATTTGTGCTAAAGAAAGAAGATTTTACATAATCGGAGCATCCTGAATACCTTGATTATTCCAGAAGTCTGGCCCAAGATGTGTGCAGCTCCTTTCAAGAATATTACTTACTCCAGTTTGTGGAATGTTCCTCACTCCAGTAGTTATGCCTCCTGGCAAAGACAAATTGGGACCTTGCAAATAGTGTTGAAACAATGTTTTATCACTCCAATCACCAACTCCAGATTTGACCTTAGATTGTTTCCAAAGTCTGTGTGACCTTGGCTTGAGTACCTTTCTGACGTGGAAGTGAAATACCTTGCTCATGAGATGCGCGATGGATTTGAATTGCTTCTGTTGCCATCTTTGCAGATCCCACTGCAGACAACCGAATCGGGTCTTCAGTACAAAGACATTGTTGTTGGAGGTGGAGAGGTTCCGATTGTTGGCTTCCAGGTTCCCTACTTCGTTTCTGAAATTGGCTGTGTCGATGGTGGGAGCAATTAGGGATGTCACAATAGAAAGGCAATGAAAGCAATTGAATAGTAGGTTACTGGTTTACTGTACTGCATTGAGTGAACTTCAGTTTCTAATTTGAACATGTCTGTTGAACCAGGTTGCTGCGAACTACGTGGCTATGATTCCTGGTGGCAAAGTCTTTGACAGGTAATTAGTTGGCACTGATGTCATCTCAAGTTTAATTCTATTTTTTAATCTATTTTTTGACAGCTCACGTTTGCTCGATAGTTTCATTTGGAGATTGTCTAGTTAATAAAACCGTAAGCCACTGGATATTCCAAATTTCACTTTGAATTTAATCTTTATCTAGATATCCTAACTAGTACTAGCTAATGCAAGTATGAGGTAGGAGGTCTATTATTTATCACATTAATGGGACTCTTGATATTATTCTCTTAGTACTCATGACATTGGTTTGGCAACGGAACAGTTCTCTGGACAAAGGGATCCCATATATCTTCCGAGTCGGGGCCGGTGCGGTGAGTTGTTACTCCAACACACTAGACGTAGAATGATAAGAGTAATATGTACAATGTTGTTAGAGCTGCATGATATGTGGTCTGTCTTAGTCTAAATTATTGTTAACAACAATGAACATCTCTCTTCTCGCCAAAGTTCTGAAATTGACGCGTAGGAGCTTGCTTCTCAAGGATTATGACAATATGGAGACATGGCGCTTTCTGTGGAGTTCAGTTCTAGTGGTGTCGTAATGGGGTTTGTACTATTCCCCAAGTAGAGATTAGCTCCCACTCTGACGTCCAACCTGAACATCATTTCTGGAATCCTGATTAGCCTCTTGTGTTTTTCTCTTTCTTTTTCTTTTGTGCACTTCAATTGAAAGCTAAAGATCTTTCAATGAAGAAACAAAGACCAAATAAAGATTTGAAAATCGTGAATGTTCTTTCCGCAGATCATCAAGGGGTTGGACGAGGGCATTTTAACCATGAAAGTGGGGGGCAAACGCCGATTATATATTCCTGGCGAGGTATCACTGCCTTCCTTCCAAAGCTACTTTTCTTTGTAATCACAGCTGCTAATTATTATTACGGGACTCAGGGTGAACCGCAAACAGACTACCGTTGCATTCGGTCTACGGTAGAGACCCCTTCTCTTCTGCTCGAATATCCTCGTGGCATTGACATGGTGACTGATGCAACAGATTCTTGTGTTGCCGTTTGTCTGTGCCAGTTGGCTTACCCCAAAGGACTTGGTGCTGCGGCGGGACGGCCCAGAGTACCTCCCAGTAGCCCTGTCGTTTTCGATGTCAGCTTAGAGTATATTCCTGGTCTTTCAGAAATCGACACTGAGTAGAATAGAACATGATGCCGTGTATACTCCCCTTGTAACGCAGTAGAGCCATTTGAGTGAGGTATTTGGTTGATGAGGATGTCCAATTCTGTGAAGTTGTAGAGATGTAACAACAGATTTCTTTTTCGCAATTAAGACGGAAAGGAATGACCAAAGATAAGAGATTCCGTAACATTCTTGAGAAGCTACCCTTGGAAGCACTGAAGAGCGTACCAAGAAAAGGATTCCAGATTCTTTTTGTGCACAATTAATCCAGAACTCATGTCGTATTTCCAAAGTAACGTGACGTTGCTCACATTAAGTTAGATTCATTTTTTTTCATCCAGTCCTTGGTTGGGTCATTCGATAGTTAATGCATGCCTGACATCGAAATATGCTGCTTCTTAATTAGACCAGTGTTTCAATATTGCAGTTCTCCAATTCCTTCACTTAAAGTACAACCAGTTCAATTCTTCAGACTGTTAAGTATGAATCCCATTTCAAAAATGAATTTGTATCTGCACAAATGTCATTGTGTTCTGAACAACAACAAATCTTTACAATCCATGGCCGTAGTTTCGAACTAACAAAGCCAGTGAAGAATCACGATTCAACTATTTTTTTCGCTTTTGCTCAAACTTCTCCCCCTACAGGGCACCGATGTATCATGGATCTGTACACCTTTCGATACTCCACATATTAAGGGCCGATTTATACTACGCCTGCGGCGGATGGAAGGCCGGCTGGATTTGCCTTCAATCCGGCCCTCAATCCGGCTCTAGTTTTTCCATCCAGCCCAAGTTAGTGTAAAGCCCTTGGGCCGGATTTGCCTTCAATCCGACCCTCAGTACGGCCCTAGTTTTTCCATCCGGCCCAAGTTAGTGTAAAGTCCTTGGGCCGGATTCTAAGGCCAAATTTTCAATTTATATGCTCTTGGATTTTCTCAATGCTCAATTATAAAAATATAAAAGCGTACGTGTTTACCTTCAATCTTTTCCTTTCTATTCTAATTTTAATTTTAATTTTTAATTTTTTTTTAAACCTTTCCCTTTCTCTTCTTATTTTTTTTATTTGGAAAAAAAAAAGAGGGAATTCCGTTTGACTTCTTTTTACTTGATGTTGAAACTAGAGTTGAAGCCTTAGAATAGTTGTCATTTATTTTCATGAGGATTTTAAGAATTTCAAAAAATAAATAATTTTAGTCTTGTCACTATAGGGGTTTGACAATAACCACACAACTAAACACACAATTTGAAAAAGCATCTCTTTTTTATCTCTTTTTTAAATCTACATTTTCAATTTTATTTATATTTTAGAATAAGGAAATTTTATTATGAAAACTTGAATGAATTCAATAGTAAATTTAAACCAAGTTTTACCATACACATTGTTTCCCATACTATAATCTTTCTTTATCATATTCTTTTTCAAGTATCTGTCATCAAAATTGGTAAATTTACACAGATGTCAAAGTCTGTGGCATAACTTTAATAATGACTTCCATTTACAGATTTGTGTCTCACAAGGAATTTATCAAAAAATTGTAAACATCTCATGTAAATGGAACAAATCAGTAAAAAGAAGTCAAACAGAACAAGAAATGTATAAATTTTTGTATTATTAAGCTTGTACCAAAAAAACATCTCATTTAACTGTAAGAACAATTATACAGAACAATAGTTTGTGATATAATTTTTTATTCTAATATTACACTATTAAAACTATTTATTATAATAAAAAATCAAAAAATATTCTAATATGGAGAAATTATTATTTTAACTTCAGTATATTAAATAGTTGCAATACTTATTTTTATTTCTATTTAATGTATTTTTAATATTTAATAAATAAAAATAAGTTAATGGTTAGAATCACATTCAACACACTCAAGTTGATGGTGAGAGGCAATTTTGAAGCTGTACAGTTACAAAAGCCTCCAAGGTTATTATTAAACAAAAAAATTCAAGTAAATTAATAAAGTCATTTTCTACAGAACATTCAAGTAATAAACATCGTATTCTTTGACTCAGCCCAGTGCGGCAGTGCAGCACAGATGGAAGGAAGTTTCTTGAGCTCACAATCAATATATGTACTTAAAAAAAACATTGCATTGGTAGACGGTGGAGATTTGCACAATCCAACGGAGGAGTCCAATCCGGCTCCAATCCGGCCCAAGATGGGAGTTCGGGCCACCCAAAACCTCGTCCCGATTCCTCCCTTGGGGCCGGATGGTTTGGCGCCAAAACCATGCCACCTAAGGCGACACGTAGGATGAGTGATGGTTCACGTGATGGTTCCATCCGGCCCCAAGTATAAAGGCCTTGGGCTAGATTTGGAGAAATTGAGAGGTTCTATTGGTTCAAACTTGGAGAATTCCGGCTAGCCTTCAATCTAGCCCCAAATATAAACCGCCCTAAATCCCTTTCCCTTGCAGGCCAATTCCCATTTCTGGTACCTGATTACATGAATTTGTATCTCTCGACCATTGAATTCTAAATCTTGTTATGTCCACTAATGCAAAATTTCAAAGCAAATATGGAGTCTACCTTACTCTAAGGTAGGAGGTCCACAAGGAATCTATTTAAGAGCTTGACATTCATTTGGGGAGGTGAGACTTCTTAAAATATTTTTCAATAAATTTTCCTTGAAAGGCAAATGGAGTTGGCATCTAACCCAAGTCATTTAATGTTTTTTGGAGCTTTAAGGAATTAGTTATAAGTGTACATTGTTGTAGCAATGAGAAACAAAAATGCACAAACAATGCAAATTTCATGAAGCGGACACTTTTAGAGTCCGAGCACTTTATGGACCACCTACTTTAAATCACCCGGCAATACAAAGAAGTTAACTGAACTGGTAGAATAATAGTCATTTTTAATTTGATATGGATACTTTCATGCTTCTACATATTTAAGCTGTCAAAATTTTTAAATCAATTTTTTAATCAATTATTAAACAAAATACTTCACCAAAAATAGAATCTTGTTTTTTTGAAACTAGAATTTGGTATGCTTGATTGGAATTACTTGAGAATTGAATGTTATTTATGCAAGGAAAAAATGATAATTGTATTCTATATAAAGTAAAATTCCTTGAAAGTCACAATAGCATGTCCATAATATAGTTGTTGGGTATTGTAAACAAACTATTGTGGATTTGTTTTACTACAATCATTTTATTTATAAATGCATACCGAGACATTGAGTGCAGATGCAACTACAACAAGTAATCTTCTTGCCAAGTTCAAAGCTTCAATCCTAAATCACCAACCAACTTCAACAACTTCAATAAACATATACACTATTGGGTACACTACCGGGTACACTACTTTATCGATAATTACAAAAACAAACCATTCAAGCTTGTTTTGCTACTAGTGCCAAAATCCACTACTTCACAATCCTTTTTCATAACCGGTAGCCTCATTCCGATCACCTAATACAATAAACAATAAGCCTAACACCCAAAAGTTAATCTATCAATGCCATCATGCAATTCTACAACCATTTTGCTTTCTTCTCAATCTTCACCATCATTGTCATTGTATGAGGAGCAATCATGTGTTCCATTTCACAAACTTCACGGGCCAAGCTCTCAACAATTTCACCCACCTTCTCCAAGTTAGCTTCCTGCACAGCTAGCATTTCATATCTTTGCACCATTCAAGGGACCTACTGGCCACGAACTCACGACTTTCACAACTCCTTGTTTTAAAGCATGAAGCATCTCTTTGTCCCGATACAAGTCTATGTTTTCTAGCTCTCAAAGTTGCTCAATCTCTTTCCATTCAAGCTCCATCATCATGGCCAATTTCTCAATGAAAACTTCATCAAGGGTGACTTGAGCGCTAAGTAAGTGCTTTTGAGCTTTCTTCATGAATAGTTCGGCTTTTGAGAGCACACTAGGATGAAGTTCTTTACGTAAAGTGGTGTCAAGTATCATTGGAGTGAGTCTCTTCTGTGGACTCTAGAACCTCATCTAGTGGAATGCAATCTTCATTTCCTTCTCTTAAAAGGTTTAAACAAAAAAGCTCTTTAGTCTCTTCTTGCTTGATGTATCTCTTCATCTTCTCTTGCTAAATTGCTCTTTTGATGAGGGGATTCCGATTTAAATCTAATAGAAATGACTCTCCATCTTCATTGTTACTCTCATCTTCATCTTTAATTTCCTCAATTTCCTCCTCAGTTCCTCTTCAAAGTCAATAGTTTCCTCCTCATCCTCAATATCCTCTATTGATTTTAACTTGGTTTCAATTCCACTTACTGCACAATTTGTTGTTTGAGACAAGCCTGACTACTTGCCAATCCATTGCTTTTCTAGTCTCCGCACCTTTAGCTTCAAGATTATTAGTCTTGGTTTTTGCTCTTGGCTTTTTGGTTTTGTTCTTGACTTTTTTTATATGATTCTCACAACTTTTCTTCAAGGATAAATAAGCACTTGCAATTGTTACAAAAAAAGTGGAGTTGGTCATACTTGTTGTTGTTGAAATATTGTATGATAACGTCCTTGGATCGATACTACAAACAAGATCCTCTTTATATGGTGTTCAAAGTGCTTTTTGGAATAAACTTCTTCAAATCAATGCAAAGTGGCAAATAGGTGCCATGGTGTATGTTTTTTCTAAATCTGGTAGTGAATCAATGAGATTGTTTATTAAAAAATATTAAATTAGCTAATATTTGTTGATAAAATGTACTACAACTACACAATAATTAATCCTTAAAGGACATTGCAAGCCCGTTGGGCATTTTGAAAAATTCAAATCTTGAATTTTCATATAAATCTTGATTTTAAATGTTTTAAAGTTTAACCAAGAAAATGTAGTTCCAATAATCTACTTTTTACTCTAATTTAAAGTTTTTCAAAATTGCTAAAATTGTAATTTCTATGACACTTTGAAGATAGCATCTTGAAAGCTCAAAATACACCACTTTAAAACTTTTTCTATCAAATTTTTCTTGGTGGAAGCTCTAGACATACATCAATTAGACCATGATGTTTGTCACTATTATTTACATCTTTCATTAAAAATTCATAATATTTTAAGCATTTTCGTAATTGTTGTAATTTTTAAAAAAAAAATTATTTTGAAAATCATATAAAATTCAATTTGACGTTTTTAATGATGAAAAAAATAGATTAAATTTTAAACATATATTAAATATATAAGGAATGAAATTATTGGCACCTATATCAGCTCAAGAAGAAACCATTTAAGGCTTATAAATAATCAATTTAGTATCTAGGAATTGAGAATATGGGATATTCATATGAAAATGTTCAATCTTTAAAAATATACTATCAAATAATCTAGATGAAAAATTGAATTTGAAAAAATCTCTTACCAACTTTTAATGGGCAAATGTCTGAAGAATTGACAAAGTTGAAGTATTTTGCTTGCCAAAAAGACAAGGAAAATACCTAACAAAATGAATAAACATTTCAAAATCAATAGGAGCTGGGAAGACAAGACCACTTATGATGACCAACGCCCAAATTTGACAACCTACACACTATCCCCACCTTAAAATGCATAAATTGTTTGCTCAATGCAACTCTAAGCTCTTCTTAGAACAATATGGTAATGAGAAAAGTGCGACTTCTAGTTAACTTTATAGTTGGCCTTGGAGCCAAAGTTCTGAAAATTAAGGAGCTTCCTTTCCAGGGATTATGACAATATTGTGGAGACATGGTGCTTTCTGTGGAGTTCAGTTCTAATGGTATCCTAATGGGATTTTGCACTGGAAGTTTCTATTCAAAGTTTTGTATTCAAAGTTTTCAATGGAGAAAAAAGGAGCAAAAACAGTGAAATTGAAAATCCTGAATGGTCTTTCCACGCAAATTTGTCATCAAGGGGTTGTGGACGAGGGCATTTTAACCATGAAAGGGGGGGGGGGCGGGGGGCAACGCCGATGATCATACATATTCCTGGCAAGGTATCACCAGTGTTTGTTTTTTTAGGCCTTATGAGGCACAAATGCCTAAAAAAAAATATGGGCTGCATCATGAGGTTGGGCATGATGGTGAGCCTATAGGAAAAATTGGAAGAATTGGATGATAATGCCAAATTGCTCCAATTTTTCTTAAAATTTGGGATGAAATTGCCAAATTTAAATGAAACTCATTCAAATATGTGAATGAAACAATAATTCTATCCAAAATATAGATGAATACTAAAATATTTGGCTACATCATTCTCTCCGTTTCTTGTATGTTGCCACTTCAGCACTTCTCCAAATCCCCCCCAAAAATACCCTGGGTATCACTGCCTTCCTTCCAAAGCTGCTTTTCTTTGTAATCACAACTGCTAATTATTACTCCCTCCGTCCCAAAATGATCTTCCGGTTGGCCTTGATTTCTTGTCCCAAAATGATTTTCCTACTATGACTAGGACAAATTACCCGCGAAATGAATCCCCTGTAATGGACAACTGTGTCACTGCGGCCATTATGACAAAAAGATGCTGGGCCCAAAGAACCTGTTAACAAGGAAAACTTTATGACGGGAAGCTCCACTGCAGCTTCAACTGGGAGACGGACTTCGTGGGTCCATCAGTTACTTGGGAATATCTGCTTGATTCCATTTGCTTGTTTGTGGGGAAGAGTGGTGTTCCTTCCTTTTGCCCCTCCAGAGCATGTAAATTATGCACGGTTCTTTTGCTACGGATTGCGTTTCAGGTTGTGTTTCAGGTAATGGAAATTGTCCATATCCAAAAAAAATTGTGTGCCAGGGTTATCAATAGAGAAAAAAAAATTGCAACCTTGTGGTTGGTTCATTGCTGTATTGATGAAATCTTTTCATGTGCAATATTTTCAAATGTAAAACCAGAACCGCATTCAATGGGCCACTAATCTAGATGGACCCATATGTAAGGCCAAAAAATATAGTTATGCAAGGTATCAATTGCACACTTAATCCTTAACCCCTAAATGACGGATCCATAACCATTGATTCAAGCCTCATTGCCTATCACTCAATTTGTTGCCATTTTGCAATTAGATTTGTTTGAAAATCTTTATTTTAATTTGTCAGAGATGAAAATAATGTTTTCTTTACTTCTCAAATTTTAGAATTTTTTGTAGGAAATTGATTTTTCTGAGAACTTTTGAAGAATAAATGAAGAAAAGTCACATCAAATAGAAAATTATTTCCAAAAATTTAAAATTTTCACCATGTGTGTATATTACAATGACAAACATCATGGTACAATTTCAATTTCCGTGTCATTCTATAATTATGAGCAATTTCATTAAAATGGCAATATTTTTTTAAAATGGCGTGAAAACAAAACGGCCGTACAAAGTCTATACCTGTCCTAGTATGGTTCAAAAATGCCGGTCTGAAATCTATATCTATCCTAGATGGTGAAAATGGCACACTGTCAAAGTGGCATTTGGAATACCGCCATTTTAATGAAATTGCCCATAATTAGAATATACTCCGCAATAGACATTAAGAATACATCTAAAGTTCAAATTCCAATAAAGTATTCAATATTTCGAATTTTTTCAAAACTCAATTTGGAGTAGAAGCTAGAGTAGATTACCTTTATTTTGTTAGTTGGGCTCAAATTCAAAATATATCATTTTTGTGGAGAAATTCCTGATTTCAAGCAAGGAGCAACAACTTTCCAAAATACACTAAAATAGTGATCCGTTTTTTAATAGCTTCTCATTTACATGAAGACAAACACTAGCAAGACTGCAAATTCAATTGGATACTCTTCATAACCCAACATGAAAGGTCAGCAAGGGAGAAGAAGATAGAAAAGTGCTTCCAATCACTTTACATCTCCCTGGAATGTCATCCAAACGCCACAAAGTGGCGTTGGCGGCATTCTAGAATAAAAGGACATAGGGAGTCATCTATAGGATACTTATGATGCTTGGTATTATAAAAGTCAAACAAATTCTAAACACAAAAAGAGAAAGAAGAAAAATTACTTTGAAAACATAGTCAAGTGGGTTCTGCACCATGATACATCTAAATCTTAAATTAGATTGTTTATTTGTTTTATTTGTTTTATTTGTTTTGTTTTATTTTCTAGACTAAGACTTAAATCTAAGAAACTATGAGTTCCCTTTGCCTACATTCTTAATACCATTAGAAAGCTCCCCACAAGGAGGGTTGCACGGACTTTGTTTCGTGGCATTGGGACCTATGGTGTGAAAGTTTCTGAATTTCAAAGTTATAAATTAGATTTTCAAATTAAATGATCTTTTATATTGGAAAAAACATAACTTTTGTATCACATGTTGAAATGCCACAAAACAAAACCTTGCACTATTTTGTCCACAAAACTTTCTATTGAAGCTAGTTTTGTAGCGTTTGGACCTATGGTGTGAAAGTTATATGGAGTGGTTTTTTAAATCAAAAAAATAATTAAATAATCTTTTATTTTGAAAAAAACATTTAAGTTATTTTAATATTGCATGTCCAAGTGCCACAAAACAAAGTCGTTCGACTCCTTTGTGCATAAAATGTCATATTTGTACCAAGAATGCAACCTCTCATACTACGGTGTGAAAGTTATCAGGAATTTCAAAGTTTTAATGAATTAAAATTTTAGAAAATTATATTTACTTCTATTTGGTTGTGGCAACAGCACAGTGTACAACATACAAAGAAAGCTGCACTCACAGCAATGGACAAGCCTAACCTTTGTGCAACAATGCTATGGTATATTTGGATGACTCTATCTAAGATTGTAGGATGGAATAAAATATTTGTTCATCCAATTTGTTTTTAAATTGCATGAGTATATTTCTAGTGAAATATTATAAATTCTTCCATTATCATATTATTGACTTTTCTATCGAAGGAGATTTTTTATCTCTTGAAATTCCAAAGCCCTTTTTCCATCTAAGTACACTCAAAATTGCTACTTCTACAATAGACAAAAAATTAAAAATTGTTTGTTTTCCCTATTTAACTATAGGATCTTGTATTACACAATTTCAAAATGGAATTGAAGAAACTCCAAAAACTTTAGTTCTTGTACATTGCAAGATATTTGCATGTAAAAAATAAAAAAGGAACTTTCTTGTACCTTGACAAACTAAATTTTTTTGCTTTCAATGTTCTTCACCTACAATTTTTGCATGCCTATTTTTTTTTTAAGTAAAGAAATCATTAGAAAGTTGAAAGAAAATAATTTCAAAACATGTATTTCATTTTCATTCTTTGATCCCTAAATTCCCACGGCCTTTCTATTGAGCTTCTTGGAATTTGCTCTAAATTGAACAAGAAGTCATCATTTTGACAAGGTTCATTAATTTAAAAAAAAATAACCATACAAATTCACACTAGATTATTAGAGATTATGTAAAAAACAAACACAACAACATCATGTATAGATTGAAAGATTATAATATTTGAAGTATTGTAATATTTGATCATGAGGGTTCTAAAACTGTGAAAGTGATTTGAAGTCTTTCAATCCTCTTTTCTAAAGTCATATCTAGAAAATGTATGACCAAAAAAACATAAAGTTCAAGGGGCATAACATTCATGGACCCAGTTCTTTATATCTTTCTAATGTGATTTTTTCTCCAAGATCCTCGCCAAGATAAATTTTCAAATAAATTTCTAATGTGATTTTTTCTCCAAGATCCTTGCGAAGATCTATAGATAGGGATGCTGACTAAAAAGTCCATTCCTCAGTTGGACCTTTCCAAAGTAGTCAATTCTCCACCAAATATAGAACTAATTATATACTCTAAAAGCTAAGGACGTGGGAAGAAATATATTAAAATTTGAAGTTAAAATAATTTTCCAACCATCCTTTAATATTTGCCAAAGACAATCTTGCACTTATAATTCATAAAGAATTTGCCATGCTCATCAACATCAATAACACGCATTTGCCTCTAAGTTACTTTTTGGAATTTGAAAGTGTTTCAAATCAAACGAGCCCCTTGTAGATTGATAATGGATTGGTTTTAAATTGGTAGAACTTTGGTGGTGGATTTATAACAATTTTTGGAGCCTTTTAATTGTGATTTTATTTTTATTTTTAAATTTCTTTTACTATTAGTTCTCTTTATTTGATATGCCTTAAAACTTAATTCCTTTTGTCTCTCTTTCATAGTTTTTAGAATGTATATTAATTGTAAAATTTGATGCAGTATTGACTATGAGAAGAAGCGTCTCAATGAAGAATGGATCTTTTTGTCCTTGACTCTAGATTGTGTTGACTCCAATGCAATTTTGTTGTTGTGAAACACTTGATTTTGAAAAATATAATCATTCATTTTCAAAATCAAGTGTTTCACTATAAGAAAACTGTATTGGAGTCAATACAATCTATTTGGTGTTCTCTTATTTCAAGCACAAAATTTCCTATTTCCAGTGCAAAAATGTTGAGATGGAAACAATAGAACATGAAGTACATTATATTGACCTCAATGCAGTTTCCTTCTAATATTCGATGCTAAAATTAGACTTCATAAAGAATTTTTAAAAAATATGAATTATTAAAAATAATATTACAGACAGGTCTTTTTTAACTTAAAAGTACTATCGACACCAAAATTTGGTGCCTCAAGCATTTAGGAAGTAAAATTTTTTAAAACAAAAGTAAGTACAATATTGAGCCAAAAACTAAACCGTTAATAGCTCTACGATGGAATTGAAACACAATAATCGCAATTGTGAGCCTAATGTACCTATACAACCTAACCTTCTCTAAAAATTATTTTGAAAAAATTATAATAATTGCATTCAAAAATCAGAATTTAAGTTATTTTTTCACAAAGATGCTTATATTGTCCAAAAGTTAAATTTGTCCACAAATTTTTCATCACTAGTCTAAATATAATGAATAAAAGTTTTATATATAGATAAATTATAATCTTTGAGAAAAAATTTAAAATTTCATATTTTGTGATTTTTAGGGGGGGGGGGCCCTTAGATTGCTTCTTGGACTTAAGATGGCCTTACTTTTACTTGCCGGCAGAAATTGAAATGAAATTTATATTTTCAAAAAACTAATTGAATTTCCTATCTTTAAAAAATGGTTCAAAAAATCGTGTCATAAATTGAGGTTATAGAAGCTCATTAAGAATCTCAAGAGTCTTCTACAAGGATTCTGGGACTTTGCAAGCTGTTTCCTGAAATTGTGAGGCTTTCTTCCTTCAAAACCCATTAGAAATGTCATTTCTATTACAAAAAGACATTGAAGATTTAAAAATTGTCTTCTTTACATATTTGACCATAGAATCTGGAATTGTAGTACTAAAAAAATGCATAGAAGAAATTTCAAAAACATTCATTGGATACATTGTAAAATATTTGCATTTAAAGTGAAGAAAACAAATTATAAACCTTGCCTAACTAGATTTTTGGACTTTAAAAAATTCCACTATTGATTCTGAATTTCTTTTTTTATGTTGAAGAATTGAGTTCAACATTTAAAAAATAAATAAACACATACTCCGTACTCAATTTGCACTCATTACAAAATTGCAGAGTAAAAATAGATTCAAAATAAAAGGAAAAAATGCAATGTCAGTAGCTTTTATGTAGAATTCAACACACTAATTTCAATAGTGAGATTATTCTAGCAAAACATCTTAACCTTGTGAATTTCTTTTTAATTTTTTAGAAATTGAAATAAAAATGAATTGATTACAAACTCTTTCTCCAAGAAAATGTGTTGGTTGCCCCCCCCAAAAGATTGTCCACAAGCTTTACATCAATATTGGAATGAATCAAAGGTTCACATATAGATGAAATTACAATATATAAGACACAAATTTAAAAGAAAAATTATTTCAAGTTTTTTTTTTTTTTTTTTCTATGTCTACCAAACTAAAATTCTAACTTATTGTGCCATAACTTTTTCTCTCTCGTGATCTACATGTCACAAATTGCATCTAGGGCCCCTTGTAAAATGTCGGCAGGACATTCTAGATTTATAGGAAGACGACCTAATCTTGCTAATCTTGCTTTGCCCATATGAGGGAGCTTGTAGTTGTTGCCTCCATGAGCTTTCATGACACTAATGAGGCAGTTTTGAAGAGAAAGAAAGACGTCATTCAATTTCTCCTTCTCCATCTCATTGAATGAGGAAACTACTGCACTGACTAGCTCATCAATCACGTTAGGTGCCTTTTGATGCTGTAGTGATTGGATGGCTCGAAAAAATCCTAGGTCCAATACATTTGTATCTGGACTATTTGGTGGTTGGCACACCAAACGAATTTTAAATCCATCCTTATCGCCCTCTTCAATTAGAATTGGATCATCTGGACTTGGATGTGGTTTTGCATTATCTTGCTGAACAAATACCTCAACAGGTCCCAGTCTCGAGCTTCGTGGCCAAACCAACCTAATGTCCGGAAACACTTTCTCTATCAAAATTTGTTTTGTGACCTCCTTTGTAATTGCGGCAATTGGCTTAGTCTCCATTGTACCAATTGGACGATTCTTGCTAGATCGTTTGGCCGGTTCTTGAAATACAAGAGGATATATTCCAATTTTGCCATTGAAAAATTTATTCTCCAAGTAATCAAAGCAAGGGCGTGCAACGGCGGCAAGGAACATCACCTTCAAAATGAAGCGCTTACTTTTAGCAGTACGTTGTGGCTCTTCTTCATCGGGTACCAAATAGAAGCTACCGCTTTCTTCAGTGAGATAAAACCATTTCTCATCAATATGAACACGATCAAATGAACCCTTGAATGTGGGCAATTCCGTATTCAAGGATGATGGTTTGATCATGGACAACGCGTATTGAAGCCGAGATTTTTTATTTGCTTCGGTGAGGAATGGTTTCAGCGCACTTGAATGGCGGTAGAGCTTCCCTTCTTTTATACGTCGATGCAGCGTTGACTTGGAGACATTCATGGCGAATGCCAAAGATCGAATGTTCTTTTGTTGCCTCAATGGAATATCTTTGACTACGGATACATCAATCTCCTTCCTCTTCCGTCCCGAATTTCCACGAATATGAGAAGAAACATCTGCAAAGTCATTTCCATTTAGTATGGATGCTTGCCCCCTTGCCCAGACATTGCTAATTGTTCGAATGGTAAATTTGAATCGATTTGCTGCAGCTGTAATTGATCCTTTCTTCAAGGTTCCGTTGGTGCTTTGAGACAGTAAAAACTCGTAACATGATCGGCGTTCTGATTCCGTCATGTTCGCCTTTTGATCTGGTACAATAGCTTCGGGTTGTGATTCTCCTTCCATCCCTACAGATGATTGAAAAAAATTTGAGAGCTAAAGGCAAGTTAAAGGCAAATTTAAAGGCAAGTTACTTTGCCAATGAAACAAAGCAAAAACTTCAAAACCATTCCAATAGCAAGTACTCCATCATCACTCTATGTACATCTCCAAAATCAATATACACAAATGTTGAAGAATCAAAAACATCTAAAAATAAAAAATAGAATCAAATAAAAAAAAACCTTGATCCTTATAAATTTTTGTAAATTGTATTTATATGTCACATTCTTTAGTTTATTGGAACCTCTTTTCATTTACCAACATCAAATGTCAAAATTTTACTAGTCTAAAAATACTCTGTAATAAAGATGCACAATAGATACAAATGGTGACTTTGGAGATGCTCTCCTTATTCAATCAATTCATGAACTAAGAAAAGTAATCCTAGTACCCCTGAGAATTCCTTGGTACTCAGAAATTGTCTCCTATACTTAACAATGACTGTCAAAAACAATCTGTCCTTGACTCTTCTAATTTTCCAAGACTGACTGACTAACAAAAAATTAGCATGCCGAGTGCATATATAAATTGACTAAAAACTTCAGAGGGGCAAAGATTTCAAGCTGAAGGTAGTAGTTTTGGAAAAGAATATATTAAAATCATTTTCCAAAGATGTTGAGGTCAATTTTTTTAGAAAACTACAAAGTAGGTTCACCTAAAGTTGCATCCTTTCTAAAATTGCCATCATCACTTTAGGTACATTTCTAAAATCAATATGCACATCCATGTTTTAAAAAAAAAAAAACTTAAAAATTTAAAAACCAATATGCATAATGAAGAAACAATTTTAGAACATCTACCAAAGAGAATTTTGACCCTTCATAACTTTTGCATACGATATTCAAATGTTGCGTTCTTTGGTGTGTTTGAACCTCCTTTCGCTTTCCAACAAGAAATAATAGAAATTTGACCAGTATGATAATAGTACTCAAAATAAGCCAGAAGTAGCATTTTTGGGGATACACATCTTCATCTCTATCATGTCAGGAAGGGTTTTCATTGCTCAAACAAAGAATGAATATCTATATACAAACCAAACGAATGGGAGGATAATCAAAAGTAACGGTTAAATACCTGTGAGGAAGAATACTTTCTTTCCGATCCTACTAATGCTGTCTCCAATCTCCAATCTCTAATCTGCACATTGAACATTTTAATTTTGAAAAAGTGAAAATTTATAAATGAGGCGCAGTACATGGAGGAAGGCAACCAAATTAAAGTAAGCATGAAACCTGAGCAGACACTTTATGACAGCAACAAAACCAAAAAAGGAGAGAGAAAGTAATTTCAACACAGGAACTATCAACATCTTTTTCTATAGTACTTCATCATAGTAACAGAAATGAGAGGTAGACGTTCTTGACATAACAGAAACGTGAACCTACAAAATAATGCTGAAAGAAGGAACGTGTATACACTCACATTGTATAATGGCAATACTCTTGGCTAGCTGCTTGTTTGTGGCCTATAGATACTAATGATTCTTCAGTGACTTAAATCGATTTTGCTCACCGCGTTAATTTTGATGCTTGCAATGACAGTCAATGATCTAGCTAGTATCAGAATTGAAAAAATGGTGAGATCACGCGGTAACGATGTCAGTGATCACGCGGTACCGATCTCAATGATGACGCGGCACCGGTTTAGTGGCTGCTCATTGGAGTTTACGGTGATTTTATCAACAAACGGAGACCTGATGAAAACATCTGTTTACGCAGTGTGAAAAGAATGAAGTGTAATTTAAAGTTTGTACAATGTCAAGCACCGGTATTGAAAGCATGATCAATGCTTTTTGTAGCCAAACGGATCGACATGGCATCCGTAGAAATTAACGCCGCACCGATCAAAATTGACGCGGTACTGATCGGAGTGGAACTGTTCGAAGTTGACAAAGTCATCAATCCAAGTACTTACATTTTCAGCTACTCAAATTGAACATTGCGGGACCGACGACAAATTCTCAGACAATAAGGGAATACATAGAATTATTACTCGGAGTAATTAACAACTATTTCTGGACAAAGGGAGCACATTTGTAGTTGACCGTTTTCCAAGTACATGCATACGGAGTAGTTTTCAAAAGCAACTGGAACTTTTGATGGCGGAGAGTAAACAATGAGTTGATAATTTTTATGAAAGTGTAGGTGCTCAATATGACCATTTGCATTCTAGCTTCTTGTTGCAGTTATAATTAGATATCAAAAGTTCATTCAAAGTTAATTTTTGAATTTGAATCAAAATTCCTTGGGATTTGGTTTGATCATGTCAAGGTTATTCAATGTTCAGTTTGATTTAGGCCTTCATCGGGAATGTCTCTTGAATCTGAGTGGATTTTCTCAAGGTAAAAAATCGAGTTCTTAGTTTTGAGTGTTATTCCGTTTCATAAGATTGATTTTTTTTTCCTTACAATAGAAGCATTTGGACTTACGAAGGCAGTTGCGTTTTGAGTGTCTACAATGGGGAGTGTCTGCAGTGAGGGCGATGACGGAGGAGGGGCAACGCAAATGAACATTGCCTGCACGTACAGTCTGCGAAATTCCTGTTTTTGGAAAGGACAAAACGCACAGGGAATCCGATCCTAAAAGTATGCAGTCAATACTCGTGGGTTACTAAAGAGTCGGACAAGAGTAATGCCGTGGGCCATGCTCTGGAGCCAACGTGGCGAAGCATGCGCGGGATCTACAGGTGGTTGGGGCGGGAACACAGAAGCCAAATTGAGATACCGCGGGAACTGAGCAAACCATTGGCCAGCGGTGCTCTATAAAAATGGCCCAAAAATCTCATTTTCAAAGCTCTATATCTCTCATTGAAAAATTAATTTAAAACTCAAATTTTGATGATAGTAGGGTTGCATCAAAGTTTATACACAAATCAAAACGGAATTTAAAAATTGTTATTTTTGAGCTTAATCCAAGACATTTTGTCTAACAGGAAGATCATTTTGGGACGGAGGGAGTATTACGTATTCCGGGACTCAGGGTGGACCGCAAACAGACTACCGTTACGTTCGGTCTACGGTAGAGACCCCTTCTCTTCTGCTCGAATATCCTCGTGGCATTGACATGGTGACTGATGCAACAGATTCTTGTGTTGCCGTTTGTCTGTGTCAGTTGGCTTACCCCAAAGGACTTGGTGCTGCGGCGGGACGGCCCAGAGTGCCTCCCAGTAGCCCCGTCATCTTCGATGTAATTACGCTTAGAGTATATATATTAATTTCTGGTCTTTCAGAAATCGACAATGAGTAGAATAGCCCATGATGCCGTGTATACTAGCTCTCTTGTAACGCAGTAGAGCCATTTGAGTGAGCTATTTCAACTGGTTGATGAGGATGTCCAATGCTGTGAAGTACGTAGAGATGTGGAACACATTTTTTTGTCGCAGTTCAAGCGGAAAGGAAAGATCAAAGATAAGAGATTCCATAACATTGTTGGGGAGCTACCATTGGAAGCACTGCATGCAGAGTGTGCCAAGAAAGGAATCCTGAGATTCTTTTCTCGCACAATCCAGAACTCCTGTCTTGTATCCAAACGTGAGCGTCGCTTACATTAGGGTGATTTATTTCTCTTCATCCCAGTCCTTCGTTGAGTCATATGATAGTCACTGTACTATGCCTGACAATGAAATATAAGCTAATGCTTCTCAATTAGACCAGTGAACATTTCAATATTTCACTGCTCCAGTTCATTCACGTAAAACTACAGCCAGTCCAGTACTCCAGCCAAAGTCCGATTTTCAAAAATGAATTCGTATCTGCACAAATGTCACTGTGTTCTGGACAACCACAAATCTTATAATTACAGAAGTTACACGTTACCATCTATGGCCACAGTTTACAACTCGCAATGCTGATCAAGAATCATTCATCTTTTTTTGAGGGGGGGGGTTTGCTCAAACTTCTCCCCCTACAGGACACCCATGTATCATAGTGATCTTCCCCGCAAACTGACGCATATTTCCGTCCCTTGTTTCCTGTCCGTCCGCATATTGTACACCATTTAACACTCCACATACATCTTCTGCAGGACAATCCCATTCCTTCTACCAAATTATTGTACACAAAGGAAGAAACAACACTAAAACCTACAGAATGCATTCAAAGCGTAACAGTGGCCCCGCGCGCTTGGCTCCCATCCCCAATCCCGTGGGTGGTATCATCATAATCGGAGACGCCGTGCTTGGTGATATCATACTTTTCCCCGTCCCCCCAAAGCGCATACGCCTCTTCTCCGTGGACAGCGTCGTCTCCCACCCTCATGTGCTCGTCCGTCATTCGCAACGGCACGACGAGACGAATCACGTTCAGAATGATGCTCGTCACCACTACGTTCCAGCCGATGATGAAGCATGCGCCGGCCAGCTGCTTCCCGAATTGGTTGCCCCCCACGCCGCCGTAGAATCCGCCCTGCTCGTTGGACACGGACAGGAAGTAGTTGCAGAGATGAGGCTCCGCAAATAAGCCCGTGAGCGAGCCGCCTAGGAAACCCGCAACTGCGTGCGTGTGGAAGACGCCTAGTGTGTCGTCGACTCGTTGAAGAAGCGACCAGCGCTTGTGCACCACCATCATCGTGAACCATGGGATGCTACCGGCGCAAATGCCCATCACGATAGCAGCCCAGCATTGCACCACTCCTGGTGGAATGGAAATTCAACAAAACCCCATTCGAATTCGTCAGAGAATTTCTATCGGGAGAGGGAATATTTTGCAAATTTGGCAGTCCGATGGGTAATAAATTGGTAACCCAATACGAATTCGTCCGAGAATTTGAACCGGGTAAGGGATTTTGCGCAAATATGGTAGCAGGTTGCGAGAATTGGAGACTGTTTGCGGGGTGAACGGAGGTTTACCTGCGGCGGGCGTTATGACGACTAGGCCTGTGATCATGCCTTGCACGGCGCCGATGACGGACGGCTTCCCGAACACCATCACGTCCATGACCGTCCACATGAGCAAACTGGCCGCGGCGCACACGTTCGTGTTGAGGACTGCGATGGACGCGTCGATGTTAGCGGCGTACGGGTCACCGCCGTTGAAGCCCGCCCAGCCCAACCAGAGCAGACCTGCACCGGCGAGCATGAGCAAGACGTTGTTCGGAGGGAAGCGCTCACGGTCGCTGGTCAAGCGAGGTCCAACCTGCACATATGGGGACAGAAAATTGAAGCTCCATAAGAAGAAAGCGCTACTGGGATTCACACTTGCAGATCGATTGGGTTCCCGTTGTCGAGATTCACACCAAGATAACCACTTTTTATTGCATGGTACATCTGTGGTCTTGCAAAATTGAAGCTCTGTCGTCGACGTTGTAACATGGAACCAGAGGAAGTTTAAAGTTGACTTTCTGAACGAAGACTCTGTTGGGGATAGTCTGGTCGGTACTGTAGGCATCTTTGGGTTCTGAGAACCTTATTTCTCATTGGCTATTACCAATCCTATGTTGCTTTTCTTAGGAGACTTTTTGACGCAGGGAACAACCAGTCTTAGAAACAGACAGCGATGAAATCTTTCCTCTAACGAAAGGAATGCAAAACAGGGTGCTTTTTTGTCACATCTTTTCGAATGAAACCACAGGGACACAATCACCTCAAAACTCTCAGGCCTCAGAAAAATCTCAGGAATTGAAATAATGTGTAACACAACTCTCAGAAAATCTCAGGAATTGAAATTTCTTGCTTAATACAACTCTCAGGAAATCCCAGGAATTAAAATTTCATGAAACTCGTGTTAGAAAATATCATGAAAATGGATCGATTAGGCGAAGTGTATGAACTTACCCAGAACGCGGCGACGAAGCCGCCGACTCCCGAGGAGAGATGAATGACGTATCCGCCCGAGTAGTCAATAACTCCCCACTGGAACAGAAACCCGCCTCCCCAGATACTAAACGCTCCCACAGTGTATGAGAATGTAAGCCACAAGGGCACGAACAGCATCCACGCTCGGAAGTTCATTCTTCCCAACAGCGCCCCCGCGAGCAGCACCAGCGTGATCGCCGCGAACACGAACTGGAAATATACCATGGTGGCCAGCGGGTACAACGGCGCCAAGGCCGACGTCTCCAGCGTCCCATTATGGTGGTTATGCACGGTGGCTGGGAGCATGGCTTGGGTGAGCAAGGTTTTGTAGCTCAGGACAGTCCCTGCCTTGCCCCAGAATGGTATCAGCTTCTCCCCGAACGACATCTTGTACGCCCAGATCACCCAGCAGAGGAGGACGGCGGCGAAGGCGTAGAAGGCCATGAAGGCGGAGTTCACGGCCCATTTCTTTTTGACGATGCTGCCGTAGAGGATTACTAGGCCGGGGACGGATTGGAGGCCGACGAGAGTGCCGGCGGTGAGCTGCCAGGCATTGTCGCCTTTGTTCAGCCAGTCGGGGGTCACGCCGCCCGTGTTGTTGTACGCGGATGGAACTCCTGACGACATTCTGCGAAGCTTGTAAACCTGGTGGAACACAAGCAAGGATCAGTCGCCCGATTTCATGAGAATTCGGTGAAATCAAGAGCTCCTGAAGCGACCTTGATAATAACGTTTTTGTAGCAATTGATGTGAATTGTGCGGCGGTGGAAAGTGGCTTGATCGCCTGCTTGAAATATTGCAGAACGCGGTAATTGAGTTCGTTCCGCGTCATCAGTCAGCAAGTACGTCCTGATAGTGAAAAAAATTGGAGGACGCATTTTTCTAGCTTGGATTAAGAAATCAGGGCCTCTTCGAAAACTAAATCCTTTCGTACATTCGAGCAGAAAAAACAGCGTGTCTATTGGCCGAGTTCTCTGACTCTTGGAGTAATGGAAGTATTCTCTAGTCGACCCTTCTGAAAACGAGCGCGGAGTCGCATTGTGGACAGCTTTCTAGGCAGCCATCAACAATTAAATTCATACTTGCTCAATGTACTAAGAGTACGCTCAATTTACCGGAGCCTTTCGAATCGATTCCGCAGTCCCAGTGCAGCACTCTGTTCTGTGCCATAAAATAAAATATTACTATTATGATATCTAACCCCGTTAAAGTGCATACACACATAACATCCTCTCTGTCAGCGCTAGCTACCTCAAAATCGAAGTTCGTATGAAATTTATCCAAAGCAAAAAAACTGAAGTGGTAAAGGACATTGCAAAGACATGTACAAACGCACTCGGACAAAACTAACCTCCACTACACTCAACAAACGAGTTCCCAGTCAAGACTATTTTAAACATGAAAGCGTATCGTACTATCGTTCAACTGGCTAGCCAGCAGCAACGATGAATATTTCAGTGAGTCAGTCACGTACAGGCTAATGTTGATCAGCAACCCAATTTGCTGTGCACCAAATGGTACTTCTGATATATATGTCGTGACGTATATCACCCAGTCCAAGTACTCCACTCCATTAATTCCAGACAGTCACTATGTACAGAGGCACAGACTGCACCGCAGTGGTGATCTCGGTACTTCAACTCCCCAACTATCAACCTCGGAAACTCCGTCGTTGCACAAGCATTGCTCTTAAGAAGGCAACGGCTGTGCGTGGCTGCTTTTCCTTGCAGACTTGTAGTGCCGAGATGAGTCTCGTGCCCAGACTCCATCGCCAGGGACTCCCAAGGTCCTTCTGTCAGAAAATCTGGCTTGCTTGCCATCTATTCAGGTGCCCGAAAAAATATAAACTACTCGCATTTCCAGGAACATTTCCACAGTACACCCCCCTACAAGAAAGGTTGACGCCCCCCTTTTGTACCCTTGAGGTTTTTTTGACATTACTCACAATGTAATTGACATTTTTTGTTTTCGTCAATCAACATTTGTGTCTAACCCAATCTCCCTCAAGTATATCAAACTTCCAATTTCAAAAAACCAAAACTCCATTTTTGGTGAATTTTTTTAATTTTTTTTTACGGTTTTACATGACAATTCATAGAAAAATATCAATAATGAATTTTTTTAATTTAATTGCGGAGATACATAGGAAACATCCAAACGCACATCTTTCCTTCAACAAGCATCTCCAAAAAAGTTTCACAATTATTGTGGCAGAAGTTACAGTGGAGGCGTGAATAGTGCCCAAAATTTTGAAAATTCATATCTCTTTATTGTAATTAGATTTTGTTTTTTTTCCCTCACACTGTAATTGATTTCACACATTTGAGCATGATGGTACAATTACTTTATCAAAATCTAATTACAATAAAAAGATATGAATTTTCAAAATTTTGGGCACTATTCATGCCTCCATTGTAACTTCTGCCACGATAATTGTGAAACTTTTTTGGAGATGCTTGTTGAAGAAAAGGTGTGCGTTTGGATGTTTCTAATCCTATGCATCCCCGCAATTAAATTTTAAAAATTCATTATTGATATTTTTCTATGAATTTTCATGTAAAATCGTGAATAAAAATTAAAAAAATTCACCAAAAATGGAGTTTTGGTTTTTTGAAATTGAAAGTTTGGTATACTTGAGGGAGATTGGATTAGACACAAATGTTGACGAAAACAAAAAATATCAATTACGTTGTGAGTAATGTCAAAAAAACCTGAAGGGTGCAAAAGGGGGGCGTCAACCTTTCTTGTAGGGGGGTGTACAGTAGTTCCTGTCACACACTTTCTATTGCAGCTGGCTAGCTGGGAGGAGTGGGATCCGTGGGGCCGAGCGAGATCGAGCTTCAGGAACTCAGCTGCATCACCAGTAGCTAGCGGCTGCCAAGTTTTGGGAGATTTTGTACGCGTTCAGGAGTATAAAATTTCAGGTCAAATGCGACACGATCAGTGTCGCTGTCGAGGTTTTCGCCGAGGATACAACTATACAAGGCACCAGTTGAGAAGGGATGATGCATTTCTGTGATTTTGGAATCAAATTAATTTAGTAATATGTTTTTAATACGTAAAAGTTTGTTTGAGATCAGACATCATGGAATATGCTGAATGATGTGGAACTCTGCTACACTTACTGGGGCTAGCTATCTTGTAAAGCGTGACTTTCCTCTTTCTCCTCAGCCCACTGGGATCATGCATTTTCCCGGCCTGATTCGGATCATTATCTTGGCATTTGGGAGTCTGTGGTGAACTCGTGACGCCGTGCCAAGGAAATAAACCTTTTTGCGGTTGTTCATTATAATATGGCGATGACATAACTCCTTTTCTTATTTTATTGTTTGAACTAAGTGTCTAGGCTGACGCTTTATACCATTGCAAAAAAATATCATACTGTACCCTGCAATGGAAACCAGTCTATGACAGGCACAATGACTGGTTTGTCCTGTTGGCATTAATGAAAAATTGAAAGAGATTTTTTTTTTTTCCCATTTAAAGACAAATGTGAGAAATGGGGACAACAATTGAAATTTTATTTTTTGACAATGAAAGTATAAATTTGTGTTATAAATTTTTGAAGTTAGCTACCCAATTGACCCCAAAGAGTCCCTAGACTACCCCAAAACCAATAGAAAGTGTATCTATAATGGTCATTTTATTCACCTAAAAGTCACAATATTTCCTAACATGGTTACAACATAAAGGCCTAAAAAAGATACTTCCTATGATGAATTTATATTAAAAAGGTGGAAGTTTTTATAATTGCAGTCACTAATCACTCCATCAACATCATCTAAGACATTGATTGTGGACATTAGGGATTTTTTTTTTGGGTGAAATCATTAAAGAAAGAACCGGGCCTTTGGAGGGCCGCTCCAAAATGACATCTTTATATATATCCATGTCATCAATGACCCTAGAGGTTTTGAATATCGCAAACTTCACCCAATTTGACTTTTGCCAAAAATGTCAGGACCTCCGTCAAGGCAGCAGAGTACCAAGGCAACTAAGTACAATTTGTTTTATTGATAAACTAGACCAATTAGGTTCAATTATGTCCAATTAAGTGGATTCTTTTTTTGAAACACATGGATGAATTCCAAAATTAAGTGGCTTTTGAAGCTACTAGCTTCAAAAGCCACTTAATTCATTATGTGAGTTTGGAAATGAGAAGAGAAGCTTTTTATAAAATTGGGATAGTAGTAGGCCAAACAATCCATGTGGGATATGTAAATTAGGATTAATAGGAATTCGATCATTCTTAGTTAAGCCAAACACATGAATTGTGTTAAAAGTTAAATTTTAGACTTCATTTAGGCATAGTAGAAATACTATTTTGAAAAAACTTTGAACTTAAGAAGTTGGAAAATTAAGCTTAATTTTATCTTCAAGAATATGTTTGAGGTTTTGAGACTCCAACTAAAAATTATAAACACAATTCTAAGAAGGGTTGGATGGGACATTTTTTTTGACATTTTTAAACACCTTCTCTGAATTTTGTTTGTAACTTTTTGTTTTAGGCTTTAAACCTCATACTAAATTTTGGAGATAAAAGTTAGTTTAATTCTTTGGACAACTATTTTTTGTTCAGAGTTTTTTCAAAATAATTATTCTACTATGCTTAAATGAGGTCTAAAATTTAACTTTTAACGCAATTCCTGCTTGTTGACAATGAGCGGCCAATATCTCAACTTCAAATTATCCCATATTCTTCGGCAGTTCATGATGGACAATTGATTTCATTATAAAAGCAACCTTTTCACCCTTCATTCTCACCAAATGTCAATGAAGTAAGTCTTCCACATTGCCATCAAAAAAAAAATGATGGCAATGTGGAAGACATACTTCATTGAGATTTTGCTTTATTTTCCAAAACTTGGTTAGAGTTCAATTAGCATCCAATTTTAAGGTGTTCAATAATCAAATCAAGGTGCATTTGAGTACCTTAATTCTGAACCCTTGACAATCATCCGACAGCCCCGATGGATGGTGAGCAAGAATAGGAGAAATATATACCTTTAAGCAAAAAAAAAAGTTAATTTTGGGGTTCTTGAAGGATTGCAAAGCGGCCCTCCAGAGTTCCGACTTATCCTCTATTGAGTGTCAGATTGCACCAAAAAAAATAATTTGGCTAGGAAATGATGACAAATGGTGAAGTTTTTTGCCATAAAACTTCAAATAAAAATAAAATCTTAGATGCAATTACTAGATTGTGGATGAAAACAAAACTGTGGATATGTGCTATGTGCTAATGTGATATTTTCTATTTAATATGTCAATGAATGTTGAATTTTGGAGCACCAATATAACATTTTTATCGCCGCTTTGGCACTTTATAAAAAATGAAAAAAAAAACTTGTGGCCACTAATTCAACCTAATGTAGCCCAAATCTTGGTTATTGAAAAATTTGATCATTGATTGATGTAAGACTATAATGGGCCATTGCCTAAGTGTCTATTACGGGTGGTTTGTTTGTCATAGGCTGGTTTATTTTACCACAAGAGATAAACTTCTCATTGGTACAACTTTGGCCTTTTCAAGCTAAAAAACCAAAGAATATTGCATGAAACAAGATAATTTAAGCTAATTACAATATCTGAAATGTATATAGAAGAGATTTGAGTTATTTTTACACTACACCAAAATAATTATCTACTATGGTCTAAACTATTTTTTACAAGGACATACTATTCAATATTAGTTGTAGTGATGGCATTTAGCATTCTAATGGTTTGTAGAGGTGTGGATGTTGTTGTTAAATTGGTCGTATTATCTTTCATACTAACCACTTATACATCCATACTAAATAACCATTTTAGTGTAGTGAAAACATGGTTTGAATAAACTAGGAAAATGATTGGCTAGAATTGACCTACATAGAAACCTTGTTTTTTATTGGTCTACACATACTATGAATCCACGCTTAGTGCTGGTTTACAATACTTTGAATATTTATTGGTTATATTTATGATGTTCCAAAATCTAAGCTAAAATATATTATAATTTTTTTAAATTGCCAATAAGACCTAACTTAGACTAAAGTAGTTTAGTATCAAATAACCATGCCAAAATGACTATTTAAATTCTCTCATATGTGATATTTATGTGTACAAGTGCATTTCTTAGTACAAATGGTTTTCCATTCTTTTGAGACAAACGATGAATTTTGTCAAAAATTGGTGATCTTGAAGCTCTCATTGATATAAGTTACTAACAATCTATTCAAAAATTCTCTTGTTTGCACTCAAAGATGAAAGCATGGAAAAAGTGGTACTTTCGAGTGTTCCTACGGTTCTATCTTATTGGAGATAGCAATTATAGCACTTTTAGCCACTCCTACACTTGTCATTAGGATATGCTATAGTTGATGCGTAGCCACCTTCAATAACTTTATACATTTTCTATTTCAAAGCTCAAAACTTATGCAAACTACAAATTTGAAATTGTTGCTACTGGCTCAAAATCCTACCAAATCTGAAAATCATAAAGTACATTGGAAAGACTAAGTAATCTATTTTCAATATATGAAACATTTATCTGATTTTTTTTGAAAGAATACAAGAATTTGGCTAATTGTGTACTGCTATATATCTACCATCTGATACTTCTACCTTCAGCACAAATTGAAACATTCATTCTATGAAGCCTTGGTAAAATGAGAATTTCAAGCATGTCTATAGATAGGCCTTTCTATATTCTTTGCATTGATTCAATAAGATCTTCCCTATTCTTAGGCAAAGATTCATCCTAAATATTGTCTTTTATTTTTTTCCAAAAGGATTCTATGGAATTAAGAATAAACATTAGAAGGGATTTGGGGCCAAGAAAGGGCCGTTTCAGGCTTGTTCCCCAATCTATCCCCATGCTGTGAACAGTGGTATGTGTTGTCAAAAAAATATATTTTCAAAAATAAATAAATAAATAAATAAATAAATTAAAAAAATTAAAATTAAAAATCCAATGTGGCCAAAGTTTGGCCATGTCACTCTGCTGCAGTGGTACAGTTTCATCAATCAGAGACTGCGCAAAGCTTTTGGGAAACTCATGGGAACTTCCGGCCCTTTAGAGGGCCCAAATTCTCTCTAATGGAAGTTTTCTATCTATAGGAAGTTCTTCAGACCAAAGAATATTATACACTCTTTTGCCAAGATTAGAATCTCTTAATTGCAAATAATTTCAAGGAAAAAGCTTTAATATTTTAACTGATATGATTCACTAACGTGGCAAAAGGATGCATACAAGAAAGTGTGTAAACACATTGAAGGTGACTCTCTTCTAAAACAAGACAACTCGCTTGCACTCCAAATATTAAGAACTTCCCCTAAAACCTTCATAAAACATTTTTTTTATACCCCCCGACTCTTGGATATATTATATACATTGATACATTGATATTTCACGAAGATACTTACGGCATGGGCATAGCATATGAATACATGATATGGATACAGATGCTATATACTCATATTGGTATTTAGGTTTGATACAATATATGGGTATGATATATGGTGTGTATATATAATATAGATAGGAAATATGGTCACATATCCCATGTCAATTGTTATCACATAATTATGTATTCAGAAAAGACATATGACCTAATTATCTATTTAGAGAAGATATATGTCCTAATTTTTGGAAACTTTTTTGGAAGATTGACAAAATTGATTAGCTTTGTGGGAATATCATTTTTTTCAATCAATGTCTAGTAACAAAAATTATATCCAAATAAGCTCAAAATAGGGGAAAGAAGGTAGCAAAAAAAATTTCAAAATTTGAATTAAACTTATTTTCTTAATCTCATAGATTATATTTTTGTCTACATGGAAAGCTTTAATTCATTCCATTTGGATTTGTTATGAGAAAGTTATAGACAATCTTGTTTTTCAAGCAATTAGGGCATCTTTTGGTTTAGTTTTCTTGCGAGAACAATCTCACCATAGGAATTTGTGCATTTTAATACCATCTTAGTAATATTAATAATTTAGATTTTCCTTCTATTTTGAATCTAGTTCTACTTAACAATTTTTTAAAGAATAAAATTAAGTTTTTTTGACTTAATTTTTTTTCCACTAGAGTGTCAACTCAATTCTCCATCATAACAATTTAAAGCTCAAAAGTTTATAGTGCAAAATATAAAATTTAAGAAGGTTCAAAGTCAAATAATCTAGTTCCGCAATGTGCTAAAAAAACTTGTATTTTTCACTTTAAATGCAAATATCTTGCAATTTGTGCTGTCAAAATTTTGAAAAATTTTCCCACACATTCTCATACTAGTTAGATATAAGATTCCATGGTCAGATTTTCAAGAAAAAACAATTTTCAAATTTTTTTATTCTTTGCTATAGAAATGGTAGTTTTGAGTGTTTTTTTGGCAAAAAAAGGCCTTGGATTTTAGGGGTTAAGGTATTAAGGTGTTTTTGAAAAGTGTCATGAAATTGTCCCCTTTCTTAACAGCAATTGTTTCATTGTTGATTTTTTCAAAAAATATGTATCACGTCCACCTATGTGATAGTTTTAGTGGTCTGGGTCAAATCACACTCAAATGGACCAA
Source organism: Neckera pumila (assembly GCA_963969595.1). NCBI lineage: Eukaryota > Viridiplantae > Streptophyta > Bryopsida > Hypnales > Neckeraceae > Neckera > Neckera pumila. Next base: position 15,560,261 of record OZ018411.1, on the reverse strand, counting down.
AAAAAGGGTCAGACCAACTAAAATTTGCAATGTAACTTCTTTCTAATATCTATTGTTTTCTAATATTAATCTATTGATTATAAGTAATTTAGTCCTTTTTTATTAGAACTTCAAATCATGTTAATGCTAATATGTTTTAATTCATCCAAAAAACATATATTCTTTATTAAACTTCCAATTGCAATTTATAAGTTAGCTTGTCAGATTTTTCAAGAGGCAAAAAGGAGTCTAATTTCTAATTAATAATGATGTGATTGAATCCAAAAAAATCATGTGGGTATGTAATCATGTGGGTATACAATAGAATAGAAAAGATTTTTTTGATACAATTTACATGTTTATTTATTTCCTATAATATTTAGATGTAAAATCATAGTGAACGCCCTTTTCAATATAAAAAATAATCCAAATGGTGATTGTGTCAACACAAAAAATTATTATTCACATTATGTGCACTATGTAAGCTATTTTTAGAATTGAATGTTTTAAATGTGATTTTAGAACAAATTAGTAGTTTGTCATTAATCAATTAATTTATTAAAAAATTACACTAATTTAATATTAAGATTTAATGACATAAAATCTTTTTTAATAGTATTATTCTTAAGTAGTATAAAATTTTTGGATAAAAACACCTATTTAAAGTATTTATTGTTAAAAAGACACTAAATTTAGCCCTAAAATTGATGATTTAGATCCCTTTACGGATTTTTTTCAAAAAAGTTTTTCTCCAACTTATTAAAGGGATGCATTGCAATAATATTCATCTATAAAGTTTTAAGAAAATTGACAACATCAAAGTAACTTATAGCTTTGAAATTTCAGGAAAAGGACTCAAGTCCTGTCCTTGTAAAGTAATCCCAATGGTCCCTTTGAGTGTGCTTTGACCCGTCTAGGAAGCTGCCACTTCAAAAATTCCTAGAATTACAAGCCATATCCAAAAAATCTAATTTTTTTCTTAAAATTCATGATTTTCAATTATTGATATTACAAAAATACCAATTTTTTGGAAAAGGTGCCTCCAACTCTGCTAAATTGCTTACATTGATGATTTTGGATGTTTCCACCATATGTCCACTGAAAAGAAACACCCTACAAAAGGTGACTGCATATTAGAGTTAATCGTAAAGTTGGTTTTGTGTTTGGAAACCGGTGCCAAAGGAAGGTTTTACTAAGAAGAATACAAAACAAACAAGGCACCAAACTCCATCACACATGAGTTTTGGTGCTCCAGGGAGTTTTGTCATGTGTTTTTCCCAAACTCCGGCTCCTTGTCCAGCATTACACGCACTTTATGATTAATTCTATTGTCATTTGTAATTTGTACCTTTTGTTGAAGAGGACTTCAAAGTCACTACAAATTGATCAGTCTATTCAAAAAAGGATGACTTTGAGTGAAGACACACATGTCCTAGGCGCACAAGATGATTGATTTGACCCCACGAAGTTATAACCAAATAAGTCAAAAAGTGATAGCAAAAAGTGTTAGCCAAGCCAGTAAAATTCCAGGTTCTGTTATGCCTTTTTTGATTAGATTGAACTTATAACATTGTATAACAAGGCAATGGTCCTAGGAAGACATTATATGCTTTGTTAGAAACTTTAGGAGGGACTTATCAGTTAATTTCTAAGATTGGGGTTGGCTAAGGAGCTATAAAAGACAATTTTGTTCGTTGTAGGGATCTCCTTTTCAAGGATGCGAAAGGGAACTTCCACCTCATTGGTAAACAATGTTATGAGGAAGTGAGTGGCAATGAGCTGCGGTGGTGCATAAGATGCTAATGTGTTTGCAGCTTGGGAATGAATTTTGCGTCTAGCTCCCAAAGATTGAGGAGGATATTTTTCAGGTTCAAAGTACTGGAGTGTGCGGCACAGACAGCAATTCTTGTCGACAACAAACTACACATGGCTCTTTTTCATCCAACCACACCCAGATGGACCCAAGTTGCCAAATGATACTGTATATTAAGCATTGTGTCAGTGCACTGTCCACACTCAAATACTCCTGGCAAGGTATCAACAAGCCTCAGATATCTTCAGTTGCAGTCCTTCCGTCAGTCAGTCATTCAAGAATCTTACGGCCCTGTACTTTGGCATGAAACCAGGGACATGGGCTTTCGATGCAACTTTTCCGAAACTCCTGGCCAAGTTGGAAGACATTATAAGTTACGGAGTACATGTGGTGGAAGTTATTCGTAAGCTGCCTTCACAGCAATTCCAGGCCCAATTCCACATACATACAATGTACGCAAGTTACCTCAGCCAGCGATTCTGAAGTGTTTTGTTGGATCGTGAATTCCTCGTTACTCTTTTCTAGTCTCTTATACATTTAGAAGGAATCATTCCCTTCATTTTTTTACAATTTGGTCATGTCGACCTCAAACCAATGAGCTCTCAGGTTTCACATCCACCTCAAAAAGATGCCGGAGTTCTTTTTCGGTTTGACTCCGGCAACTGAAAGTGCAAAGCATTGGGCTCCACATCGGGGTACTCAGAATTGAACCGTAATTTGAGTTCCTCGTAGAAAACCATCTCTCGAGCTCCTTTGCTCATACGATCATGTACAGTACTGTCAAATGGGAGAGTGAGTGGATCCAATCTGTGGCTGCAATGCTGCGGAGTTTCAGCAATCTTTGGAAAATGCCTCACTTGGAATGACCCCACCTGCTACGGCGAGCAGAGTGTTGGGCACTTCAACCCAGCCTTCTTGGAGTTTTCGGAACTCCCTTCACTTTACTTTCCATATTCAAATAATGGATTTTTTGAGTACTGCTTGCACTTCGAGATTGTCAAAAAAACTGACATTTTCTCGTGCTCTGTGTGAAAAAATGAAATTTCAACTTGGAGAATGATACATGGGGAGTGTGCTTGGGTTGAATTGCTAAAGAACTCCTTTGTTTGGTTGAAGAATTTGTTCTCAGCTCAAGGATGAGTAGCTGAAGAACATCTTGCTTCAGTGACTCCCGTAATGTTTTATACGATTTCCATTGCTATGTATCGAAGACCAAACTTGGTAGATTTTTGTTCCAACTCACCGAAGCAGTCTTCAATTTAATTGACTATACTGTAGTCAAATAATTTCTCCCATGTATTTGGTGTTTGATACCGTAGCAACTGCATTTGTACTAAATTATTTAGTGTCAGAATCATTTCTTATGACAAGAAAGGACTTACTCAAAGTCTGATCATGCTCATTTGGACGTAAAGGATCATGGATTTCAGCCCATATTTCTGGAAACTGAAGAATGTAGGTCCTTACTACAGTCTCTACGACAGTGCCTTCAGAGTAACTGCAGGTGTACATGTTCAATAACATATCAATTGACTTTGAGCTTACATTTTCCCTGTACTTGCACACACAACTGAAGCTACTTGCACACACAACTGAAGCTACTTGCAAGTATTATCTGCGAAAAAAATTATACAGCTAGAGAAACACTAAGTTTGGGAATTATTTCTTTAATGGAAATCATCTCATTGTGTGAGAGGATGAACTTTGGGGATTGCAGTAATAATTCTAGTAAAAAGAAATTGAAATGTGTTAAGGATGAGAAGTGTACTCGTCATACAACTTATTTGAAATCTCCAAACAAACTGGCCTCCATTGAGAGAGTGCTCAGGAAAATAATCATGGGTCCAGATTGTGAGGGATGCGCAGGACTTTAAACCCGTCCCACGAAGCGGGACCAGCAGGGGGAATTTTACCCCCGGGGAAAACGCAGGAATTTTTTATTTTTCATACATGAATTTTTTTTGCAAATTCTGAATTCATATTTGCAATCAGAGGCCCCAAATTAGCTGTGAGAGGTCTAAAAAGTACCTAGACACAATTTAAAATAGGGGACTTTTTTTTTACATTTACTTGCATTTTACCCTGCTAGTTCCACTTCGTGTGACGGATTTAACGTCCTACAAGGGATGCTGTATTGGAACTTGACTGTTGACAATCCATGTGTAAGGTAACTACACCTAAAATCGCACACTTCCTAAAATCGCACACTCAATGTTCTTGCCTAAAATGTACTCCCACTATTCATATGACTCTATGATTAATTTTAGGTACACCTAATCTCAAAACTTTGAAAATTCATAGTTTATTCACACAGTTTCCAAAAAATGCATTCTAAGAGAATCTAGAATCTTTTTTGACTATCAATGGGATCCCACAAATTCTTTCAATATAATAGTGAAAACCATGCTGAATCAGGCTGAATTGCTTAACTGTGCGATTGAAGGTCAGTTACCTTACTTGCCACTCTGTGGCATAATCACTGTTGCCACGGAACTCAACTTCAGAATTATCATTAATTTTTTTATCACTTTGATGATGTAACAATTAATGTTTAATAGAGATTTGAAAATTAAAATAATGGTGTAGGTCCTCTTGGGTAGGTGTCTTCTTGGATTGGATTCATTAAAACTGGATAATTTCTATTCAACAATATTTACAATGTGAAATTGAATAGATATATGTATATCTGATCACTACACCGAAATGGCTATTTAGTATGGGTAATTGGCCTAGTAAATAGTTGGTATGGTCCATAGGGGAGGCAACCCATTCCCAATCGACGACCCATTTTCGATCACTTCAGAAATTACAGGGATGTAAGAGGATGGTTTCTTCAGTGGAAAATTTTCTCATATGCAACAATAGTGTTTGGACCGTTCCTAGAGTTTTTAAATATTATAGTATCAAAACAAAGTTGCTATGAATTAATAAGTTCCAAATTGTGTAATTCCTTAAATGATCGAGAATGGGTGGCCTCCCCTATCAGAATTCACAGAGTAGCAAATTAGGGTATCACTTGTATAATATATATATATATATATATGATTATTTTAATATTATTAAAATTAATACAATATAATAATAATATAATTTATAATCTTAAACCATCCTAAATATCATGGTGTTAATTCCTAACCCCTAAATATCTAGAGTCTTTTCCAAAATTCATAATTTAAGAAAAAACATCATAAAGTGCTATTTGGAAGAATATTTTGGAATTGATTCCATCTATACAGTTAAATTCACCAATGCTATCACCAATATTATGTTTTTTAATTTGAAAAGAAAATTTCAAAATTCCTTCTAAATTGATTACAAGCAAAATATTATAATTTTTTGAGTAAAATTTGTTGAAATGGATTTGAAAGAAGGTTCTCTTCACATGGTGATATTTTGAAATTTTTGTATTCTTAAGATCTATAACCTCATTTTTGTAAATCCAATTTTGAACCTGAGTCAATGCAATTTTGGCTTGGTCAACCATTTGACATACTTCCACATTTAAAAAAAATATGTACTCTAGTAATACCAAATCCAACTATTAGATTGGACAACAACTTGATAAAGTATCTTCACAAATTAGGATGATTTATATCCAAGCAAAATGAGAAATTTAAGAGTTTTTATATGTTTATTGTTCAAAAAATGAGCGTTGGAGTGCTTAGGGGCTAAAGGATCAAACAACATTTTTTTGGTAATGTAGCAAATTTAGACAACTTACTAAGAACAAAAATCTTCACAATATTTTTTGAATTTTTATTGGATGTGAAGATAAGGAGTGGCACTCTACCAAAAAATTTTACAATTGGCTGTGTCCATGAGGAATTTAGGGGAAAAATGACATTTTTTAAGGGAGCAACACGGGTAGGATTAGCAACACTAGAGCAAAATTTTCATAGCCAAATGTCTAGAAGATTTTGAACAAGGTCATAAGCAACCTCTCGCCTTAGATTAAGATTAGGGTACTTCTCTAATATTTTTTTGAACTCATAAATTCATCACAGTGTGGTGGTAGGGAAGTGGTCACTTTGTGGCTTTCCTTGGCCTAATGGGGTGGTTATTCCTAATTGCCACATTTGAACTTAGGAAATTCAAATGCCTACGAATCCATTGTCAAATGTCAGTGTCATTTGACAATTTACCATCAAGAAAATTTGTGATGGCAAAATGAACAAATTGCTTCATTGACATTTATAGGACTAAAAAGTGGTGAGATCGTTTTTATAATAAAATCCATTATCTGTCATGAAGCCTCAAAGGATATGGGATAGTTTGAAGATGAGCGCGGAATTGCTTATTGTCAAAATGTAGGAATTGTATTCAAATTAGAGTTTCAAAAAATTTATGTACAAAATTTAGAGAGGAAGTTTGAAAATGTCCAAAACAATGTCCTTCCAAACCCTTTCTAAAATTTGTCCTTAACTTTTAATTGGAGACCCAAAATCTCAAATGGACTTAAAAAAATGAAAGTTAGCTTGATTCCCAACTTTTCTTGGTTCAAAGTTTTTTGGAAAAAGTTATTCTACTATGCCAAAATGAGTCCTAAAATTCTAATTTAAACATAATTCCTACTTTTTACTTAACTATGAGTGGTTGAGTTCCTAATAATTCTATTTACATATCCATTTGGATTGTTTTACCTCCTACCACCCTAGTAGAACAAAGAGCTTCTCTTCTCATCTATATACAAAGTAAATGGCTTTAGAAGCTATGTGAGGTAGTTGTCAAAGTCATTAGGAAAAAGTTGAACCCTGGAAGAGGCCGTGAGACCTGAGAACACAGGGAACGCAAGCCGAAAAAAAAAAAAAAAAAAAAAAAAAATTTTTTTTTTTTTTGCGACAGCGAACTGCAGGCGCGGAATAGCGCGGAACAGTAGGGAACAGTGCAGCTGAACTGCTTAAAAAAACATTAATTTTTTTTTTATTAAAATAAATTCAAAATTACAAAATTTTCAAATCTGACATGGCACCACATATGCCATGTCAGACTGCAATCATTACAATTTTTATTATTTTGTTACTTTTATTATTTATTATTATTATTATTTATTATTATTTATTATTATTTTATTAATATTTAAAAAAATATATTTTTAAAATATTTTTTAATTGTAAATCACTGTTGAGTTCCCTTAAGTTCCCTGGAGGGGAAGCTTACACTACGAAGCAGCCCCTTCCAGGATTCATTTTTTTTCTAATGGAGGTAGTTGTCAAATATTTGAATTTTTTGAATTTTAATGCTAAATCTTCTAAAATTGTATTTAATGAAACAAGGGAACATCTTCAAAATCTAGGGAGAGGGGAATGTCTTCAAAAGTAAGGAAAATATAATCCAATATCAATGATTCATGATGATTTGGACTTAGCTAATTCTCACCCAACCTCAGGCTCCCATGCCATGCCTAGTATGCCAATTGTCATAAGTTTACTTTAGCTTAGATATAGATTGATTAAGTTTGCCAAATCTTGATATTTTAGAAAAAAATTCCTCCTCTTTTAGGGCTAGCTCAAACATAGAACTCCATTGTTCATATTTTGAAGAATTATATTCATGTGCAAGCCATAAATTATTGAAAAAAGGACTTTGTACAAGACTTTTCTTGAAGCTAGTTTCCTCTTGGATTATTTGGATATATGCTTCCCAATTTGAAATGTTATGAAATTTTTTGAGCATGTGGCCAACTTTGTTCACAAATAGGAATAAAAAAGAGTTCAAGAAAAAAAGTGAAATTAACTTATGCAAAAGTCTCCTCAAATTAAAGCTACATAGAATTTGGATGCCTCCAAAATACATTTTTTAAACTTCAACGGTACTATCATCTTACAATTGGTATAGTCAAAACCTCTTGTTTTTTTACTACAACATAATGAAGTAGTCTACCACTTTTAGATCTTATGGTTAGATGCAACAAGATATCATTCATCATTTCTTAAGGATTAAATAAAACTATCCACAACAATTAATATCAATGCCAAATAAACTTAAGGAAAATATTTCGAGTGTCCAATTTTTTATTGTAATATACAATGGTGTGTGCTTGTAAGAAATAAAAGGGACTATATATAAGCAAGTTGCTAACGTTCTTTCCACACATTCTTTAGGGATTTTTGCACAGAGGGTGGCGGTGTCTTGTGAGCACTTGAACTCTAGATTTCGTCACAGATAGTAGGGTTTCATTTTTTGGCTAAGGATTTCTTTCAAAGTGTGGATTTAGGGTGTAGCTAGCAATGGATTGCGTGCTTGTGGTTTAGGGTTATTTTGCCATTTAGGCAAAAAGGTCTTCAAACTATCTATTCAAGGTAGACTTCCTTGTCTACGCTGGTAAGTGACATTCTCAAATTCTAAACATTTGTTTGTATTATGTACTAGGTGAAATTGGAACCCCAAAAGAGGCTGTTTTGTAATGCAAAAATATGGGTGGGAAGAGCCTTCTCAATTCACTAATTGGGCCAAGAATTGCATGATGAATTCAAAAATTTATCATCATTATCCAATCCATATCCACAATCTCATAAATTTGGATGGGAAGAGCCTTCTCAACTCACTAATTGGGCCAAGAAATTACATACTTAACTTAAAAATTTGTCATCATTATCCAATCCATCTCCATGATCTCATAAATCTCATGATGGTCCATCATGGAGGATGGAGCACATGCCACATTGTGGTTGTTATGACAGTACGGCCACCTTCATATTCATTTCATTTATATTAAAATTAATAAGAAAACTCAACTTAGCCTCTTTGTAGGTTCAAATCTCTCCTAATGATGCTGCTGGTTCACGGTTTAGGATTTTCATCATTTCTTCGCTCCCTTAATGGAGGGCCTTGCATTGCTGTGATTCTCAATTTTAAATGACTCTTTATGAGATTTGGCTTTGGCTTTGGGTTTGAGCTTGGAAACTTTGCATTCAGGTTTTAGGATTTAGATGCAGTTCTTGTTTCATTTGAGGTGTGGAAGTGGGGTTTCTCAGTTTTGAATATTTGCCTAGAAATTGCCAGGCGCTGCAATTTGTGGTGACAAGCTAGTGATTCCGCCTCCCATGGGGACATTGGAAGAAGAGTTCGTGTTGCTCCAATTCAAAGACCACCGCAGCTTCTTCACCCAAAATTGGATCCTATAGCATCCTTTGCCCAACAATCAAAGGCGCATCGCAACTTTTGGTGACCTCACTATGGACAACCTAGATGGATTGCGTTGTGCGCTGCAAGACTTGAAGCTAGACTATTCCTTTCAATCAATTGGCTAGAGTCATTGCCAACTTTGTGGTTGACCCCCACAGCTCGTCGCCCTAACCCTAAAGTTCCATTTTCTTGTTATATTGCAGTTTTTTGTATTATTGTACAACTACAGGTATTTTTAATTTTTCCCATTGTCATTAGCAGTGAACACTCCAATAGATTTTACTATAGATAATGTGAAATTGCAATGTTCACAATTTTGAACCTCTATCTTAGCAGTTTGTGTAGGCTGGATAATCTCAACTTTGACATTTGAGACTGTCAATATTTGCATCCCATGCACTAATCATGAATGTATTTGTAAACATATCTTCCATGTTAATTGATTTTGGCTTTCAATTTCTTATGTTCGCTTTCATTCTTGTTCTCTATAATTTTTGAATCTGTATTTGTTTTTAGTCTTATTGCATAGAATTCGTGGATGTGCAAGCTTCCATATCATAACAAATTCTTTGTGGTCTAATGCGTCTTCCTTGTTGTAGTTTGTATATCTTTCAAAGTTCTAAACTCCAATTTATCTCATTTTTATAAATCCATGCATGTTGCTTTTGATTCCACTAGTTTCTATCTTTCTATTGGTGATTGCAATGGTGTTTAAATGGTAAGCAAAAGGTATTGATTCTTCTTCCATTTGATGTAGAATGCTAGTTTGAATTGTATACAATGCTTGTGATTCACAAAAGTTGTTTTTGCATTGCCATAGTATTTTTTTCAATATTTTCAAAATCTACTATGTATAAAAAAAATAGGGTGCCAAATAATAGTCCCTGAAATCAATTCTAAAAATAATAGGGTGCTAAAAAATATATGCCGGTAGCCTTTTCTCTAAAAATAGGGAAGATAAAATTACTCTAAAACACATAAATACCTTCCAATTATGTACCTCATTATCGCACGTGATATATAAACGTATAGAAGTGTAAGCCCCCTGAGATTTCTTCATATTTGAATAATAATTTTGAATTTTAACCCTAAGTTTTGTGTTGTTTTGAGGCCTAAAATTGCTTCAAAATACTTGCACCTGAAGTAAGGCTAATTTCTTCATCTATATTTATTTTCTAATAAATCCAACCATATGAATGAATTTGTTTATCTTGAATTTGAGTGATTTAGGCAATATGTTGGAAAAAGAGTTGAAAAATATATGGAATATTATTTGATCAAAAAATTTCAAATAACTTTATATTTAAATAAATAAAGTACAGGGTAGTATAGGGAAAAGGAACAACCAAATTACTAACAAATCTGGCAAGAAATAGAGAACTATTATTCTAAATGGTAAAAATGTTCTAGTAAACTCTCTTTCTTTATATATACATTTATAATTGAGTTCAAAAAATGACTTCATATATTTTTTCTACTCGCATTGCCCACAAAATAAAACCTTTCACAACTTTCTCCAAATTAATTGGAATTAAATGGTTCAAATGTTTTTGAGTAGATTTCAATCTTTAAAAAAAATTAACTTGTCTTCTTTAAGAATATATTTTAGCTTTGCGTTTTGACATTGAAATAATTTAAAAAAATTATAACTTTTGCAATATTTGTAAGAATAATATGAAACAAAGCTTCACATGCAAATTGGAATAATTAGCATTTGCCCCTATTTAAAAAAAAATTGAATCCTATATCATGTTTGTTACATACTTGCCAAATTTCAAAGATAGAAGAAGAATATCACAAATGTTGTCTAAAGCTTACTGAAATTGTCCGCCTTATTTATAAATCTTCAAGCAACATCACTTTAGAATTGGGCACTTGATTTTAAGAAAATCTAATCCTTATGAAAGGAAGTACATATCCACTTTGTATCAAATTTTCATTAATCTCTGAGGATATTGTAGCCAAAGAGTGATTCATGGATGACTTTCAAATGAAGAATGCACCTATTGATCCAAAAATCAGAATTTTTTGAGTGGCTACCTTGGTCATAGGCGGCAGGGTTAACATCCGTTCAAAATCGACCTTGTGGAAACGACCTAAGTTACCGGAATTTTCGATTGTCCTTCAAAATACATCATATCAGAATTAGTGCACGACTCTGTTTTCCAAGGTCATATTCCATGAGGACCCAGCTTCAATGTCGGTCTTGAGATGTTAGCTTCCAAATTCGTTGCTTCAGACGAGAAAGGACTTCGGATCAGGGACTTGACCTGCGTGTTGCCGAAGCCATTCCAGCTCCTGGAGGCCCCTGTGCAGTTTTGTTCCTTGAAACAGATGAACAGATGAACAAGCTTTTGTCCACCATTTCCTGAGTATTTCTAGGAGGTTTTATTGATCGCAGGTGTGACGAGACGGTGTTCTTTCCCCCCTTTTCACAGGCGAAATCCCAAATCATCTAGACTAATGGATTTAAGGATTTTAGGGTTTTAGGGTTTGCGGGTGTACTCGTGCCAATACCTTGTTTGTTCATGTTGGACGAGAAATCGTTGGGATCTTTCGGTATTTGGAATTCGTATGTAAGATTCGAGTGGCAGATGCACTTCTTATGAAATTCTAAAACAGCCGTGTTGAGTTCAAGTATTGGATTGATGCAATCAGGGGATTAGGTTTTGCACGGCATTGTCAGTGGAACGCGATGGAGGTGCAACCTGCGCCTTCGTTTAACGTCATCGAACGAACCGATGGAAGGTCTGCTTCGCAGGTCCGCCCGCTGGAGTGTTCGCGCGGTTTGCTTACACGAGCTCATGGATCCGCCACTTGGTCCCAAGGTACGTAGAAACTCGACATTCAAATTGTGGAATGCATTCGGCTGTAAGTTTGCTCTGAGGTTTGGTATGGAATGAAGCAGGCAATAGATTTCTGCTCTTTCCCTGCCTTGTGATTGACTTTTGTGCTTCCTCGCAGCGTTGTCGTTCTCGTTTTCGAGCTTCAGCGTTCTCGTTTGATGGAAGTATGATGAACTTCGAACTCTTCCTTTGCTTATGCTCTTAAGTTTTTGTTTTGTATCAGAAAATAGCAAAGTTATGGCTGCGGTGTATGGTCCAAAACCAGCTCCGATGAAGAAGGAGAATGCGGAGCGCTCCATAGTCGAGATTACTTGGAGGTCTAAGAGTGGTTTGCCTGGTAAATTGTTCGTTTCCCACACTCAAGGATTGCTATGGTTCTCATGGACTCAGTTGTGAGCAAGACTAACAGTAGTTATCCCTTGAACGCCCAGGCTTTTTTTGACTTGAAATACTCAGCACTCAATGTGCCATAATTTCTGCATTATATTAAATATTAATTGAACTACTTTCCACGCATTCTCTGCTAGATTGTGCTCCTTTGCAAATTTTCAGAATACTCTATTGCTACTTTTGAAAGTTGCTCAGGTCTTGCAAGGGCTTTGCAAATGCAAAATTTAGACCTTAAATGCAAGATGAGAATATGGAAATTTTACAACATTCTCAAATCGTAGCTATTTCAAGTAGGAATTATTCTCAACGTCACTATTTGATTTTTGGAATTTCATGTTTTTAGGGTTTGTGCATTTACGTTACTTGAAGACATCCCTCTTGTTTGCATAATTACATGAGCGGAGTGTAAGTGTAAATCTCAAATAACAATACTATTAGATTCCTTGGCTGGGCCCCTTATTTGCTGTTAAATATGAAATGATTGGAAGCCACTTTCTGGCCCCGTGAGCCTTTGGCGGATATTCATATGATACTCTTGCACATGATGATATATGTTACTGTTGACTTCTTCCTTCGTATTTCAGCCATGCATCACCAATGAAAATTTTCAAGCTAATGAATCATGTTGAGATCTTCCTGGGTTTCTCATATGCCGACGAGGCGCTGAAAGCGTTGCTTTATGATGGCAGGGTCTTTCGAGAAAGAGGCGGAGGTAATCGTGAGAAGGTCGCTGGAAAGCATCATATTGACAGCTCTACACCCAAACACTGCCATATCTGTCATCCTTCAGGTAACATGAAATTTACACTTGAGGCACTGCTGCCGGCATCAAGTATGATATGTGATGCAAATCTTCACAAAAGTCGAGTATTGCCTGTAAAGGATCTTGAAAAGCACATGTCCAGTTTCAATACTGGGCTTTATCTCAACTTTTAGATATCTTCTGATTCTCTGACTTGTAGGTTGAGTTTCTAAGCAATTGGGCTTGTTCTTACTCTTCCTACTTTTGGATTCGTGGTGCAGGTTATCAGCGATGATGGATCTGTATCCTTTTTCCATATTTTGGTCCTCTGAGGCGCTGTCTAGTCAGAGGTAAGAGGATTTGCTAAGTTTTATGAGTCCTGAATATACCATGTATTTCAGTAAAGTACTACTGTTTTCATCTTATCAACCACGTCAGAACACTTAACTTCGAATGGTTCAGCTACTGGCATGTGCCTTCAATGCAGTTTGTGCGGCTCTTGTTGATGCTGGCATTCCTCTCAGTGGGCTTCTCAGTAGGGTTTCTATACTTTTGTGCCATCTTTCAATGTTTCCATTCTTGTAGTCTGATTTCCATATTTTGTCAAGTTCCCCTTCGCCGCTGCTAATCTGCATCTTGCCTGTTCTTTGGTGACATTTCTTGCTTTCGAAAGCTGTGCTGAATCATTTTTCGCTTGTTAACAGCTGCTGTAAGCTGCGGTGTTACTCATGATGGTCAAGTTTTCCTGGATCCTACAAAGCTGGAGGAACAAGTATGTCAACACAACTCTGATTTTACTACACCGGCCCTCTGGAATTTGAAGACGTCCACTGTTAGATACTATTGAAATTGTGTTTTGGGTTGCTTGCCACCGCTTCTAACGATTATCTGTTTGAATATTGTAGAAAAGCAAGGCCTTTGTTTGCCTGGTCTTTCCAAGTCGCCCTCTTTCTGCTGTTTCTGGACTGCCACTCGATGTGGATGGAGAATCTGTTGAGCATGGTATTGTAACGTCTGTCACACGTGGAGCTATGGAAGGTGAGTTTTAAGTGGCCGACTCTTTTTGCATCTCTAAAAACTCGCTAACAATGGATCATACTTGTCAGTTTCTTGGAGTTTCTCTTCGTTTTTTCTAACTTGGTGAGACTTTGTTTGCAGTTGAAGAGTATTTTACATGTGTTGAGAATGGTCAGGCCGCAGTTGCCAAAATTTCAGAGTTTGCACGAACCAGCATAGTACGAAGCCAAAAAGGTGAATCGCGGGCTGTGTAGGAAGCTAAGTAGGAAATGATTGAATATGAGAAAGTGTAGGAAATTTTGGAGTTGGTGTGAGCATGTGCTTCAGAGGAGAGCTATTTGTTACCTCGTTTGAAAACATGGTGTGGTAGAGTAAAGAGTTGAGAACAGGATTGTTGATATAGACATCAGTGATGATCTACAATCAGGAATTAATACAAGAAAACGGATATTTCAAAAAATTGAGGTTGCCATCGCATGCATGATTAGTGTTGTAAGGTGAGTAAATCACAAACCATCACTGACCGAAAATTTTCACGTCTAAGTCTTGCCTTGAATGAAGATATGAATTAGTTCTGAAGATTTGAATTATTTCTGAAGATATTAGTTCTGAGATCACTGTCTTTAGCTCCAAATTGTAGTGTTGATATATGATAAACCTATGGTTGAAACCTCCTTTCACTTGCAACAAATTTAGACCTTTCATCACGTTCTTCCTTGTCTCATCTGTTGCATCATAGGGCAAGTCCTCAAGTCTGTAAAACTCTCGTGTGCTTTCATGGCAACCACTAGAAGGAGGGAGCTTAGATGACTTTGTAGCTTGTTTTTCCCAAAAGGATGTGTTTGTAGTGATGATTATAGGTACGCATACCTTATTAATTGTCATATCATATGTAATGAATATTGCTATATTGTATCATATTGCTATTTGTCTGATTTTAAGTATAAGAAAACCATATTATTATAAGTATCATTAATTTTGGTACAACATCAAATCATGTGCATTGCAAAACTCCCTCAAAAATGGTTGAAGGCATGTGTAGTAAGGTGCTACTTGAAGGGTTAACTTCTATGTATTCTTAATTAACCTCTAAAGGACTATAAAGCCACCAAGTGGCTTCTATAGCTACATTTTTAGAAAATTCAAAACGTTAACCTCATTAACAATTTGTGAACAACAAAGAGATCCCAAACGATTTTTTTTCCATTGAATCCATCAATGCAATCCGATTGTGAAATTATTGATCGAGTGGTTTTTGGTGAATTTTTTGAGAATGAAAACAAGCACTTTGGGCCCCCACATTACATCCTCATATATTTTTTCCCACATCTCAAATGATTTGAATGAAATTACACATCAACATCATGATGATATGTACCTATGGGAAACAAAATTAGAGTTTTTGGAGCACTTTTGAGCATTCCAATTGTAACATTCCCATTTCTAAGTTTGTACAAGGTACCGCCTAACAAAACATCTTTCATCAATCTTATCAATAGTGGCATTGTCTCAAAAAATTTGCAATTTTGTTGATCTTTTTTTCATAGGATAGCTGAATAAGTCTTCTTTCATTTCAATTGTAGCAATCATCAAAATTATTCCACATGAATGAGAAATTATGCTTGTCACAAGAAGTAGTGAAGAAAACAAGCCGGTTCTTTAGGGGTTAATTAAGCAAATGGAGTCTTTCCACTCTTCATGAGCAATCATACAAAAAAATTCTTTTACCACTTTATTTTGAAAGAATCAATGATTGATTGATCTCAAAGACTCATGCTATACTAGAAAAATATTTTATGATTTAGAATCTCAACTTCTATATATTAAACAAATGGAGTCTTTCCACTCTTCATAATCAATCAAATAAAAACTTTCTTTTAGCTCTTTCTTTCTAAAGAATCAATGGTTGATTGATTTCAATGACTCATGCCATTCTAAGACAAATATTTTATGATTAAGAAGAATCTCATTTCTTCCAATAACTATCAATCATTGGTAAACAAAGCATCTTGATTTTGCTCAACTTTCATGTACTCTTAAATTCTTCACATGTTTTCTAAAAGCCTAAATTCATGTATATTATTTAATGCTAATAGGTTCACCCCACCTCCCCTTCTTCCATCATTTGCTATCCATTATTATTTTTCATTCAAGAGTTGGAAATGATAAGATTATGAGATAGTAGATGTTCCATTGAAAACTTGATACTTGATTGTAAAATCAAGATTCCACATCCATTCTCAACATTATTCTACTAGGTCAATTATTTTGAAGAGTTGAGGGAAGCAACAAGTTTCTACCTTTGTCAATGCTAAAAATACAACAAAGATGTTAACATTTAAAAAATTAGCTTTTGTTGGTTCTAAGACTTCAGGCTTAGTTGGAAGGGAAGTAGGAAGCCAACACCTAGATGGCTGGTGATTTGGAGCATGTTGTATCGACAAAATTAAATACAAGCCTTGACCATGACTATCAATGACATCCTTGACTCATTGTGGAATGATGTGATGTTGCTCATATTTGAAAATTAGCCTAGTTCAAGAGGTGAATTATCTTGCAACACTTTTCACTCTCCCATTCAATCTCAATCCTCCACTGTGGAGAAGTTATTTGATCCCTCTTACAGCTAAGATATGCTCCCATGCTGTGAATGTACCTTACGAATTTTCACAACATTACAAATGTCTCCGCTAGATTTTCCAAGTATCAGGCACAAGGGAAAATCTCTCGATGACACAGTTATCTCAACTACAGTACCCACAGTGCAGCACCTTCGCATCAGGGGAAATGACAATGGTGCGAAGCAAACCTGAAGAAAGACTACCAGAAAGGTAAATTTCACCCCATCTTCCTAGTTCTAGTGAGTGCATCCAAGGCTTCTCCAACCGATAGGTTTGCAAATTCCGAAAAGAACGCAGACCACAATTGATCTTAAGGACTAAAACCTGAACACTATCAAGTCCGTCCTGCGTATCCCGATTTGTGATGCAACTTGCCATGAGCAGCTTCCCATCAGCTGAAGACAAAGCTTGGGACTTCCAAATATCCTGAACGACAGCAAGAGCCGAGAATCTATAATGCTTGAAAAAACAATCAGGGATGACCAATATGGCACATGCTTCATCCTTTGTGCCCGATCTGAGTACAGGGTACAATTGCTTGATCAGCTGAAGTCAGGTGAAAGCTCACTGGCGTCCCCCACCACAATGAAGTTGGTATTGCATATTGTGTGTGTCCTCGCGTGAAATTCTCAAAAGCTTCCCAACTAGAACAATGTGGGTAGGTAGTAATCTACCAAAAGATCCCATTCGCTGATTTGGAATGATCTAATATTACATGGTCAACTAACGAAGAATCGCCTCAAGCACATCAATAATCTCTGTTACGATTGTTCCGGCCCCCACGCCAGCCCCCTCGCCGGCCTCTCCCAGCTCCACCTCTGCCACCAAAACCACCCCTGGAAGAGCCACCAAGTCCAGCAAGCGCTCTATTGACTAGCTGACTAGAACCGAGCCCATCTCCACGGGCCCTCTTTGAAGCAGAAGCGCCGCTTCCATTTGTGTTATTTACCTGCCGCTTCTTACTGTCAATTCAACAAGGAAACGGGAGATAGTGATTTTTAGTAAAAAAGACTCTTCAAAAGGAAAATCATAACATGTAAGAAGTGTAATCGATCAAAACACAATCAAGAGAATTTCTTTATAAGGACGTGCAGCGTCAAATAAAGAATAATGCTCCAATACGATACATCAAATTCAATCTGGCTCCTCTCAGAAACTAACTTACCCTGCGCCTGCAGCTGCTACAGGAGCAGCACCTTCTTTTGCAGCAGGTGTTGGAGCCGGCTTTGAGGTCTCCTTCCAAGACAAATTTATAGCTTTATCTTTTCCGAAAAAACTAGGTGCTTTCTGGTGCAAGGGCTGCCAAGATCATGATTTACGTCAATAAGGAAACTGTCGTCGAAAATTACATAACCACAAACTACTACAACAAGAAGCAGGGAGGGAAGGAAGAGAGGATATGTGACCAAACTATTGAACCCCACCTACAGCAGTGTCCATGAGAAGCAATAGGCTTAGCAATATAATTTCAGAGTAAAACTATCCCTACCATCACGACCATAAAACACAATGATGACTTACATGAGCCAGAGTAACAATATTGTTGTTCGAGCGGAGTCTTGTGCTTGAATTAAGCTTCTTTGCTTTCTGCCAACAAATCATTAAGTCACAAAAGATGAGAATACACAAAAGAGGAATGAGTTCATGAATCACCCTCCAGAAACTCATGAGCCCGAAAACTGATACGCAATTGAATCAAAATAGGTCGCAAGCAAGGTGCAAGTGCGGATTTTGAGAAACTAGACTCCCACTGAAACAACAATATTATTACTAGACTTCTGCGAAACTATGGAGGATTATGATTCATTACCACTTCCGCTTTCTCTGCGTCAGTTTTTGCTGCTGATAATGACTTGTTGAGTTCTGACATTCCCTGCGTTAACTTCTTGTTGGCTGCCTTTGCCAGCTCCTCTACTACTGTCAACCTGAGTAGAGTCACAAGAAGATTATAAGTACACCAACGCGGGGTTGACCGTAGCTCCATAAACCCGTACTCAAGGATCTAAAATATCTAATGAAACTCACAGCAAGCAAAGCTTCTTCCCAGAATGAGTAAGTATTCCAACTGGTTGCTGCACTGGGGGCTAAATCCTGCAATCTTTACTCGCACATCAGCGATCATTGCAAGAACTTTTTCTGACTAGTATTTATGTAACCACAGGCGGTGGCCTGCAGGCAAAATTCTGCCATGGCCCTTGAGAAACAGCAAACAGTGTTTCACCCTCCACTTGAACTGTACATATTCTTGAAGCATCACCATAACCCACTTCTAGTACCAGAAGAGAGTAGATTTTCCTGGAATGGTTCATTAAATAAAGAAGACTGAATAGGAATGCTCAAACCAGAGGTAACCAACTTCTAAAAACGAGGATAATCTAAGTAGCATAGTACATATTTCACCTCTCATTAAAATCTGTAAAGAGCTCCGTGAAGTCCTCTCCTAAACGGTCAGACGGTTGGCCAGTCACAATCTTGTACCCGCACAGGCTATTCGTCGTATTGGGAGTCTGCAATGTTTACGAACACACACAGCAGATATATTAACGTAAGACCGGGTATTTCACAACACCTTCACGAAAATTGTGTCCTATCACCTACTCTCTGAAAAAGCAGATGTCAAGTACTATAAAAGCACCTCAAGTCTGGAAAATATACCAGTCATGGCTCTATCAATCACAAACCCTACACCCTAGCACGCAATCACAAAGGAGGTCTGAATGTGAACCTTGTGGGCCAATTCATGAAATGCATAAAGTAGACACTCCACGAATGTAAACTGCAGTTCTTCTGAGGGTTTTTTTCGTGGCATATACTTCTGCACACAGCACAATTTTTGTCAGCAGCTGGCATTCAGAGGCTACAGCTAAAAGCACAAATTCACTAGAGAAAATTCACAAAACTTCAACGTTGATGATTTGTGAAAGCTTGTTTTCATTGTTTCAAACCGACACAGAAGCAAAAGAAGTATAATTTGCAATACGCTCTGCAAAGACCCGGCATTATCACCTTCAGAAGCAGAAGAATGGATGGAAGAAGCTGCCGAGCATCTTGAGCAGCGGTGTAAGGTGAGCTCTCTGCTAGATTTTTCAGCAAGTCCAATTTCTTTCCCTCTGGAAGCTGTTGCAGAACCACATCAGCGAAGGGTAAGTTAACGTCTTCAGGCCTCTCTCAGACGTAAATTTTTACACCATTCATACAAAATTCAAGCTGCACAACTGCACAACTACACAGAAGTATTGCTTCAGTGAGGCCAACGGTAAATTCAGACGGATTTTACTTGGTCACCACAGTTAGGGAAGACCAACCACACTATATTACCACTTAGTTAATAGCTAAATCAGCTTAGAATGCATGCACAGCGAAGCTCATCAAAGTATAACTCCTCGTTTCACTTTGCACTCAACTTGGCCATGCACATGATTCAGGAATTCAATGCAGCGTTCTAACGGATAGTCATCAAATGTACCTTTTCAAATACCGGAAGTAAATGTTTGTTGATGTAGTTCAGAAACTTGCTATTAGATGCCCCACGCTGCATATGCACACATAAGCCTCAACCACATTGTAAGAAATGTAAAAACTGAAATTCACCAAGATTTTGATATCCACAATCAAACATTGGAAAAACAGAACAAAAGAGAAAATATAACAAAACGCAACTCATAACACCTTGCAGTATCTGTCCCAAGAAAAGCGATCACAAGGATTCCAATTTGCAGCATCCAAGAAACTAGGTCTCACTCGCAGATTCCAGAAATATACACAATCCAACAGCTCACTCATTACTTTCTATATTATTCTGAATGATGACAGATTCATGAGCAAATTGCGCAGAAGCAAGCACTAGAGTTGCAGAAGCTTACAGCATAGAAAGGAAGAGCCATATTTAGGCACGACATCAAGCGATCAATGTGGTCGGTATCAGTTATCTATAGACACCCAAATCCACCCATCACATGCTGGTGGTTAGCTTCCACCATGAAATCAAAAAGGGCCATTCTTGTAGGCACTGATAAATGGCCTACGATCTAACGGTTTCCAGTAGTAACTTAAAATTTTGTCGAAGCCAAATATCAAATCTGGTACGGTTAAGCCCGGTTCAGCATTAACAAAGTAATTACAGTCCTAAGCGGAAGTGCCTTGAAATCCAGAATAAAAACAGCATAAAAGACTCATTGAACCTACTTCTGCTTAATTACAGAACAATTCACGAGCCTTGAAACCAAACATGTCACCCGACTGTCACTACTCAGTAAAGAGCGTTTTTGAATTGACTGAGCTTATTGAGTGAGAGATGGTTAAGGATACACAGGTAAGCAGAAATACACACATTGAAGACTGCATCCAGATCAGCTTGACCCTCAACGATTTCCAAGAGCTCTTGAACCTGCTCCGCTTGGGCATTGGGGCCAAAAAGGGCTAGACTTTTGAGAAAGTCCATGAACATCTTGAACTCCGCTCCTGTCACATCTTGAAGACACTGCATCACCACTGGCCTCAGTTGCAAACTCTGCACCAACCGTGCATTTCACAGAGCATGATACACTAAACGGTCAATCGTAAAATGTTGCTCACTGGGTCGTGGATCAGTTGTTAATAGCGTGCATATTCCTAAGCATCAAGGCTCTGAGAGATGCATCAATGTTGTCCCTAGTCACGATTACAAGTCAAAATTTACAGTCAATACGATGGTCCTCAATGACAAGAATACCATGGAAATAAGTGGCACAAGGACTTTGAAGACAGCTAAAAGACCTTTTTTATGAGATCAGTGATGTGCCGTTCCATTTCATCCTGGGGATGTAAAACCTCCTTCTTGATTGGGAACACCTGAAAGGAGAGCATAACAAATAGGTCAAATAGGTCAGATGGAAATGGCATCATCGGAGAAAGGTTAAACTAAAAAAATATGAGAAGACGCTCTTACGGTGTCCTGAAACCGAAAAACTCAAAGAATTCAACGATGCATCTCATCGAAACAATCGAGTTAATAGACAAAGGGTAAAGCAGGTGCGTACTCTCTCTTTTACGAAGGTCAGAACTTTCTCTCGTAGGTTTTCATCAGAATTTTCGATGTGCTTGAATAGAGCAGTCAATGAGCCTGCAAGTCATACCAACCGATCAATTCATGTTTAGACCAATGTAACAATGTAATCAAACTAAATTATTACATCATCATCGGAGCTTCTTTCATGAAATCTACTCACGAAAGAAGATTTAATCTAAAGAAAATGGAAAGTTACACAAAGTAAAAAAATAATCCTCCCGCACGAACATAAAGCATCCTGCAGTTTCAACATCTATACAATACTTTTAAGAAGGTGCGAAGTTTAAAATCTAACTACCTTTCGCGTCCTGACGTAGCAATGACATCAATGCCTTCGAAGCAGCATCTCGCTCCAACGCTTCTTCTGGTGCAACGTTGCATTAAGAAAATGAGTGTTTCAAGGAGTACTTAATTACGCTAGTATGTTTCCTAAGCCTAGCTTTACGCCAAAATGAGCATTACATGCGTAGACACAGGGCAAGAAAGTTACCCCCGTACCTGCTAAAAGGAGTTGTCCCAATACGTCTGCAATCTTGGGCAAATGCTCAGGTGTATCCTTGCATAGTTGTGGCAATCCTCTAATCGCCTGCACCCGAATCTGCCAATGCACCGACAATCACTAGCTCAATGCTATGTACCATTTCCAACTAAAAAGAAACCGCGAAACCAAAGAAGAAAGTGTCTGCGAAACTAATTGCACGATGCAGCTCGGGTTTTACTGTAAATGCATGAAGACTTGTCTGTCGGTTCGAACCAAGCTCATCCAAATAAATTAACAACCAAATTGCTGAAGTACTAACCCTAACCTCAAAAAATGACGAGAGATAATTCAGTTAAGAAACCAAGTTCGTTCAAAGACTTCAGCATCCGATTAAAATTCCCGATGGGCCTTTGAACTTAAACCCAAACAATGTGATAAGGTTTCTTGGGCGACTTGACCGTACCGTTCGGAGCGACAGACGTTACTTCTTGACATGCGCATTGCTAACAATAGTAATATACCAATCAGGAGCCATAAACAATTCCGAGTCCAACGATTGATACTAGAAAACCTAGGCATCCAATGCTCAAACACTTCGTCCAACTAGGGTTTTAGGAAAACCACCCTAAAAAAGCAACAGGAAGTGAAGAAGATAACCAACTGACCCCAAGCTCCTCTTCCTCGCACAAATCCAGTTGCGCATTGATAGCATCGGAGGACAGACTCGGAAAATACTTGAAAAAACGAGGGATGAGCTGAGCGGTCAGCTGCTTCGATTTCGCGCTTCCCTTCGCTGCAGCGATAATCCCCAAGTAGTCCGCCTCGTTCTGATCATGACAGAGCCATAAGTTCAAGCAAAACCACAATTAAATTTATTCATAATGGTAGAACAAACAATTCTTCAGCAACAACTTCCACTGAAAACTACCGCCTCGAAGGAATAGTCCAAAAATAACTGCAAAATCAATGCAAACGCACTTCAGACTTTTCCTTCGACTCGTTCAATCGTTCGCCGAACTGATACAGCTGCTCGATCGCAGCCGAGGCGTCGTCCAACGCGGGAGCAGCCATGACAGACTCGCAGAAGACCTCCGAAGCTTCAAAAACAGGGGAATATCACCAAACAAACACCCAAACCGATTGAAAAAACGCGCGTACAGTCGAACCCAAAAGTACTGCGGGTATCCAAAGCTCCAAAATTTGAAAAAACAACAAAACTTCGCAATAATCAACCCGCGCCTCGATCGTTGCAAATCAATCGGCGGAACAGCGAGGCGCCGAAGAAGCTGAAACTGTCACGACAGCTCTCCCATGGAGTTCTCATCTACGGAAAATGAAGATATGGAAACGAGATTCGTAGAATTATCATTCTATGGTTCTCGTGGATTTCCGGAAGGATACCTTAGCGGCACTAAGTCGGGGCTGATATGTTATTTAATGGAACATTTAGCTTTGGTCGTAAAATTATTAATTTCAATAGAAAGTCATTATTTGAAGCATACCAATCCAATACTTTGTAGATTCCAATCCAACGTTGGTAGATTCTTGCATATAATGCTGAAAATTGAATCAGAAACAATGGTTTTTTGAGAGGAAAAATTGTATGCATGACTTTACAAATTTATTTAATCCCTAAAAGCCTAGTGTCTCTTTGAGGGACAAATGGGTTTTGGGCATGTACCTATGGGCTGGATTTTTGTTGTGATTTTTTGAAACCTTTTTTGAAGATAGAAAAACTGCTAAGCTTTCAGGGAGTATTTTTTTCAATTGGTGCCCAAGAAAAAAAATTATGCCCAAATAAGCTCAAAACAACGTTCGGGGGGGGGGGGGGGGGGGGGGAGCAAATTTTCTTTTGCAAATATATCTATATAGTTTTTTGAATTTTTTTCTTATAGATTAGATTTTGGTCTATTTGGAAAGCTTTGATTCATTTCATTTGGATTTCTTATGAGAAAATTATGGATAATCTTGTTTTTCGGGCACTTAGAGCATCTTTCTAAAAGAAATAATTTGTAGGATTCATTTCTGAATGCATATTAGTAAAATTTTGATATATTTGAATAGAATGCATGATAATGATCTCAATAAGAGTCTAGAAAAAATAAAGAAATCCAAAAAAACTTAATTTTCATTATTAAAAAAATTATTAAGTAGAAGTAGGTACAATATCTTGCAATCTTGTACGGTAAAAAATTTTGAAATTTTTTCCACACATTTTCATACTAGTTCAGTATAAGATCCTACGGTTTGATGTGGGGAAAAACGTTTTTTAGTTTCTTTTACTCTTTGCTATAAAAATGGCAGTTTTAGATGTTTTTTGGCAGAAAATAGGCTTTGAGCCTTTAGAGATTAATGAAGGTCAAAACATTTCAATTTGAATGATTTTTTGGGTTTTGAAATAAAAATATTGCAATATGATAAACTCAAATTTTAAATACATTAAATACTTAGCAAGATGCAAGTTATTTTTACTACAATGATCATAACAAGGAACTTAGAATAGACTTGCAAAAAGGTAAAGCATTCATATAATTGAGTACCATTTCAAAATAATTTGGAGATTTGTGAGTTCGCGGGGTGCACTTAGTTCTACTTTAACAAACCACGGCCAAAAAAGTGGTTTCTAATAAACTATAATTTCAACCTAAAATTTTGAGCATTGTTAAATAATGACTATAGGTTTCTATTGCCAAAATTTCCAACTCAAATAAAATATGAAACGATTTCTAAAAGAGATTGAAAATGAACTAAAATGGCATGTTTTTCAACTCAAATATTTATAGAGAACACATTTAGATGACCATTGCATTAATATTCAATTCAGAATGAGCTTTTAATAGAGAGTTATTTTGTAGGAATTTTTGGTTCATTTTCTAGAAAAAATTTTCTTATATTATATAGGAGTGTGAAAGTTATTTTTTATTTCTACAGTGTATCTTCTTACTTCAAAAGTTGGTAACTAATTATCATGAACAAATGAAAATATCAATAATTCAAAACATAAACTTTCAAAGTACGTAAATCTATTCATATTTTATTTATTTAATTTTTTTTTTAAATTCAAAAAATATATAGGGGGTCCAAAGTTTTGTTCACATGTAGTTTTTTATGTACATTCTAAGTGAACCCCCCAAGTTTGTAAGAAATTATTTAACATGTATTTGTATTTTGCTTGATACATATCATGAATGACAATAGTTTAGATATTAAAAATAAAATACAAAATAAAGATTTAATTTTAAAGAATCAATTTTTTTATAGAAACATTATATTAGAATAACATTAAGTTTTAAAAATTTTATAAAGATTAGTTTATATAATTTTTCAATAAAATATTGTATATTATTTACAAGTGAAAAAAACTTCAAATGATATTACTAAGAATTATGAAGTTTGAAGTTTTGAACTTATATTATTATACAAACTAAAATAATAATAAATGAAAACTAATTAAATAAAAATTTCTATATTTGGTCACAACCCAACTTACACATAGAGACCCTTTAGAGATGCCACAATCAAGGTAGGACATCCATAAATAATCCCTTTAAATGTGTATACTTGATTAGTGACAATCATAGGATATTTAAGGAATATATCACTCATTCCAAAATAGTAGACGTATTAAGAATTTGAATTATTTATAGACCAAATAAACTATAGGACCACTAATTGAAGACATCTAATTCTAATCAAGATATTAATCCGCGAGCGCTTAGTGCATGTTTACTAAAATCTAAAACCTTGTAAATTCATTCCAAACAAACTATCATCTAACAAGAAATCCACATAAATTAATGGTACTGATTGCTAGTATTATTGAGAAGATAAATTTGGTCAACCAAAGAAATCTTGAAATCTTGAAAGATGGGATCCCGTTGTTGGGGCGCTCAAAGGTTAAGACAAAATATCTACATTGCTTACACTGAAGATCCCACTTTAGCTTAACCATTTGAGTTGTTCCAATTTCATTGAAGTCACAAGAGTCCTAATTCTAACCTTGACTATTTTTTCAATAGCCTCCAAAGCTTACTTCCAATCATAACATTCGTAAACCTTCATAAGGGTGTCTTTTGTTTTCTTGACAAATATGCATCCCTCAATAATAAGTTAGTAAAATATATGGTCATCATTGTATTCTAAATGGCTGCAATTTTAACATTTATGCCATGCCAGGTATCTTGCAAAAACATATCCTTTATTTCTAAGATGATGAAGACTTGAAAAACATGCAAGATTAGATTGTTACATTTTGATTTTTTTCATTATAGATGAAGATAATTATGCTTAAAATTGTACCTTGGAGAATGTTGGCTCCTTGTTTTGAATGAACAATGAATTTTAAAAAGGTACTATGTAGATATTTCTAGAAAATAATAATAATTTGGAATTGGTGATTATTATAAATAATGTTTCTTCAATTCTAGCTAGACACTACATAACCCTATTATTGACAATGAAAAAATTAGTGTCTACTACAAAAATATATTTTCATGAAAATTAATAATATAGTAATAATTTAGCCTCTACTAATTTAAATATTTTATAAATAATAAGACGTTGAAAAATTAGTATCACAATGCTCAAATAGGACATATTAATTTCGAACGACTTTATATTAGTGCCCTATTGATGGGTCAATTTAACAATCTAGGCACTCCTATTGGCTGATTTCAGTGATTTTGAAAAGGGGCCAACAATTGAACCCTAATACAAAGTGGTAGTAAGGAGTCGGAACATACTACTGGCGCGTTCACACCTGACCAAACCTTCATCATTGCTGGGGAGCAGGCCTCGTCGTGGTCCTGCTGCGACACTTCGAGGCTTCGAGGTTTGCATTTGTGCCTCAGATTTCTGGGATCCACCTCCGGTTCTCTTCCATCGCTGCCTTGCAATCCATTGCGAGAGCTCTCCGAGGTCGAAGGTGGAGTGTCGAATCGAGACATCTGAAGAAAGCAGCGCGATCTCCGCCCGATTCGACAGGATTAAGCCATTTTCGCGAGGTAGCGAGGATCGGAGTTCCCGTTGGGAGCAATCACCCGGGACTTTGTCCTTCGTTGAGTTTGCTTTCTGTTGCGAATAATGTGAGATTGAGAGACCTTAGGGTTGCGGTGGATTCGATCTGCGAAGCGGGAGCTCATGGTGGGACGAGAAGGCCTCGGAGGAGGCATGATGAAGTGGACGGCGACGCATCACCTGGACCTGCAGCCCGTGCGATCCGGTGCCCCCGCTGTACAGCCTCATGTCGCAGCGTTTCATCACTCGCAGGCGTTGATTGCTGTGGCCGTGGGGAGAAATGTCGTAGGTGAGGTTTTTTGGGAACCCTATCTCTCTGCCTCCTGCAAGGTTTAGCTTTGCGAATCGTTTTGTTGGAGCTATGGCGGGTTGGAAAAGAGCCGACTGCTCTACATTGCATTTTAAGTAATCCGCATTGGAATCACTTCACAGTCCACAGTCCTTTTAGGAGCCGATCATCAGGGTTCGTAAAATTGTACTATTGTGTGGAAAGCTGATTATTTTTAGTAGCGAGAATGGACGTATAGGGAAGGGACCGACTCAATTCGAGGATGCTAGTTATTGCGAGGGACTGGCACCGGATTTTCAGTTTTCCAGTTTTATGATTGGAAGGTAAGAGCGGGTCTAATGATTCTTCGCGTGAGCTCAATCTTTGCGATTAGATTAGGGGGTAGAGTTACATGTGAAAGCTCCGAAGAGCTAGAAGAGACCCTCTATTTGAGGTATTTGAGAATATAGAGATTCGTAGGTTCTGATCGAATGGCAAGCCGGAGCGTTGTAGATTGTACTGACGAACGGGTGACAAGTGCAGCGGTTTTCTTCTTACGGAATTTCACCGCATCTCACAAAAACGACCTCTACTGAGACGTCCCTCCTAACATTCTTCACTGAATTGAGGACGGAGAAGGGATTACTATTTTCTAGAAAAATGCTAGACAAGAGCTGCCTGCATGTCCTTTTGACCAACTTTCTTTCTTGTGAATGCTAACATCACGTAATAGTACGTTAACAGTGCTAATTTTTCTCATTCGCACGGGTTTAGTTTCCATTTTAGAGTGTCGATTCTAATGCTTTGTGTTAAAATTTGTTTGAACGTCATTTGTTGTATGTATTCACATTGCTCTTTGGAACTTGGAGTGATACAAATTCATTAGGTTACAGAGTGTAATATTTGGTTCTGCTCTTGTATGATTTTTCTCGATGGCAGCTATTGAATCTTTTCTAATAGAGATATCTATTCCTTAAAATATTGGCTTACGTCTTTAACTGCAATCATCGAAATGCTAACGTCTATTGGAAATGATATTGTCTGCTTTGCAGAGTTTGATGCACTGACAGGATGCAAGCTCTCTAGCATAGATATAGGGGCAACCGTGGTCCGCATGTCTTATAGCCCAGCTGGAGGTCATGTCATTGTTGCTGTACTTGAGGTGAGTTGGCGCAGGAAAATCGTTATAGGCTTAGTTGGCTAGTGGTTATTTTTACTGTCTTTGAATTTTTCAGTGCATTTTGACGTGAATGATACTCAACTGAAGACATGATGACTTCAATGAATTCTGAATGGCCCTTTGGTGAAATTGCTTGTTGACGCAGGATTGGACTATCAGGTCATGGGATTTGGACACAGAACACAGTTGTGTACTTTATTCCCCAGCAGATAGGAAGTCTGAAAACGCTGGCGGAGGCAGCGTCGAAGTTCATACAGCACTTACACCTCTCAAGCCTTGGATCTTCTTTGCTGCTCATCGTCGATTGAGTGTCAATGGTAACATGACCTGTTCTCTACAAGTGCTCATGCTAAGAAGTCATTACTTATTTTTGAAGTGTGGAATCTGGAACTTAAAGTTGAGTATGATGTCTGAACTTGAGAAATATCACGATCGAGTTTATCCTGTTTGGGTGCTTTCTATGTATCTGTTGCATATTAGCAGGAATGTCATTTGCGCGTGGACGAGACCGTTCTATTGATGTTGCTGAATTTTCTACGAAGCTTATTGTTTGGTGGGCCTGAGTGTAATAGTTGTCGGCACGGTTGAAGGCGTCAAGACTGCCACTAAAGTAAAGATGGACTTGAAGAAGCCTATAACGCAGCTTGCTTGTCACCCTCGACATCCAGTACTGGTATCTCCTCTTTGGGTTATTGATAACCTCAGTTGACTTTGGTCACGTCTATTTCAACGCGGTCTTAAACTCATGTGGTAGCCTCAGTTTGGCAATCGGCTGATTCTTTTGCACAAATTTGAATTCCAGTATGTGGCATACTTGGAGGGAGTAATACGAGCCTACAACATTCAAAATTTTGCTGTCCTATATACCATGCAAAGTAAGTTCCAGACATCTTCCATTGTTCACTTAACCTGGATGAATAGCTTGGTGGTCGTCATAGATCTAAATAGCAAAATCTGAATTTTTTTGTATAATTGTCCTATTTTCTGCTTAGGTGGGTGGGTGGATGGGTTTGAGAGATCAGCATTTGAGGCACGCTTCGTTGTCAGTGAAAGCGATAATACTGTTTTTTACTTAATTTTGATGTACCCATTTCTTTGTTTATAACGAGTTCCATTGTTGGTGATGTAGTTGAGCCGACTGTAAAGCTAGCTGGTGCAGGAGCGTTTGCCTTCCATCCAACATTAGAATGGGTCTTTGTTGGTGACCGATGTGGAACTCTTTTGGCTTGGGACGTTTCGGTTCCAAGTCGTCCAAACTTGATTGGCATGTAAGGGTTGGCTGAAGTTTGTTGCTCTAGAGTCGCTTTTTAGGCTTTAGAATCTAATTCACAGCACTTTATGTTCTCTTGTATTTTAACTTTGGTTTCATAATATTTTTCAAGAGATTTTCACGTCGTGCAAGATAGTAACTAAGTGAAACTTTATGTTAGAAGTTGTTAAATTTCTTGAAATTCGACTGAAGGTTTTGTAACCACTATCTGGGCATTGGACAGTATCTCAACAGGCACATCTCCGATCGTTTCAGTCTCCTGGCTTTCAATGCTTAACATGTTGGTTACACTTACGAAGGAAGGAACGGTTCAAGTTTGGCGAGTTCGTGTGAACCAAGATCCAAATAAGCCCCATATGCGTGCTAACTTTCTGGAACCTGCAGGTAACGTATAATGTATTTAGCTCTGTGACCTTCGACGTGCCGAGGAAGAGTGATGTTCTGAATCTTTCTGGTCATCAATAATATTAAACCACTAATTCAATCCTGCACAATTGAAATTCATTACTTCAATTACATCTTACTTGACAAAAAGTCTGCAGATTTTTAATATTGCACGAAGGATGTGTATTTAATTGGAATGTGTGTCATGGAAACCATGTAGAACTAGGATCTTCATGGAGAGTTGCCGTCCATTATAATAGTGGTTGAATCCATCCATCCATGTATGCATTTATTGATATGGGTGAATATGATGCAGGAGTGGACCCATTGGATCTTAGCACAATCCTAAGCCAGAGTGGAGGGGGTATTGTGTATCCACTTCCCAGAATTATTGATATCCTTGTTCATCCCAAGTTGAATCTCGCATCACTCCTTTTTGCGGTAAATCATGACGAATTATGGGATTTCAATTTATAATTGCAATCCTAGAAAAAGTTGATCTATGTGATTGTTGTCTCATGTTACTAGATGACTAGTGAGTTGTTCGTCAGTTGCCTTATTGAGTGTTCATTTCTTTTCAGAATGTTGTTGTCAGCGCTGAGGAGACGAGGAGAAGAGGAGGTGGTGTATCCCGGGAGTCAAGAAGACAGCTTTTCTCCGTGCTTCAGGCTGCTCGAGGATCTCCAAGTATTTACTTGTCACCTCTACTTCAATTGTGGACTAATATGAAGCTGGTAGTGAATGGTTATTGGTCTATAAGGAGCAGCATATGTATTTTGGTTCGACTTCTCATGTCTTATGCTAGAGCTTTTGATCTCTCTTTGAAGGTTCGGTTTTGAAGGAGAAGCTGTCGGTCCTCGGATCTTCTGGCATCTTACCTGATCACCAGACGCAGCTGCAATATGCCAAATCACAATCAGCGTAAGCATTCAGCGTATTGTTGAGCAATTTTTTTCTGTCAAGTTCGAGGGGTCAACCGATATTGGCAGGTTAAGGGATCATTCTCGAAATATTAGATCCCTCTCTGCTCACGAATTTACATTTCATGGGTGCAGGGGTCAGTTGACAGTATCAGATCTTGCAAGAAAGGCTTTTCTTTATGGGGTAAGAGGTTCTTGAAATCATCCTTATTGTTGACTGTGTTTTTGAGGGGGAAATTCTTAACGATGATCTTAATTATGGTCTCCTCTGTGTTGCATTTCTCTTGTTAATGGTCTGCCAAAATACTGTAGCAGATTTCTGTGTGGTTCTCAATAGTGCACGTCAGGTTCATTGTGTTCGCACTACTCTCGCATTGCATGTCTGATGCGGTCAGATTCTGTATATAGAGTTGTTCCTCTTCGATATTGAAACCCTAGAGCTGTCATTCTTTGAAAGCTTGGAGTGATTCACGTCATTGTTGGTTTTAGGCTTACGTTGAGTGTTTTGATATGATCGAGTTATCTTCTCAACAGAATGGCACAGAAGGGCTAGCCAAAAGTGGTCCAATTTTGTCTCTTCCGCTGATGACAGTCGCGGACCCTGGACATCCCTTGCGTGACATGCCTGTCTGCCAGGTAAAACACACATTATTTGAGTTTTTTAAACATGAAAGTTCCATCTCGTCACAGAACTTAATACAAATTGCATTTTTCTGGTGAGGTTCTAAATGTGATCCTTGTCTTTCTGATTGTTACTCCTGGAATTTAACCCCTTAAAAAACCAAAAAGTCATTATTTGGTCTCGCATTTTCTTTGCAACTTTTTAAGAGTTGTTACAGAGATAGTTTTTTGTCCAAAACCTTCGTTTTCCGAGCCAATGCTGATGTTGTCCAAAAACTTCGTTTTCCGAGCCAATGCTGATGTTGTCCAAAAACTTCGTTTTCCGATGTTGTTGAATATAAAGTGCAGGGATATAATTATCCATTTAAATTTTACTTTAACAGTATAACAAATCAAAATGGTCATTTAAACCCGTGAATCCATGGTCTTCAACTGGTTAACTGTTTGATCACCGAAATTGTCTCTATAATCGTCCTTGGAAGTATACTGTATGCATGTTGTTTCAGAGCTCTGTTTGACTTCCTGTTGTTCTGATTTAAGCTTTTCGCTGTTCTTTTACATCGTTGTCTTTTCATGCCTGTGCTGGTAAAACGCAGGCTTTCCAGCAGGGAATGAGATTTTACAACAGTGAGAACCGAATTTTTAATTACCCTGTGAGAGCTTTTTTCATGGATGGATGCAATTTAACAGCGTACAACCTTGCATCGGGGGATTACAACATCTACAAGAAACTGTCTCCCACGGTTCGTATTCAGCTTAGAATGAAGTTCTTTAACTTCTTCCGAAAATTAATGAAATAGAGGGTTTCATGTTTACAATTTTTGCTGGACCATTGTTTCTGTTGCAATACATTCCGTTTTTTATGACTCTTTTTCGAGTTAATAGAGTGTAAAAGGAAGTTCTTTGTGTGATTGTTTCAGCTGTGCTATGTGTAAAATAATAATTCAAGACTATTCTTGGCAGGCTCTGGGGGGTAATGAGAGGACTCCGAAAAGGATGGTTTGTAGCAGCAAACAACATATGTTTCTTATATTCTTTGAATGTCGGGGTGCTACAAGCGAGGTGGTTGTCTATCGGGACAATCTAGGTGTTCAGACAGCAAAAGATCGAGTGAACACTATTACAGGTTTGTCTTCTTTGTTTAAGGCGTTGGCTGATATTCCTGGAGTGTCAAAATCCTCAATATCATTGAAGAAGACATTCTCAACCTTAATCATGAGAAGTAAAACGTAAGAAGCTATTTGTAATTAAGATATCCTTTTAGTTTGTTATGTTATTAAAACCTGTCCATGCTTAACAGAGTTAGTATGCAGCCTTGAACCTTTCCAGAAACAGGCGAAAGCATGTAGTATCTGTTCTTATCAGTTGTGAAGTGGAACTTGCAAGAGTTTACCGCAAAGTTGTCTGTTGTATTTGAGCTTTCATTTCTGGTGTGTTCACTTTCCTAACCTCATCTTGCAGATCCACTTTTTCATCTTTAAAAAGCAAGGGTCATGGTTGTAGTATTTTAATTATCAAATGTTAGTTGGAATTATCATATAGACTGACTGAGACTACGCTTATTTTAGCCATGGTGCTGCATCAGCCGTGGTCATGCGTGTTCTTAAACAGGTTTCAAGGATGTGAAATATTCTCTTACAGTACATCTGACTTTATCACCCATGTGATTTTCATTACAAGTCTGTTGTGATTGCAGGCAGTGATGGTGCATTCATTGGTCCTACCCAGAACCAATATGCGATTCTTGACGATGATGGAGTTGGGCTTGTTCTGTACTCCATGGAAGAGGAAACAAATCTTGCCACTTTAACAGATCCCGTACCGGAAGCGGCAGACAGTAGAGGTCCAGATGGTGCTTTGGATGAAAACGATTTTTCTGAAGCTTCTACTAAAAGACCTCTTGATAAGAAAGGCTCTCATGTTCCCATACAGTTTGCATTCGACACTCCAGTGCAGCGGATATTCTCCTGTCCTTTAGGTGAGTTTTTCTTCTTTTTGGTTAAATACAAAGTTCTACATGGAAAGTTTGGTTGTCGTTCTTAGTTGTTGCATTTCTTGAAGTCCAGAACTATCGAGAGACCAGACGTGATGTACTGCTTCTTAATTTTCATACTACTCTCTCATGGGTTTTCCCTTATTATAAATTGAAATCTGAAATAGCATTTCATTCCTCTATATTCTATTATAGAATAGTTGTGGTTACTCTGGTATTCGTTTTGACGATGCCGTGACATGGTCTGGCTGTGCATATTATATGTGGTGATGTCTCAGCAGTTGCGTTATGGAATGTTTGCAGAAGCAACCTTGCTCTACGCTTGCCCAGAGAGCCATATTGGGCTTGGAAAGGTGTATCCGGGTGCCTACACTACCACTGGCGAGCTTCTTGTCTCCACAAGCCCGGAACTTGGAAAGCTTATTCAGCTTCAGCCCTTTGAAGTTGTTCTTGAGGTAGGAATACCGGTACCCTGACAATGCTTTGAATGATTACATCTATAGTAACTTCCTCATAGTTTCTTCTAATGATTGAGGTGCATCAATTTTTATCTTTACTGTGGAGGTAAATTTTTTTGTGCCTCACTCAAGACAGCTTTCTACGGCCGTGAAATATAAATTCTCCTATTCTTCCCCACTTAATTATGTCTTGATTGAAATTTCATGCTCTAGAAATCATCTAGCGATCTCTTTCCTTTTCAACATTCTGCCTACATTCTCAATGTGACAATCGTTGTTTGCGAAGAGTCATGTTTAAAGAATGATTGATTTGCTCCTCAGGTGCAATGGCAAGAAACTTTGAGTGGACAAGTTGCTGGTATATTAACTACACAGCGTGTCCTAATTGCATCAGCAAGTCTGAGCATACTTGCAAGCACGTCTGCTACAGCTGACAAAGGCTATCCTCCAATATCCTCATTCTATTAACTATGGTGTATTATTATTTTGAGTTTTTTGTTAAGAATTATGCATTTTCTGGCTTTCTACAGCTTCGAGTTATCAGTGGACATCGTCACAGAACTTCCAGACTTCATAGGGGATGCTCCCTTTCTGAAAAATTTGTGGTTTTTGATCATTGTCCTTGACTTCTATGCACTTCAGATCACTTATGTGGGTAGGCCCGTCGTTGTTATATTCAACGGCCACATCTGTAATGTTACTCGGCTGGGATGGAGTTGCTCGACCTCTAGCACGAATTGGAACTCCAAATGCTGGTAAGTGTGACATGCTTGTGGCTCTGGATGTTGCACTTCAGAGTATTGGGAATGCTCCAATCAGCAATTCATTTTCCCATTTTGCGAAAATTGCAACAAGGATTGGCATTTATTTTTAATCTAGATTTGAGTTGTATGGTGATTTACCCTGCACTTGACAATTCGTTTGACTAACCCTCATAAATTTCTCTTGGATGACAATTGCAGCTTTGGTTGGAGCTTTAAATGATCGGCTGCTCCTGGCATGCACAAATGATCCCAATCCAAGGCAAAAGCAGGGAGTCGAGATCAAAACGCGACTTGTTGGTCTGTTAGAGCCTTTAGTTGTTGGTTGGACGACTATGCAAAAAGCATATGAACCTAAACTTGACCTTGTGGAGATTATGTACCAGCTTACCTCCAGGTATGTGTTTTCACAATTGCATGGACTTCAGTGTTTCCAAGGAAGAATTGGTAGATAAGTCTACCCTCTTACGATCCGTAGTTCTCGCTTATTCTTCAACTGGTATTACTTATGGAAGTCTCAGGGATTGATGTTGTACCATCTTTTTCTGGATTGTTACAGCTATGACAGTTTGCGTGTGACGTCCCATACCCTTGACGCTTTAGCAAGTGGCTCCACAGTTTGTGCCGAGCTAGCAGTCGAACTAGCCCAGGGAGGGCCACAATTCACTCAGGTGTGTATAATGACCTTTAAAATCTGAGGGCCTTGCCTGTGATATTGGTTGCGTAATTTACTTTTTCCTACACCAAAAGTGATGAAAGAGGTGACTATGGAAAGCACCATGTCTTTGTTTCACATTTATGTCCTTCATTTTTGTAGATGTGTCGTTCAGATGCTATTGTTTCCAACTAAAACTGTAAGGCATTCGAGCGTGGGCTACAGTGGCTCTGGACTTGTGATCTAAATGAACTCCTGGCGATACTCTAATGCGCAAGGTTTTTGTTCGTTGTTTCTGAAGTTTTCCAAGATGTCGAACTGATTACTAAGTTTTGACATCTGTTATGTCCTTGTTTCAGGAATTACGCTGCAATTATGCAATTAAAGCTTGCCGGTTTCACACTGCTTTATCCATTTTAAAGGACGAATTTATTCGTTCTCGGGATTATCCTCGCTGCCCACCAACAACCCGCTTGTTTTTGCGCATCCAGGGCTTGGGTCGTGCGTGTATTAAGTAATTCCTGTCCCGCTGCATTTATTGTTAATTATATTTCTGCACTTGAAATTTATCACAAGGGTATATCTATTATATACATATCTTTACAGTTCAAGTTTTGTTGTGCTTTTGTGACCCATATAGAGTCATTCCTGATTGATGTGTGCGCGACAGGTGCAATTCGTTATGCCTGGCTCTTAGGGTACTTCATTTTTTCGCTGCTACCAAATGACTATGTTTGACGCTCGGTTTATTTGTGTGGTGCAGTTATGCTCAGTTTGATATGGCAAAGGAAACCTTTGAGGTTGTCTCAGATTATGAGAGCATGCTGGATCTGTTCATATGCCATCTGAATCCAAGTGCATTGAGGATACTCGTCTACAAACTAGAAAGGGAAGGGATCAATCCAGAACTGCAGCGTCAGTGTGAGAAGGTTTTAAGCATCAGGTCTGCTGGATGGGGTCAAGGAATGTTCAAGAACTTTGCAGCCGAGAGTATGATGCCGAAAGGACCTGAGTGGGCTGGAGGAAATTGGGAGATCAGATCAGAATCTGATGGCAAGAAAGCCATGGATTGGGAGCTGAATAATGAGGTGACAGCATACATGAAGACCCCCAGTGGTCCTATCCCAACCATCACTCCTGACCATATTGGTGTATATTTGGGGACCTTAAGAGGTCGTGGAACTGTAGTGGAAATTCGAGAAGACACGCTCACAGTATTTGGTAAGTTTCTAAGAAATGAATCCTTTTCTTTTCTTGCCCCTTGTGTCATTAATATGGATGTTGAGTTATGGTGTATGTTCTCAATGAATCGATTTCTTCTTTGAAATTCAATGTTAGAGATAAATTCTTTTCCTAGTTGTGTTCTGTCCATAATTGTGGGCATTTTGATTTTCTTGTGCTGAGCGTACTGCCGCATGTATTGTCTTAGGTGCAAATGGGAACAAAGCGACTGCACCAGCTGCAGCGCAGATGGATATGACACCTAGAACTGTCACTCCCACCAAAGCACCCTCGCCTGGATTGCCAACAGGAGCTCAGCCTGCATCGGAAGTCGACTTGCAAGCACGCGCTGCAGAAGAATTTGCGAAAGGTTTGCCTACTGGAAACGATGACAGTAGCGATGAGGACGAAGCGACGACTAAGACCGCCAAACCCAAATTCAGAATCCAGATCAATGCAAAGCCTACAGGTGCTACTGTAGTGGATGCTAACTTGTTAAGAGCAGCTACTCAGCAGTTTAAGATTGGTGACGGATTAACGCCTGGAAGGCCCTCTGTGTCCAGACCTCCCACAGACCCATTCCCTCCGTTAGCTCTTCCAGCCCCAGCTTCATCTATGGGTGCACAACAACCACCCGCTTTTATGCAACCTGAGGGAACTGGACAAGGTTCAGCGCCCATACCAGAAGATTTTTGGAAACAAACTACCTCAGCGACTGCTGTTGCCAAAGCTTTTGAACAGACCGGCACGTTGCTTCCCCAAGCCGTTCCCGGAAGTCAAGGAGGACCACCTACTCAAGCCTCTTACGAGCTTCCTGGTGGAGGCGTGCCACCTCAGCAACCCGAAAGTTCATCTACTGCTCTCAGTTTGCCGGGAGGTGGTGTTCCACCTCAACCCTTGAGCGCTGCTGAAATTGCGGCTGCCAACTTGAAGGAATTGGGTAATAGTTTAGATCCAGCAGCAGCAGCAAAAAAGAAGATGCTACTGGAGCAGCAGAAACAGCAACAGCTACTTGACCTCGTTGGTGGTCCCAAACCTCAAGCCCCTCCTCCTGTTGCACCGTCGACTGCGTTTGTTAAGCGTAATCAGGTAATTCGGTTTTCATGGAGTCCTTCTATTGTCGTGGTATGTTTTGGCGAAACATACTTGTCGATTGAGTGTTTTCAAATTCGGTAATCAGAAAGTAAAACCGTCTTACAAGCAGCTTCGACGTGTGGATTTTGATTACGATTCTAATTCTGCTTTGCATGTATCCTTAGATTCCTCGCGGAGAACCGGCTGCTGTTTGTTTCAAAGCTGGCCTGGCCTACATTGAGCAGAATCAACTGAAGGAGGCTATCTTGTGTTTGGATGAGGCTTTTCTCGGCTTGGCCAAGGAGCGTTCCCTGGGCACGGATGTCAAACCTCAGGCTCGTATTATTGCTCAGTATAAGGTCGCTGTACAGCTTTTGCAGGTAAATTACTCGCATGTTTGGGGGGTCAGCAATCTTTCTTTCCTCTCTAAATTCTACCAGTTACCTTTGCTATGTTTCTCTTTCCTCAGTCTTAATTTTTTCAAGAATTGCTCGTTCTGAATCGAGTTCCCTCCTCACCCTGTGACATCATTTGCGCAGGAAATATCACGATTGCAGAAAGTGGACGGGCTGGGGTCTGCAGGTGCTCAGGAAATGGCCAGATTATCACGACACCTTAGCTCGCTTCCGTTGCAAGCGAAGCATCGCTTCATCTGCATCAGAACAGCCATTAAAAGAAACATGGACGTGCAAAACTATGCGTACTCGAAAAAGATGCTCGAGTTGCTCCTGTCGAAGGCTCCTGTAAATAAGCAAGACGAGTTGAGAGCGATGATCAGCATATGTGTTCAGCGGGGTTTGCATGACCACACCATCGACGGTGAAGAGGACCCCTCACAGTTCTGTGCTGCGACATTGAGTCGCTTATCCACCATTGGGCATGACAGTTGCAATGTTTGTGGCTCCAAGTTCTCAGCACTGGCCACCCCAGGTTGCACCATTTGTGGTATGGGTACCGTTCAAAGATCAGACGCAGTTGCAGGAGCCCCAGTATCGTCATCACCCTTTAACTAGTAACAGTGTAGTTTCTCAAATTTCATTACCGATGACTTCCGCATAGATAGGGGATTTCCTGATAGGTGTAAACTACTTCTGCCCGACCTTTTGACTGGAGGTTGGATTTCCTTGGTTGACTTGTTCTTAGCACCCAACAACTAGAAGATCGTGCTTAGCAGCACGTGAAATTGCACTGAAGTCTGATTTTTACATGATTTGTCACTTTAGTGGCAATCGTGGCTATTGAGGAAATGGTTTTGAATCACTACTACTTTTTAGTAAATAATGCTACTCTTTCCATGTATTACCCAAACTTGTCTACTCATCAAACATGACTCTAACTCTAAGGCTGTTGGAGCTGTTGGAAGCTCCAAACAGTTTTCTATGCAGTGCTGGAGGGTCTTCTACGAAGGAACGCAAGCCAATGAGCTAATTTACACTTGATATTAAGAGAAGCCTGTAGGTTTAGCACATATTTTTGTGTATTCCCACTTGTTATCGAGATTAGGTCGATGAAGGATGAATGCAGTTAAGATCATCCAATTTTCCTTCGACCCTAGATTCGATTCCAGGCTTCTCTCTTTCGTATTCTGGGTATCAAAGCCCTAAAATGATCGATTCTTTCAGTTTATATGGACCGTGGGGAACAGGAATTTGCTGGATTTTAGGGTTAGTTTCATGAAGTCTCTGACGGTGGAAATATTGCCATAACATAGTTCTTGTATGTTGTTTTTGTCTGCAACACAAACTGCTAAACAAATTTTAGGGCATGGGAAATTATTCTGGATCGGCAAGTGGAGCCAAAGCGACAGTCACCGGACACTAGTGCATGTTGAGATGGACAAAATTTTCGATGTGGAGCATCAGTTTTCGTGTTATGGCGGTTACCGCAAATCGAAGATCCATGTGATGATTCATGCCATGTTTGTGTGGCCCATGTTTTTTGGAATCCTGCTCTTGCTCTCGTACAGTCCCGCGGTGTTCTCCAGACCTGCGTGGGTGGACCTTTACGTCCCAGGTCAGATCGTCGAGCATATGAATTGCAACTATGCGTTCGTTGCAGCAGCCATGTATTCGATGCTCTACATTCACTTGGATGCTCTGGCGGGGTCCTTGGCGGCCACTTTGGTGATGGGCTGCTGGATCGGTGCTTCGGCAGTTTCAAAGAAAGTCTCTTGGGATCCGGCATGGAAGGTGAAGTTTCGTTGCTCAATTCCACCCTCAGCTGGAGTATTTACAACTTAAAGCGACAGTTGAAGCGCTGATTAGTATAGGTCGAGTAATTAAAAAAGACCAAATATCATTGATTCCTGTTAGCAATTGCAAGAGGATTCACATCAAAGGACCTCCCCACACATTTCAAAATGGGCCCTGGATTCTTTTAGATTTCGTATCCAATCCCCGCATAGACACTGAAGTTGGCACTGGAGTTGACATCCATAACTTAATCAGAGTTTTATGTAGGTCTGACGCCTTAATTGCAGGTCCTAACACAAGGACAGTTTGAATGACTCTTCTTAGACCACATGCTTGATGCATGGGGTGGTATTGCTCTCAGTTTTTGAACACAATCGCAGCCTACAGAGAACTCAATACACTTATGCTCGCATACATACAAAGCTGAGATTTGAACTCAACCAAAATTTCCAACTAAACGATGCAAAGAGGGCTTAAAATCTACTAAATGAGCAATTGAGCATGTTTTTTTGTTTCTAATATTGTTGGAAGTCAAAACAAGATTCTAAATTCTCCCATTGTGCATTCTATTGACATCATATGAATAAATTATAAATTTTCAAAGAGTTGATGTACCAAAAATCAACCCTGGGCTCTCTCATGAATAGTTGTACATAGCCAAGACAATTTTTGAAGCAGTGCATATTGAGATTCAAAATGCTACCTTCAATGCACAAAAGGATTTGCATTCCAGGGATCTTCATGTACCTCCATAACATTGTTTACCAACCTAAACCATTCCTCTTCAGAGATTGGAAAACTTCTTCCCTGAATCCATGGGAGTAATTATGGATAATTTGTAGAGAGTCATGGTTGGCTAGATAGTTGCAATACTAAGGGTTCTTGCTTTTTGGGAGCCCTAACATTGATTAATAATGTTTTAATTGTCCGCAAACCTATTATGGTGGTGTATGGATTTTTCAGGTAATAATGACTGCAGAGCTTGTGTGTTTTACAGCCCAAACCATAGGACGAGGACCACCTGGGGTTAGTACATCAATAACTTCATAATGACCTTCCTAATTCATTTGAAACCCTAATAGTGTGGGTGTATTTGTTAGTTTACATCAACAAGGCCAATCAAGCCATTGCCAATCCTAGCTCTTGTTTCATAGAAATTTGGTCAATTAAGGTAACTGCACCTCATTGAAATCTCCATCTAATTGCGTCACAATCTATATCTCTTCATTAATTCAAATTTTTTGTTTAAGATAGTCATATTTGTCTTAGAGGTTTGTATCATATGAATATAAAAAGAACATTTGAATGTCATAGATTTAGGTTCTGAAATGAAATGGGGTATACATTATGAGGCAATTAGGCAAGGTTTCCAATTAAGTGTACTTACATTAGTATAATAGAAGAAAAAACGATTGAATAAAATAGTACATCAAAAAATTACGCTATTTGTATATGTGCCACTAATTTACCAAAGTCATTCTTTGTAAAATTATTAGTTCAATTCAATATGGGATCAATTATTTCATTGAACCAATTTTTACAAATAAGAAAAAATTTAAGTAATTTAAGTAATTATATTACAAATTCTGTAGGTGTTATTAATTTTGCACATCAATAATACAATAAATTAGTGTAGTTTCTTTCTCTTAGATGTGTCGTAATACATACTTGTATGTGCAGGTATCTCATGCAGGAATTGTAGAAAACTTTGGTCAAATGCTTGTTTTGGGACCATTCTTCATCATGCTAGAGGTAAGTGTGAAGGAACTATTGTTATTTGGTGATAGAAGCTCTGCCTAGGATTTGTAACACCTATCAAGATCCAGTTAGAACTCAAGAAGATACAAAATAACTTATGCTTTGATTATTGAAATTTGAATTTGAATTTGTTGAAAACTAGTTACTTTTTAATGATCCACATAGGGATCATTTGATGGTCAATCAAAAATTCTAAACAAGGGTGGTAAAAGTGTCACATCAGAAAAATTGGTCTTGGCAAATATGGTGCCACAATGGTGCACCTGATAGTGAAGAAGAGATTATGGTGTCATTTCATCCTATCAAAGTTAGTACAAAGGTTGGCACAAAATTATCTTAATAGCATTTCAATGCACCATCATGGCACTATACTTGCAAGCCTTGAAGAACCTGATGCATGCATCACTTGGTAGGTATGATGAACTTTAACCCTTAAAATACAAATTGTTGGCCATGAAAATCATCCCTTTGGTTATAGTGTGATTCATTTGCTTAAAAAATTGCTAAAGCACTCATTAAAAGTCCAAATACTATAGAAGACCTTCTCTTATCACAACAAATTCCAAAGATGAATTGTTGCACTTCAATCCTACTAGAAGGATTCTTTGTCATCCATTGAATGACAACATTTGCCGCAACGTTTAAAGGTTAACCTTGAAAAGACAAGACCTATCACTGAGGTTAATCCCTAAATGTCACAAGGGACGTTTTTGAGACGGCCATTTCCTGCATGACTAGGTTCATCAAACCTTATAATGTTTGTATCCGTACAATGAATTATCCAAAAAATAGTAAATTTGCACTTGTCAAGCTATTGGCCACAAAGTTTTACGGTGACAAATGCAATAATCAACCCAACTGTAAGATATGCCGCTTTTTCAAGAAAGGTCCTCCATTTAAAGTTATTTGGTCTGTGACGCTTAGGTATTAGGCTCTCATTAAGAAAAAGGGTTATGGATTATAATTTTCATGCGAAACAATAGACCGGCCAAACAATGAGAAAGTGACATAATGGCTTCAAAACTTGGACTTAGGAATTGAAATGCAAGAATAAGAAATGTTGTTAAACTGCTACGTATCCAACCATTGTTTATGATTGGTGCAGGTTTTGGAATTTGTGGGGTACTTGCCATACGAAGGATTTGGGTCAAGGGTGCCAAGGAACTTAGCTGCAAGCCGCTGTCCAGACTGTTGTGGAGGTCAGAGTTCCAGCTCCAGTGACTCCGACTGCTGCGGCTAATGATAAGGTAGAGATCCAGATTATCGAACGGATTGCACATTTTGAAACATTATTCAATAAATTTTTCTTGAAAGACAAATTCAAGCCACATTTGGCCCATTTCTTTTAATGTATTTTGAGCTCTTGGGGAATTAATTATGAAAAAAGAGACGAGACATAGATCACGAGCAAATATCTCGATTAAAAGCATCTGTAAGAAATTGGAAAGAAGGACAATTCGGCGTCTTCAAGAAAAGACACTTTCAATTATGCAAATGTATGTCCATTAGAAATTCCGCGTTTACTTTACGGAAGATTGAGAACCGAGATATTGACATGGAGAAAGGCATGCGCCTGCCACAAGAACGAAAGAAGAGCATACAGGTGCTAGTGCAACACTGGGTTTTACAAGACCCAAGAAACAGGCATGATTTCCTCAACAAAGAACCCAAGACACAATTGGCTAATCCAAACACATGCCTTGAAAGCCCTATTACCTCAGCCCAGGTGTAAAACAAGGAGGCTCTGTGCCTAACAAGCAGCTGGCACGTCACTGAAGATGAAACCACCCCAAGATCTTGAATTTTAACTGGCTGAATGCAGCAACCCTAAGCAGTA
Source organism: Neckera pumila (assembly GCA_963969595.1). Lineage (NCBI taxonomy): Eukaryota > Viridiplantae > Streptophyta > Bryopsida > Hypnales > Neckeraceae > Neckera > Neckera pumila. The sequence goes on along the minus strand of OZ018411.1, from coordinate 15,516,592 downwards.
GCCGACACTTTCCTCCCATCTTCAATGAAATAAATTGCCGACTCTGGTACCTGCTCAAACACAAAAAAAGCTGAGTAACACTAAATGACTCGCAATCAGCATCTTTTAAAAGGTATGGAGAACATCAAGCTATCAGCAAAACCCTTGACCAGAATGAAAAGGCTCCCAAGGATGTCACTTACACTCTTCCACGTATCCGTAATGAACTCCACAATATCATACATGATATCGCCTTGAACATCTATTTGCTCTTTCTCAGTTGGACCCTGTAAAAGAACAAAACAAGTAACCAGATCCGCGTTACTACATCCTTCAGTGTAGCAGATCAGGATAGAGTCAAGAACCTATCATTGCTGTTGACCTCTATTGCCCAAATTGCCAAAAGTAGTTGCTTCCATATATAGGAGTTGCAATAAATCATTTAGGAAACTTCAAGGTAATGATACATACCAATAGCAGGAAGATATCATACCCTAAACTTTTTTATGATAGAAATATGTCGTTAAAGTTACTGTAATCAACTATTAGTTTCCAAAGTGAGATCTCTATTTGACGCTTGGGCATTTGGGGGGTACATTAAGACCAAGCTCATCAATTCAAGAGTTATAATTGCATACAGTACTCCACTGTCACGGCTTAGACACCAATTCATAGCAAGTTACGAGCACGATAGTTGTACTCACCTTCACAACGGAAGCACCACTCGCAAATTTCTTGCCCAATTTTTTAGAAGCTTCACTTAACTTGATTCCTGCAATTCAAATGAGAACTGATTTAGGGACCACATCCAACAATAGATAAATGAGTAGAAAAGAAAAAACAGCTACTGAACTCTAAATCGTTACCTTCACGAAATCCCAAAGAACTTGATATAAGCCAACCAACAATACTACACCCTTACCAAACATGTCCAGACCCTTGATGATAGTTACACATTTGCGCTTATTTCTCACTATCTTCTCCACAACCACCTCAGGCTTTTCCTGAAACAACAGCATATTGTCAATAGAAGAGCAAAGATTCTAATTGTTATCCACATTTGAAAACAAATGAGTGCATTATGTTCCGAAGTATTTTCGAACTTAAGCACCTGAACCAGAGACTCCTGAAAGGTTACCTTCTTCTTTACTTTCCCACCCGGTAATCTCTTTACTTCGTCATCCTTTTTCAGGTCTGACGAACTCCCTGCAGGAAACTCAAGAATAAGCAACAGGATTTTTCCTTTCAAATAGACGGACTGAAAATTGAACAACAAAAGCAATTTCAGCTGCAACATTACAAAAAGGTGTACGAAGGGCACCAAATTAGGTTATGACAAGAATTCAGACCCTTGCAATGAATAGCATGCGGTTACCACAATCTGACGTGGACAGGATCAAAACGTGTGACCTGATTTCAAGTTCCAGAAATACTAAAGGAGCAGGGTCGCAGAAAGCATACCTTCTCCCTTAGCACCAGCCTTCCCCCCTCCTACAGTCAGACCATCCAACTGCTCCGCTGTCTTATTTGCAGCCTCTGGGAAACAAACGAAAAAATCTCTATCAAATCCTTTCGCGTCATCATGATTCTAACTTATACTTAATAAAAAACTTAAAAGATCCTCCAATTTAATTTGACAAAGTTCTAATCGTAAATAATGTTCATCTAAGTATACAGTAGATAATTATTAGAACAATCATAAATTAGTATCAATTTCATGTAAACATAATAGTTCACAATATAACATTAATTTATTGCCAAAGCCACTAGCATTAAGTTAACATCATATTGAGTTACATTAACATTAACATTAACATTAACATTAACTCAACGAGAGGAGTATATGAATCTAATGCTGGTAACTTAAGATTCAAAACGTTGTCAACCTAATGGGGCTCCTTTTGTATAGGAATGTAGACGTAAGAGCCCAGCTGGCCAGTGAAAGAACAGTAGATGACGTATCACTGAAAATTAAAAATCTTTTCGACCAACAATAAAAATCCAAGCTGCTACAGATGGATTTTCCTAGTCACAATCGGCAGACTAGAAAATTCGTTGAGTGAAAAGGAACCCAATATCGTAGCAGCGAGATATCGAACCAGAAAGAGTAAATCTAGCTCCCTCATCGTTTTCAACAACGTAATGATGGTTCTAAACTCCAAATAGAAATCATACATATTGAGGAGCGTAGAATAGGATTTCTGCTCAAGACTACAAGATGACACACATCTTAAGGTATTCTGCAGAAAACTTAAAGTAATAAGCTACTCAGCAAGTAACATCGTACGTTACAGAGAGCCAAAACTCCTTCAAATCGAAATAGCAACCAGCATCGCTTCTGAGAGGAAGGAGAAGCTCTCACACAACGTCTTTCCTTCTCACGATCCTTCGAAACAAGAACCCGTGAAGAGAATCACGACAGACCAGATGCCAAGTGAACTACCTCGAATTCACCTAAAAAACGGAAAAGAATAATCCGCATGCCAAGCAAAAAATCATTTTCCTTTACACACGACGGATGTTGAAGCCGTATCCCCTAAATAACTTCACCCTTTGTTGCATAATGAAAGGATTTTCAAAGGTAAGAATTTTCTCTTAACGTTAAATTAATTCCTGGGGTTCCAGCCCCCCTAGAGTACAAAATTTAGACAAGAACATCAAGCTCCATGGTAATTAGGACCACGAGCACTCCATCGAGCGAGAGAATTTACCTTCCACCAGTTGCGGATACAACTCTGGCGCGTTCTTGATGAGCCATGGCTTGCACCTCTCAAAATCGGGACTGAACTCGCAGTATTCAGCCGGCATGGAGCAAACTGCGCACCCGAAAGTCTCAAAACTCAGTGAAAAAAGAAATCCTCAACCTAGGGCTTGAGTGGGAGAAAGTAGGTCGCGAATACGCAAATTGACATCATTTTGCAAGTTGTAAAAAACAGAAAAGAAGGTACCCGGGCAGTATAGCACTTGGACGGGCTGAAGCTTGACCGCCATAGCTGGAGAATTGGGAAGTCGGATTGCGCAGCAAGTCTAGTCCATGCAGACGCAGCTGGAGGTGAAGAATTTAGGGCAAGGAAACTCCTATTTGAGCTTTCCCAGCGTTGAGACAGGGAAGACGATGTTCCCCGACTCCGTTCACACGTTCCCACCCACAAAATTATAGGGCAGTGCAAATGTGCAATTATGGCGAGGTTCAATTTCAACTCTTGCCTCCACTTCTTCGTACAAGAGATTTGGTATGTGCACGTAAGCTAGGTGAACCCCAAATGGACAATTTTCTAGTCCTACTCCCTTTATTATGAAATAACAAAAAAAAAATGTATGAAAAGATTAGCAAGTTAAAGGAAAACTCAACATAATTAAGTTGTTTTGTATTTTTTCAAATTTCGACTAATATTTTCTGATTTTCAAAGTTCAAATGATAGGAAACCTACGCTTTGTAATAGACAACCTTTCTTTCATTGAAAAGGAAGCTCTGAAATGTCAAACATCAACCATACCATATCTTTGCAAGTGTTCAAATGCCTTCATTCCAGTACATAAAATCAAAGTGCACAATGCCAATGAGACAATGAGCGCAGAGACATGAACCTAATTGTAGGTACGTACCTACAATTATTTGAAGATACTTTTAACCTCTAAAAGACCAAGCTGCTTTTTATGGCAACATAGCAATTTTGGGCAGTTCACTACGAATGGAGTTTGTTTGTTTTTCTTTGAAAATTTTCCACAACATGTGTCTGAGGAGTAGCTTTAAGGCCCAACAACTTTTATAATTTTTTATTACATAGCTAAAAAGTTACTGCATGATATGTAATTTTCATTGGTCGGTGGGCAGCCCGGGCAACTCAAAAAACTTCTTTAAAATTACTTTTTAAAAAAATAAAAATTTGAAATTGGTTCTTTAGGTTATATAGAAGTGTGAAGCTTTGAAGCATTCAATTTGGATCTACGAGTCAAAAGTTATGAGGAGTTTTAGTTTGTGGGTAGGTATGGAGTCATAGGTAATTTATAATGTGAAAAGAATTTATAATACAAGTACTTATAGCATAGATATCTATAATAATCATAAAAGATAAATATATAATATATTCCTTCCGTTCCAAAATGATCATCCTATTGCACTTTGTGAGATTGCAAATTGATAAGATTTGGCTTTTGATTTCTATCTAGAACCAGCAAAATAACTCCACGTAAAGTTCCCCCTCCATCCATGAAACCACTATCATAAAACAAATGAAATGACTAAAAGGATTAAATAACATTGTTTGTTCTTATTTGTTGCATCTCTTTGAGTGTTGCTTGATTGAAGGAGTTGAAGCTTTGGGAGGCAGAACAAAGGTCTATATATGGTCTTAGATCTATACTAACTACCCACTACATGACGAGTTCACATTCAATAATTGAATGCTTACCGTGCTCCTTGAAAGTGCCCCCAAAATTATATTTTTTAGTATTTCAAAATTGCACTTTGAAAGGGCTCAAAAACTCAAAGTTTCTAGAAGGACAAGAATGTATCAAACTCTACTTGAAGTACAAAACAAGTTTTTAAAATGTCATTTTTAGCCTTAAGCAAAAACATTTTGTTCAACAAAAAGATCATTTTGGAACGAAGGGAATAGACTCCTAGACTCACAAGCTCATAGATTCTATATTCACATACTAGCACTCCTCTGTTATATTGTCATTTTTTGGTCCATATGCAAGGATCACATTTTGGACAATGATGATTATAGTTGCAAGTCCCTTCAGATCATACTTAATTTGAATCAAACACCAACATCCAACTATAGTAGAAAGCAAGTATTTTGGATATAATAGTGTACATTGATTTGTATATACAATAAGCAAAATCATTGTAAAAGGGACTCAATAATTTCATACACATATAATGTTATAAACTAGTTGAAAGAGGTCCCTATTAAATTAAAGAATACTCAATATCAAGAAAAACACTGCATGTTTATATCAAAATGAGGTGTCCTAACTTGTGTGGATCTCCGAAAGGGTATCTTTTGAGATTTTTGGATTTTTAATAGTATTTAGGGGACTCATGCAACATAATATATAATGTTACAAAGTCATTCTATTAAACATCAACAATTCTACAATCAAATAAATAAACAAAATAAATCAATATTAGCTTAAATTACTATTCTGAAATGCTAAGTCAAACACAAAAATTATAATATGTTATGGCAGATTTGGGGGCAGATTGTGATTGAGAATAAAATTGACCATGGAAATAATACATAATAATTTTAAAGAACCAAAATCTGGATTTTTAATCATAAAAAATATGATTTTTAGTGATCTTAAGTTCTAATTTTGCATTAATCAGAAGATAGTATCCTACATAATGGTCACATTCTACATAAATGAAGTCATTTTTGTTGAATAAAGTACCACATATCATCTTGTGATTGGTTTAGGATCCCTCATGTGCTGAGCCATTATTGCATTGGATTGATGATGCCTTTAGGCCAAAAGGTAACTAAATCTCCTTATCCCCCCTTCTAAAATCACCTTTAATAGATTCTTATCTAAAATGTGTTGTTTCTATTTATGAAAATTTAGTGTCAATTTTTTAGAACTGCCTATTTTCAGCACTTTGAAAATTTATAGTTTATTCTTATAGTGTCCAAAAAAATGCAAAAGAAGTGAAACTGGAACTCCTTACTTTTTCAACAAGATCCAAGCAAATAACTTAGGCAACACAATAATAGAAATAATGCTCCATTGCTTACTTGAATCCATTTATGGATAAAGGAGGATCACTTTATCCCCTTAATCCTTAAAGGCCCAAAGTTCCTTTGGGGGACACTTGGAATTTTGGGCAAGCTCGTATGTCTTGAAATTTTGGCCTGATTTTTTGAAACTTTTATAAAGTTATGGAATCACATAAGCTTTCTAAAAATATAATTTTTTCTCAATCGGTGCCCGAGAGCAAAAGTTATGCCACTTGAAGTCAAAAAAGCAACTTAATGGGCAGAAAAAAAAATTGTAAAAAAATTGATTTTTTTTTTTAAATTTTTTTCTCAAATGTTGTGTTTCTGTCTAAATTTGAAGCTTTGATTCATTCTATTTGGACTCAAATTGAGAAACTTATAGACAATCTTGTTTTCTTAGGCAACCTAGCATCTTCTTCAAAAAACAACTTATAGAATTCATTTTCAAATGCAATTTTCACATTTTTTCACATTTTTTTCTTGAAAGGTTAATTATTTGTTTGCAGGAACAATCTCACCGTTGGAATTATGATGTTTTGATTCCACGTAAGAGCTATTAATGATTTAGTGTTTCATTCAATTTTGGACCTATTTCTACTTAACAATTTTTTTATATGTGAAAATCAAGTTTTGACATTTTGAAATTTTTTCATCCGACTCTCAACTTAAATGTTCAACATTAAAAAATCTAACTTCATGGTGTGTAGTGCAAAAATAAATCTACAAATGGCCGTCAAAGTCATCTAAAATTGCAGCCCACAGTTCAAAAAAACTTCTTTTTCTAACTTCAAATGCTGGTATCTTCCAATCCATATGATCAAACTTCATGAAATTTTTACCACATAATCTGAGACAAGTGAAGTATAAGATCCTAAAATTAGATTCTAAAAAATAAAAAAATTTGGTTTCTTGAGTGATTGTAGCAGAAATGGCAGTTTTCAGTGGTTTCCGAGCCAGAAAATGCCTTGGGCCTTTAGGGATTAAAGGTCTATAGGAAACCATATACATAGGATTGATTCCTAGAATACAAACCATATACAAAAATATGGCAATCTTAAGACATACAATTGGATTGAAATGTCTTTGAAAGATGTACAACTAGATTTGGTTTAGCATGAATATGAATTTTTTTATCATTATTGTATATTTCAACTCATGAACATTTTGTGTTAAATAAAATAATCCAGTGATTCATGTATACAAGATTGGACTTTGTAAACCTATAAAGGTTAAACCTAGTAAATTTTCTTGACTTGTAACTGTTGGGTTTTAAATCAATTATGAGATATTAAGTGAATAAACTCTTTATTAACCTAAAGCCCTTTAGGATTGGAGTTCTTTTGTTTGTGCATGTTGGCAAGCTCTCTTGTCTTACTCATATGAAGACAAAAAGCCTCGGGGAGGGCACTTGGTTCTACTACTACAAATCACGTGCGAACACGTGGTTTCTAATAAACTATAATTTCAACCTAAAATTTTGAGCATTGTTTGGTAATGACTATAGGTTTCTATTGCCAAAATTTCCAACTCAAATGAAATATGGAATGATTTCTAGAAGAGGTTGAGAATGAACCTAAAATAGCATATTTTTCAACTCAAATATTTATAGAGAACACATTTAGATGATCCTTGCATCAATATTCAACTCAAAATGAGCTTTCAATAGAGAGTTATTTTCAGGAATTTTTTGTTCATTTTTTAAACAATTTTTTAGGATATAATATAGGGGTGTGAAAGTTATTTTTTAGTTCTGCAGTGTATCTATTTACTTCAAAAATTTGTAACTAATGATCATTAGCAAATAAAAATATCAATAATTCAAAACATAAACTTTCAAATTAGGAAAATATATTCATATTTTTTTTGTTTTCATTTATTTAAATTTTAGGATATAATATAGGGGGTATAAAGTTTTGGTCGCACATAGTTTGGATTAGATACACTAAGTGCACCCCCCGTGCAAAAAGCAACTACAGTGGATTTTTTAGGGCTCAATTTTGAGAACATGCTCGGAAATGGGCATCCTACATTAGTTATCTTTGAGGTACCATAGGTTACCTTGGTTTGAAAATAAATAGTTAAAAGGATGACTAAAGTTTTGAAAAATTACTCACCTACATTGACTATATATATTAAAGGACTACCTAATTTATAGCAATTCAGCTCGCTTCACACAATTCTACATTTTTTTTTGTCAATTATTGTAAATAGACATTGTAATTATTTTTTGCCTCACCATTTTGATCCTTGTAAAGCACAATCTTTTGTAAGCAAAACATATCTTCAACATGCAACAAACCTTGACATGTACTTAATAAAACCTTAATCCATAAAGTAGAGAGATTACAGTTTGGAGGTTAAGACAAAGGTTTACATGTAAACCCTAGATGAAAATAGCTTTAATTGCCCAAAAAACAAGGTTGTCCATATTAACGTTCATAGCACAAATCCAAATGGAACAAATCAAAAACTTCCCATGAAGATTAAAACACAATCTATCATACAAACAAAATTTTAAAACTATTTATTTAAGTTTTTTTGGGATTTTTTTGGGTCACCAAACTAAGATCTGAGCTTACAATGCCATATCTTTTGCTCCCATGCACCAATTGAAATAAAAATTATATTTGTAGAAAGCTAATGCGTTTTTTTATCTTCACAAAATTAAAAAAAAAAAATCATAATATATATTGAACCTGTAGGAATTTGCCTAAAATCCATTTTATTCCTTAAGAGGACAATAGGACTTTAGTGTTTAATTAATCGTAAAGCAAAAAGTTGCCCAAGTTGCTAGAAAGCCACAATACTTGAAGCAAACCTGAGAAAACAGGGAGGAGTAAACAGGGAGGAGTCGGTTCTCTCTCATCAATGTTTTATTTTTGTTTTATGCACTTTTTTTTGCTAGTTAGTTACAACCAAAGACGCTGACTATTTATTGTAAAAATAATTTTCATTTTTCTCAATTAGAATTGCCAAATTACCGCTTTTTTTAAGACCAATAGCCAAATCTTATCTAGGTATCACCTACTTTTGATATAGATATCACCAAGTATCACATGAGTATCACATTGAAAAAATAGTTGATTACTTCTCCAAATTGAAAAAAAAAAAAACTGCCGTCAAGAAGTTGGATCAGAAGCCCAAACTCGTGGCGCACTTGGGCTCACCAATGGTCGAAGTTGGACACCCCGGCCTCATCATCTTCTTCACGACCACGAGCTCGCCTTTGCACAGCTGCGACAGATTGATTGTTGCGATGGATTCTTGTGCAATAGATTTATTGTTTGTAAAGCCAAGCTCGTCGGTGTTCACTCCATAGCCGAATCCTTGGAATCTCAGGTAGCCTACAGTGCATATCTAAAGGTGGGCCCTTGGAAAAAGCTTGTGATCCACCTTGCGTCAGTTTCTGTCGCCTGTTCAGCTTGTCTCGTGATGCGGCTATGGCGATAGACGGTTAACTTATCAATTCTCCAAATTGTTTTCGAATCACCGTTTGTATAGCTTAGTTCTCCCTTTTCCCGGCCATGGATAGTCGCAGCACGAATTCGCACTCTTGGTTGCCGCAATGGCAATGGCACTAGCAGGGGTGAATTCCCTCCCAGTATGGTGAGACCACAGCAGCATGACAGAGCTTCGTCGTTGGCTCTCTCCCAACACTCCGCTCTACCCCTTTATTCCGGGATTAGATTGTTGCCGGGGCAAGAACCGTGTGCGATGCCATTCTGCTGCTGTGAGAGCCGGCATTGGAATTCGGCATTCTTCCACGAGGCGGAATTTTTACCATCAAATTGGAGGAGGAGTTAGGAATCTGGAATTAGGTCAATTCGGGAATCGGGAGATTAGGGTACGACGGTGGAAGAGGAGCGCGAGCAGGTCACCCCTGGGACCTGACGGTTCCAAGTCATGGTTCCGAAGGTTTTTATTGGAGACTATAGACCTTTCGGATTTGGAGGAGGAGGAGGAGTTGTTAAACCCCGAGGTTGAGGAGGAAGAGGAGGAGGTGGATTTTGAAACAAGGGCGGGTGGCGAGAGTAGTGACGAGGTTGAAGAAGAGAGCAGTCGTGATGAGGTTGATGAGCTGTTGGCGGATGACAGACGGTTCTTCAGGTGCGTGGTTCTGTTTGAGCAAAACATTGCCAGACTGATACGAAATGTACCGAAATTCTAGGTCGTAATCTCGATGTAGAGTGTTGTTTGAAAGTGTGGCGAAACATCGCTAGATTGTCATCGATATATTAGAGATATACTTGAAGTACTCAATGGGTTTCATGCGGGGTTTTGAAGACTCCCAGTACTATTTGATGAAGAGCTCGGTGTAGAATTTCGAATCTCATTCCCTTCTTGTATCATGTTTGTCCTACTTAATGGAGATCACTATTGGGGTTTAGAAAAGAATCTTGATTTCGACCGAGTTTTAGAGTATTGTTTGAAAGTGTAGCAGTCATGGCTACATTGAGGGTTTGAAAACTGAGCTCTTGCGAGTGCAGGTGGAAGATGAAGGAGGAAGCGCGCAAGGAGCTGCAGGACTTCGAACGGAATCCGGAGAGCAACGATTGGGAGGATTGGTTGGACGATAGTTGGAATCAGTACGAGGGGAACTTGGAGAGAGGCGAGGACGGGTGGTATGAAGCGTCGCCCAATTGGGACAAGGACGGCGTCCCTCGCGAGCCGCCCACGAAGCCCGAGCGGGGGATGAAGCGGACCATCAAGGAACTGCTGTTTCGCATGATGGAGCCCGAAGCCGAAGTGGAAGAGGATCTGGAATTCGAGGAGCGCGTGTTTAGGTTTACGTCTCGGACGACTGTAAGCTCATGGACTCTTTGTCCCTCTTTTGCTTGCTTTCACTTCACCTTTCTTGTGATTACACAAGGGGTTTAGGGTTAGGGTCAAGTGTACTCTTGGCAGCGAATTCCTTTACTGGAAATCACTGTCCTGGGTGCCACTTTATATTGCACAGATTGAAGCAACAAGCTTGAAAATTTGAAGCATCAAGCGTGAAATTTGAACTAACAACATGTGCAATCATTTTTACTTAGAACGCTGGAATGTTCCTGGTTCGAGTTTTTTGGAGTGTCTTTGCTACCTATTTTCGCGTCTGTGTCTTTTTCAACGACCTGTGTTCTTGAGCTGTTACCTTCTCTGAGAAAACTTGGAAAAAACTTTAAATAGAAACGACATTCTTTGGAACTATGTTTGCAACTAGGGGTGGATATTATGCTTAAATTAATCCATTACATTTATTACATTTATGCGTTTGAGGTTACTCCACCTCATGAGGTACACTGTTTGTTGAATACAGTGTCATGACATAATGTGCCACCAAAATAGCATGTTTTACAACAAATAAACCTGTTTTTTTGGTTAATAGTTTACTTGTTTTAACCTTGAGACCACCATTGAATAGGGAGGAAAGAGAAGCTTTTGAGTGAATATGGAGTCGATCAACAAGTGACTTGGGAGCTTGGGGTTACCTTTTTCTGTTATATGGTGTTATACGGTGTTCCAGTCTTATTCATTCATAGATTCACTAACACATATTGTTTAAATTAGCATTAAACCTACAAAATAGTGTATCATACGATAAATATAATAAATGATGTCGCTTCACGGAACCTACAGTATAGTATATCATACACTAAACAGAATAAATGATGTAGCTTGAACCTTGTTTATCTTAAATATTTTTAGCTTGGGAGTCGCGTAATTGTCACCTCTTCATGCTCATCCGTGGAGTAGTGTAAAGTCAAAAATGAACAAAACGAGATCAAACAAATATAATTTGTTTTATTGCACTAATGGAGGTTTTGGGTTTCTTATTACCTCAAAGCTTGTTGCTTCGACTTGTAGCAATCTCTAGTGGCTCTGACATCTATTGAGAATCATCGAACGGGAGATCAACGCCAATCAGTAGAGAATTGGATGATGAGCATGAGCGCTAAACGAACCTGTCATCTTGTTTTCTTGCAGGCCAAGTTTGTGGGAGTCCTCATTATTGTGCCATGGATCATCGACTTCATTGTTCACGATTTTGTGCTGGTTCCATTTTTGGGGACGTAAGTGGAAGTTTCTTTACATCATTTCTACAGCAACACTCGTACTGTAGAAAATTGCACATCTGCCCTTGCCTGAAAATTAAACTTTGTCTAAGAATATTTAAGATAGTAGGAACGAGGCTTTGGAAGCTCACCAATTCTTTGTATGCAGGTACGTGGAAAAAGTTCCACTAGCTGCGGAGGTTTTAGACGTTAGGGAATCTCAGAAACTGAAAATAATCGAAGCACTTAAGTTAGAACGTCAGCGTCTGCGATTTGAGGCTGAGATTGGTAAAGCCCCTCCTCTTTCCGATGACGAAGTGTCTGAGCACATCCGGGAGGAAGCGTACGTAACCCTGTTTTTTTGCATTTCCTTCAGCTTTATCAGATATGTCTAGAAGTTATTGTCATCAATCAAACAATGTCTGGATGCTGTTCTTAACTTAGAACAAGGAGTGCTAGAATGGACAAGATTTCATGGAGTCTGTAGCTGTAATTTATTGTTGTTGTTTAGTCAGATGTGATTCAACGGTATTGAAGTCTTTATTTGGTGAATCAGGTTAGAACTTCGTGAGGAATTCAGAATGGAGAATAGACAGGCATTTGCCTCTATCTGGTCCGACTTTGTTGCAGGATTGACTATCTTACTTCTGTTGTTATTCAACCCTAAGCAGGTTCAACTCCTTACAACTGAATTCCCACTTAGTTCTTTTGGTTTACGAGCCGGTTTACTTCGAATTTTTTGAAGTTGATTACTGTGATTTGACTAGGCACAGAACGCTGTATAATGATTGATGGTTTCTGCAGGTTGGGATCATGAGGTTGACAGGTGAAAGGTTGTTCACAAATATTTCAGATACTGGGAAGGCTTTCATTATTATCCTGCTCACAGATATTTTTCTGGGGTGAGAGAGTCGCATTCCTGTTGACGCGGCCTTTTATTTGAGAGTTCCTTCTTCTCATAGGCATTTTCTGTCCATTGACCTAAAATTTATGGAGAGTGAAACTTCTGTCATATTCATTTTATATTAGAATTAAGGCCTTTCTCCAAATCTTCTGTACAATAATTGATCAACTGTAGAGGTACTCAGGAACTTGTAAAACGTATTCCGATGATCTTTTGAAGATTTTCAAATAGAATGTAATGGACAAGTCCAAAGGTGGTCATCTTTCTTCCCTCCTGAAGTGTCCTCGGTATTGATGTTGATGCAGATATCACTCAGAATCAGGCTGGGAGACCGTCTCAGAAATGGTTCTTGAACATTACGGAATTGAAGTCTCCCAAGCGGTCGTTTACACATTTGTAGCCATTGTGCCAGTCACAATTGATGCATGTTTCAAACTCTGGGTATGTAGCTAACTTCCTGCTATTAACTGATATTCTATGGGGTTGATGTTTTTCCATCTTTCATACTTCTGTACGTACAACAGTTGTCTCTGAGGTGCATCTTCTTTTTGAGTTTTGAATTCATCCGTGACTGAGACGTGGTTTCCTTTCGCTTGAAGGGATTGTGTCATTCCTCTTGTTGGAACTGTTCATGCAGATAATTGACCCCTTTGTGCCTGAAAAATGAATAGATAGTCCGACGTGAAGGATTCGAGCTAGTTATTTTAACTTTCTAAACAGCTCCCGAACGTCCAATGTTTTAGACCCAGTATTATGTACTTGAATGTTTGTCACAAGCTAATGACGAAGGATGCGTAATGCAGGTTTTTCGCTTCTTCAGAACTCTTTCTCCATCTGCAAGTGCAACTTTTCGAGAAATGCAGCGGCATTGAAACACGTGTAATGTATGAAAAGGTGGGGTACTTACGTCCTAAATCGAGTCTCCTTTAAAAGGACTACTCTAATTAGTTGGTGGGCAACGTTGGGACTTAATTGGACTCATAGTTAACTTAGTTTTGTCAACCTGGACGATTGGCTCTTTGGTTGATCGGGCTCCTAAATTCTGAGAGCCACATCTTTAGTGTCTACATTTACACCGGAGTGTCTTGATTGGGGTTTGCTCATTCAGAAGTTTTGTTTCTTTGTAGGGATGTTCTCTGTATCCCTTTCAAGGATGCAATTGGCCTGAGATTATTTGTATGATAGTATTGTCTGGTGTGCTAAAATGAAATTGCTGCACATTCTGTTCTTCTACCTTCCATCTGTTTTGAGGAAGAACCTTCTGAGAGATTACGAGACTAACTCTGCGTCAGATGAAATCTTACTTTGAATGTTTACCACTCTCAATTGTGTGTGAGTTGTAATTTTTCTGGCACTTGCCTTCAGTCTTTAATTAGAACTGTTGTAGTAACCTTCTCTAATAGAAATTAATTATACAATAGAAAAATTGAAAATGTGCAAATCTTGGGCCTTGAGGATGAGCTTATGGAAAATTTAGTATATTTAGGTAGAGCTCCAGTACCAGTATTTACTAAAAAATCAAGTGACGAATTTCAATTTAATCAACAATTGAGATTTTCGTGGCTAAATAAACCCTGGCCTACTTTCTTTTTTGATCATCGTCGATGGAATCGACCATTACGCTATGTTGAAAATAGTCGATTTAGTAATAAAAGCCCTGTAAAAAAAAAAGTATCGCAATATTTTTTTGATATATCTATAAATGATGGAAAACAAAAAATATCTTTTACAGCTTTACCAAGTTTGTCTATTTTTGAAAAAGATTTAAGAAATTATTTGAATATTTCAAAAAAAACTGTTTTATCTAATAATTTATATACAGATTGGATTGATACCCGAAGCTTGAGGCAACATATAAACTGCATTGCCATGTGGTCCATCATATTCACATGACATTGCTTACTTTCAATTACCGTGTTGAACTAGTGATATTTGAGGGAATTTTCTTATAAGCTTGATAACAAGTATTCATCCAAATTGATTAACCCCTAAAGTTTCATGACTATGTTCTTACCAAAAACTCTCCAAAACTGCCATTTCTAATACAACTACCAAATTTTTGGAAAAAAAAACAATTTTTGACACATGTAACCGTAGGATCTTGTAGTATGATATTTTGAAAACATGTGGTAAAAATTTCAGAAAATTCCACCCTGTGGATCATAAGATATAAGCATTCAAAGTCTTGAAAACCATTTTTTCAATCCTGCGAAAAAACGGGCAGCTGCACTTTGCAAGCTCACTTTTCAATGAAAAAATGCCAAAAAAGGTGGTGCTTCTTTGAATTCAGTTTCCTAAACAAGTTTTCTATATGCACAAAAAATTTCACATCATTTGGAATTGTACAACATATAGGAAAAAAATAGTAAGTAGAAAGAAGTAGAAAATGATTCAAAACATTAAATTGTTAAAATTTTAATCATGGAATTTAAAAATACCAATCCCAATGGTTGTAATGTTTTAATAATCAATTTACATCCTAGGATTTTTTTTTCCCAAAAATATTGAAAATTGAGTTAAATAAACGATTTTAAAGTGTTTTTTTGAGTAGACAATCCATAACTGCCCGCAAACTAAAAACCCTCATAACTTTTGACTCATTAATTGAAATGGAATGACTCAAAGCTTTTTAAGTATATATAAATGTAGAGAACCAATTTCAAAAAAAATTTCTGGAAAAAATGATTTTTTCTGATCTGCCCAAACTGCCCAGTTACGAAAAAAAGCAACATATTAGGTCACAACTTTTGACTCGTATTTCAAAATGTCATGAAACTTGGTACACATGAAGATATTCCTTGCCCCCACCTTCTATTAAAATTTCAGCCTCAAATATGGATATCTCTAGTCACACGTACCTGCCCAAAATTTCTATACGGCCAAAAAACACATGTTGGTCCTTTAGGGGTTAAACCCTAAAGTCCCAAAGTCCTTGTGAAAGACTTTTGGGATTTCAGGTAGGCTTGTGTACCTCAAATTTTGACATGATTTTCTGAAATTATTTTTGAAGATGAGACATGACATTAGCTTTCTAGGAATACAATTTTTATTTCAACCAAAGCACGAGGGTAAAAGTTATGTCACCCTATGTCCAAAACATAGCTCGAGGGGTAGTATTAAAAAATCCACAAATAATTGAAATTTTTTAATTTTTAATTTTTTTCTTTAACCCCTAAAAGCCCAAGGCATTTTTTCTGCCAAAAACACCCAAAACTGTCATTTCTTTAGCAAAGAGTGAAAAGAAAATTAAAAATGTTTTTTTTGCACATCTAACCGTAGGATCTTACAACTAACTAGTGTAAGAATGTGTGGAAAAAATTTCAGAATTTTTGACCACATAGATTGCAAGATATCTACATTTAAAGTAAAAAAAACAAGTATTTCAGCACATTGTGGGACTAAATTTTTTGACTTTGAACATTTTTAACTTAAAATTTTTGCACTACAGAGTTTTGAGCTCTAAATGTTTATAGTGGAGAATTGAGTTGACAATCTACTCAAAAATAACAAATTCAAAAAAACTTAATTTTCTTTATTAAAAAAATTGTTAAGTAGAAACAGGTACAAGATAGAAGAAAAATCTAAAATATTCATATATTTTAGATGGAATTGAAATCCACTAATCCCAATGGTGAGATTGTTCTAGCAAGTAAACTAAACCTTCCAAAAACTGAAAATTGAAAAACTGAAAAATCGCATTTAGAAATGTATCCTATAAGTTATTTTTTTCAAAAAGATGCTCTAACTACCCGAAAAACAAGAATGTCCATAACTTTCTTATAACAAATCCAAATGAAATGAATAAAAGCTTTTAAGATAGAAAAATAATATATGAGAAAAAAATACTGAATAAATAAATAAAAAAATGCAAATTATTTTTTCTGCCCATGTTGCCCCCCGTCCCCTGTTTTAAGCTTATTTGGTCATAAGCTTTTGTTCTCGGGCACCGATTGTGAAAAAATTATATTCCCATGAAGCTAATCAAAATTTTCTACCTCCAAAAAAAGTTTCAAAAAATCAAGAGAAAATTTCAGCCTGTAGGTACCTGCCCGAAAACTCAGTTGTCCCCCAAAGGGACAATGGGCTTTTAGGGATTAAAATTAAATTTTTGTCTACATGTAAAGCTTTGATCCATTTAATTTGGGCTACACTAAATAGTGAAATTGGATTGCCTTAACAATTAGATTGCCATCACAAGAGAAGTTGCCTCATGACTCATTGTTTATCTAGATGGAGGCACATGCCATTTTCTAAACTCGAGTCATGAATCAATAAATACAACACATATAGGCAATGTCCAAATGGAGGCACATTCCATTCTCTAAACCCAAGTTATAAATCAATAAATGCAATATTCATGGTTTTTACATTACTACATCTTTCTATAGTAACTGCACATATTTATATAGTGTAGAATGTCAAAAAATTAGTGTGGAGCAACCTAATTTCATTATTTAGTGGGGTGATGAGAAAGTTATGGACAATCTTATTTTCTAGGCAATCTAAGCATCTTATTTCAAAAAAAGAACTTACAGAGTTAATTTTTGAATGTAATTTTAATAACTTTTCATAAAAAATTGTTAGACTATGTTAAGTTTGTTTGCTAGAACAATCTCAACATTGCATTTACCGTATTTCAATTCCATCTTAGAGCTATTAGCAATTTAGTTTTTCATTTAATCTTGAACCTAATTCTATTTGAGAATTTTTTAATCAAATAGAAAAGGGGATTGAAACAATGGCTGGTTTTTTATCCTCACTTAGATTAATGTAATATGCAAATTAGGGAGGAAAATAGAAAAGTAATTTGGGTTTAATCCTTGTTGTGTGTTTTGTGGTAAAATGATTTTCGTGAGTAGGAAAAGTGCCAAGAAAATAAAAAAGGAGAAAGATCACACTAGAGCAACACTTGTGGCAAAAAAGACAAAAGATTTTGATGCCGTAAAATCCAAAATTCCAGGTATGTGTTTAGAAGACATTTTTTTTTGCATCTTTTGATTTCTGTTTGATTAGAAAGCTTTGAAATTGTAATCGCAACTTTTGAAATGATACATCTACATTGCAAACTTTTTTTTTACAATTGTTTTTGTCTATTATTCTCTAGTGCTTCTGTTGTGCAATTGTTCATCTTGTTTTTTTTACATCAAAGTGGCTGATTTTGTTCTTTTTAAAATGTTTAGTTTTTGATTTTTTGATTATTTTTGTTTTAAACACGTGTGGAGTTGCTTTGTCCTTGAGTTTTTTTAAGAGAAGTTCTAGTGTTGTTGTATTTGTGAAGTGTTTTTCACTCCGTCATCAATTGATATAGAATGTTTGAAACGCAAGGACATTTGTCTTCCAAAAGAATCACAATTTTGAGAATCACAAGGGAGAGCACGTCATCTCTATTCCTCCAAAATATTTGAACATCAACTACAATATTGCGGTGGTTTAGGATGCAAGGTCATAGGATGTTGTACTTGTGGCAAGGTGCCTGCCTTTTACCAAGATGTCTGCAGATGAGTTTGCAGAATATCAAAAAGTTACTTGCACATTGATGAGAATGGCAAAGAGTGCCAGGGAAGTGACATCAAATGGAGCTAAAAGATCCGGCAAAATGTTTGCTATTGGATAAAGAGGTGAATTTTCTATTCAAAAAATTGCTTAGATGTCTCAATTGAGTTCCCTCTATAGTTTACAATATTTAGATGGGTTTTTTTAAAGACATTCAAATTCAATTGATATTTTTTATTCTTGTTAAATGCAAGTTCTGATGGGGGCAAAACCATGGGTCGTTACCAGCCCAATAAACACGTCCAAAACAATGAATCTGCACTTTTTGAATGGGAGCAACAACAAATGTTTTTATTTGAAATCGCAATCATTTATGGGAAGAAATTTTGTGGACTTGCACCGTTGTTGTTCAAACGGACAAAAATAGAGGCAGCAAATCTAGAGTACCTACATTGGCAAAAACCGAGTTCAACTTGTTGCATGCGGAGGAGGAGGCTTTCTGCAGCCACCTTATGGACAACATGGACAACTTCAGTAACTGTTTTCATCAGAATAACGATTACCAAACATACTCATTTGGTATAAAATTCTCCAAATTTATTTTGAGATGGGTTGAGCAGAGAAAATGGGTTTGCATTAGGAAAAAAATGAGCCTTGGAAGGGGCTACTTCATAGTGTAAGCTTCCCTCCAGGAAACTCAAGGGAATTCAACAGTGATTTAGAATAAAAAACTATTTAAAAACTATTAAAAAATTAATAAAATTAATAAAATTAATAAAATTAATAAAATTAATAAAATTAATAAAATTAATAAAATTAATAAAATTAATAAAATTAATAAAATTAATAAAATTAATAAAATTAATAAAATTAATAAAATTAATAAAATTAATAAAATTAATAAAATTAATAAAATTAATAAAATTAATAAAATTAATAAAATTAATAAAATTAATAAAATTAATAAAATTCTAATAATTTTTTTAAAATAACAATAAAAAATAATAAAAATAATAAAATAATAAAAATTGTAATGATTGCAATCTGACATGGCATGTGTGGTGCCATATCAGATCTGAAAATTTTGTAATTTTGAATTTATTTGAATAAATTATTTTTTTAATGTTTTTTAAAGCAGTTCAGCTGCACTATTCCTTGCTGTTCCGCGTCGTTCCGCTCCTACAGTTCTTTGTTGCAAAAAAAAAAAAAAAAAAAAAAAAATTCCGGATTGCGTTTCCTGCGTTCTCAGGTCTCATGGCCTCTTCCAGGGTTCATCTTTTTCCTAATGAAAGTTCAAGAGGTCAATTTTTGTTGGGTTTTTACAAAGCATATTTAGATTTTAATGCTTGCGACGGGATAGTGGAAGTCATATGGCAAGGTGGCTTGGATTTTCCCAATATTCTTCCAGGTATAACTAGCAAGAACTCTACTCGATTTGGTTTTTTTGTACAGAGTAGTAACAGTCTGGTTTAGAGGATGAAGAAGTTGCTGGAAATGTATTCAAAAGGAGGCGATGTTAACAACAGTGTGCTAGGTGCTAGGTCTGAAGGAAATCATGGAGCTCAAATTGAAGAATTTGAACAGCCCACACAAGTAGGTATTTTTTTGCCTTCTAAACCTCAGTTTCTTATAATTTTGTACTATTGTTTTTGCATGGTCTATGCTGCTAATACCACAAATTTGTACACAGTTTACAGTAGACTTGACTATATTACTGTAAGTGTTTATTTACTCACCCTTGGTAAATAAGCGAGCACAATCGGACTCTAGTTTTCGTGTGGATTTTTATATGGTCTACCGGTGCCTAGCGCCAATCCATTGTGCCTTCCAAGCAATGGATCTTCTTTTCCTATGTTCCTAACATCCACAATATACACAAAAACCAAAGATCTGAACTACTTGATGATTTCTATTCTAACTTCTTTAGTCAAAAGAGGTCACGGTGGTTTTAAATTCTAACTAGTTACAATCTAGATTTATCTATCCTAAGTCATAGAGCATCTCATGCCATTTCTAGAAACATAAAACTTGGCCCTAGCCCCTTCTCCTAGCAAAAGTTATGGGCGGATGAAGTTGAATCCTTTCGGGGCTATTTAAGCTTCATCTACAATTTAGGTGATGTTCCCAATTCAATTTGCTTTGAAATTTGAACCTTAGCCTTAGAGAAGCAAGACCTAACTAAACTCTAAGTTTTGACTTGGATGAATGATTTTAGGTCAACTTCATCCGTTCTTTGACCTCAATTTCATCCTTGAATAATTCCTAGGGTTTGTGGTATTTCTTAAAGTTCAAACCACTTTAGGGTTACTTTAGGGTCTTACTTTGACTTCCTAATTCTAACTTCTTCCTCTGATTAGGTTAAGACACTCTAAATCTTTCTACACTTGTTTCTTGAGTTTTTAACTAAACTTTGGTAGATTACTATTTTTAGGGTTTTCAAATTTGTTTCTTCTAGAGGCTAACCTAAACTTTCCAGAATGTCCTCTTGTTTGATATTTCATTTATCCCATCAAAAGTTATTGATGGATGAAGTTTATTTGCTAATCGGTGTTCAAAACTTCATCCATTGATTACTCCTAATCCTAATTTAATAATTAAGTTTTACTTCCACTTTTGAGATCTAGGTTACTTCTAATTATTATTTCCTAATTTGACTTGTCTTGTTTATCTTCTAATTACTTTTCATCAAAATTAGGTTCTAAACTTCATCCCTCTATATCTTACTCTTTTTAACTCCAAATCTTAAGTGTAAGATGGTTTTGGAAAGCCCTAATCCTAATCTACAAGTTTTGAAATCTAAACTTAAGAAAGATTCTAGGTTTGATGCTCTGAATTGGTACCCAACTTAGGCTAAGCATTTAGAATTGCTAATCTACACAATTAAAAAGAAAGGGAAGTGTTTAATAATTTACCTCAAGTTGGCCTTCATCCGCAGTGTTGTAGAGTAGCTCCTCGAGATATTCCCGGTCCGCCATCTTCGGGGGCTATCTTAAAATTTAGCTCACCGCTTGAGAATAGGTATTTAATACAAATTTTTTTAATTCTTTCCTATTTCTATTGCTTTCTATTGCTTCTCTTTCCTTTTTTTTGGTACTATTCTACTTCAATTATTTAAATAACCCAAAGTTTGACTAATCTTGGAATAAAATAATTGAAGTCAACTTCTAACAATAATTGACTCTTCATCTTCTTGGTCAATTATTATTCTATCCAAGTTTTAATGGTTCTAATTGTTCTTCCTAGATTTCCATCTAATCCTATCTTCTCCTAATTTTCCTTCATCTTCTTTTCTCACTCTCTTCTTCCTTCAAACGACTTCCTATTCTAATTGTTGTATCCTACTTGAGTTTTAGAGCTTAGAGAGTTTTGGTGCACTTGCAACTTCTATCTTTTTTGCTTTAGTGGTATGTTGGCAATTTTTCCTTGAGCTCTAATTTTATTCTAATTCTACTTCCTCCTCTCCTAATTTTGATTTAATGGCCTTTGTTTATACTACTCTAGTTCTTAATTCAAGTTTTCCAAGAGTATTTTCTAAAACCAGAAGAAAACGAGAGAAAGGGCCTGGAATCGTAAGCCACAGTTCGAAATCCACAGGCAATCGAACCTCGAGTAAGCAGTTAACACAGGCCGGCCAATTGTAGGTCGGCCCCTCCTTTTTCCTCGGGACTGCCACGTGGCGGCCTGCAACTAGCTGGACCCCCTCTAGTAGTGACGGGGCTGGACGACGTGGCGAGGCACTATTGGCCGCCCCTAATGAGTATATGGCTGCCTCCAAGGAATTTTTGGGCTGATCCAGGCTCTTGTGGTTGGAATCAGAATTTTTTGGAAGGGTTCCAGAGTCTTACCAAAATCAAAATACACACCTAAGAGAGAAAACTCTAAGAGTCTCCCTTCATAACCTTTAAGGGTCTCCTCTAACTTAACTTGTAAGGCCTAAATCTTGTCTTTTTGGACACTAAACTTGGATTTTTCAAACTTGCGTTTTGAAAACTGAACTTGGAGAGGGGTGACAAGTTCTAATTTTTAGAAGTTTTTTCGGACAAGGCAAAGTCAAAGCTTTGCCGTATTCTAGAAAATCTCCAAAATTCTAAATAAATCAAACAAAGCAAAATCAAAGCTTTGCCGTATGCAAAGGTTTGCGAGAAATTTAGATTAACTTAAGACAAAGGTTGGTTAGTACACATCGAATACACGTTAATGGAGAGATGTTAGAACACAAAAGACCTTCAAGGAAATCACTAGAATGCCCCTCAAAACGACACACGTCTAGGTACAAAGGGAGGGGACCAGGATTAGTACAAGGATTAGTAAAAAACAACTTCAAATTGCTATAACAAAAGGCCAAGTTAATAGTTTAGTCAAAAATCCAAAGACAAAGACAATCTTTGAAGGGACCCCAATGTCCTTCAAAGAAAGCTTGAAAATTAGCAACAATGGAGCTTAAAATGCTCTAAAAACACACGTTTACACCTTTTGGCTCGAAAATGGCCAAAAAAATCCAAACAAATGGACCAACATGTTTTGAAAGCCAAAATAATGGCATAAGGGGTGTTTGTGAGAGAAAAGTAAGCCCCTTATATACATTTCTAAAGGTCCTCACCCCCCTCTCTTTTCCTACTAGTAATCTTATTACTTGAAATTTTCATCTTAATCTTCTAATTTTTGACTTTCTACGCTCAACCAAACTTTTAACATTTGGAGAACAACTCCAAATCATAAATGGATTGCGCCATTGGCTTCAGAAAGCCATTTTTACTTTGAAGATCCTCCTGCCTTCTAATTTGACCTCAAAAACGCAATAATACTTAGCGCTAACTGAACACCAAAAAGGGGTAAAATCCAGTCTCTAAAGTTTGACTTTTCTAAGAAAAGTATCTAGCCTAATTTCTTTAGAAGGTATAAGGGAGTAAGAAAAGACCCAACTTGGACCTCATTCCGATCCCGTGTGCTCCCGCAGGCACCGGGCAACTCCACCAAACTCTTCAAATTTGACAATTGTTGGGGAATTTCGCCAATTTGGGCATTTTTGGCTGTTAGATGGTCTTGAAACTTATTGGGGCATCTTATTAGCATAAAATAAGCTAGTCTAATTTTTAATGAGATCTTACCGCAACCCAGGTTATTTACAAGAATTTCCCATCCAAGGTTTTGATGATTGACCATTCGGAAAGACATTTTCTGTAAGTCAGAAAATTCCGAATTTTTTTATGGAATCTCTCATGGAATTCCACAAAGGATGTGCAAGCTTATATTCTTACTTTGCACAAAGGTCATAGGAGAATCAAATCTTGTCTTCTCCTTGTAAAATAATTGATTAAGGGATCTTCTGCGTATGGGAGAATCTTAGCAAACCTATTTCACCATTGGTCTTTAAAGGTGAATTCCACCCAAGAACGACCTACTCCATTCCTAGATTCCTTCCAGGTGTCCGTCTTGCGATTGTAACTCTTGTAGGCTTAACAATTGGGATTTCTGCTATTTCTTCCAGCAAATGGAGAAAGTGAAACCTATCGTCAGGAATGGACATATGACCTCAACGGCATTTCCTTGGACCAAATCTAGACCTAAAAAGTCACCTATACCATGGTTTTTGACGATTTTAGCCCTATTTATTATAAATCCGTCTAATCATGCGAAATCCCGGTTTTATATCTATTTACAAATGAAAATCGGGTTTAGTTCAAGGCAACTTACTGATAAGGGACCAAATGCTATATTGATATGTGACACACCTATTTAGGCCTTACACTCTTTTTTGGACTGTTTGCAATTAAAAGTACATTCAAACTTACTATAAGCGAAAAAAAAGAAAACAGTGAGTCCCGGATGATGAACCGGGACCTCACAGTTACACACAAATGTTTTTGTTTCTTTCTTTGTTGCTACTCGTTTTTATATCACACACTCAAACTCAGTAGAATTGAGCACTTGTATAATTACTCTTGACTTCCCTAATAGACTTGAGAATCCTATCTTTTGTTGTCTTTCAGCTTATTTGGTAGTCTTGCATCTTCTTAGCATTGATTATTATCTTGTATTCAATGTCCTTTTTATATTTTAAAAGAGCCATGCATAGGGCATGCTTCTCTGCTACAGAGTAGCACCAAGTCTTTAGATCATTCTCAACACAGTACAACAACGCCACGTGTGGAATAATAAAATATACAAAATTGAAAGAACTTATATTCTTTGTGATATATACAGTTGATGTAGATTGTGCAAAAGAACAATTCAGAATTGATTATAATCTAGGTGTTTATTAAAGTAGAACCTCTATAGTTATTGAATTACATTGTCAAGAAGATCAATATTTTTAACCCTCAAATGTAAATGCAAACGTTGAGCTACTTATGGATGACTAAAAAAAATATCTATTGAGTACAGGAAAGGGAGTTTTCGTGCAATATTTTGAGAAAGTGATTGTAAAGACGTGCTGAATTATAGAAAGTAAAATAGATATTTTGTGAATGCATTTGTATTTTTAGAAAATCTAGTGTACATGAAGATGGTGTTAGACCCTTTGCTGCTTTGATTGTAATTTCTGTGTGGGCAGCATGGTTTTTGATTTATACAGATTTAGAAACATTTTATATTATGTGAATAATTTGTTCTTGTACCGTAATGGGCAATTTAGCCATCTTTTTAAATGATATTTTTTAATAATTTGAACTTTGAACCCTGAAGGCTATAATTAGGCAACATTCACATCTATTTTCATCATTCATTGATAGATGAGATGTTCATTTTTTTTTTTTTAAATATTTTAAATCCTAAAGTTAATTATAATTTATATGAAATATTGGATGTTTTAATTTTTTAATTTACAATTGAAGTATAATGAAATTTAGTCAACTTTTGAACATTATTTCTAAAAAATTAGAATCTTTTGGCATATTTTTTGTATGAGATTTAAAATTTATATGTTTACATTATTTAGAACTGCTACGTGTCACATTTTATTTCATCACCTATTTTGAAGTTCATTAATATTTAACATCTACATCCTCTTATTTATTACACAAATCATTAGAATAAATTTTGGTTGAATAGTAAACTAGGAAAGTGACCTATGAAAAGAATCACATGAAAAATTTGACCACTCGTAGATCTTTTTGCTGTCATTTTACTAGCCCCCTTGTCCACATGGTCCTTTTTTTTTATCAACGAGTCACTACAAACTAAAGAATTTTCCAACTAACAATTAAGCATGCATTTTGAAGTACCATAAGAGCAAGCTTGGTTCATCACATTGGTGACAAAACAATTATTTATTTGGATGAGAGACTTTCATTAGATCCCTTTTTAAAATTTATTATGAATTCAATTTTTTAATAAATTACATTGTAAGATTTTTGCCACTTTATGGATACTAAAGTATACTCTTGACTTCATGCAACAAAAAATAATGAGTTGTTAACCTATTCAACTTTATTGATATAAGTAGGATGGTTACCAAAAACAAAATTTATTAGAAAATACATATAAAATATCAACATAAGTCTACTAATTTTTATTTTTAATATTATTGCACAATGATTTTAAGTATTTCACCATCATTATTACAAAATATTTAAAACTTCAAAAAAATACATAAATATTTAATTAATGACAAACAAGCCTTAGAACTACAGTAGTTTGGAGCTTGCACAAGCTCTATTGCTTATTTTTTATTCAATTTTTTTATTCCAAAAGCTGGATTATGGTTGCAAAATGCATAGATGAATTGAACCAAATTATATATATATATATATATTGATAACTATTATAATTAATTAATTGCCATAATTAATTGAATGAAAAAAAAATTGCAAAGGTAAATGCACAAGACCAAGTACTTTGAATGCACAAAGCTCATAATAATTTACATTTATATTTTTACTATTGACACAAATATAGTGTTCAATACATGATACTCCTCCACATTAAAAAGGCTATTATGTAGCATTCTAGAAATTGTATAGCGTTCTAAAAATTTTGTTAAAAAATGTGTTTTTAAATTGTATGAATGTTGTATTGTTATCAAAATATTACAATTATACCAAACGTAATTTACCAAAATTGTGTACATGAAAGGTATGCATAAACCGCCAACGCGGGATCATGCCAACGCCAGGACCATAGAGGCCTTTCTAGGGCAGTATGAGACATACTGCGAAGCCGGAGGTTATTTGGCAAGTGAGGTTATGGTAAGGAGCTTTCCGGCCTTTCTCAAGGAGGGGGCTTTAACTACTTACCTGGCTTGGAAGTAAACTTGGATCAAAGATGTTCAAGTGTTTTGGCTTCAAGTCAAGGAATGAGCATACGCAACTTGGCACAAACCACACCAACACTTACTCGAGGTGACCACCTTAGGGTCAATGCGTATGGGACGCCAAAGCAGCTTGACCAAATTTGTGGAGGGTTACAAAGCAAAGTACCTTCAGGCTAAAGTGTACAAAAATCATGAATTGAGCATGATGGGTTGTTTCTTGGCAGCGCTTGATGAAGTACATGGAGCAAAGTGTAGGAACGCGAGAAGTTCCAGAACATGATGATGGAGTTGTTTGACTTAGTCATTCGACTCGGAGATGCACGAGATGTCACGAAATCATCGAAAGTGCTGACCGGCGGTAGCAGTGTTGAAGACAAGGGTTTCCAAAGCGATCACAAAAAAAAGTTCCACAAAGAAAAAGGGGAGGCGCAGTACGGCGCTAGAGAAGGTGAAAAACACGCTCCAAAGAAGTCCAAATGGAACAAAGAGAAGGTCAACCTGAAATAAGCAAAAAAAGGGGGTTTTGTACTTTGAATGTGGGGAAAGCGGACATATGAGTCGCGACTGCCCGAAGAAGAAGGGCAAGAATAAGCCAAGTGCAGTAAGTAAGGTCGAACCTAAAAGAGCAATTGTTGAGACAATTGCGGATGAAAAAATTGGAAGCTCGAACGCCAAAGAGGTTAGTAAACTTTGTGTTGTAAGGACGGCTCCGCCGCCTTTCAAGAGAAGAATAAAGGTAATGAACGCGTTGGGACTAAGGCAGATGGTGCGAGAGAGAGGATTTGAGGTCTCTATCTCTACCATCAATCCGGGAGCCGAGAGCTTGGTATATTTGTGGGTCAAGGTTAAAGGTACTCACGTGGCTTTGTTGCTTGATACATGTGCCACCAACTCGGTCTTGACATCGCGGTGCGCAGAGAAGCTGGGGTTGGTGACAGAAGACATGGCGTTGCCCGTGAAGATTAACTTCGGGCAAGGAACGTCAACGGCGACTCAAGTGGCAATAAGCGTCCGATTCAGCTTGGGCGAAGCAAAGTTTAAGGAGGACTTCACCATCTGTGAACTTGATGGAGTAGACGGTATGTTAGGCAACACCTTCTTAACATACTACGGAGTGGAAATTAGGCAGAGATCTAAACTTCAAGCAGTGGCTGTAGATGACAAAGGAAGGCCTAGGTCCTTGAATATGTCAGAAAACCGGGACTAATTAGTGTAGATGTTAACTTGTGTTTGGTGAGCCAACTCTATGAAGAGTATTTTGTAATAGTTTTCCGAGAGTCTACTTCTCTTTCTAGCTCTACGGAACTTAACATGAATAAAGTTGAATCTAGGGCTGATTCAAAGAGATGCCAAAATCTTCTCAAAGTGTTGAGTGAGTTCAAAGATGTTATAATGGATGAATTGCCAATTGATCTACCCCCGAGAAGGGAGGTGGATCATAAGATTGAATTGGAGCCGGATGCGGAGCCGCCCAACAAGGCACCATATAGACTTAATCAAGTGGAATTGGTGAAGTTAAAAAGACAAATCACAGAACTACTAGCACGGATCTATTTAAGGTCAAGCAAGTCTCTTTTCGGGGCGCCGATGCTATTTGTGAGTAAGAAAGATGGTCAACTTAAATTGTGCATCAATTATTGGGTTTTGAACAAAGTCACAATCAAGAATGACTATCCACTATCTCGAACGGACGATCTAATGGATAGGTTGGCTGAAACTAAGTACTTTAGCAGGATAGATCTAAAGTCAGGATATTATCAAATCTGCATAAGTGAAGCGGACATATCCAAAACGGCAATGCGAACTCAATACGAGTTGTACAAGCTCTTGGTCATGCCATTCGGGTTGTATAATGCATCGGCAACGTTCACCATGATAATGAACTCGGTGTTTCATGAAATGCTAAATAAATGTGTCATTGTGTATATCGATGACATTCTAGTCTTTTCTGAAATCGAGGAACAACACGCATGCAACGTGGCTAAAATACTTGCCAAGTTGCGTGAACATAAGTTGTACGTAAACGCAAAAAAGATTGAATTCTTCCTGAAGGAGTTAAAATTTTTAGGGCATATCTTGAATGGGGAGGGAATCTAATCAGATTCCAAGAAGATAAAAGTGATTGTGGAGTAGAAGGTTCCACAAACCCAGAAAGGGATTAAATTGTTCTTGAGATTGGCGAACTACTATTAGAAGTTTATTAAGAACTTCTCGAAGATAGCATGACCACTCTTAGATTTGCTCGTGAAAGAAGGCAAAGTACTTAAGTGGAATGCAGAAGCAGATAACGCATTCCAAGAACTTAAAAACCTTCTCTCCTCTACGAACGTACTCAAGTACCCGAAGTTTGGAAAACCATTCAAAGTGCATACGTATGATAGTGACTTCGCAATTAGAAAAGTTATAATGCAAGAAGGACACCCGATCGCGTACGAGAGCCAAAAGTTGATTGGGTGCCAACTGAGGTGGCCAACCCACGAGAAAATACTTTTTGCGATAGTGCATTGTCTAAAACAATGGTGACACTACGTTGGAGGTTTGAAGACAAAGGTCTTCACAGATAATATTTTCCTCAAGTATTTGGATTTGAAGGCGCAGGCAATGACTAAGGAACTGCGATGGTACGACACCATCGTGTCTATGGACGTTGAAATTGATCCACAAACCAGGACGGGACAACTTAGTGTCAGATGCGTTATGTCGAAAAGAAGAGTGATTGACATTATTCTTCATGATGCTAGTGGAGCATGAGGATAAAGATGATGCACGACGCTTCTTCCACCAAAGAGTAAGAAAAAAAATGGTAGAGGGTCCGAATGCAATCACTTATAACCGTCTTCTAAACGGACGGAAAGACTTGGTGATGGACCCAGTCGTATTGAAGAGAATCCATCAGGTGAAGAGAAGAAATGGGCTACATTATTTTAAACAAACCCACCTCTACATACTGAATGAAGTGCTCAATAAAGAATTGCTACATGACTATCATGACACTCCAATGTCGGGACACAAGGGTGTAGTTCCAACACTAGCGGAGTTGAAAAAGCAATATTTCTGGCCCTTGATGGAAGAAGACGTAGAGGATTACGTCAGATCATGCACAAAGTGCCAGATAAGCAAGCATAGCACTTAGAAGAAGGTGGGCAAAGTACTACCACTACCTATCCTAGTAAGACCGTTTCATTCGATCTCGATGGACTTTATGACGGGGATCTCGAAGGTCAGGAACGTGCACTGCATATTTGTAATAGTATGTAGGTTGTCCAATTAGGCCGCGTTTATCCCGCGTCCAAAGAATTATACGGCGCAATTAGTGGCGCAGCTATTTTTTCAACATTTGGTTTAGTCTCAACTAATTTTACAAATCAATTTTAATAAAAAAAAGATAGTGAATAAAATTTGTCCAGTTGAATGAACTATCAAAAAATAACATTTGTGAAACAGTCAAAGTGTCGTGTCACTCTGCATCGTTTATAGAAGATGTCGTAAACTACAAGCACTACAACACACACATACTTCAAAGCAAATTTACACAATGACAAAACATAAATGAACAACCATCAAATATAAAAAAACAACAATGCTTGATGTTTGTGTGCAGCTAGCATTATCTACATTTTTGCGGTCATGAAGGGGGTTGTCTTCGATTTGATATTTAGTCGACGAGCCCCGCGCATTCACACGACGTTGAAGGACGCACATTGTGATGACAACCATGTAACTGCGGTGATTTTCTAAACTTGATTATATCATATTCGTATCTTGAGAACTTGAAAAGGACGCTAAATGGATGTATTTATTGTTGATCACATTCCAGGTGGTAGTTGCAGATGACAAAAACATCAATGAGCTCAAGTGTTACAAAAGGAGGCCAAAAAATCTTGAAGAAATGAAACGACCTTCTTCCGGTACTCATATTCTCTAATCTTTTTTGTTTTATTGTATACATGTGAATAAAATCTTTCCATAGATGTTTGAGGTTCTCAATGGAAGTGGAGTGCGGAGCCAATGCATTTCGTGTGTCCAAGCATCTAGTAACATTGAGTTGTATCATTACTACTTATCATGCGGGAGTGGTGGGGCCTAAGTTTTTTTGGGTTCCTGACCTGACGTCTTCCGCCTTTTCAAGAAATGGCCTCGTGGATTTATTTTCCACGAATCAGAGTATTGGGGAGTCAATGGTTTTATCCGTGAGCAGTCGGATAAATGTGGGCTTTCAAGCTCGGAGATCATTTTGAGTGCTTGCAAAAGTAGATTGATAGACCACGTTCCACCGTTTATAAGCACCCGCAGAGTGTCGGAGTTGGTTTTAGGATTCAAGTTTGTTTTGTTTTGTTTTGCTGTAACAATAGGCTCGGTTTCAAAAAGTTTCCAATTCTTTTTGTGGGTGTCTGGGTTGGGTAGGTGGTTCCGTCACGAAGAAGGATTCTGAAAAGCGGTCGAGAATGGTAGTGCCACAACTTCACTCGAATCCGAAGTTGAATTGGTGTGAAACTTGTGGTGTTGAAGTACCCACTCACCCTAATTCTTAAAGAGAGTATTATGAGTCCCCTAGCTATTATAGGAAATTAGAAGTGTCTTTGTTACACTCTTTTTTCTTGAGTCACTCCTTGGATTGGGTCAATGACGGGAATGATTATATCTGTCTTTTGTGTAAAAAGAAATTGGTTGTTCACGTCGAAACATTATTGAGACATGTTCAAAAATGTCACTTGGAGTTTACACATCTTCAAATCCTTAAGTCAAACAATGTTGAAGGAGACAAGAACGTCCGTACTTTAGAAGCACCACAAAGTAAGATTTGGCTGTGTGACTTCGCTCAGAAGAACATGAAATTGACTGCACAATTGGACTTTTACCAAAAATATAGTAGCCCTTGTAGAGTTGTAGAGTCTGGTCCGAACCCGCGAACAATTTTTGAATTGATTCATGATGTGTTCACACAGGAGAAACTCCATATGATGTAGGGGGCAGCGGATTATTTGGAAAAAAAATGGAGATAAGGTGAAATGTTCTGACCTCAAAGACGGTTCTAAAATGTGTGTTTTTGGAATGCGGTGGGCTAGAAGAAACCTACGTTGGTATCGCCATTTGAAAGCAGACTGCTTTGGGCTTTTCAAAGAATTTGTACAATTTGTGTCTTTGAAGTTACGATCTCGTTTTGGAAACGTTTTTGATCATTTGCACAAAATCAAGAAAAGGGAAGATTTCGACGGAGGAGAGGCGTGTATTGAGAATTCGCCATTCACCAGTATCAACATAACGCGCGATCACAATTGCCGCCCACATCTGGATCTCGACGACTATGATGTGGGGTTCATCATATGGGTGCATAAAGGTGAGATTTTGTTATTCTTTATCTCAGTCACCACTTCTTTGAATTCTTTCTATTTCTCATTTATTTTGTTCTTCAAAGAAATGATGATCCAGACTTGATTTTGTGCATATAGGGAAAATTTTCGTTGATGAGCACCCCGCTCTTTTTTCATTTCCCGAAGTGAAGACTTCCTTTCACCCTCGGTACGGTGATGTGATGCTTTTCGCCCCCAAATCAACATATCATTGTACAAGGCGTCTGAAGGCAAAAAACATGCTCGGTCTTGCATTCTTTCAAAAAAGTTCCTTGTTTTGACAACTATCCAAACTACTTCGCGAGGGTCGGACCGAATTCGTTGATAACAAAACAAACGAAAAGATTGTCCAATATTGTGAAGAGTTCTTCGTGAAGAAGAAAGATTATGAGAACAATTGTTGGGAGGGGAAGCTGACGTTGGAGAGGTTCCAATGATGGAAAATTCGACATTGCCTCAAATTTTATCATTGATGCCACTAGAAAGGGTAATGTTTCTTGTTACCTCAACCAAAATTGTCAATCCAATTGCAGGTTCAAAAAATGATTTGACCTTCTCATTTTTAATTTGTTTATTTCATATTTGAACTATGATATGATGAAGATGAACATTTAACAAGCAATTCACCATGTGCAGGCGATTGGGTGGTGAAACTAGGGTGGATAATTTTACTGGGAGAAACATTGCCACTAGTGAAGAGTTCAATTCTAATTACAAATAATTCTTAAAAGTCCACCTTTTGACTTATTGGTACATGTGTAAGATATGAGACTTGGTAGAAAATGTCACCTATTGGTTCTTCTTGTGAGATCAATTATTTTATGATTATGGATGGAAAATTGTAAGTTTTTGTTAAAGAAGTTTGAATTTTTTTTTAAAATAAAAAATAAATGCCAGAGTGTAGAAGGAAATAGGATCATAGACATGTGGTTTGCGATAATGAGATATTGTTTATGCAGTATGTGGGTAAATGTTGAAAATTTGGAATACTACTAAATCATTTTGTATCGCCATTTAGGCACTTCAGTGGAAATGGGGCTAAGAAAAAAATGGTTTGAACTCAATGAAGAAAGCAACATTTGGATATTGAATGCAGAAGTGACGAAGGAAGAAAGTTAGCTTCTGAAAGTGTTTTTTCTATAGGGGTACATAAGTGGTTCGGGAAGTGTTAAGAGAATTAACATGTCAATATAGTGTTGTGATTGACTTGTCCGGATATTGAGCAGATGCAATTTCTTTATAGAGTCACAAAGTAAAGAGTGTTGTCTACAATGTACTTGCATTATGCTTTAGAGTTTGCAGATGATTGAAGAAACTTTTGTTTTCATCATGTACAGAAGTAGTAGTTTATGAAGGTGCCCAAAAAACGCATTGTGAGAATACCTCCAATCCCCCTTGGAAGAGAAAATGTGTAAGTAGGTAGAGTTAGACAATATAATAACGAGGATGAAATTGAATTTCTTATTATTGTAATTGCTGTGAAATATAGAGTAATGAGAGTATAACAATATGGATGTGGTAATTAAGTACCTTTGAGAAGCTATTTGGCAACTACAATGTATTTAAGATGGAAAAGTATGAGAAAAATCATGTAAAAGTGTCATGAAGAGAATTTCACAGGTAATTAATTATATGAGAATTTCCTTGGTGCAGAGGCATCAATGGATTGCATTAAGGCGGGTACCTCCAAAAGCACCAGTGATTGCCATAGTGATTCTTGAAATTCCTATTTTTCCTACCTAGCAAGTGGAAGAAAGTTTGAATGCACTGAAGAATGCAAAGTTTGGATACCTCATGAAAAAGTTATGAAAGAAACAAATTCTGTTTATAAAGCATTTCTTGCACAAATGTATGAAATTGATTTCTAAAATTTTAAGCAAGTGTGGATGACAATTTGAGGAGAATGGCGCATATGGGGTCCTCCTTCACGTATGGTGGAAATTTTACATTAGAAAAAGGAAGTTTCATTTAGGAATTATTAGTGACTGCTATATCAATGTTTGTGAAGTTTTTAATTGCATTTCCATGAATAAAAAGATGTTGCCCAAAATTATTTATACAAAAATCTATACATCTGATATTGTTTTGGACATGCTCTAAAATGGTGTTGGATTATATATATAGACTGAAGTGAAGACTCCACATTGAAGAACTATTCATGTAATTTCAAATTTTGTGTGGCAGAAGAATGAAAGTCTGAATTTGTTTTTGCTAAGCAACGACTTATTCTATGTCGCTTACTATATGACAAATTTTTGTGTTTATAAATGGTCAAGACTAGAAATTGCATTATCCCCTCTTCACATTAATTGAACTTTTTTATGAAGTAAATATTGAAATCATGAATTTAAACTCTAGTTGGAAAATATGCTCTTCAATGAAAACTTAATACAACACATTGCAAATGCATAGATTGCCTATGAAGTTGTCATATAAGAATGGAAGAACTCTGTGGAGAGTCCTTGTAGTCAAAGCTACTTCCATTTTGCAGGAAATATGAATTGTCAAAATCAACAAAAAAAATGTTGCATATTTCACCAACACTTACGTAATTGACATCTACATGTTAAAATGGTCAATAAGGTATCTATATCAATATAAAAGTGCTGAAATTCTGTTGATTTGGACATCCATTCCTAGTAGTGTTTTTACTTTTCTTTTAGGTCTTCTTTGGCATACTTATCTACACTTTTTCTATTTGTCTTGGCGTAGTTGTTGTGTACGTACATTTTTTTTTCTCCGACACGTTTTTGTCGTGATTCATTGTTCTTAGATTTTGTCGGCTTGTAGATGCAATGGCACAAGGGAGGAGAGTATATTATGAAGAACAGAATTGTGAGCAATTTGGATTCCCATCACCAAGTTTTGGCAACAATGATGAATTGGGGTTAGGGTTTAGAGAGACTGAGAACTTGGAAGAACAAGTTAGGTCTCCGGGAATACGGCATGGGGATGGTGGAGGGAGTGTATGTATCGAAACAAGTGAACGGAGGTTAGAAGATCGTCAACGTGGTGAAAGAAGTCAAGGATTTAGAATGCAATGTAGTGGCAATAGAGGGCGGCGCGGCCCTGGATGTGGTGACAATAGAGGACTGCGTGACCTTGAGCGCAACCATCGTGGCCGAGGCCGTGGTGGTGAAAACTCTTTAAATTCACAAAGTAGCCGCGGAGATGATGTGAGAGAAAAATCACCTTATTCTGAAGGTGAGCATTACAATTTGAGATCTGAAAACTCAAACTTCCAGTTAGTGAGTGTTGAAGTGCCAGGGATTTGTGGTCGTGGGCGAGGGTCCTTAACAAAGTCGAAGCGTAGAGCTGGAACAAAGCAAAGTGGTGGATCTTTTGCTGCAAAGGGGAAGCATTTTGGGGTGGAAGAGGAACAACAACTTACTAGAAGTATGCTCACCGAAAGTCAACATCCGATTATAGGTAATCAACAAAAAAATGATGCATTTTGGCAGCGCATTTGTGATCATTTTAATGCAAATGCTCCTAATAGTGAGAAACCTTTACGTTCATTAGAAAGTAAGTGGGGCCAAATCAAGCATGATGTTGGAAAATTCATTTCCGCGCACTTAGCAATTCAGAGATTGAAGCCAACAGGTACAAGTCATGTTGAAATTATTCTTTTAACAAAGGAATTATATGGATCAAAACACCCAAAGAATTTGGACTTCACTTTTGAGCATTGTTGAGTTTTGGTGTGTGATTTTTTCCGTTGGGCTGATGATTGGGTTACCATGAAACAAACAAGCTCTTCTAAAAGGAAGGCCGTGTCTTTTGAGCATGAGTTTCATGGATGTACCCTTGATTCTGGTTCTGCTGTTGAAGAACTGAATGCCATATTAAGAGATCGTCCCCAAGGAATAAAGGCCGCAAAGTTGATTCAAAAAAATAAAAAAGTTGGAGAAGAGAGGTCAACATGCTCAGGAAGAGACTACCAAAATTCTAACAGATGCCACTCTTTGGAAGACTAAGCTACTTGCGGAACAGAACCTGCTTATTCTCATGACAACTCCAGATTCGTAAGTCACCAATCCAGTTCCACAAGAATTTATGCAAATTAGGCAAGAAGAAGAGTTAGAGAAGCTTTTGGAGCATAGAGCACAAGATAAATTATTGAAGGCTCAAAGACTAACAAGGGATGAGGCCAACCGAGCTGCAGAAATGAAGGCAAATAAAGAAGCGACAGCAATTCAAGAAAGGGACCTCATGGAGACTGCTAGATAGATGGCAGAAAGACAACGGGCCTTCACAAATAACGAAAATGATGAGTATGAAAACTTACCGGACGGACAAGGAGACCAGTTTGATGAAGACAACATTATACCAAGCACACAGTTTGGAGAAGATGAAAGGGAAGAACAAGTGCAAGGATACTTTGGCGGTGGCTACAAGTTTAGGGAAAACATCATTGACCTTGGAGATGATAACATCATAGAAGATAGTGTGCCTCTTGTAAGTGACACAATTCAAGGCACAGGGAGGCAACTACTTCGTGGCGGTAGCCAAAGCTTTCAAGGAGAGAAT
Organism: Neckera pumila; assembly: GCA_963969595.1. NCBI lineage: Eukaryota > Viridiplantae > Streptophyta > Bryopsida > Hypnales > Neckeraceae > Neckera > Neckera pumila. Next base: position 15,480,323 of record OZ018411.1, on the reverse strand, counting down.
GGCTATATTGGCAGCACAATTTTCGAGAATGGAGTGTTTGGAACGGAGGCAATGGTGTCCCAGGTGGATCAAATCGCAATTCCACATTTTTCCAAGGTGCACCAATTCTAAATTGAACACCTTATTCTATATATTAAATGCAAAGTACTATGTCTTAGACTTGTTTTCTGTACATATAGTTTTTTGTGGGACCAAAATATTATTTCTATATTACCAAGCAATAGAATGTCAATGTCGTGTGCTACATTTCAAATAGCTTCTTTTTGCAATTGTATTATATGATTGAGGAATGCTATACATTTTTCTTATTTTCAAGTGTAGCTTACTCAACCAAATTCTGCTAACAAGGATTGTATTGAGCTGGAACTTTCTCACGGCCAATTCAATAGTTTTTGTTTAAAAAAAGTGGCTAAAATCATCCTACATGTCACTGACAATTTATGTTTTAGATTATTTCCCATATTTGGATGCAAGGACTCATGTAGAAAGAGGAACAGGTCTTTCTAGTAGACAACAAGACTTGGTTGGAAGTGTGTATGCTAGAGGTGATTGTAATAGTTTTGAAAACATGGATCAAATTGATCCCAACATGCCTATTATATGGCATGTGTTAGGCTCTAAAGGTCACAGTAGTCAAAGTGAAGTACCAACCCAAGCAATGCATAGTGAACACAATCTGCAAGAAGAGCAAGTGAATATTAGCTTAACTCTTAGTGGCCAACACTTGTACTAGAAAATATGACACCCCAATTGAAAAAAAATTCTACTACTTCCTAAAATGTATTTCCATGACTACTTCAAAGATTATTTCTCCTTTACAATTGAAACCATCATGCAAGTCGCATAGAAAAAAGTTCCAAACCAATCAAATAAAAAAACGAAATAACTTAACAAATTTTTTTATAAAATAACCCAGTAGATGAAAAAGATTTGCATCCAAAAACACACTTTACACTTATTAAGAATAGATATAAAAGAGCTTCAGGTGAGCTTGATATGTGGTTGACAAAGACTTGAAGCACACTTGAAGCACATTTCCAATATCCACACTATGCTTGGACATGCTTGAGATGTGCTTAAGGTTTACCCTAAACACACCTCAACCACACTTCAACCACACTTCCAATAATGAAAGTGCCATAAAATCAAAAATCATCCAAACACTGAAAAAATACATGAAAATTTTAAAATTAGACTAAAAATGTTTAGATGTGCTTGTTTAGGTGTGCTTGTTTAGGTGTGCTTGTTTAGGTGTGCTTATGGTCCACCTCAAGCACGCCTCAAGCACACTTGCATTAATAAAATTGCCTTGGAAAATAAAACATCAAAAACTTAAAAAAATTAATAGAATTCAAAATTGGACCAAAAATTCTTAGGTGTGCTTGAGGTCTTCTTGAGGTCTACCTCAAGCACACCTCAAGTGCACTTCTACTAATGAAAATGCCTTGAAAAAATAATCACATAAAAATTAAAAGAGTTTATTAAAATTTTAAAGTTGGACTAAGAATGTTTGGATGTGCTTGAAGTGTGCTTGAGGTCCACCTCAAGCACACTTCCACTAATGAAATTGCCTTGAAACAAAAAATCATCTATAAATGAAGAAAAATTTCAAAATTTCAAAATGGGACTAAAAATGCTTGGGTGTGCTTGAGGTGTACCTCAATCATACCTCAAGCACAATTCCACGAATGAAATTGCCATGAAAGAATAAATTGCCTAAAAATAAAAAAAAATTATCATCATTTAAAAATAGGACTAAAAATTATTGGTTGTGCTCGAGGTGTGATTGAGGTATACCTCAAGCACCTCTAAAGCAAACTTCCTTCATGAAAATGCCTTGAAATGCCACTAAAAATGTTTGGATGTGCTTGAGGTATGCTTGGATGGACCTCAAGCACACCTCAAGCACACCTCAAGCACACCTCAAGCACACTTCCACTAATGAAATTGTCTTAAAAAAAAAATCATTTAAAAAAGAAAAGAAAAAATCAAATTTCAAAATGGGACCAAAAATGCTTGGGTATGCTTGAGGTCTACCTCAAGCACACCTCAAACACACTTCCACTAATAAAATAGTCTTAAGAGAATAAATCACCTACAAATTAAAAAAATTTGTTATAATTTCAATAGTGAACCATAAATGCTTGAATGTGATTGAGGTGTTTTTGAGGTCTATCTCAAGCACTCTTCAAGCACATTTTCACTTTTCAAATTACCTTGAATTAGAAAAGTAATTTTAAATTAAAACATTTTATTAAAAATAACAATTGAAATCATAAAATGCTTTAAATGTTCTTCAAGTAGATCTCAAGCACATCTAAAGTATATGCCTACTATTTTCATTGCATTAGAAGAAAGCCAAAAATAAATTCAAGTTTAAAATAAGTAATTAAATATACTTGAGGAGTGCTTGAGGTCTATTTCAAGCACACTTCCAGTACATTTTCACTATCCAAATTACCTTAGATTTTAAAAAATAATTTTAAATTGGAATCTTTTAATAAAACTACCAAAAAAAATCATAATGTGCTTGAAGTGTGCTTACAATACACCTCAAGGACATCTAGAGTATATTTCTTCTATTTTCATTGCTTCGAAAGGAAGACAAAAATATTTAAAAAATATTTAAATTTCAAAAAAATTATTCAAGATGCTTGAAGTGTGCTTGAATTCTACTTTAAGCACACCTCAAGCCCATTTCTACTATTCAAATTACCTTAGATTATTAAATCAATTTAAAATTGAATTCTTTTATTAAAAATACCAAACCAAATCATAATGTGCTTGAAGTTTGCTTAAAGTACACCTCAAGCATATGTAGAGTGTTTTTCTTCTATTTTCATTGCTTTGAAAAAAAGCCCCATCCAAAATTCAAATTTCACACAAATAATTCAAAATGCTTGAAGTATGCTTGATGTCTACTTCAGGCTCTCTTCAAGCACATTTCCACTATTCAAATTACCTTGGATTATAAAAACAACTTTAGATTAAAATCTCTCATTGAAAATTTTAAAAGTAAATCATAAAATGCTTGAAGTATGCTTGAGGTAGACCTCAAGCACATCTACCATATATTTTTACTATTTTCATTGATTTCAAAATAAAAAATCTAAAGAAAATAAAATCCACTTTTCAAGATTTCAAATATAACTAAAAGTGCTTGAAGTGTACTTGACGTGTGCTTGCCCCCACTTCAAGCACACCTACTATTCATTTCCATTACTGTCATTGGTTTTGAAGGAAGAAAAGTTAAAAAAATAAAAAACATTTTTCAAAATTCAAAAGTACAACTAAAATTGCTTGAGGTGTGCTTGAGGTCTACCATAAACTCATCTCAAGCAAATTTCTACTATTGAGATTTTCTTCTATTACAAAAAATCTTAATTTGAAATTTTTTTGGTTTAAGAATTAAAATTAAGTAAGAAAGTGCTAAAAGTGTGCTTGTACTATGCTTGAGGTTTATTTCAAGCAACCCTCAAGCACATTCTTATAATTTTTGTTGTATTTGAATTTATGAAGAACAAACATAAATTTGTTTTAGTTTATAATTGAAGTGGTGGAAAACAAAGTGTTTTGAATGTGAACTTTAAGTTAATTTGAAGGATTTTTTCTTTGTTTGCATTGCATTCAAAGTAAAAATTTAATAAACTTTTTTTTTGAAAAATCTTTATTTCAAATTTATAAAATAGAAAAATTGAGGTTGAGTTGTTGTTGAAGTATGCTTGAGGTCTATCTACATGTTTTTGGTATTTTTGTTTCATTTGAAATTTGCAGATTAAATTTTATTAGATATATTTTTTCACTGTGTGTTTTATGTATGCTTAAGGTCTCTTAAACACACTTGTTTATTTTTCAATTTAAAAAAAAAAAATTCTAGTAAATTTTTTGGAAGGTTTTTGATTCAAATAGAATGAGAAAAGTAATGGTGTGCTTGAGATAAGCCTTTCACCTTATACCTCAAGCACACTTATCAAATTTCAAAAAAATTTGAATACAACTTTTATTTTGACTTATGATTGAAGTGGAATGAGAGAAGTAAAGTGTGCTTGAGCCGTGCTTGAGGTAGACATTTAGCACAGCTCAAACACACTTTTATAACAAAAATTATCACAATTTTCCAAATTAGATTTTTAAATTATCATTAATACAATAATACAGAATGAAATAACTTAAATGTGTTTCATGTGTGCTTGTATTTTTTTTAATGTAATTTTGAATATAATTTCTGTGCCCAATTTCTCTTAAATATTAAGATCGGGCCTAGTAATTTTAAACCCTCCTTGACTTGCTCACATCTTCCTTTTTCAATTTTGTTTTTCTGTGCATTATCATTGCACCTACAAGTGGACCAAACTTGAAAAGAAACCCGACAAGCTGTATCTCAAGAGAATATATGTACATAGTCAACAACCGGGGCAAGGAGCTGGGACGGGGCACTACCGTTCTCGGAGCCATTTGCGCCGTGACCGGCAACTTTCTGTCCTTCCCCTGCTCGCGGTGGCTTACTTTTTCTTGACTGGCCCCGCCCGAGCCCCGGGCTGGGAGCTCCCCCGTGAATGGGTGGCGATGCTCTTAAGACCTTGTTTAGCAGCCTAAGGACCTATTGTCTTGACCTTGTGAACTAAGCTATTGATTCTAGTTACTTTTTGAAATTTTGATAATCTCATTAGTCAATTAATCATGACAATTTTAACCTCTATAGTCCCTTGACTATGTTTTCACCGAAAACACTTGAAAAATGCCATTTTTAGTACAAGTACCCAATTTTTGAAAAAAAACTTTTTTTGACACATGTAACCATAGGATCTTGTTGTATGCTGACTTGAGAACATGTGATAAAAATTTCAAAAATTTCCACTGCGTGGATTGCAATTTATTAGCATTCAAATTCATTAAAACCATTTTTTGGGCCCTGCAAAAAATAGGGCAATTGCACTTCACGAGCTCACTTTTTGATGAAAAAATATCTAAAATGATGGTTCTTCTTTGAATTCATTTTCCTAGACAAGTTGGCTACATGCTTGAAATTTTTCACTTCATTTGGAATTGTACAATATACAGGAAAAAGAATAGTAAATAGACAGCAGTAGAAAATGATTCAAAATACTAAATTGTTAAGAATTTAATTATGGAATTGAAAAAGCCAATCCCAATTGTTGCAATGTTGTAAACAATCTACATCCTACAATTTTATTTTTTTCAAAAAATATTGAAAATTGAGTAAGATAAAGGACTTCAAAGTTTATTTTAGAGTAGAGAATCCATAATTGCCCGCAAACAAAAAGTCCTCATAACTTTTGACTCATTGATCAAAACGGTATGATTCAAAGCTTTCTATGTATATATAACTCTAGAAACCAATTTCAAAATTTTTGTTTTTAAGAAAATTGTTTTTTCTAATCTGCCTGGACTGCCCAGTATAGAAAAAAAGTAACATTTTAGACCATAACTTTTGACTCACATTTCCAAATGTCATGAAATTTAGTGTATAAAAAATATTATCTTTGTCTCCACCTTCTATTAAAATTTGTGCCAAAAATATGGAAATCCCTAGTCACATGTACCTGTCCAAAATTTCTTACGTAAATGACTATTTAACCTCTCAAATTTGTAAATGACTATTTCTTGAAGTAAAGAATTAGAGTGTTTTAGACACTCCATACTTCTAGGCAGGCCCCTCACTATATTGATACATCACAAAGTTTAGACCCTACGGTTTGTCAACAATTATCACATGTGGTTATTGTTGTTTCATGAACTCTCATGCTAATTACAATTTATTGCATCATTACGATGCAATAACAATGCAAAGTAATGCACTATAATGATGCAATAAATTGTAATTAATGTGCAAATTTATGAATCAATGATAACAACATGGTAACTGTTGACAAACCATAGGGTCTAAACTTTGTGATGTAGGAACTTCTACCAAATACCATTCAAACCTTTTGTTATGAATTTTTTCTAAAAAAATACGATTAAAACCAAACAAAAATGGAAAAAACAAAAATCTCAAGACTAGAATGCCCACTTGATCCCCTACCATTTAATAGCCTCTCAATTGATAAACAAAATAGACATACCATATTCTTTATATACAATCTATTTCAATCTCTATTTATCAGAGCCAGATCACACAGGTCTAGGATATTCATAACTATTTGAACTTGTTCAATTCCATCGCTATATTATTCATAAATCTAGTATCGAACCTTGCCATACCATACTTAGCTTCTAGCAGTATTGATAATATTACAAGAAATGGACTAATATAATCCAGAAAGTTCTATGCCAAAGATATTAGGCTTATTATAGTAATATAGTCTAAGCATTGACAAATCAAATTAACATCATTTCCTTACTCCTAAAATAAATATAATTTTAAAACAAGGAACAACTTCACATCATGGAGAAGTTTTTGAATTTTTTTGAGAAGTCATGGACCTCACCTGTGCCCATTCCACAACAAAAGAATCGGTTGGATTGTTAGTGAGGAAAAATCAAGTGTCTCTAGCCCATAGCGCATGTTATAGCTGTCACCAGAATACAATCAAAACTACTCATGCAAACCAAAGGCTAAAACTAAAATTGAACCTGAAAAGTAGGCTGAAACTATAACTAAAAATACAAGGCTAAAACTACAACTGAAACTGAAAATAAGTCAAACATTATGCCGTGCTTTGTGAGGGATCCATTGAAAATTGAAAATTACCACTAGCAACACTATAAGAAAACCATGTTTTTGGCTGTGTTTTACCTTTAACGCGCGATGTCCGATAAAACATGAAGATTTCAAAGGAAAATTTGACTCGACAAGGTAGATTTTTGTGGACGTTGCAGAGAACATTGGTTTTTTACTATAAATCTAAGATGATGTTATCATTGACGCTGATGTTGTATTTGACATGATTGAAATTATGTTGATGTTGTTTGGGCCGTCCAAAAAAACATAGACTGCCAAGTCAGCAAATAGGTCCATTTTGTCTATGGAAAAATTAGTAAAAATTACTACGGGCAATGATAAAATGTTGACCATATTAAAAAATTTAGGGGAAGGGCAACCACATGGCATACTTTGCAAAAAAAGGATAATGGATGGATGTGCACCATGGATGAAAAGAGATGGTCTTTATACTGTAAGGTGGTAGTGTAGGTTGATTTTTTTCAATGGATGAACCATTGATGAATTCCTATAGGTTTAAGTTCGTTTGCAGGGAGGTATGTTAGCACTATGGTAATTTCTAAAGGGAAATCTAATCAATCCTAGGATTGTGCACAATTGAGGTTTTAGCCTATTCCTTCTCAAGCAAATACAATAGATAGACTATTTTTATTACAATTAAAACTAAGGCTGGAAATTTATCAATTGGATGTGAATCTATCGATTCAACTTTGTGCACAGGCTTCCATGATCGCCTCACCAACTGCTGGTACAGTCTCTATGGATCATCTCGCTTAAGTAGCCGGCACCAACTATTGATTCTCCTTAGCATCGATTTCCTTTAGCTTTTCCTCAATTGAATCTTCTTTTTTAATATTTACCATGGCAATCTCTTCCATACTCTTCCATATCGACTTTGAATAACCCAATTGATGACAGAATTTACACTTCTTCAAATTTATTTTAGAAGACTCTCTATTCTATTTAATTTTACTCGTCCCTCCAGTTCTTTTAATATCACCTATAAGATCAATCTCCATAATTCCCTAGTCTTATTGTTTCTATAGATTAACCGCCCAATTTGAATCATAAAGCATTCAATAGCATTAAGCTTAAATACCATTGATACATACCATACATCCAGCCCATACGCAATTGATAAAACAATTGAGGACTACATACAGACAGGCATTCACATCAAGTCATAACTATAGAAATTCCTCACATGATTAAATTCACAAACTCCACCTTCAGCACCGCACACAATTGATTCAACTTCACTTCCAGCACATTCTCAATAACAATCAAACACAAACTATAGAACACTAGCATCTTTACATACATGCATACATACTCCAGTTACAATTGAATTCTGCCTTCCATTACAATTAAAATATTACAATAGATCTCCCAGTCTCAACTACCACGATGATTACAATTGATTCCTCTCACCGACCCTAACAGCACAATAGAATCACTTCTCGCTCACATACAATCTCTGAGTATGCTATAAATCTCAGCTCCTGGATTTCATCTTCGCCACACAATAGATTCTTACAACCATACCACTACACTCCGAAGAATCTATCGACTCAGTACAATAACCACAAATACTCAAACGATAGAAACAAAACACCATGATTACACTCAAGCAGACAGAACTCCAATCAATTGCGCCCAACTGCCAACCTCACCACTGCAGGAGCTCTGGATCGCTTCTCCAGACTGGGAATCAGCCTCCTTGCACAATTGGTTTTCACCCGGTTCTGATGGCCAACCAACTCAACCACCTCAATAGATTACACCCCTTCCATCCACTGCTAGCATCTATAGATGAAATCCCTAATAAATCTCAAACTAACCAGTAACTATAGATGATTAACCCTAAAGCATCGTAATACAATAGAAAGTTGGTAGAATTACCACTACAAAATAGATTTCCACAAAAAAATTATAGTGCTAAGACTACAAGTAGGAAGTGAAACAATCCATGAGGAATATGTAAAGGAAGAGTTGTGTTCAATGTAAAATGTCTGAAATAACATGCTCCAGATGTCTGAAAGAACATCTACATGTATAAACAATGTCTAGACGTCTAAAACAATGTCAAAACTTACAATGGTTAAGTTCCCATATTCTAATTCTTCCATGTCTTTTGTCTCACCTTGGACGGACAATGCAAATAAATAGGACCTCTTAATCCTTCATTTTCATTAACTTTTAATGAATGAACTCCTTCATTTTGCCATCAAAAATTCTCTTGATGGTAGATGGTAAGTTCTATTTAATTCTTGATGAATTCTTGTCATTTTTATTGTTTTTTTATTTTTTTATTTTTTTAAATAATTTTTTTTCTACTGACCTTGTCCTATAGATACAGTATGCAATAATTGATGTCTCAAAAAATGTCTAAGTAGATGCTTAAATTGACATTTAAAAAAACAACATTAAAATTTTTTAAACAACATAAAAGTATGCTGACAAAGCATGCCACGTCAGCTATTGGCAGATCCATGTCACTTTTCCCTTGGTCCACGTCAACAACAAATCGGATGAAATTTTTTCCTATGTGGCACTGTCCACCCACATGGCGCTTACGTGGAGCTGAGTTGTCCGCCAAATGGCACACTTTGGGGATCTTGAATAAACATGTCATGTGTGATGTCAAAAAAAAACAAGGCCAAATTGGGCATGTTTTGTGAAAACAACAAACGTTTTTTGCTTGTTTTCCGTGACGCAATTTTAGGTGACATCTACGTTGACTGTTAGACATGTTTTTCTGGACATCAAATGACGTTTTTTCAGACATCATAAAAAAGGCCAGTTTCTTATAGTGCAAAATCGGAACTGCTTTGTTACTATTATATAAAAGTTTGCTATGAAATGCTCAAAACTCCACAACTTGGTAAGCAAGGTCAAATTGGAGAAAGGAGAGGCACAAAGGCTTCACAAATTCAGTTTCTATTCTTTCTATTCAATGTTACCCTCTAAAAGCCTGTTGTCCCTTTCGAGGACAAATGCATTTTTGGGCAGGTACCTACAGGTTGAAATTTTCTCTTGATTTTTTGGAACTTTTTTTGGAGGTAGAAAAACTGATTAGCTTCATAAAAATATATTTTTTTCATAATCGGTGCTCGGGAACAAAAGTTATGACCAAATAAGCTCAAAACAGGGGACGGTAGGCAGCAAAAAAATTTGCACTTTTTTTTTTTTTTTTCTTAGTATTATTTTTTTCATAAATTATATATTTGTCTATCTAAAAAGCTTTGATTCATTTCATTTGAATTTGTTATGAGAAAGTTATGGCCATTCTTGTTTTTCGGATAGTTAGAGCATCTTTTTGAAAAAAATAACTTGTAGGATTCACTTCTAAATGCAATTTTTCAAATTTTTCAAATGTTTTTTTTTTTTGCATGGTTAGATTTACTTGCTAGAACAATCTCACCATTGGGATTAGTGCATTTTAATTCCGTCTAAAATATATGAATATTTTAGATTTTCCTTCTATCTTGTACCTACTTTTACTTAACAATTTTTTCAATAATGAAAATTAAATTTTTTTGCATTTCTTTATTTTGGGTAGATTTTCAACTCAATTTTCCACCATAAACATTTAAAGCTCAAAACTCTGTAGTATAAAAGTTTTATGTTAAAAATGTTCAAAGTCAAAAAATCCAGTCCCACAATGTGATGAAAAATCTGTTTTTTTCACTTTAAACATAGATATCTTGCAACTTGTCTGGTCAAAAATTCTGAAATTTTTTCCACACATTTTTGTACTAGTTAGGTGTAAGATCCTATGGTTAGATGTGCAAAAGAAATATTTTTAATTTTTTTTCACTCTTTGCTAAAAAAATGGCAGTTTTGGGTGTTTTGGGGCATAAAAAAGGCCTTGGGCCTTTAGGGATTAAGGCAAAGCCATAATTTGTCAAAGCTTGACCTATGGGCATAGAACTTGGTAAAGTCTCTAGCTGTCCAAATTTCAACAAACTTCATTAAATCTCAATCCTTCTAATGAAATTGTATTAATTAAGTGAGGGTGCACCAAGCACTAGGGCTATAAATTTAAAGCTGACCAAATCTATTTACAGACTTCCAATGCTTTTAATCAAATGAGATTGCATACCCTTTAATATTATTAATAAAATATCTAATACAAAGATAACTATTAGTCCAACAACAAACTTGATAAGACAGTCAACAACACTGAAAATTCTGGAAGGTTATTGAGCATTCAAGAAGGAAGGACTTTGAAGTTTGACTGAGAATGTGTTGGAAGAGAAATCCATCCTTGTCAGTTACTCTTCAACTATTAGATCCCAATGTCTTTCCCTTGACGCGCCACCTTAAAAAATATCAATACCGTTGTCGTATGCGCAATCTAGGCGTAAGTATCTTTAGCCACAATGTTGTGCTAAAATGACACGAGTTATCGTCCCAAGGAATTCCAAGATGATGCTGCACATTTCAAGTTTCCGGATTCTCTTTTCTCCTCAATCCAATCACCTACTCACTCGTTTTCGGAACTTTTAACTATCCGGAATTCAATCCGAATCCGGTTTCACCCAGAATCCGTTTTACACTTCCAAATCAATATGGTTTCTTTCACCTCTGTTTCACCCTCACAGGGTCCACTTTGATCTTTCGAAGGGTAGGGACTTCACCACTTTGGTTCTCACACTCACTAAACTTGACAAACACAAACAAACACCCAAATATTTAAAGGAGTTGCAACAAGGAAAGAAGATCCGGATCCTCACAACTTCCTAGACACCCAATCCGGAAAGCAGGTCACTCAGGACTCAATCCACTCCTTACTACAACGACAGATCACAGGGTTCCGGAATCTATCGGGGGTTGTTTGTTAAGTGCCAGACCGTTCCGAGGTTGGCAGACCTTCCGGGAGAGTGGCGACTTCCTCTGGACGGACGCTTACCGCCGCACGGGTTGACAGCCGGACTCGCTTCCACTACTCAATCAACCAGATCACCGTTACGGTAATTTAAAGGCGCTGTGCACTTTTACTCAGTCAAGAATCTAACACTGTCTCAAATGTACCTTTCAAATGAAACCGACTACCCAAGATCCGGATTCCTCCTCACCCGTCTTCCCTCACACTCTAGTACAGTCACAAACATTCAGACCAATACTTGAACACGAAGATGAAAATCCGAAAGCTCACTGAGCACTTAGATTAAAAGAAAGGAATGGAATACAAAGTGAAAATCTTCTAGGAGGGAATCCCATCACAACAAGCTTGCTAGCCCTTAAAAACCCATAAAAAGCCAACACATAAAAGCCAAAAAGCCCTTGGAAATCCGGGCAGCTAATCAAAGAACCACCCAAAATACCCGGAAAATCTACTACCGGCTCATTCTAAAAATAAATCTGGAACCAGGATCCCAAGCGCAGAAAACCCGTTCCGGAACTAGAGTTCCAATCCTAATCAAAAATCAAAACATCCTAACTAACTACTTCTTCCGCGGCTTCTTTGAACTGCTGCCGCCTTGTGTTACTCCTGTCGTCTTTGTGGAGGGGTTCCAGACACTTGCCCGGGTCTGGATTGGGCGCCGGATCAATGGAGTTGTCATGACTTCCGTTTCCTCGTCATCGGATAGGACTAACTCCCTATCTGACTCCATCTCAATGGGTTGCCCCAATGAAGCTCCAACCGGATCCTCTTCACCGCCTTCCTCCTCTTTCTTGGATGCTCCCTCCATGTGGGTGAAGTCTTCCGAATGTGTCCGGGCCGGATTTTCCAGCACAGGCATCCGGCTTGTCAAATCCGCCCGAACCAGAGAAACCATGACTTTGGATCCTACATCCCCCTCTGGTACCCTTGCCGTGCGCGTGGAGAATGTGACAAGGACCGTCTTCACCGGTGTTTCTTGAACAACCAGAGCTTCCGGACCCTTCTTAGTAACCTCCGCGGTTAACCTCTCCCTCCTTCGTGACGGCCCCGCCTGACTTGCACATTGAGCCGTAACGTCCTTCAACAAGACTTGAAGACCTTGCTCCGATATGGAAGTCTTTCCGACGGGGATCGGTTTGGCAGGAGTCCTCCACAACTACGCACTCTGCACTTCCGAAAATTTAGTGAAGTCCATGACTGCCGGATCGAGAAAGCCCAACAGCTTTCTCATCTCTGCCAACACGTTCTCCATCTTGATCTCATAATCCACCAGGATCTTGAAGATCATGCTTCCGGTCATGACGCCCTCTTGAACTAACTTATCGTTAAAGAGCCGGGCGCGTGTGATTTGATCCGTGAGCTGTCCCACCAAATTCGTCAGTGTCCTCACTACATGCATCGCATCCGACTCTCTCTTGGATGTGAACTGGAGGGCTTCATCCGCAACCCCCAAACGGGTCTGGAGTTGGATCTTCTCCTCCTCCAATTTCCGGATCTAGTCCTCCTTCCTACTGAGCAAGGTCAGATTCGGACGCTTTCTAAGCTCCCCCAAAATCTCGTTCGGCTCCACCTTCATTTCGTCCGATATCATGCATATAAAATTAGCCAATTCCTCGTACCGTTTCTGGGCCTCCTGGAACCACTCCACTCCGGAATCAAACAACTCGTTCCCCCCTAGGTCTGAGAAGGTCCGGCCTGGTTCCTCCGTTTCCAGAACTTGTTGCTTCCCTTTTGAGTTTGGGTCGATTGACTTCCGCCGCGAACTTTCCGCCCTCTCCGGCCTTTGCGGCGTCACTTCCGGAACTGCTTCCTCGGCTTGCTTCTCCGAATCCGGAGCCAGACCGTACTTTAGCATCTCCTCGGCTACCTTGTAGTCCTTGGTTTCCTGCTTACTCACGATCCCGTTGTGGTAGTAAAGGTGGAAGAGGTGGGTGCTGATCGGGCTGGACTTGGCCCTCTGCATGCCGTCCGCCAGTTTCTGAACCACGGCCTTCGGTATTCTCCCCTAGTATACTGGCCTGTCCTCCATTGCTCCGAAAATTGTGTTGCCCAACGTGCTGGTGAGCCGGGTCAGCTTCTCCGGATACAGGATTGGAACCAAAAACTCCAGCACCTGTCTCTACCTCACGTCAATGCAATCGTGGATCGCAAATCCTTCCTTCGGATGGGATAGATTACGGAACTTCCCGTGAACGTAACCGTCATTCCTCAATGCATAACCGGAACCTACCTTTCGGAATGAATAGACTTCTGTCCACATCCCCTCGGTCCACTTTGTTGACTTCCCTCGCTCCGTCAACTCGAACTGATTCAGAGCTCCAGTCACGACTTCGTGGATCATCGCCTCGTCTTTGAGATTCCACGGCTTGCGCAGCTACCCCGCGCATCCCATACTGTCCAGATCGCCTTCCAAAAGCACCCGCGCTTTCTGATCCGTAGGTATGACCAGATTGAGCCACTTGGCCGTAACTGCCGGTTTGCGAGATTCTTCCATCCACGTCGACAAAATCCTACTAACCCGGTGCAATCGGCACCCTCCTCTCCTTTTCTCCCTATCCGATCCTAACTCACCACTCTTTCACTCAGCTAATGCGCACTTTAAACCTGCAAGAACACACGCATCCTCGAGCGGAAGAAAAAGAGAAAAGAAATGGAGGAGAACAGGCTTAAGTAGTCGGCCAGCGACCAACACCCATTGGGACGGCCCATAAATGCGCCGCCTTTCATAAACAGAACCCTAATTCCTAGGCCAGAACCTAGGTCGTAGGTTTCCTGAATCCAGATCACCGTCCGGATTATGAATCCCGTTACGATCCGTTCCTTACCCATTTTACAGTTTTTGCTAGGCCGGAATTTTCCCAGTGTCCTGATTTAGCTAACTGTTTCGGGTTACTACTTCAGTATTCTAAAATTTCGAAAAACCTCACTAATCTACTTCTAAACTAATCCGAAATTCCGGAGTTTGACATTTCATACTCCCACAACCGCAGTGAAGTTGTTCATGCCCTCCCCTTGTTGTCAAAATTTAGATTGGACTTCTACACCACAAGAAAGGTCAATATTACCTCTAAACATAAAAATCTAAACATTAGTGCACTTAATGAAGGAGTTTGTTGACCCTAATATTAAACAAAAAAACAACTATATATATAATTTGTTAATGGAGACAAAAGCAACATATACTAGGGCGCCCTACAATTTCCAGATTGTAAATACAGATACATGATGGAAAACAAGACATCCAAGAAAATAGACCAAGCTATTTGGAGGTCACAACATCTTTTGCTATATCCATTGTGGTTGCCCGTCTTCCCCCTACAATGTCTCAGTCATACTGCTTCTCTCTCAACTACAGTAGTAGTGATGATGCCCACTTCTCAACCACAAATACCTCTAGTATAGGAACACTACCAATGATGGCATCAACCCATGCTGCAGATCCATCTATTATGCCGATGCAGACCACTATAAAAATCTTGCATTTTGTAATTTACTACTAACACAAGATGTCTAACAAAACATGAAGATGTCAAAGGATAGATGGCTCCAAAAGATAGATTTTCATAGACATTGCAAAGAACGCTGGCAAGTTATCATAAACCAAGTTGATGCTATCATTGACAGTGACATTTTATTTAATATCATTGAAGATATATTGATGTTTTTTGGATCATCCAAAAAAACATAGACTGCCATGTCAGCAAGCAAAGACATCTTAACTATAGATAAATTAGTGAAAAATATTGCAGTCTACAATAAAACGTTGACCAAATGTGAAAATTTTAGGATAAGGGCAACCACGTGGCATACTTTGCAAAAAAAAAAAGGAAATGAATGGATGTGCACCATGGATGCAAAGAGAAGCTTTTTATACAAGTGCGGTAGCAAGAAGATTGACAACCCGTAGGGATATGTAAAGCAAGAATTGTGTTCAATATAAAATGTCTAAAACAATGTCTCTATGTCTGAAACAACGTCAACATGCCTAGCACTCAAGCTTCCATATTCAAATTATTCCATATCTTTTGTTTCACCATGAACAAACAATGGATTGTTGAACTTGCCCTATGGATACGGTATGCACCAATTGATGTGTCAAAAATCTTCTAAACGTCTAAGTTGACGTTTCAAAAAGCACAATTAAAATTCTTAAACAGCATAAAAGTGTGCCAATTAAGCACATCATCAATGGTCACTATATCACTTTTTTTGCAGCCAAGTCAAGTGCCACGTCAACAATGAACTGGATGAAAAAAATTTAAATACATGGTATTGCCTATAGACCCATGTTAGTGGTGCTTACTTGGAGCTGAGCTGTCCGCCAAGTAGCGCATTGTAGGAACCTTGGAAGACCACGTTTTGAGGGATGTAAAAAAAACGAGGCCAAATTGGATAGGTTTTCAAGAATTTTGGAACACTTTTTTTACCCATCCATTAGAAAAAAATTTAAGTGACATCTACGCTGACTCCTTCAGCGTCAAAATGAATGCCGTGTTGCATTTTTTCAGACGAAAAAAAAGACTCAATTTTCTTATAGTGAAGACTACTCTGACCAATATGCGAGCATGGATATGTTGAACAAGGACTTAATGGAACTTGAAGGCTTTTCTCATGTAAAGAACATCAGAATCACTAACAATATCTAAAAACTTTTCCAGAAGACTTGGTTCTAAGAAGCTTGTCTTGTAAAAATATAGTCATACAAGTTTTGAGTGGATGTCAATGACAACAAATCAGCCTTCCATGTTATAGCATTGGACTGCTTTTGAAAAAATGCTCATAAATTTTGCATATGGAGTAATAATGACATTACAAATAATGTAAGAATAACAATGAATCTATGATTGAGTCTGAAACAAGCGCAAGGGACATTCATCATTAGCCAAAGATGTAGCCGTCACAGCCACAAACAAAAGATTTATTGTTTTAAAATGTGTTAGAAGGACTCCAGTAGGCTATGACATGGTTGTTTCTACTGTTGCAGCCTCTGCAAAGACCAGGCTACCCGGCTATTGTATTTGCTTGCAATTTTTCACTGCGCGGAAATAGTGCCTTCGTCAGCGGTCTACGCTCTTTTCGCCACTATTTACAACCCCCCTTTTCCTGCGGTGACCCATCCGTTATTTAAGGATTAAAAAAATATGGCATGGCATTAATTCTCTACTTGGCTATTATTATGACTTCTAAATTATTTCATGGCATTCTTATATAACAAACTAACTACTTTATGAAAATTATAATTTAACACTTAAAGGATTGGAGTACATTTTTAGCATAAATTGTCAAAAAATGCCACTTTAATTTAAAATAGTGAGAAGAAAATGAAAAAAAATAAAAATTGAAGTTCTACCATGCAAATTTGTACTAAGATTAGATTATTATAAAAATGTGTAGAAATGTTTTTGAAGTACCTACAATTGTGACTCCTAGAGTGAGATTTTTACACTATACATGGATTTTTTTTACAGTTGTTTCATGTATTATATGAATTACACATTACCAAATTTCAGAGGTGGATGTGGAATTTAGAAAAAGATTTCCAAACTGCTTGAACCTCTTCAAGCAATATAACTTTTGATCTAGGCACTTGATAAAAAAAATTATATTCTTGCCCAAAGGAGAAATGTGTCAAAATTTCAAAAAGCTTCATTGAGAATTGACACCATAGGAACTTGCCCAAATTTTCAATTAGTTGTTCAATATTTACTTAGTCCTTTAAAGATAAAATTTTAAAATGATATTAAACCATGAGCGCCCCCAGTTTTTTTCTTGAAATGAGGCCATGGAGACCACTTGCCAAACAATGCGGCCGAACGACTTCAAAATTTGCATCAATGGGACTTGGCCGTTGAAATTGGAAATGGATTACGGTCTAAAGGTTCTAGAATTTTTTTGCAAATTTCTACTGTGTGGATTAGCAGATTATAGTAGTCAAAGTTGCGTTGACTAGTAGTGGCAGGTCGAAATTTTTCTTGGTTTAACACTTTGGAGGCAGAAATCTTGCATGCTAGGGTGGGTGATTACGCTCAATTTCGGCAGGGATTACGGATTGCAGTTACCTCGCAGACTGCCAATTTTCAGAAGGATCTGACATCGGAACATCACTTTTGCAGAGCCATCAATAGGAGGTTCACACACAGCACAGTGAAATTCTGACCGGGAGCACATACGATTTTGACTTACACGTTGGCCGCGCTCCCAAAGGTACACCCACGTACCTGCTGCATGTCAGAAATCCCGCCATCTGCTGCATTCAGTTCAAGACTTGAAGGGTAGATTACGAGCTAGGTTCATAATTTTGCCTTCATTCAATGTTGAGAAACAAGGAGTTTGCCGATTCAATTTCAAAGTGGACAAGCTCATGTTCACATTGTACACCTCACCATACATATTGAATGGGGCCTACCACTTCAAATTGAAGCGCAGCGATTTGAAAGTACGCAACCATCTGCAGTTGGAATTTTGGCTAAAAGCCCAAAGAAAAAGAAATACGAAGGAAAAATAATGACACCCAAGAACAGCCAAAGGGCTCCAGAAGCTGAAGCAAAACCTATTGTCTCAAGAGGGAAAAGAAACTCGTAGCCATCTCCAAAATTGATGTCCAAATACAGGAAGTCCGGTCATGACGACGTGCCAAAGCAAATGAACAATTGAACGAAACCTCTACATAAGCACAACACTGTCAACCGGAATTGGAATGTGCACTTCGTGGTCGACCACAATCCCGATGATCCTAGAGAAGGAAGATCGCCCACAATTTCCCAAGCAAATGGTGCTCAAGTGGAAGTCGACAACGCCTCCAAGAGTTGTAATCCATAATTCCGAACCAGACTCTCCTAAATCGAGCACCTTTTTCTTTCTCCTGTACCAAGCCCATGACTACACCAAAATCAGTAACAACAACCCAGTACAAAACCCCAGCATTAGCATTCAATTTCCAAAACCTCCATCGCTCTTCCTCCTGCTGAGAGCGCCAGGAAATCACCTCACGGGGATGAGTTGTCACTCTGCCATGCGTGCAAAAATGCCCAACGGTATACCACCGGCCCTCACCGGTGGTCTTAGTTGCTGGTCTGTAGGCCTACATAACATTACTAACCAAGCCTAGGGGCTTCCCTTTTGCCTAAGCAGAAAGCGGAAGCCCCCAAGCCTGGAAGTTCCTTATATGTTCTAAAATTGCCCTGTTGAATTCCATCTAGCTGGAGGAGAGCACATCAAAGGAGTTGAGAGCCTGACACACCAGTGGAGTGGCCAACCAAATATCAATTTGTCATTTAAATTCAATTCCCCTAGGCATCCAGGGGGGAATTATCCCTTGTATGTCAAGGTACAACAGAACCCAGTTAACAATGTTATGCTAGTTCACAACAAACAATTTTTCTTTGTAAAAGCAATTTGACCAACCACCCACATTCATGTACAATACGTGGAACCACAATCGCCACTCCGGGGCATTAATACAGTACAACCCTCAAACCATGTACATTTTCTGGTGGCATTACAAGTTGGATTTGGACCTTGTTTTCTGGTGGCATTACAAGCTGGATTTGGACCTTGTTTTCAGGAAATTAAATTTTGAGAGGCCACATTTTCACCCCTGGGGCGCTCAGGGGTTAATGTTTGATTGGTCTCAAGGTACTAATTTGAAGCACATGTAATGAAGCATCCCAAAGCCTACACTATTTAGTCCGGAGAGATCAATCCTTGAAATTTAAGGTATATACATAAAAAGCTACATGGAACATATTTCCAATACCTTATGGTTTTTGTAAATTTATTCATGCGGTTATTTAAGTGGGTTCATCTTACATATAAAATTTAAGTGTCAAATTGACCAAGTGGTATTTATTTTATCCCTGAAGATCAATTGTTTGTCGAATGAACAATTGAAAATCCGAGTTGGATTTAAGAAGTCAATTTGGGTCGATTGTTCACAAAATTTTGACACAAGATGTGAACATGTGCCTCTTTAGTGAGAATATATTTTTTCCCAATTGTGTACCAAAAACAAAAGTTTTATTGCCTTGAACTTATTTGGCAATCCCAAGCAATTTGGACATCTTTTGGGAACCTTTTGCAAAAATGCTCATCAACTTTTGAAATTTGGCATGTATGTACCTAATAAAATATGAAATAAAATTATCAAAAGAAAATTCGTTTTCAAATCATAAATTAAGGAGAGTCAAATTTTATTAGCTAGGTTGGAATGGCTTCAAGAATAAACATTTTCATCTACTTCGAGCCCTATTATCTTGCAATATGTGAAATCAAAGTTCTTGGATTTTTCCCACAAATCTTATTCCAAATTTTTGTTTCAAATTTTTACTATTTGGACTTCAAATAAAAAATGTCCTCATTGCACAAGAAATCATCAAAATTGACTAGTGTATTGCCAATGCATTTAACCTCCTAACATTGCAGGTTGATTTAGAGTAAGCTAGACTCTATATTTGCTTTTAAATGATTTTATGAGTATGAAATCAATTTTAGTTTTAACATTATATACCAAAGAATGGCCAAAATCTTCATCTTTGTGTAGAGCAAAAATTTTACTCTAGGAGGGCTCGATGTTTGCTGGCTATATTTTGCAAGAATAAAAAGATGTTTTTTTTCTCACTTCAAACATTATAATCTTTCAATCCATGTGGTCAAATGGGCTGAAATGTTTTCCACACATTGCCTTATTTGTTTAATACATTTTTGTATGGTTGAAATTCAAAAAAATGAATTAATTTTTAATTTTGGACAATGCACAAAAAATAGGCAGTTTTGGATTTTTCCTCTTCCAAAACATCCTTTGGCCTTTAGTGGTAACTAGCAAGTTTATCATTGAACACTTCAAAATCCCCATTAAAACTATCTAGTAAACATTCCATTCAATATCAATGTGTTTAATATTTATGGCTTCAAAGAATGAAGTTAAATAAACTATAAACTCTATCCTCATATTGTACAGTTAGTAGTTGGTTGAACCCACTAAGGTAACCTTTCTATTCATACAATGTGACATTTTCTGCCATTTATGATCACTGCCTTACGTTTCCACTTTTATATATATATATATACACTACTAGTACCATGGCACAATTTTAATCAACCACCCTTCATTATAGATTTTCTTGACTATGCCCATTTTATCATCTACATGAAACTATCTGTCCACATTTAACTCATTGTACTATGAAAAATTTGCACAACCTCTATTTGTTAAGGCTAATTTATTAATAAAAATTCCTACTACATGATGTTTTCTATACCCTAATTTATATATAATAGAGTATATAGCATTTCATGGATCCTATAGTAGCTCCTATATATTATATAAAATTTCTCTGCTTTGAATTAAATGGACCCTATCTTTTAACTCACGTAGTTTTCTAAAAAATCAACAATGATCTCTTTGGGCTATTTAGTCACATTACTAAGAAATCAACCTTTAGAATTGAAAATTTGGCAAAATTTGGACTACAAAATATTGTGATACCCATAATTTTACAACTCCCTGTAGTTTTTGTCTTTTAATTAACCTTGGACTAGTTTGACCCCTAAAGGACCAACATGCGTTTTTGGAAACATAGAAATTTTGGGCAGGTACATGTGATTGGAGATTTCTATATTTTTAGCCCAAATTTTAATAGAAGGTGGGGACAACGAATATCTCTCATATGCAATAAATTTCATGACATTTGAAAACATGTATCAAAAGTTATGGCCTAAAATGTGTTTTTTTTGTAATTGGGCAATCCGGGCAGATTAAAAGAAAATCACTTTTTTCAAAAATAAAAAATTGAACTTGGTTTTTTAGAGTAATATATACATAGAAAGCTTTGAATCATTCCATTTTTTTTTATCAATGAATCAAAAGTTATGAGCAATTTTTGTTTGCGGGCAATTATGGATTCTCTATTCTAAAAATAAACTTTGAAGTCCTTTATCTTATTCAATTTTCAATATTTTTGAAAAATACAAAATTGTAGGATGTAGATTGTTTTTTGTATCATTGCAACCATTGAAATTGACATTTTTCAATTCTATAATTAAATTCTTAACAATTTAGTATTTTGAATCATTTTCTACTACTGTCTATTTATTATTTTATTCCTATATGTTGTACGATTCCAAATGATGTGAAAATTTTCAAGCGTGTAGCCAATTTGCCCTGAAGAATGATTCCAAAGAAGCACCATCATTTTGGACATTTTTCATAGAAAAGTGAGCTTGTGAAGTGCTGCTGTCCAGTTTTTGTAGGGACAAAAAAAAGATTACTGTCAATTCAAATGATACTATCTTGTAATCCACGTGGTGGAAATTTCTGAATTTTCTTTCACATCTTTTCAAACTAGTGTACTACAAGATCCTACGGTTACATGTGCCAAAAAAACTTTCTTTCAAAAATTTGGTAGTTGTTCAAAAAATGGCAGTTTTTGCGCGTTTGCAATAAGAATATAGTCATGGAACTTTGGGTGTTAGGTTCATTGCCAAATCTCTAAATTGAAGTTCTCTTGTACCCATTCAAAGTACCCAGTTGGGATGCACTTCCAATGATAAAATTTTGAAGTTTTAATTATAAACCATCTTAAAGTTATAAGTTTATTACTTGGAGGAGGGAGTGGTGTGGACTGAAAATGCTCCGTCTAAATCTGAATTGGCCAAAGAAACGGTCTTTTTTCCCAATTTCGTGAGCTACAAGATCCACTCAATATGCACAAATCATGATGGGGTTTCTAATGAGCGAATTGTTAAGAATTAAATGAGAATTAAGAAATCGCCTCGTATTCAGAAGTGATAAATCATGAAAGTTCATGCCTGGCAAGGACGTACTATACTGTTATAAATGTATTGATCACAAACAATCGTTTTTGTAAGCGTTTTCCTGCATTGATCTGCCAGCCCCCATTTCCTGGTTGAAAACTTTATTTGGAAGAAATAGTGTCAGCAGTGATCAATTCACAGTCTCCGTGTCCTGATTCCAGAACTTCAATTCTTGAGGGCATCCTCAATAGACCCCGGGATTTGCCACGTCAAATAGAAATTCCACTCTTCACCGGGAGTTTGTAGCATTACAAAAAATTTCAGGCCTCAACAAGACTGCGAGTGCGGGATTTTCGGCACCTGTGGGGTGCAATTATAGGAAGGGAAAAAATAAATAAATAAAATACTTTCAAAAGAAAATATTAGTTTTTTCTTCCAATCTGACGTGGCGCTGACAGCATTGACGTGGTCGAAATGCGACCACGTCACATTTCAAATTTTCATTTTCATTTTTTTTCCACCATAATTGCACCACGGTGGGGCAAGGCTTAGCGGCCTTATTGAGGCCTAAAATTTTTTGTAATGTTAGAATTTGAAATTTCTATCAATGGAAGCACATTCAAAAAGTATGTTAATAGATCCAAGAAAACTCAAATTTAGACATTGGACAAGGGAAAATAAGCCACTTTAGAAGCTAACAAAAAGACACAGATTAGAGTGATCTTACTACAATCAAAGTTATTTGTCTTTCAATTGTACTAGTTGCTAACTCTAAGGCCTTTGTTGAGCCTTCTTGGAATTTGCTTTACACCCTAAAGTTCCATGACTATGTTTTCACCGAAAACACTCAAAAAATGCTATTTTTAGTACAAGTATCAAATTTTTGAAAAAAACTTTTTGACACATGTAACCATAGGATCTTATAGTAAACCATTTTTAGAATACGTGGAAAAAATTTCAAAATTTTTCACCATGTGGATTGGAAGATATTAGCATTTGAATTGACAAAAATCCTTTTTTTGTCCCTGCGAAAAATAGGGCAGCTGCACTTCACAATGTCATATTTGTATAAAAAAATGTCCAAAATGGTGGTGCTTCTTTGAATTTTTTTTCCTAAACAAGTTGGGTACATGCTTAAAAAATTTCAATTCATTTGGAATTGTCCAACATATACAAAAAAAATAGTAAGTAGAAAGAAGTAGAAAATGATCCAAAATACTAAATTGTTAAGAATTTAATTATGGAATTGAAAAATGTTAATGCCAATGGTTGTAATGTTGTAATAAACAACCTACGTCCTAAGATTTTTTTTTCTTCAAATATTAAAAATTTAGTTAAATAAACAACTTCAAAGTTTATTTAAGAGTAGAAAATTCATAATTGCCCGAAAACTAAAAAACCTCATAACTTTTGACTCATTGGTTGAAATGGATTGATTCAAAAGCTTTCCGCGTATATATAACTCTAGGAAACCAATTTCAAATTTTTATGTTTGGAAAAAGTGATTTTTTTTTTTATCTGCTCGGACTGCCCAGTTACAAAAAAAAATAACATAATTAGCCATAATTTTTTATTCCTATTTCCAAATGTCATGAAATTTAGTGTATATGAAAGATATTCCTTGCACCCACCTTCTATTAAAATTTCAATTTAAAAATATGGAAATCTCTAGTCACACGTACCTGCCCAAAATTTCTATACAGCCAAAAAATGCATGTCAATCCTTTAGGGGTTAAATTGAACAAAAAGCCATCATTTGGATAAGTTTTATTAGGTTTTTAAAATTGCATTGATGCAAAATCAAACTAGATATGTTAAAGATCACATGGGAAAAGAAAATACAACAATGTCATTTATGGATTGAAAGATTATAGTATTTAATTGTGAAGGTGTTAAAATTGCAAAAGTGATTTAAAGTCTCTCAACCCACTTATCACGTGTGAAATCTAAAATTGAAATCACCAAAAAAATATGAGGTTAAAGGATATAAGGTAGAGCCACCCATTCCTGACCAGTGATCCATTCCTGACCTATAGGTGCACATATTTTTGACCAAGCTTAAAATGTATTTTTTTGTCCATTTCAAGGTTGGAACTAATAAATACATGACACATGTCCCAAGTTGTGAGAAAAAAAGTAGGAAATTATGATTAGGAAAAAAGTTATTGAGTGATCAAAATTGGAAGAGTTTAGTTGGCCACCGGTCCAGAGCACTTTTCGCCTCCTAAAATTCATAGTATATTGAATTTCAATTCAAGCGATAAAATTACCAAATTTTTTGCAATCCTTGTCATTTCTATTGATGTACCTCTGAAAAGTATTTGTTGTGCCTTCACTACTCCAGATCTTGTTGGAATTCCTTATTCGGTCGGTTATGGGTGTCTCCACCTTAACATGCTTAATTCCAATCAATTCCTAGCTTCTCAAAGTCTACTTTGCAATTTTCAAAAATAAATTTCTAATGCAATTTTATCTCAAAGATCTAATGCTTTTGAGGTCCATTTCCAAGAGCCCTCAACACTAGAAAATCAAGATTTGCAATGGACACCTTCATACAATATCTTTAATAGAGAAATCATAATCATTCATTTTCAAAATCAAATTCTTGATGCAAAAACGAAACTTCAAAGAGAACTCATCTGTACGTAAAACAAAAGTGCAGATGTTCATCCTTGGAATTTTACGTATAAAAAGGAAAGGTCTTGCACACTCAGTAGTATGACCTACAATGAATGCTCTTTGTTTTTTTTTATGCAAAGTGATTCAAACGGTACCCACAAGGATGATTACCACGGTGACCAGCTCGTCCTTCCATCCAGGGTTAAATATTGATTAAATATTGTAGCATTGATTAAATATTTTTGCAGTATTTGGAGGCTCCGGCAAACCGACATCCCACATTGGGATTAAGAATCAGCCTTAATGAATTCAGATTATAACACCAGGAGTACCGCAGCCACTTAGTTTCGAATTCGTAGCTGGTCAACAACTTCGAGGAATGCTGATTTGTAGACTCTTACACGGACGATTACCGCTTCTGCCCGCAGCTGTATGCCAACGTTATGCATGTTCGCTCTGCAATCTGCTTTTCGAGACTGTTTGGAGATTCACAAATTAGTCTAGCTCCGACCTCAGTTCATTTGCTGGACTAACTTCGAGCGACTTCTCTAGAGGAGTTGTTCAAGCTCACGTTATGCTAGAACTGGTTCTCCGAATGGTGAATTCCAGCTCCTCGATTGTGCCTCGTGAAGCGCTCCTGAACTAATGAATAAGCTGTGCAGGTGCGATTCTGCAGGTGCGAATTGCAGCATTTCCGATCGGCACACTGTCCTTCACTGAAACACTAATGAGTTTCCTAGCTGCCTAGCTAGTACATTCCATGGAGCTGCATCAATCTTGAGCTCTGAAACTGGTACCGAGTACTGACTCCAGCGCAGCCATTGAGGTAATACCAGAATTCAAGCAATGGGATCCCTTCAGTTGGTAGCAGTTCACTGGTATTTTCGGTGTTTTCCGACTGAGTACTGAGTTGGAGATCGTAATAGTAATTACGGTTGATTGATCGACGACACAATGAGTAGACCGATGCCAGAATTCTTCTCATCGTTCCGTGCTGCATGTGTATCCAGATTCCTGAAGCTACGATTACACTTCAACTCGAGATCGTTCGTTGCGGCATCTGTGGCGAGATCCTTGGAGGCTGGGGTGTCCGAAAGCTAGAATCGGATGTAGGGCTATTCAATATGGGTATCTGTCCAAGTCGATGCGGCGAGAAGCAACCATCACCGGCAGCAGAATCAGCAGCAACCGACGGCGCTTTGGAGACGAAGCTCTCTCCATCGCTATACGACCCCAACCATTCCCTCAAGGGATTCCTCCACCGGAATCAGGATCCCGAAACCTCATCAACCTCGATGCCAAGAACCAGCGTGGTGAAGTCCACGGCCATCCCGCACAGCAGTGAGCTCTTCTCTCTCCCATTGTCCGAAATCGAGTTTCGCTCCAGCTTCGCCCTCTCTCCCACTGAAACCCCAAAACGGCGGGCGCCAAGAGATGTTACCCTAATGTCTACGCACTTCACCTTGAAGTCTCCGAGCAAGGGACGCAACAACAATAAGCGAATTCGACCAGCAACTCGTGGCGCGGCTCATCAGCGTCTCGTGGACGCCATAGTTCGTCTCGAGAGGCTCAGCGATGCCGAAAAGGCTTCAATATCAGGGTTCCGAGGCTCAGAGGATGTAGCGCCCAAGTCCAGTTTCGGAGAAAGTCTCAACAAACCTGTGATGAGGAGCCGCCATGTCCGCCATTACCAGCTTCCGCTACAAAAATCCACCAGGGCCACAGCACCATACTCGCGTCCCTCAATGGGCGACCTCGTCTCTCTTGACACAACTCCCGCAGACACGGACTTTCTCCGTGACACTTTCGTCTCTCTCATTGAGGAGCCGCGGAAGATCGAGCATCCTAAGGCTACTGTACCTGCGACTGTGACAAATCCGTGCAAATTTGAGGAACTAGATGGCGAAGAAATGTTTTCGTTTGAATTCGGACCGTCTGAAGATCGGGAAAGGTTGAAACAGTCGCCTGTTCGGAAGAAGAGCGTATCGTTGCAGCGGTTACTGCAATCTGAAACACAAGGTTCGAGCGGTTGGAGATTTGCAGGTGATGAGGTGGCTATGGCGAGTTTAGAATTGGAGAAGAAGAGTTCGTGCTCGACTTCGCAACCGGTTGAGGTGTTTGTGGAACAATCTGGAATAAATGATGGGGCTGCGAAAGCTCGTGTTTCTGGGGAGTCCGGCATGAAGGTGCGTGCTTGTGACTGCATTACAACGCTTTGTTCGTTGCCTTTCCTGATTTTGAAGCTTGCTATTAATTGTAGTGGATAGTAGTAGCATTTCAAGCAATGTATACGAGTGTGCATTTATCGGGAAATCGCTCAGTACTGTAGATGCTTGCTAGTGTAACATTTCAACCAATATATATGAGTGTGCTCTCATTGGGAGATCGCTCAAACGATGCTTGCTAATGTAGAGAATACTATTAGCATTTCAACCAATGTATACGAGTGTGCTTTCATTGGGAGATCGCTCAGCAGAGCTCACAGGAAACATCACTTTGGGAACAAGATCCAAACTCTCTTTTTATCATATTGTTTTATTATGTCATGTACGGAATGCAATCATGCAAGCACTGAGAGATCACGTAGACCACTGTTAATGGGACACTAGCTAGACAAACCCATTTCCATTCAAAGAGGAGTAGCCCTCGACCAATTTTAGCCAAGTCACACACGCCATGGTTGCTAACTGAAGGCCAGCTAATTAAGTGCTGATTAGAAGAGATGAGTTGCGGTTGCTAACAGGGGTTAGTTAATAAGAGATCAGGTCCGTATGTTTTTAGTATCCTCTACTTTATCTTCTGTGTTTTGAGGAAGCTAATGTGGCTAGCTTCCTGTATCTGAGCAGTCATTACGCGAGGAAGAAGGTGTTGTAGCTGCGAGACCAGCGCAAGACAGGAACTTGGTGACGATGAGGAAGGCGAAGTCACCGAGGTTGGCTTTGCGATTGAAAGCTCTGAAAGGGTTGAGGCGAGGTCGAATGTCACAGTCTTTAGATTCGATTGAAAGCTCAGTCATTCATGTCGATTTGGAGATTTTCAGAAATCAGTGTGCAAAACCAGTTGCAGCTAGTCGGCTCTCCACCGTCGCCTCTCCACAAAAACACGCAACTAAAGGTTCGTGAACTTACTCTCGAGCAATTCACTATTCTCAGCATAGTGTATTCAAATGTACTCTTGAAATATTAAGGTTCCGTTTCAAATGGGATCCATGCTATCAAGTTGTTGCATTACATGTAGGACATTCACTTAACCGAAGCTTGTTTACCCAATTGAACTGGACCCCCAGAATTTAAGAAAATGTGTTTCCTTGCAACTATTGTTCCATAGAGATTATGAATGGGCTATGATCATTCCAGTATACAATTTCTGTTAAATGGCAAAGATGGCTTGTATTCCTAACATGTGAACGCAGTGTACGTTGTGTCCATATTCTTGGAACCCCTGTAACGTAGTTCAAGAATGATAATCCTGAGCTGTTTCTGGAACTGATTCTGTAACGTCCACAGCTAATTCGTGATCATGTGTTACGTTTGTGATGTGGCAGCGATTTCAATTGATGCAAAGAGGGTGGAGTTGGAGTTGCTGCCGGTCTCGAGCAGACTGGAACCTCTCGGGTGTGAGCAGAAGCTGGAATTAAAAGAGAATTGCTGCACTAGCATTTCAGACACTTCAACGACTACCGAGCTTGCTGCTGCGGAGATTCTCCTACCGCAAGAAGTGGCATCTCTGGTGCGTTAGTTAGAAATCTTCCAGCTTTATGATACATGCGGATGATGTGTTTGATTTGGATGACTAAATAAAATTCGAGGATTCTTAAGTTCGGTAATTCCTGTGCACAATTTACTAGTTAATACAAATTTTTGACAATACCTTCTTGCAGCTTTCATGTGTTTGATAAAATGGGCACAAATCTAGAAAAGAATGAAGGAAAACAGTTGCACGACAGTACCTACTTGCTCCAGAAGTACTGTCAAACGACCTTTTTGCATAACTGTCCTCAGAAAAAAGAGATACCTAGCATAACCCTCCAGATTGGAGATACCTAGCATTGTTTCGATTTTTTTCTCGTCATTATCCTCCAAGAATCGTCTTCCATCAGTAGTTAAGTAGCTGTAAAGTAAGAGCTGTAAAGTACTGGTTACTTAGCTACCTCACGAAGGCAGATGTTATTAAATGAAGGTAGCAATGACGACTTACAAGCACACTTGTTCATAGCTAACGATAAAATGCCACATGATAAAATTTCAAAATTTGAGGAGTAAATATAATGATTTGGCTGTGGAACAGGTTGAGGAATCAATTCCCAGCATTGAAAGTGCAGAATCCAGTCCCAGAGAGCCTGCTGGCAATCTTGACAATGTCCCAGAAACGAAGGAAATGAGATGCGAAGAGACGCTGCCAAGTGAGAGGACCGAATGCTCAGGATCAGAGCCACCAACCATCGTGAGTAAGGTGAACCATCGAGAACTGTCCATTTTAGCTAAATATATAGAGTCAGAATTACAATGCGAGAGGTTATCTATAGACGAATGGAAATCATAAATTTCAAAAAAGAAACGTACTAAGTGGGATTCTTTTGTAATTTCTGTGAGTTTCTCAAGTCAAGACTTCATGAAATCTCAATCCTGGAGGTACATTGATGCCAAAAAGTGCTCAATGTAGAAAATTAAACCACTTTTGAAAAGAACAAAAAAATGTGTCACAAATTTTGCAACAGGGTATGCTAGTAAAAATATAAATAAAACAGTTCTGCCAAAATTCAAAAAGGGATTTGGTATACTGAGTACTTCCTGTGATGGCACACAGGTTATGCTTCACTTCAATTCAGTAGGCTCTAAATGGTTTGGATTGGTGGAGACCTTCCGTAGCCTGCTCCGGCTCCTCTTTTTCTTCATGACGGAGCAAGCGGGTGCTGAATGTAAGATTGCTACTAAGCTTACCACTGCAAGTACAGGACCAGATGAGGAAATTCAGCATGAATAGGGTTGATATATGAGTGCGCAAGATTGGCGAATGTACGTTTCATATGCTTCAGATACCAAATACTTCAAAGGTGAAACAATGTGTACTCCATCCCTTCTATATAAACTTCGTCAGTGTATATTTCTTGTATATCTTGAGAATTTGTGAAGTTGCTTATACATTTGATCGAAGTCGTCGTGACAATGTTTTTAGAAACCTATTGTCCTTGAGGTAGTATGATTAGGGAGGGTTCATTTCAGGATTCCCTTCTATTTTCAATCATGAATATAAGAATTGGTTCAAGAATGAAATGAGTAGCTGCCTGCTTGTAGGCCTCCACATGGTGCTGCCCAAAGCATGGAGCCCTTGCGGGTGAACGGAAGGACCCTATTTCCATGGCCCTGCCAACTGGGTATGATTTCATTGGTAATAAGCGTACGAGATCCGACATGGCATAGTCCAATCAGGTATATTACTCATAAGGTTCGGCATACCCGGAACCGGCGCCAAAAGTTGAAGAGCCGGGAGGGTAAAAACCTGATTGATACCCAAAAGTCCGCGTTGCTTCCTGCCTTCAGCTCGCCTTATGTTTTCGATTACTTCCAATTTCACTCTGTGTGGAGCTTACCGTCGTGCTCTTCCGAACATCGTTCAGAGCTAGATTGATTACGAGCACATGGTGAAGGGGTCTTTTGAAGCGGAATTTGTAGTCAGAATTTTTCTTTTTGCAATCACAACTGTGATTTCTGGTTGAGAATTCACCAGCTTTGCTTGTTGGAACTGGGAGTGGGGGGCACAACCAACATGTCGCAGCACCCTATTTGGGTGAGCCGACTCGCTCTTGGTGGTGCAGCGTAAGATACCAACACACGATGTTGTTTCTACAAAACTCGCCCTTATATTGCTCAGACTCTGTTTAGGTCAGCACTAACATTGCTAGAGATTGTTGCGTTATTGCCTTGGTTGCATCTTAAAGATTTGCAAGGTTGTCTAAGGTAGAGGATAGTATTTGCCTTACTCTAAGCTTTTAAACCAACATTTAGGAGTGTGCTTTTATTGGGAGATCACTGAATATAGCTTACTGGGAGAGCAATTTGGGTACAAGAGGCAAAATCTGTTTGGGTCAAAGTTTTATGTATCAATTTCTTGTTCCGGCAATCAATATGCCGCTATAGTTGACAGTAGAAAATCTCATTGAAGATTAGTGGTCATAGATGCTTATGCAAGTCACGCTTACATCAACTTGCGAATTGAAGGTCAGTCAAGTAAATGAAGAGATGAGTTGCTGTTATTAATGGGGGTCAGTCAGTAGGAGACGGGATTGAGATCAGGACTTTAAGGGCTTTAGTATCTTTTCGGGGTTACCTTCATTTTGTATATGGAAAGGACAAAGATTTGTAGTATCTTAGTGATCGTTTTCGAGTCGTAGTTCTTGAACCTGTACTATGTACTATGTTCCTCAACCTAAGGTAGGTTACTGGAAACCGGACTCTTCCATTTTATTCTATTTTTAAATGGCATTTTTGATAGCCTTAAAGCTGTTAGTACACATACAAAGATTGGAGGACGTTAAAAAAATGTTCAAAATTATTCCTCAACTTGAATCCGAGAATGGAACAACACCTAAAACTTGACCTAGGGTTACACAAATGCAGTAGAAAGATAGTGTCTTGTCTACTTTTGAATTTTTGAATTTTGTAAGTATACATATGAACAAGGTAGCTTCCTATTGTGGGATGCTCTGATCAGACTTCCTGTTGGATTCTATGTGCAGGCTGCTTGTTTTGGGTGTCACAACGTATGACATTCACCGTTCCATTGAAGCAAATCAAACCCCACCAACAGAGGAGCAAATTGTGGCATTGACAGCTCAGATTAAGGAGTCAAGACAATTAGGAGAATCTTCCAAGAATTCTGAGTGAGACATGTTATAGTGGGTGCTATAAAAGGAGCTTTTGGATTCTAATTTTTGTTCAGTGTGAGCAAATTCTGTTGCTTGAAGGAACAGTACATTGATCTTGCTTGGAATTTTGCTGCTAATGTGATCGTCGTCCAGATCTAGAACTTGGAGCTTGGGAAATGGGTTTGTCATTTTGAGCGATGAAGTCCTCCACACAGCTATTCAAAAATGATTCTTGTAAATCTATGCATGGGAGTTTTGGAAGCTAATTGCGTCATTTTAAGCACTTTCACTTATGTTGGAGTGATTCTTGGGAGGTCTGTAGTAAGGTTGTTGAGAGATCTTTGCGTACAATAGTCAAATCTATTTTGTAAGTACCCCTCTTTTTCACTTAGATTAAAAAAAAGTAAGGAATGTCATTGCAAAGTCAGAAGAAACAGAGTGAAGCCACTGACTATGAATGAACTGAAATTTTCCTAACCAATGTAGAAATCTACCTTTCAAAAATGGAAGTTGAACATTGTAAAGAACTCGATGGCATGTACACCTATAATCAATATTGCTCCAAAAGCAACTCCTGTATTTGAACTGTAAAGTGTCAAATGAAACAAATATAGTTGATTATATAAGGTGTTCTCAATCAAAACACAAGCTATGAGAGCCTAGTGTTGATTTAGGATACATTTAGACAATACTTTGAAAATTCGTAATTTATTTATACTATGTCTAAATAATGCATGTTAAATTGTATTGGAATTCCCTTTCAATTGTAAATAAGATCCACTTTAAATAAATTAAGAATTAAATAAAATAAAATAAATAAAATAAATAAAAAAATAAAAAAATATGATAATTGTAAATATGCTCAATTGTCATTAGTGACAATTATAGATGTGCATACCTTAGTCCCTTTTGGAATTGCCAAATGAAGCAAAAGCTAAGAGTATCCATTTAACAATCCTTACCAAAGTCGATATGATATTGGCAAGATTGATATTGCTACAAAAAAATGATCAATATAATGAATATACTTACTTAGTTTCTTTCATGTTAAATTTAATACTGATATTTTATATTTGTATACCGGTAATGTAGTTGAATGATATATACTTTAACCATAGGTTACAATTCATTCATAAAATTTTAAAGTTCTATCATAGATGATCAAATTTAATTATTTAGCTCAACATTTAGACTATAAATTTGTGATTGTTTCAATTGTATCCATGTACCCAAAAAAGAAATCTTGCTTAAAAAATTGTTGATAATTTTCCACTTTCATTTGTAGGGGCCAAAAGTTTTTTAACAGAAAAACGGATGAAGAGCATCAAACAAATCACCATGATTGTCATTCTTCCTACACAAAAAAATCTTGTTTAAGCCCTACATTGAATGATTGCATCTCAATGTCATTAAATCCTACTTGTATTAAATAATAATAATAATAATAATAATAATAATAATAATAAAGCAGCAATTTTGTATAAATGCCACACAACTTAGTTTCAAGACTTTAATCAAGGAACAATCCAACAACTAACCTAAGAGACAAATTTACAAGCTATTGTTGTAGAATCAAAGAATTGATTGATGATATTATGAATTTGATAAAATAAGACAAGACTACGTGATGTGCTTGATAGGGAGGATCACACAATTGTTCTTATTTGTAAGATGTTTAGGTCAATCCTTAGGAAAATATATTACTATCCACAATATGTAATTCACAACCTTTGTAACAAATTCAATGAAATAAATTGGTTGGTCTCCTAATAATTTACCTATTCAATTTTGCATACCTTTCTAAAAAATCTTTGAAGAATCTAATTCTATTGAAAATCCTATTATATTTTGTGGATAAAGTATATACCAGAAAGTTTGAAATTAGCGATGCTTTTATAACCTCCAATAACAACTTGCTTTGCTTTTGTACAAAGCCCTGGACCATGAGTCTTCTTTTGTTTGGAGCTTGAATCCATAAGATTATATTTCTTGTGCAATTCCCATAGTTCATCGTAGGGATCATCATCTTGATCTACAGTTCCTAACCAATACGCCGCATGCCTCCTCATGCTGAGGAAATTAGTCTCATATTCTATCAAATTTCTTCTCTTCAAAACCTTCAAATTACAATTTCTTCAAAATTTTGTTTGAACTTACTATGAGGTTGTTGTATATTAATTAAAATTGATATTGTACTAGTGAACAATCAAAGTGAAAACCTATATTCAAGATTGTCATACAATGAATATATAATTTAGGTATAAATGTAGTGGTTACCGTTTTGAGTGGGTTATTTCTCACTACTCTTGAAAGGTGCGCACTTGGCATTAAGTAAATGCTCCTAGTGTTTACATGCCATCCATACAACATTCCACTCTAAATCCTTATTTCCTTAACATTCAAACTATCTTTGGAGGACTTTTTCATATTTTTACTTCTAGTTATTTTTGTACAAATGAATTTTTTATCTCAATTTCATGAAACTATTTATAAAAGATTTTAAAAAGAAAAAGTCTTAAGTATTATTTTGGATAAATGAGATTATTTGGACAGCTCATTACTCTTTAGCACTCTATCAAATTTTGGGATGCTTACAAATTGGCCATGTTGTAGAAGACATGCTACATTTAAATACTTTTGGACTTTGGGGGGAATTTTGGACTTTTCCTTCAACTATTTTCAGATGCATACTATCCACATTATGTAAGAATATTGCAATGACATTGAAGGTAGGAAGGAAAATGTTTCATAGAGGATGTCTACATAAGAAGAACTCTAGAAGAAACCATATTTTATCATTGAAAACATTAGGGCTTTGTTTATTTGTATGATGCTAGCAAAACAAATTGCAGATTTCTAGATGAATACCCCAAGTAAATATAGAATGACAATTCCAACACTGGACTTGGGAATTAGAGATCCGGAGATCTTTTGATGTCATCCCTTCAACATTACATAAGTACATATAGAATGATAATCCGAACAATGAACTTAGGGTGTGGAGATCTGGAGATCTTCCAATATCATCCCATCCCTCAATATTATAGAAATACACTATGAAGTTTGACAAATCCAACATTTTAATTGGATGCAAGAGATGTAGAGATCTTCTAATGTCATCTTCTCAATACTACATAAATACATATAGAAGAAAGATTCCAACACTTGACTTGGAAATTATAAATCCAAAAACCTTTTGAATTTAGGAAGTGCATATGTAGAGATCTTTTGATATCATCCCGGCCCGCAACATTATAGAAATACACTATGAAGTTTAACAATACCAACACTTTAGTTGGGAGCAAGAGTTTTGGAGATCTTCTGATGTCAGCCCATGATGATTGCACAAATACATACACAATCATGATAGTTGTATAGTAATAGAAGGTAGACTTCCTACCATTTATTCATTTATATAAATCATTGTACATGAGTATGCCTATAGAAACAAAGAAAGCATTGCCTGCATTTTCTAAAGTACTAGACTTTCAATCTGTAATCCGTGTATCCCTAACACGTAGCAATGGATGTATTATAAAACTCCGCTCCATGTTTAGAGGATCCATATCTATGAACACAAGAATTTGATTCACAAATAAGTTGCGCCTTGCAGTACCCTTGAAGAGATCCGTCAAGAGATTGCATCTATGAGAATGGCTGTCCGACTTCTTCGGGAAGTCACATCCTTTAATAAGAAATAGCCTTGAAATTGTACTCTTTGGAAGCATACATTGAAGAAGCTCTACCAATTTTGAAGTCGACATCTTCGACCAGATACTGACAGAGGTCTTTGCCAACATGAATCCAACGTGATCCCAGAAGTATTGAATTAGAATGGTTTGTTTGGGATCCAAGACAGCACCCTCAATGCACAGAGGACCTGTCAACACAATCAACAACACCCTCTGCGAAGACCCAACTCAGCACAAAGTCAGTTGAAAACCATCTACAGCCACAAAACTAAAGAAGTTCAACCATCGGGAGATCTCTTGATGTATATTGCCAAACTAGATTAATCAGAAGGGATCCAAGCACATTGAACAAGGCCCAAAGTTACTCCAAGGATGGAATAATCCTCATTGATGAGCTTGCAGTTGTCACATTCAATGTCTACTATAAACAAACTTTGCCAATACAACTTCAATACTAACACATCCAAAAGTATGATAGAGGGTTGCAATGGTGCAAGTGTGTTGAATAAACAATATACGTTGTTAGAGATAAACATAATCTCTGGTAAGGTGTAGTACAAGAGGCCTGAAGAACACATTTCAAAAGGTACCAATCGTGTTGTGCAATTCCAAAAACCTCACTTCAATTGACAAAAATATAATCATAATATTGCTATCATCCAAGAATATAATACAGTTAAGAGTTACTCTTGACAAAAGTGCGTTTACAATAATTTACAGAATGTCCTAGAATGCCATAGTCTTAGAACCCACTTCTATGTACAGCACTAGAAGTATAACGCTAAAAAAAAGCCTCAAAATTTAGCATCCGGAGATCCCTGAATGAAAGGTAGTTAACAGAATTATTCAACTTAAGGACATCCCTTCAAAACCAGAAACCCAACTTTGCTCAACGAACTCTTTGGGAGCTGACAACTGTGGAGTGGGTTGGCTTTAATAAAATCCGGAATAGCTTGATTGTACATAAGAAGACCGTCGAGCCAAGGCCGCAAGCCTTCATCCAAGAAGTGGTCATCCCTTTCCCCGGACCAAGTTTCTGGATGAATAGCGTTGGAACCAACTGTTCAACAGGCTCCTAATTGGACTGTCATCAACCAAGAGAACATTCTTTAAGGAATGAACGAACTTCATTTCAAGCAAAGTTTTCAAGTCCTTCAAAAATATGGGCTTATCCAGCTCCTCCGGGATCCTATACTTCAACTCAGTGCAAGCGTTTTGCGTAAGATAAGTAATATCTTTAGGACCAAATGAAGTGTACAACAACACCTTCTTTAACAACAGCCACATGTTCTTGTCTGACATACTGCTCCAAAGTATAATTTGTGCCTTATAAAATAGCCAATCAAGGAAATCCGTGAGACCCGGTCTCCGAATTAGTGTGGGATTAACTTTGTGGTATTTCCGGTGAATAAGAAGTCCGTTCAAGTCTAGGACCACAACATAACGCCGTCTAGGTACCTGATTTCCGTCGGTTGCCATTGTCAGCGAAGGTGGCTGAATATCTGTAGACAACGGATCGAGCATAAAGTTAGATTCAAAATGAAAAATCCCAAGTAACAAAAATAAAATGTAGAATAAAAATGAATGTCACCTCAAGCACCTTTTGCAACGCCCAAGTTAGCCTCCTGCCCCTCAACCACGGCCGCGTTCCCCTCTTCCAATCCAGCCCCCTTTTCCTTGTCCAATCCAGGCCGCCCTTCCTTTGCTACATCGTCGCCCTTCCTGTCGTCCACCTTGGTCTCCATCTCCTCTGATACACCGTCCCCTTTCTCCTTCGCCAACCTAGGACGCTCTCCTTCCTCAACCACATGAATGCCTTTCCCCTCCTTCATGTTCTCCCTCGCAATTGAAAGAACTCCATTGCCAAAGTCATCCACTTCTCCAGGTAGTGCATTTTGGCCAACGAACAACATAAAAAAGGCATTCGCAAGAAAGACAGAACGGAAAGTACAACTTCGCATCAAACTACAACACATATGTAAAAAGAGGCGCATGTCCACTTTACTCATACTTTACAAGGATACAAATTCCTAAGTCATATCACTAGTACTAACCTTCTCCAATACCCACAAATCGGCTTGGAGGACACCTTTGGGACTCAACGGGCCGAGGTCCCCCAACGTATCCGTGCGAATTGTATCATACATGGCCTCCGTGACAATCGGATTAGGAACCATTTGGAGATCTCGAGATGAGAGGCCGACTATGTCCGGTTGTAATGTATCCACCCGCTCAAGAGTAGAGTCACTATGGTGCTCAGCTGGAACTTCTGTAGAAAGAGGGTCTTCAATTGGTGTAGTTCGTGTATCCTTCTTTGAACAAGATAGGAGGAGCTTCACTGCCGCACTCTCATTGTCATTCAGTATGCCCTCAGAATTGGTCATTTCTGAATCTGCAACCCGCCTCACGAAATCAGTAGCAAGCACCGGAACCTTTTTAGTTTGATTGACCGTGCCAGTCAAATTAAGTTTTGAACAATGCACTGGAGTTTCTTTGTTCTTTTGCGGCTTAGTTGCCTTCTTCCAATTTCTGCTCGTTGCTGGATTCTTTTCAACTCGGGTACACTTCTTCTGCTTGCCCATTCCCTCTGCCAATCCTGAAGCCTTCTTTTTTGTGGTAATAGGATCCTTCAACTTCTTTGGTGGCTCTGGGGGTGGGGGAGAGGTGATCTGCGTCAAATATAGGCACTACATTAAAATGTGGCCTACCAAAAGCAATCATCTGGAGATCTCCAGGTGCTAAGAAACAATGCAATTCTGACCTCCTCAATGTTTCGTTGCCACATTGTTCCCTCGCTTCTCTCAGAGTAGGTGTCATTTGAATTCAAGGGTGTTTCTCTTGTATCTGCGGTCTCATCTTCCATATCAGTCGTCAGTTGTGGTTGTTGGTCGTTGACGCTGAATTGGTCGACAATGGTTTTGGCAACCATTTTTCTGGCCGTTTCGGCATCCGCAGATTGGAATATTTCCAAGACCTTTGCTTGAGCCCACTACATTGTATGAGCCATAAGAAGTTAGTATGCGCAAAGAACACCTATTTTTCAGAAATGAAGTACGTTCTGAATTTATACCACTCCGAGGTGAGTAATCTCGGCTCCCTTGTTCACGTTCACAATAACCATGTCCTTCTGCATTAAACCTCCAAATATTTTTATGGCCGTATATGCCCTCAAATATGGTACACCGCGTCGTCTCCACAAGGTGTCAACGTCCTCTGAAATTCCATCCACGTTATAAACTGGGCCGATAGGTTCTATGGAGGGAAAGAAGTATTTAAATCGACACTGTTGACTTTTGTCTTCACTATAACCAAAGCAGAAAATTATATATACATCAAACCTGGTTCCAGTAGCAGGCACAGGGAAGCTGTCATCCGGGCCAGCAACTTAGTGAACTACATGCCAGTCCCAAAATCGTCGAGACTTATTCTCCAACTTTCTTTTGTACATGTGAGTCAGTACTTTGTGAAATTCTTCACCATCCGTCATGCTGATTGCTGTAGACCAAACATCAACAATGCCCGGAGCTCTTTCATAGCATTTGAGGGCATCAAATAGCCGGCGGAGCTTGCGGTCTTCTAGATACTTAGTACTAGGTTCGATTTTTGTGGCCTCAAACATCTACCAGAAGTACATGTGCCTTTTCCCCTCACCACGCCACGCTATTACGTCTGATTGCATGAGAATTCCAGTGATATTCCATGAAAGCTCGTCTATGGTTTTAGAGAGATAGCTTTTGGCAAATCCTTTCTCTATTGCCTCCACCACAGCTACTTGGGCTTTAGCATTAATGAAGGATTCCCACATGTCTTTCACCGCCTGATGTGAGCTCCCATATTGTCACTTGGGACTCTGTATTTCTTTTTTTTGAAATTTGCAATTTAGAATAGGTAAAATTATACAAAAAGACATCAAAAGAGTGTAGAACCAAAACAGGGTTGTACCATACCCATTATAGTATTTGTTCTAGTTATGATTTTATACCTAAATCGTCCCTAAACCTCGCCTAGGAATAGAGTTTAAACCACAAGATAACAAGATTTGGAGGCTTTTAGTTATATAGCCCAGCAGGGCTAAATCCCACGGGAAGGTGGCGATGCATGTCTAGATGGATCCTAGGAAGTCATAGTGAGCCATATGTCAGGTCCTAGGTTAGGTTTTGAATTCCCCATTAGATCGACAAATTCCCAGAAACCCTAGTTGTTACCATGCAGGAGCCACTAAACTCAAAGACGGGGGCGTGGAAGAATCTACAACCCAAGGATGGTGTTCTAGGGTGAATTCCATGCCAGGAGTTCAACGACGAAATCAATTTGCCAAGATTCCCTCATTTGCAAAAGATTCCCACACCATCGATAGTTCGAGGAGACGGCTGATTTAGGTCTCCACTGACCAATTGTGCCAGATACGGAAACGCACCTCCACATCTTTCGCGAGGCTCCCTGAGAGGTTCTTCAAAAATTCCCAACGTCTTTCGACTTGCAGAAGAACCTTTTCTGGGCGGTCAACTATTCTAATTTCCAACAGGAATTTCTTGTAAATTACCTAGGTTTTGGTAAAATCTCACTAAAAATTAGAACAGCTTGTTTTATGCTAATAATGCGTTCCAATAAGTTTTGCGGCATTCTGATAGCAGAAGATACTCGAACCGGCAAGATTCCCCTAGAATTAATCACGCCGCGACATCCTTGCGACGTTGACCAGCATTTCGGGGGCACATGACGGCGGAACAGCGTCAACAAGGAGTCTTTTCCTTCTCCCTTTCACCTTCCAAAGACCCCAGACTAGTTGCTTTTCTCAAAATAGAAAACCCCCAAGAGTTGGAAGTTTACCACGATTGAGTTTTTAAACTAGACTAGCCTATGTTGGGTTTTTGATCCTAGTATGGGGAAAAGGGGGATCATGGACTAAAAATGGCGTTCTGGATCCAATGGCGTAGTCTATTTGACATTTGGAGTTGATCTCCAAAAGTTAGGAGGCTGGTCCAACATAGATGGTAGAAGGTGAAAATCTAGGATTAGGGTGAAAATCTAGGATTAGGGTGAAAATCTAGGATTAGGGTGAAAATCTAGGATTAGGATGAAAATCTTTGAGGATGAGGATGAAAATCCAAGTTGATAAGGTTACTAGTAGGAATTTAGGGGGGGAGGAGTGAGCCCTTGGAAACCTATAAAAGGGCTCCACTTCCCTCTCTAAAATCACCCCCATACTTATTTTTGGGTCCGTGGGTCCAAGCCATTTTGGATATTTTGGGCGTTTGAAGCCAAAAACCTCTACGGTGTTTTCGGAGCACTTTTGGCTCCTTTTACTGTTATTTTTCAAGCTTTGAAGGTCTTTGGGGGTCCTTCTTTCTTGTCTTGTATACGTTTGTGTGTGTTGGTGTGTACTTTTGTTGCTATTTGAGAGTCTTCCTAACCTTGGTGGATCCTTGTAAACTAATTGTGCGTTTTAAGAATTTTTGAGTCTTGTACTAACCTTTGAGCAACCTCCATCCATCCATTGGTGTTGGCCGCTTTGGGGGGCCTCTAGCTTGTGAAGTTGTCAGTCATTTTTGTGTCTTAGCGTGTTCTTCCCTTATTTACGTATTCTCACCTTTGTCTAACATCCTTCTTGTTGTGTGGACCCCCCCCCCCCCCCCCCCCCGGTTGACGGCAAAGCTTTGGCTTCGTCACGTGCATTCTCTACGTGTGTCTTTACCTTTGTCTAATCCTCGCTTGGCCACGTGTACCCCCCTCAGAAACGGCGAAGCTTTGACTGTAGAATTTAGAAAAGTTTGGCATTTTTAATAGTTATCCACAGAACGACGAAGCTTTGATTATATGGTCTAGGAAAGTTTGGCATTGTTTTATGGTTACACTCGGGACAGCGAAGCTTTTATTATAGGGTCTAGAAAAGTTTGGCATTTTTTACAAAATCCCAAACATTTTTCTACCTTAGTGTCCAAATATCCACGTGGGGATATTACTGTTAGTGTCCAAATATCCAAGAGTTTTGGAAATAGTTTGAATCAGTATAACCGTCCATTGGTGAGAGTACTAGAACCTTGTAATACCTCCTAAACTAGTCATAGAGTTTTTTTTTTTTTTTTTTTCCTTTTCTTTTAGTCCAAATTATCCTAGTTCAAGTCCTTTTAGTTCCAACAAAAGAAGAAGAAAAGATCAGAAGACGAGACGAACCAGCAAGGCCAGATCAGAAGGCGAGACGACCAGCAAGGCCAAAGCAGAAGACGAAACGACCAGTAAGGCCAGAGCAAAAGACAAAATGACTAGTCGGGCTGGTCCAGGGATTCGGAGAGCTGGGGTGGTTTAGAGGTTCAAGGTTTAGGGGTCGGTCCAGGGACTTGGGAAGTTGGGCAGTCCAAAGGCTCGGGGAGTCGAATTAGTCCAGGGTGCTCGGGGGGGCCGATTACAAAGGAAAAAATCAGATTCTAAAAAAAACCCTACTTGAAGTCCATAGTCCGGGTGGGGAGTCGGGTTTGTTTTTAAAACCAAAAATGTGACAAGAGAACTCTTGGGACAAGAAAGGAGAAAAGAAACTTGTGAGAAAAGAAAAGAAAA
Source organism: Neckera pumila (assembly GCA_963969595.1). Classification (NCBI taxonomy): domain Eukaryota; kingdom Viridiplantae; phylum Streptophyta; class Bryopsida; order Hypnales; family Neckeraceae; genus Neckera; species Neckera pumila. The sequence goes on along the minus strand of OZ018411.1, from coordinate 15,438,264 downwards.
GAAAAAAGAAGAGAAAAAGGGGGTCTAATCCTGGCTAAAGCTCCACGTAGGATAATCGTCCTTCTAACACTTGCAAAACCACTCAAAGATAGAAGGGGAAGGAAAGGAGAGGATGGCTGTATGGGCAACTTAGGGGAGAGAGACGATAAATAGTGTGCTAACTAGTAGACTAGGAAGAATATGAAAAAATCTAAAAAGAAGCCTTGGTAGTCGTTAGAGGAGGATGGGGGGTATGGCGACGTAAGAACTTTGTAAGAGGCAAGTTGGCACATTTATGCCCATCAATTGTCAAAGTTGGTAGTGCAAGGCCTCCATCATACGGTGGTGTTGCCTGATCCATTGGCTAGCACACAACTATCTAAACTAAATTGCACAGACAACACTGCTTCCGAATGATCTGTATCAAAACATATTAAAACAAGTGTTAGAGTAACCAAACATGGATGTGTCCTTAAATCCAATACCCTAAATCCAATCCTTCTGTGATGTAGACACTTACCAGTATTGCTAGGAGAACAACGTGTAACAAGTTTAATATGAAAAATAGCTGGTGGTTTATACACAATTTGTAGCACCTACACCACGGACACTACAACAACTATAAGATGTTAGACCTCTGTATCCTCTTGAAAATCTTGCGTACAGTTAGGGTATAGCCCTTTGCATTCTCTTAAAAACCTTGTGCAAGGCTTATGCCTCTTGGAATTATGTACTAAGGAATTGTAGCTAAAATTCACAAAAGTCAATCTAAACATAGACGTCACAGCGCTAACTCTAAATAATTAAGAACCTAGATGAATCCCTTCTGAAAAAATCAAAATTGTTGGACGGCAGCGGAGCATTGGCTCACCTTTATTTTGCAGTAGATGGACACCCAAGCTTCCAACAAGTTCTTGATTATAGATGTAAAATGCATAAGGTAGCTTCTCTTCTTGAAAACAAGAGAGAAAGCACATGAGCAGTGAGACAAATCCTAAACCCTCATTTCCATTCATGGTGCCCCTTGTCAGCAAAAAAAAGATCGTGTGATCATAAAGTAGTAATTTGCAAGCAGAGTGAGAGGATTTGAAGAGCTTACATTTTCAAGAACGGTGTTCAAAGAAAGCATATGAGTTACAAACCCTAAACTCTCATTAGGGTAAGCTTGTCCACGTCTTCTTTCTACAAGGCCCTTGCCAAAGTCAATTGTTCTACCTATGCACTAAGAAGAAAAGAATCGTAAGCATGAAGGAAACATAATTTACTACAAATTATTAGCAAGACAACTTGCGAGCAATCTTATCACGCAAGTAGAAGAGCTTTGCCCTCCGTGCCTACCTCTTATCAACAACCTTGATCTCCTTAATATCAGGTCAGTAATGTAAGAAATGACATCTAGAAATTATTGATTTGTCAAACAAAAATATTCCATTTAAGGAGACTGATTGCATGAAATGGATAAGGTAGTTACTATGGAAGAAAGATCAGCTACTCACAGCAGGAAAACCATCTTGACTCCAACTTCAACAATACCCCTCCTGATTCTAATTGCATTATAAAAGAACAATGCCTCTCAGCAACAACACCCTACACTTGGTCTCTAACACTTCCTATGAAACAAAAATTCAGGCATTGGGAGATTTGAGCACAAGTCTGATGCCACATATATAAAGAACAAGACAACTTAGCGTGACTACTATGCCGACTGTCAATTTACAACTTACAATATTGCTGCAGCATGGAAAGTCTCAAGGAAGTTAAACGTCCCACTTTGAGCTGGACAACATTGCATGGTCGAATATCAGGGATAACCTTTCTACTATTGCACCTTCAATGGCTTCCTTGTCAAGATCCAGATAGATGAAAATACGTTGCGGTCAGACTTGAAGGGAGAAATTATCGAGAAATAATACTTTTCTTTCCTTTCACCCACATCAAGAACCATATCCAATATCATGTGGTAACAACAATGTGATTATCTCAAAACAAGACAAGACAAAATGAATTGAGATATGAATAGCCCAAGTGATGCACATACTTGCGATACTATGTTCCGTTTGCATCTTAAAACCCTGATATTGAGGAGACTCTGGTACTACTAATCTACATAATGTGCTTCACACGCGTCGTAACCTTTTTGGTTTTGATGTAGCAGGAGGAGCATCCTCAGTGGTTTCTGTAAAAAATGCAGTTTATGGAGTGCTCGAAATAAATCATTTAGAGCTGAAATTTCTATGATCTATTCCCGTAGTAGGGGGACATGTGCCTACCAAGGAGAATCTAAAAATACATTATTTTATGGCCACCATATTTGTACAAATAAGGCTTCCTTGCATGCTCACTTCTAAACATTGAAGATGATTTTGACTTCATTTTTTCGGTGCAAGTCCTCACAAATGGCCAAATTTTATTTTATTTTCCTTCATTACTTTCTATTTTTTTATTAATTTATACTTGTTGTATCTATTTTCTATGACAAACTGTCTTTGAATCCAAATAGTACTGTTTTAGTACTCGCATGTAGTCATAAAACTCGCAACAGTACTTTCAGCCATCGATTTTTCGAATCAACGGCTGATATTGTTCTATTTTGTAGTACTCCTAGTACCAAGAGTATTATTTCAATACTTCCCAAAACGCTACGCAAAACGCACGATCATTCCTGCAATATCCCCATTATATTATTTTTTTGTCATCCAACAAATAATTACACAATTTATAGTGTTTAAAATACATCCAATGAATTATAACTTACTTATTATACACTAGTGACATTACGATTAATCATTTATATTTTTGTAGCCTTTATGAATATTGCATTGCCTACATTTATGAAAATAAGGTTTGGTTTAATACCAATTGCACCCTCCCCTAGTTCTTTTGCCCAAGTTCTCAAACTAATTGTCGGCCTAAACACTAATCTAGCTTTTCAATTAACTCTTTGTATATACAACATTTAATTTTTTTTCTTTGGGACAAAAAATATTCCAAAATTGAGCATTGGTCTCGGTCTAGACTTTCCAAATTTAGGATTTCAAACATCCTTTTGTCAAACCAAAGAGTGTAAGTGAGGATCTCAAGTAAAATGAGAGATAAAGCCAAGCTTAGTGTTCCAAATATTTGAGTTATGGACATCAATCACCCCTCTAGGTTGTTTATTAAATTTCAGTCTTTGGCACATACATATGCATGTCCAAACTGGTTCTAACTCAAATCAGAAAATTAGAGGAAAAAATAAAGAATCCAACTCCCTAGACGGACTAACTCCCCAATTGAGAGCCTGGAATTGGCTGGACCTTATCGGCATGTATGCCTCCGTATCTGCTGCCACATATCGATTGGCATGGCTTGGTACTAGACTTGACTGGGGGACATGGTCCCCTTTTGATCCGCTGAGTTGGAGCCTCTGCCTTTTGGACAGTCCAGGGACTTAGCTCTGGCTGGTTCTCCCTTTGTTGGACTTCTGAACTGTGATTAACTGGACCTTAAATGATCCAATACTTGGCAGTTGCACGCCAATTTTTTGGTCTTTTAAAACCAAACCTTGGATCTCTGTATGAGAACCTCCAATACAAATAAGGCAGAAAAAATTCTAAATAGGATCAAAGCTTTGTTGTCCAAAGGTATAAAACAACAAATAACCAAGGGAAAAATTGTGTTTAGAAACAAAGCTTCGCCATACAGGAGGTTAGCTCCCAAACTTTTGGACAATTCTCAACACTGTTAGATAGCACAATACTTAGAGAGTTGAATCCCATTCAACTTCTCTTAATTGACAACAAAATCACCACTTGGACCACAATTCCAACGTCAAGGCTCGAGGGGGGATTTGCAACACCAAAAGTGTGAGATCCCAGGCACTCCCAAAAGCTCGGAGGGAATTGTTAGAAAACACATCAACACTTAACACTTTGTTTAGGAACAAACCTAAGGGGGATTCTTCAACTTGAAGTTGAGAAATATTTTCAAAGGTGCAATGATAGAAATGATGGGGACTGCAAAAATTTTGGTAATTTTATTGCATGAATTGAAATTACTATGAATTTTTGAAATACAGAAAGTATGCCAAATCCATAACCAATGTTTGAACTCTTCTAATTCCAATCATTCAAAAAACTACTTTCCCATGCATTGCTTCCTACTTTTCTGTATACTACTTTGGAACATGGGTCATGAACTTTTAGTCCAAACTTTGAAAAGAAGGAAAAAACGCATTCTAGCCTTGGTTGGAAATACATCAATCTACAGATTGGCTATGGGATGCTGGTCGGGAATGGATGGTTCTACCTTACATTCAACATGTTGAGATATGAAGCCAAAAATAGCGATGGTCCAATACCTAGGTTCACCACTCTCAAGGCTCGATAGAGACAGTGATTTGAGAAGGGCTATCCAAATGGGATTTGGATTGAAAACTAAGAATCAAACTTAGAGTTCTACATTTCATCCTTTCTTCTAAGGTAGAAAGGGGCGCTTGATTTTTAGTGAAGAAAGGACAATTGATGTTTCTACAAGAAAATAAAGAAAAAGAAAAGGTAAAAGTAATGCATGAATCTCATCGAACCTACTAATTAGAGCAATGGATGGCTTGGATCTCTTCACCTGATCTAACGGTTATAATTACGGATGGCTTGGATTGAGTCGGAGGATCTACGGCTGTGGACGATTTAAAGTTTGGGGATACCTGTTGTTCTTTTGTCTTCCTTCTGTCTTCTCTTTTGATCTCTTCATTGCCTCCTCTCTCAAGAGCTATGTGTACGGGGTGCTGTGCATCAGTGGCGCCGGGCTTTTGTATGCGGAGGTGAGCTTCGTTATAAGAGAATGATTTGATTTAGGTGGTTGTATAGGGTTTGGATTAAGCTTGCGGTTGTTTCTTTGATTAGGTGCTTACTCTATTGTGGATGCAAGGTTTCACAATGCCATTTGTCTACTTCAAGACGGATACATCTATACCTGTTGGACTTGGCTGTATCCCAAATGGGAAGATTGATTTCTCTCTACTTGGTTGAGAATTCAAGTTGGATCCAAGTTCTATTGAATTGAATGGAATTCGATGGCTTATAGTAGAACTACAGTCAGCAAGTAAGTGGGAGGAGATCAAGGAGGGCTTCAAAGAGGTTGAATTATCTTTGGGAACGAAAGAAGATCCTGTTATGGTTACTAGTGCGGCTCTAATTCATGCAGTGCCTACATGTATGTTTCCCGCGCCTGCGTGCACTTAGTTTCTTTTGGTTTAGGGCTTAACTCTTGGCTAAGGTGTCCTTGATCCGGCTCATGCAGCACTTGTTTCTTTGTCTTAATGGCTAGGGTTCAATTTATCAAGGGCTACAAGTATGAGTAGTGTTGTTGGAGCCCCCCAGATTAGATGGTTGTTGGTAAATTACGTGAGTTAACCGAAACCGCCTTGTCTACAGAACTGCCTTTCACTATGGCTGTATTTGTGTCTAAGAGTGTGTCACCCAGGATACTAATTTTATGGTTTGACTTAGGGTTTAGGGTCTAGGTTGCACAAGCACATCAGAGTTTTGCAAATAATTTAGGTTTTCTTGTTGTTAAGGTCTTCGTCCGGCAGATGTCCATGGCCGTTGATCCTTGAAATGGACTTGTATATTGTCTCTTGCAATGGCCAACAACCTCCCACTTTAAGTGATTGCACATGAAATTCTTTTCTAAAAATGAAAATTTGTGGAAGTGGTTGAGGGTTTATGGTTCTAAGAGTACAGTTTTATATTTTCCCCCCTGATGTCTTCTTCTCTTTCTTCTCGCTCCCCCCCGGCTTCTTCTTCTTAAAGTGTGGTTCGTATGCAAAAGGTGCACCGTTGAAAAAGTCAAAGCTACTTCCAGAATCTCCATTGCCCATTTAAGAATTTGTCTGCTCGGCAGAACAAAACTATTTGAAGTATAAGCCGAAGGAGTTGCTGGTGGTTTCTGGGGATCTATTGGGAAATCTTCCACGGGGAGGTTTGATCTGGATTCGCAAATGTTATGAAGATTTGATGAGCTTATTGCTTGAGGCTAAGGAGCAAAAAAGATTCAATTTCTGAGGTACTGCTGGTATAGGGAAGTCTCTGTTTACTTTGGTTTGGATATCGTACCTTGCAACACAGAAGAAGAAAGTGATTTTTAAGTCAGCTAATAATTTGTTTCATCTTCTGGAGCTCTCACTACCGGAAGCCAAGGCCTTCGGTCCCTATAAGGATGGGTACGACCTTGACCTGCGAAATGTGCTTTATGATCCTACTGCTTGGCTCATTTTGGATGGTGGACAAAAGAACCCCTTGCCATTTCTATTTCGCATGCTTCTGGCTTGTTTGAATAAGAAGGCTAACTATCACGAATTTGCAAAGCATCCCTACTGCGGAACCAAATATATCCCAGTATAGATTCAAGAGGAGGTGGAGGAGTTTTTGGAGGATTTTGATTCTCGTAGGTCTGACTATAAGCACATGCCTGTGCCTGATTGCGGGAATGTTATGGAAAATTTCCAGTTGTTTGGAGGAGTGCCTTGATGTGTGTTTAATAGTGCAAGGAGGGAATCTGAGAAGCCGATAATGACAAAAGCTATCAAAAAATTGGATTATGATACGTGTTTAAAGCTATTTTCTGGGTTGATTGACGACAATCTTGTGCACATGAAGTGTTTGGACGACACATATAGACACTATCAGTACAACTTCGCTTCCAAATGTGTAGTGGAAAAGACCTGGGAGCGGCTCCAATTAAGGGCTAAGCATGAAACAGTTCATTATTTGGAGCGATTACTCAGTGATTCTTTCGGGAATATGTACGAGGTTGTGGCCCACTCTTTGGTGGCTAAGGGTGGGAAGTTCAAGATGAAAAAAGTTTCTAAGGATGGGAAAGCAGTAGAGATGGATGATCTTGAGCTGGGAGAATTGAACAGGAAGGTGTTTGGGAGTCTAAGTGACTTACCGGATTTCCAGGACAGGGATTATTGCAAACCAAAGAGTAAAATTCTGGAGAGTGTGGATGCTGTGATCCACCCCGACAAGCTTCTCCAGTTTTTTGATTACACGCGCGGAAATCATGGATGCAAGGTTAATGGTCTACAGAACTTATCTACAATGAACTGGAAAGCCAGCCATCAATAGAGTGCCTAATCTTAATTTGACTGCTGAAAATCAGTAGACTGTGTAAACATGGAAGTATACTGTACAGTACAGTAGTCCAGTTCAGTGCAGGTGAACTGAGTTCCTACCCTGATGAAAGAATGCTAAAAGTACAGGTGAAGGATTCAAAATGACGAATCCGTGTATGATGGGTGGTTAAACTCTAGTAACTGTCTCCCTCTTCCTGCACAATGCACAGCCCATCGAAATGAAGTTAGTTGCCACGTAATAGAACTACCTTGAGAGGATAAACCGTGAGAAAATGAGAGGTCAATTTGTTAAATTGGCACGATTTCCAACACCAATTTTTGGACAAACATCTGCACAAAGCTGAAAAATTAGGAGAAGTATGGATTACTAAAAGCTAAAAGCTAAATTAAAGCTTCCTGAAAGCTTCCTAAAAGTGCCGAAGTTGTGGAATACCGCCAGTTTAACGAAATTGACGTTATAAAGAAAGGTGTTGACTTACCTTGATGATATGACAAACTTGCAGAACTTCGTCCAAGGGCGCCCAATCCCCCACGTTTTTCTCGGCAAACTGGTACGCCACTCCCCCTTTCCCACGCCGGACAATGAAGAGACCTCCCTTGATCCACCCTTCGCCTTTCGAATTGTACTTGATGCCCGTCTTCAAAGCTCGCTTAAAGTTGAAACGAGCTACGGGATTCCAAAGAAACCCAGTGAAGAGGTTGTCTTTCATCAGTTTGCCTCCTCCCAGTGCCCTGAAGAAATCTCGATTCTCGTCCAGGACCACCATGCCTGCCCAATAGCGAGGCCAAAACGCCCAAACCTCCTCGTCCAGATCCTCCAGCAGCACGGCCACCAGCTGAATGCCTAACGCATCAAAGATGGGCTTCCGGGCAAAGAGCTGGTGGGCTTCCGCTCGACACATCACGCACCTGCAAGCCATCAGGTCCATGATCTCAATGAACCTTATGATCAGTTCCGTAATCGGAAAAGAAAAGAAAAGAAAAAGAAATTATTCCGCAAGAACTTGTTTTTTTGCTACAGGCAGCCAGAGGAGCTGCAATGCAAGTTATAGCCACTCCTCTCTGTCATTTATCTATTTTGACACAGTCTCGCAAGGTATGCTTTCATCACCATAGAATGACCCGAGATCATAGCGTCCTCAATTTATGCTATGTAACTAAGATCTGAAGGTTGCCCGAGTAAAAGGTACGTCCTTTGCTGCTTGCAGAACATGTACAATTATTCTCAACACCCGTAAGTGCTATTTTCAGAACAAGGCTCCAGATTTGAGTTATCTAGTACGTGGTTCAAAGTTACCAATCCAACAAATTTCTACGTTAAGATTGAGAAATCTCAAAGCAGTCACAAGGCTAACGTCCAATTCCCAAACTATTAGAAAAATCCTTTAAGTCCATCTCTAGTGTTTTCCGTTGACCTCCTCGAAATAAGCGAATCTGACAACTAACTGGAATGCACCGTATCGTGCTAGACTAGTCGAACCCTTCCAAACTTGGATCAATCCAAACCTTGGAGGTATGCAAAAAAGACAAAAAGTTGAAAATGAATTCATCCAACTTTCAAAGTTGTTTAGAAACAGGAGTGAAATACATACCAATCCACAAGTTGGAAACTTGCAAAATCAAAATGTGCATTATTTATTTTGAACTTTCAGGGAACAAGTTTCAATGAAGGGACAGGGTTTAAGTCACAAAGAAGAACTTCTGAAATGTAGCAAATTACGTACCCAGGTCGCCGGATGCAAAAGAACAGCGTGGCCTTATGAGCCCAAAGCTCTGCCGCTTTGAACGGTTGCACCTTCCTCACGCCTTTCAACGTATCCGCCACCACCCCATTCCTGTGATCCGGTGCCAAAGGTCTCAACGAAACTTTCTCCAATACCGACAACTTCGCCACATTCTCTGCACTCGGCGCCTTGACCAACCCACACATCCTCCGCGAACTCGACGTCGCTGCGAACACTCCCTTGAGAGCATTCGGTTTCTTCGCATCCATAGGTCTCCAAAAAATAGGCCATTTAAATCGCAAGGTGGATGCATTCGCCTTCCGAGCAGGAGAATCATGAGCCCTTCCGAAGGACGAGTCATCGCTCAAGATAGACTTGTGAAGTGCAAAGGGGAGGGTAGGCTTGAGGAGTGGTCTTTTGATTTCCGGTGACTTCGGGTCTGAAGGGGGTCTTCGGCGTCGTCGACTGCTGGAGGAGAGGAGGTCGGGAGGCATTTGAATGCCACAAGAGATGGTTGTGTCGACAAACTTGGCAACGTGAGTCTTGCGCATACGAAACTTGGAGGATAGGTCTGAGGGCTTTATGTTTATTAAGTCGCTCAGACCTAGGCGTGATGCTTCCAACCTGTCTGCGTATTTCATAAGGGAGCGGTTGTGGAGGTAGATTCGCAGTTCTAGGGCATCCTAAAAGAATAGCAATGGAAAGATTTAGAAGATACTAACAGCACTAGAATGTCACGGCATTGTCTGCACAATGTGTGGGATACTAATCAAAATAATTAGGAAGGTGGTCCGCATTCCAAATTTCTACAACGAAAACTCTGTGTTCGAGAAAAATGCAAATGTCCGTAAGTTCTGGAGCACCCGAATACAAGGGTTTACTGGGATGACCAACAAGCTCGAGCTGAATATCTCAAGCTGCCAAATTACAAGCTTTGATAGTAATCGTTATATCTACTACCTCGTCCATTGAACGTAATAAAACAAAAGATGGTGTGGCAATAAACATCAGGATAACACTAGGAAAAATGGTCCAAGTTGCTCATGCTTGCCCTTTACCAGTCTTTGCGAGGGAGGTACTAATAATGCAATGCAATCTCTAGTTAGCAGAAGTTCTGAGACAGAGGCGTGATGATTGTGTACATAAGAAGACGAAACCAAAACTTGAAATCCGTGAAACGCTTACTCGTTGTGCGCTAGTGAGGGCGAGGGCTTCCATGTCTTGGGCGCCGATCATTTTAAGCGTGGGCACATCGTCCCAACCATCTTCTGCCAGTTTCCCGCCCATGCCCTTCAAACTGCCTGCCCCTAGAAACTCCAGCAACGAATACGATGCCATTACAAGACACCAGTCCCTTCACAGCAGTGCAATGCCCGTGACCTCGATTTCACATTCCTCTTGCAATGAACATCTTCAACCTCTCACCGGCAATCGACTTGCTTACAAGTCTTTGTGCATTAAAAGTCATGAGAAACAAGGCTTTTTCCACTTCCAAGCTCAGAAGAATCAAAGTGACGTCCTTTGCTAAAGTGTGAATAGTTTTACCTGAAACCCGCCGCCAGAAATATCCCATCCAGCAACAAAAAAGCTAGTGTTGTTGTTTTGCACGAATTTCCGCCACTTTGCAACAGAGGAAACGCGAAGGCTATTTTTTTACAAAGGAAATTTTTCTTACAAAATAGCTGGATTTCTGCTGTAGCGGTATTGAAAAGCCGATAGCCAAATTTAACTTAAGTATCACCTAGGTTTCATATAGATACCGCCAAGTACCGTATCACCAAATTATCACATGAGTATTGAAGAAGTAGCTGGCAAGTGGCAACTTCTCCTAAATGACAAGCTTCGTCGTCGTGTTTCGTGGATAGAATCCAAGCACAAATTTTGGCATCGAAGCTGCTGCGACAATCCTCTGAATGTCCAAAACCAGCCTGTCTGCGATATCCTTGGACCTGCAGTTATGACACTAATAAAAGCTTTTATATGAACACCGCAAAGTGCGTGGTTTGGATACACCATGACAATCATGCCCTCACTCATTTCACGTTATTTGGTTTCTAACAACAGCATTTTCTGCTGCAATCCCGCCATAACATTGACTTTCTACCGCTGTTGTCTTAGATCACCAATCAAACGATCACAGGCTCCAACTGTCCATGGATTTATGGTTTTATAGTGACCAGTTCGATTGACATCATTGACCCCATTGTCAAAATAGAATTCAGATGGAGCCAGGTTTTATATCTCTAGAATCTATGTACAGCATGGCATGTGTCGATCAAAAAAGAAATATAATTGGGAGCAAAGAAAGTCTGTATATGACCCATTCAAAACTGCTCAAAATAATAACATGAGGCCCAATTCGGGGTTAGCTTTCTCGGTCCAGGTTTCCACTTTCCACAATTCTGTCACTTCTGGTTAATTTCGACCCTGCTTGGGGCCCATTTGATGAGTGTTTTGAAACAATGCTATTAATGTTCACAGTCTGTGACAATCGACATCGTTGCCAAACAACTACATTTGTGCCATTCGCGTAAAGGGGAATTTCAAAATCATCTTCCAAAACATTCTTGACAGTGAATGTGTGTTTGATATAAAGTACTCAAAAACTACGTGAAAAGAAAATGAGATGCGGATTGCTCACTCAATTGATTGAATCCATTCTTGGATCTCCTTTGCAGGGATCGAACCTTTTAAGCACACGCATGATACTGCACACCCGGCCATATGTGTGACATTGTGACATTGTGATGTAAATGATGAAATTGATGCGAGTTTGTAAATTCCACCATTGTTTGCCGAACCTGTTGATTGAGCTGCAGCAGCAACTGTAGCCAACATCAAGGTTGGAAAGCCGGAAAGAACAACATCATGAACTAATCGACACCAATACAGAATGAAGAATCTTCCGCTTGAGCTACGACGTTACTTGGGAACGAAAGACTCAATTGGGACTCTGGAGATTAGGGTTAGGGCTTAGGCTTTTAGAATTTGGTGTGTGTCCTGTGTTGGCTCTGTATTTGAAAACAGATTGCATTGCTTAATTATAAGGTAATTAACCCTTTAAGGACCGTGGTCAATTTGGGGGGCGGGTGTAGTTTTTGCATACATTTATGAAAAAGTGTTGTTTCATGCCCTCTTCAAAGATGTAATTCTAGATTAGATTGTATAAATTGATTCTATGGGTTAGATCCTTGAAGTAAACAAAAAATGAAAGTGATTCACATCCTTGTAATTACTCTGTGAAGACTGATGTGTCATAAACACCCTTTGGCACTAGTTCTAATTAGGGTTTGCTACAATTGGACATAAATTTGAGTATATGGTTTGAAAATTGACCAGAAACCTTTTGGCTCATTCCTTCGCACATATATATAGTTGTCTTTCATATGAAATATGCATTTTTCTTTGAAAACTCCAATATGAAAGGTTAGGCCATTTCAAGTTTAAACAAGCACAACTCACTCAATTTTGCACGCATTTTCTTGGAATTGGCTCTGTTAGGAGTGTATGAAGATACTCTAATTGCGTTCTTCTCTGAGTTTTTTGTTATCAGATGTTCTATGAATAGTAGGAGACAAAAAGTTGTAAAATTGACCAAAAAGTGGTCGACTAGTCCTTAAAGGGTTAAGGTAGAGAGACCCATTATGGACCCTAGCCCAGTTTGGATTAAAGTCCAATCTTGCTCTTTTACATACTAATGTAGGATAAAGTGCTCACATTGAGTTCAGAGGATTGGATGTGGGTTGAAAAGTCACCATTTCAAAAATTCAGTAAATACCACCATGCAACTTCTACATATGGTAGAATTTTATTTCATTTTTCTACAATCTCATAGAGTCACAAGATACTTTTGGAAATTAAGAGTACCACATTAGCATCAAAAGGACAAATATAGTTCCTTATTCTAGGATTTTCAATGGAAGCTATGTGATTTTGCTTGACTACATATGATATGTTTTTCTTTTTTGAGAAATGAGTTGACCAACATACATGTGAAATACACGTGATTTATCTTTTTTTTGCAAAAGGAGTCTATGAATACAATAATATAAGTAGAATAGTACTTTATAATAAAAAGGGTCCACAATGGATTTACTTCCTTATTCAAGTTCGATTGATAGCCTAAGAGTAGATAAAAATACAATATTTTTGTAAAGTAAGGAGACAACACATTATTTACATTATTTTCATTGGCCATTTTTGGGTTGATGAATGATAGAGAATCCTTCTATATAAGACAAAAAATACAACTATTCATCTTCAAAATTTTGCATGAAAAAGAGAGGTCTTGTATAGTAGTTTGCCTTCCGATGAGTGCTTTTGGAATTTGGTAAACCAACCATTCTCACAATGCCAAAAGGAATGATTTCCATTGTCACTAGCCCGTCATTTAAGGGTTCAACAATCTCAATTCTCTAATATATTCATTTATATTTTTACTTAGTCCATTTCATTAGAAATTTTACTCAAACAACATGCAATCTTACTATGGTCAAAACAATTAATTTACAAAATTAGTTCAACATAATCTATACAAATCTTTCCTTCAAGTCACATATTATATCAATTTGCCGTGCAGTTTATAATCCAAGCACGGTATGTACTTCCTATTAAAATTCAAAGTACTTAAACAAATAGCCAATCATTGATTCATATAATTATTGTCTATTATAAAGAATCACTCAATTTGATAAAACACTTGCCATAAATTGTCAATTGTTGGCTACTCAACAATACTCTATCATTGAACAAACATAACTAGACAAATAGCTTGTCTTGAATCGCCAATCCTTGACTCACAATAAATTGCTCACAACAATTACATACTACTAATTACAACTCTAATCCCGGGCATTTATACAATCACATAAATTGTCAAGGCAATTAATACTTGTATTAAGTGAGCAAATATATATAAGCACAAAAATTGAGTCACATAAAGTAATACAATGAAAAACATATTAAAATTGATAGCCTTATATTCTTAGAAAAGAGAAAAGACAACTAGAAAGTTCTCAAAGTTTGAAAGGATGCTAAGTTTATCTGCCATTCTACAAACAAAATATAAACATGATAATTTATCTACTACTATACATTACCCAAAGACAAATGTACCATAGAATTTAAAAATTTTATCTACAAAATCATCGTAAACTTATTATTCCAAGTTTTATTTGTGATACATCTTTACAAATATGGAAATTTGTACTACCCCTTGTCCTTAAAGAGTTATTAATACAAACCATGTTCAAGTGCTTATGTGGTTGACTTTTAACCCCTAAAGTACCAAACACCATTTTTTTGCAACATAGTGATTTTGGGCAGCTCATTACAAATAGAAATTTTATTTTTTTCTTTGAAATTTCACACAAGATATACCTAAGGAGTAGCTTCAAGGCCCAACAGCTTTCATAACTTTTGATTACATGGGTAAAAAAATATCGCATGATATGTAATTTTTCGCTTTCGGCAAGCAACCCAGGCAGCTCAAAAAAATTCTTTAAAATCACTTTTTTGAAAAATAAGAATTTGAAATTGTTTTTATATATTTATATATACTTGGATAGTTTTGAATCATTCCATTTGGATTAATGAGTCAACAATTATGAAGAGTTTTAGTTTGAGGGTAGTTATAGAATCTCTACTCTAAAATAAACTTTGAAGTCCTTTATCTAACTCAATTTTCAATATTTTTGAAAAAAAAGAAAAATAGTGCATGTAGATTGTTTATTACAACATTAGAACTGTTGGGATTGGCCTTTTTCAATTCCATAACAAAATTCTTGACAATTTAATATTTTGAATCATTCTCTACTTTTTCCTACTTATTATTTTTTCCAATATGTTGTACAATTCCAAATGATTTGAAATTTTTCAAGTATGTAGCCAACTTTCCTTGAAGAATGAATCCAAAGAGCAACCACCATTTTGGACATTTTTTTATACAAATGTGACCTTGTGAAGGGTGAATGCAAGAAACACTTGTACTATTTGTTGCGTTTTCACTATTTTTTTTTTTTTTTTTGGAATACTTTAAGCATAGAAAAATAATTTTTAATTTTTTTTTAAAATATGGCCAATTTATATACCTTTAAGATAAAGAAATCCTGGGAAGGAAAAACATAGAAAAATTCTCTAGGTGGGAGAACTAGAAAGTGTCAAATCTCAAGAAAATAGACACTTTGATGCTTTAATTAGTTAAAAAATAATAAAATAAAATAAATAAAAATTGTCCATTTGCAACAACTCTATGGAGATGGTCATTCACCAAAAAACCCACCAAAATAATGTTTTATGTGTTTCGAAATGCAAGCAGAAAGAAGCTCACTTTGTAGACTTCTTCACTACACAAAATTAACTTTTTTTAAAATCCCTCTCTTGGAGAGCTAGAAGTCTACAAGAAGACCATCTTATCCAAATTTCAGCTCCAAATTCGATTTTTTGGGTACAAAATAGTACTAAAAACCTCCAAATTGGAATTTGAGACATAAAATTGGGGGATGTTTTTATTTAGTAAAACATTTTTGAAAATTGCCAAAAAAATTAGGTAAGGTGTATAGTAGTCATGAGCACCTTCCCTATAAATCTTAAGTCATTTGGATTCAATACGCAAAAGTTATGCCTAAAAAACAAATTAGCATGCAAGGTGTGAAAAAATAGTACAAGTGTTTCTTGCATTCACCCTGAAGTGTTGATGCCCGGATTTTTGTAGGGAGAAAAAAAGATTTTTTTTCAATTCAAATGTTAATATCTTGCAATCCACATGGTGGAAAATTCTGAAATTTTTTCCACATCTTCTTAAACTAGTGTACTGCAAGATCTTATGGTTACATGTGTAAAATGTTTTTTTCTAAAATTTGGTACTTGTATTAGAAATGACAGTTTTGGAGCGGTTTTGGTGAAAACATAGTCAAAAACATTTAGGGGTTAAGTGTTCTTATCTTACTGTACCTTACTTTACCTTACTTTGCCGCAAGTGTAAATGAATTTACATCCATTTGAGTCAACCCAAAAAATACCCAAAAAAGAAAGTAAACGCTAGAAACTTAGAAAGAGGCGGAAAAGAAAAAGAAAAATTGCCTGATATTGTTCAGTGACAGAGCCCCATTCACACAAGGCCCAGCTGACAATGCAAAAGTCAACTTTGGGATGCAAAGACAAACCCTTTTAAAAATTTCACCAAAAACGTCCCTCAAAGCACTCCATCATTGCCAATGATATAGACCACCTACTTCACACCACATTTGAACATGAATAAACCCACAAATCCTATGATAATGCTGCTCAAGTCTAACTGTTCCTACACTCTAGAAATGAACAAACTCAGTTCTGAAACCCTAAAACCAAAGAACACCTTAGTTTGCAAACTAACTTGAAGTTAGTTCAGTATTGAATTACAGATTCAAGCTACACAACAACTGAGCATACGAAACATTAGGTCAAGTCCAAACCAATTCTCAAACTACAAACTACACATCTGATGCACATGCCATTACATGATCAAAGTTTTTACTTTTCTTTAATTTAAAATTTTTGAAAGACAAGTAACCATCAATTAAGTGCAAGGGCAAAACAAACATAACAAAGGACTAAAGGTCTATCCGGATCCACACTGTAAGCGAGCCAGAAAAGGAATCCATTGTGCTCACTACAGTACAGCACTGTAGGTGATCTCTGAAACATGTTTTGACAAATTCTCCAGACTTTTTGCTGCACTCAAACAGTTCCTTCTGACAAGAACGGAGTCGAACCCACTCAAACAATACGTTAAACTAGTTGGCTTGAATGAGGAGACTTTTGGTTCTTTTCAAATGTATTGACAATGCTAGTGCGAAGGAGCCCACAAAGAAAAGAAAGCCCAAAGCTTTTTTCTCTTTCATTTGAAGGCGCAAGGAGTCTCCGTGCAGGGACTGCTTTGGAACAACTTGCATTATTACATTCCTCATATAGACACGTAGTAGCGTAAAGCCCCTCTCTGAAGGCGATACACGTCTATGGCCATGAACATTTCCACCCTACTCACAAAACATAAATGCAACATTGCCTACATTATATTCATATTCACACAGTCAGTAGTGTGATCATGTTCAACTGCCAAAGAGATTCTTGTCAACATGCAACATGCACTGCACACGATCAAATCGTTTATACGATTGTAAATGAAACTTTTACATGAACTAACTTAGTTGACCTGCGTTGAGTTGGCTTACAAAAAGATGGGTGATTCGATGGGTGAAAAAGAAGAAAGCAAAAATTGTATGTGGTTGATTTCAAGGATGAATTCTGTGCCTTTTGATAGTGACCAAATATTTGATCCAGCGAGAAGTTTTAGCAACATCAGTTCTTTAAAATTAACACGATTTTGGGCGCCACTGAATTGTCACATTCATCTCTACACAAAGCTCGAAAAAAATAGGACTGGCATGGATCGAAGTTTCAGGCTCGCCTCGCCTTGAAAAGTGCCAAAAAATTGTGGAATTTCACCAATTTTACGAAATTGAAGTGATTAGCATATAACTTGAGAGTGGATATCCAATTGAAAAGTAGACACCTCAGCACGATGCTTGTTAATCCAGATTCCTTGAAGCTTCTTCGTGCACGAAACCTCCTAACGAGAGGGACATCGGAGAGAGAGATCCCCAGTTCAATAGCCAGCAGTTTTATAAGATCAAGCACGCAAGCATTTGCCGCTGCAACTGGCGAATTTCTATACGTTTACACAACCTGAGCTAACTTGCATTGAATTCATGCATACTCCCAACAATACATCTAAGTTCCGTGCAAGTCACAAGCATATTCAAGTACGTGTTCTGCCTGTGAACGAAAATGTCAATTCTTTTTTACATGGGACAGATCTATCGGTATTGTGACTGATTTTGGGGATACAAGCTTGAGCAGTGGAGTCCAGAGAGGAATTTTTCGTTGTTGTACGTGAGCATTTGAGTTATTGTAAAGTACTGTGGCTACTTCAATCTAGGTCTGAAATTCTAGAAGCTCAGCCGGGTAGCATAGATTGATAAGCAAGGATTGCAAAGAACGTGTGGTTTGGTGTAGTAGCCGCCAATTCAGTCTACATAAGGGTAATGAATCCCTCTACATGTTCTAGTACTTGACAGCTTTAATTCTTTTCTTCTCCAGGGAGGGAAGGTTTAATTCCCACATACAGCATCAGGTTGCCAAGGAGATCGTGACGTAGCTTCAGTTCGATTCACAGTTGCAAGCTTGCTTGTGTTAATGTAGCTGCGATTGAAAGTTATGTAATTAAGGCGGAAGATTCAACTCTTTAGGATCAGTTCTTGTGGTAATACCTTTGGAGCTTTGTTCATGCTAGCTTTTAGGTGATCCGTGCTAGGTTATGATTTCTTAGCAAGTTTGTACATGTTTTTAATCCAATGAATTCTTCTTCTGTCATTGCTCCTTACGGTGACAATCCGGTATCTAAGGTGAATTAGTGGAAAATTTCCTGATAATTCAGAAGAGTGACTGTGGCTTATGAAAAGAGGGTTGCTCAATTCTTTAATCATGAGGCTCGCTTAGTGTTTGGAAGAGGAGTAGCTGGTCTGTTGCTTGGAAGATTGAGAAAGCTCGAAAATTGCAGAGGCCGGTAAGAAGATGAAGCTCTTTCGCACAAGTTGGGAATTCATGATCTTTGGTTGAGTAGTAAGAGTTTTTTCACATCGGATCATGATTTATCCTTCTCTTATGTGATTCTTAAGTTTCTAGTGCAGCGTCTTTTTGCTGAATTTCTGTTTGAGTCACTTCATGTCCGTGTCTAGCGAAATCCAAGTTGATTGAAACCTAGAAACCTAGAAGCATAGATTCACGAACGAAACAGGATTGTGGAATTGCTTTTCCATTTTTTTGCGCACGTTTGTTTCACGCAATTAAGGTTAAGATCTGGGGAAATAACGAGTGACGCTATCAACTTGAATTGTCAGGCACCAATCGGTGCCCTAAGATTGCTTGCAAATAAACAATACTTTGGTACGCGTGACTTTGTTTGCCTAAAAGCTTAATTAGAAGAACTACTCATTTTCTTGTACAGGAAAACAGCCATGGTGGCTGCAGGACACGATCCAATGGTGTGGACTATCTTTTGTTGTCTGGGGTTGCTCATGCTGTTTCATGCATCTGCGCAATCGATCTCCCCCTTAGAAAAGAAGGTATGGCCATTTTCTTTTGCTTTTCATCACGTCGAATTGGCATAGTATGCGCTATGAATCTACTTTTGTGCAATTGCATACCTGGCTTGACTAGCAATTTTTAAGTATCACCAGAAGTTTAACCCCGACTTTTGGAAACAAAAAAGAAAAAGAAATTTTCCAAGCGGACATAGATTCTTTTTCCAAGCACGCGCGAGATTTTCTGTTGCGGTTTTCATGTGTAGCTATACATTGTGTACATGGGGAGCAACAGCAACCAGCCTTCAGTTGAAATCACAACGAGCAGCCACCACAATCTCTTAGCGAGTGCCCTTGGCAGGTACGTGGACTTTGTTCATGATCACAAAATCCAGACATTAGAAGAGCATTCTTGTGAGTTCACGAAACTAAGATGCAATGTGGAGTGTCTCTTGCAGTGTAGGAACAGCACAAACCGCCATAGTGCAAAGCTACAAACACGGAATCAATGGATTCTCAGCCTTGCTTACTGAAACTGAAGCAACAAAGATTTCAGGTACATTGTTCTCGGTCTGCATCTCATGTGGTCCTGCGAGCTCTACTATTCTCTAGGATAGCTACACTTTCAAATTTCTTCATCTAAATACCCAGCTGTGCATGCCAATAGATTCATATCTGTCTGAACTGTTAGAAAACCCATCCCCTGTATGACTGCTAGGAAACCTAGCCGAAATATACGATTGGCAGGTTTCAACGGATCGTATATTTCTCACTAATTCCACGAATCGTATATTTGGAGTAGAGTCGTGGAATTCGTGAGGTTTCTAAAATACTCTTGGGATTTAGCTGCTAATTTGTATATTTTCTGAACCAGTGAAGCTAACAAATGAAACACTACATTGAACGACTGAACTTGGAACAATTACTGAAGCATAAAAGTTAGAACTCACTGGAACTTCGGGTTGCATTGTCGTTCTTTTTTCTGCAGCAATGCCAGGCGTTGTCTCAGCTTTCCCAAGTGTCAGCTATTCCCTGCAGACAACACGGACATGGGATTATATGGGCGTCAACCTTCACAGTAACGGGCCTTGGTCATCAACAGAGTTCGGCAAGGATATCATTGTTGCCACAATTGACACCGGTACCCATTCCATCACCAACTTCATCTCCAAAAAAGTTTCCATATTTCCAGAACAGAACCGCATCGTCCGCAACGTCCGTGTTCTTATACTAAACACCTTCTTAACGAAAGAATAAAGTATTCTATCATTCAACCCTCTAATCCTAAACCCTAAACCAATATATGCAGGTGTTTGGCCAGAGCACGAGAGCTTTGACGATGCAGGAATGGGTCCCATCCCATCCAAATGGAAGGGTGAATGTGAAGTTGGTCATAGCTTCCCCAAATTCCACTGCAACAGAAAGCTCATCGGTGCACGATACTTCAAAGCAGGTTATGAAGTAACGTGGGGAGAACTCAACGTTTCAGATCCATTTATCAGTGTTTCTCCTCGAGATACTGAAGGCCATGGCACACACACCACTACCACACTGGGAGGCTCCCGAACTAGTAATGTAAGCTTCCAGGGAAGCCTCGGCAAAGGCACTGCTAGGGGAGGAGCAGCCAATTCTAGACTAGTTTCCTACAAAGTTTGCTGGCCAGGTGCGTGCACCACCGCCGATATAATAGCAGCTTTCGACATGGCGATTCATGATGGGGTGGACGTGATTGCCATCTCCTTGGGCTCCTCAGCTATGGAGTACTTCTACGACTCTATAGCAATTGGCTCATTCCATGCGGTGGAGAAAGGAATCCTAGTAGTGGCAGCAGGAGGGAATGCAGGACCGGAGAAAGCTACTGCAATCAACGGCGCACCTTGGATTCTGACGGCTGCTGCGAGTTCCATCGATCGAGAATACTTGTCTTATATCGAACTCGGCAACAACGTCACGTACTGGGTAAGACCACGAAGCAAATCATCCAACTTTTAGATTTACTTACAGCATGTGGGTTGTATCTGATGATCGGAGTTTTGTTGGAAGGGTCCAAGCCTCAATACTGGAAAGATTGCTGCGAAACCATTTCCACTCATATACTCGGAAGACATACCAGCACGCAACATGACATCCGCTGATGCCAGGTACTCCTTTTCAACCGAAGCCGTGATGTAACATGTGATCTGTCAATACAATGCACAGTAAAAACTCAGAAAAAAAGTGTGAGGATGGTTTCAGGGTGTGCACTCCAACTTCATTGGATGCCGAGAAGGTGAAAGACAGCATTGTTGTTTGCGTCCCTGGGAATACGTTTGGACTTTACTTTCCCGAGGAAGAAGTCCACGCCAAGGGCGGAATTGCCACCATCATCGTGGACGAGGACCTCAAGTCGTTCGCACAGGTGTTCACCCAGCCATCAGTGACAACCGTCAGTGTAGGTGTCGGCAAACATATTCTAGCATACATCAACAGTACGAGGTAAAGCTGAAAATTTTAGCATCATGGTGTCTCATTTGCTGCTAATTCTTTAATTATCCATGGTAAGGCATGTGATTCAGAAAGGGGCAGTAAAAGATTCCTGCTGATCAACCTGTGTCATTACTTTTTGTTGTGCAGGAACCCAGTGACAAGGATGACGGCGGCTCGCACTCGTCTGGGAGCTCCAGCTCCCCTCGCGGCGAGGTTTTCATCCCGGGGTCCAAACCCTGTTACACCTGACATTTTTAAGGTAATCGTGTCAGCATACTCTGGCTCAAGTTGAGAATCTATGGCACAAGTTGTAAAGACCATAGTTTTGCTAATAGTACCATACTTCAGCAACTGTCGTACAATGAGAAATTAGGGAGTAGGGTTTACGGTTATGAGCATGTGCGAAACAGAAAGTGGTCAGAAGTTTACAACTCACCTGTAAGAGGTCTTGCAGCCAGATGTCACCGGACCAGGAGTGAACATTTTAGCTGGATGGTCACCATTAAGCTCACCATCTGAGGATCCTTCTGACACACGAACCTTCAAGTACAACATTTTGTCTGGAACGTCAATGTCAACACCACACGTTGCAGGAGTTGCAGCTTTGGTGAAAGCTGCGTATCCTCAATGGAGTCCCGCAGCAATCAAGTCTGCTCTTATGACAACAGGTGCTCTCATCCCTCCAGCCAACAGTATATTACTAACACATAGTAATCAATGCAGAAAACTCACATCAGTCCGAAACATAAATACTAAACCTCCGATCCGTTAGATGTTCCGCCTTGAGATTTGGCTGACGAGTAGCTTGTTTCTTGATCAGCCACACCACTGAACCCGAAGTACAAGCAGAATGCAGACGGAAACCTGGCATGGGGCTCCGGGCACATTGATCCGAAGGCAGCACTGGACCCAGGCTTGGTCTACAACACCACCTTTGCCGAGTACAACACATTCTTGTGCAGCACGAACTACACAGACGATCAGATTCGGACGATCACAGGGAACAGAACAATGGCCTTCAGGTGCCCTAAAGAGAAGCTAACGGCCAACCATCTCAACTATCCAAGCATCGCGGCAGTGAACTTCACGAAGCCAATAAGCTTGATCCGAACTGTGACCAATGTCGGGGCTTCAGAATCGGTGTACAGAGTTGAAGTTCATCACCCCTCTGGCGTGCACGTCTCTGTACAGCCAGATACACTGAAGTTTAGCACAACGGAGAAGGTACTCTCCTATACAGTGACGCTCTCACCCACAACCTATCAGCCATGGAGAGAGAATTGGGTGTTTGGTGCCCTCATTTGGACTGATGGCAGCCACAGGGTGAGATCACCCGTCGCTGTTGGACCCAAGTTGTCCAGTCCATTTCCATAATAATTAACAGTCACTGTACTTCGTCAAAACACGAATGTTAATTTCAGGATATCAATGACACGTAACATGGAGATGTCCTGAGCATGTAATTAAAAAAGTATCACAGAAAGCTGTGGTTATTTCCTGTACAACAACATTCCAGAAATAAAGCAAGTTGCTAATTTCCAGCAACCCCATGTGCAACAAGGTTGAATATACAAGAGCGTGCTTGTGGGTCACACTAAGTCTCCAGATTGCACTTCACCGCTCTATGGCTGCACATCGAAAATCTAAATATCTGCTCATTGACATTGACCTGTTCACTTCAATCCTCAACAGCAAGGCAACCTACTACACTGTCACAGCGTCATCCATGATGTGTTTGTTTCCTTGTGATCTTAGGTAATACGTAGAACTCGACCCAAAATTTGATATTTCCTGCGGAGATCTCTCAAAATGGACGTGGCTCACAATGACATCATCAAATATGACGCCAACTATGTGAAACGTTTGCTGCAGATCGGCCCATCTAAAAGAATTTGAAAGACTCAAACCTACTAATGAACGGTCACAAAGGCAGGCATCATGGTATTCTTAAACTTTCTCTTTGCAAATGCCAGCCAACACTTTGTTAGGCGTGCCATTCTGGAGGTGCACTTTCTCCATCAAACTCCCGCTAGTCTCTTCCCTCGATCACTTGTTTGAAGTATTTCCGCAGCAAATCTGCACGCAGACACTCATGGTTTACTTAGTGCATGGATCGAGGCTTCCGATCCAATTGTCATCATAAGTGAGCAGGAAAATGTTCATGTCGGATCACAATGTATTAATTCGGAGGTATACAAAATACATTGCAGTCAGTGAAGTGACATAAAACAATCTACTACCTCTTTCATCCTTATTAGTCTGCCCTGCGGTAAACAAGACTCCTAAAGAAAAAACAGGTTCAGCAGGAATGGGAAACCTCTCCAAACCAAAGGTAATGGATTAGGTAACCTTCTTCTTTTTCTTTTTTCTTTTTTGAACAAATGGGAGACCTGTTGCATTAAAACAAAAAAAGCAAGTACAAAAACAGCCAAGCCCAAAGGCTGGTCAAATGAAGAGAAAAGAGCAAAATCAAAGAAAAAGAATGCAACAAAGAGAGCATAAGGGAACTACATGAACTGACAGACGAAAGGGCCGTTCTTGTGCCATCTAATGTGATCGCCATCGCGAGAGGCAAGAAGCTGGGATTTAAGCCAAATCTTGTCAAACTTAGTCCAAATAAGAGAAGCCTAATGGATTAGATATCCTTTGCAATCGCCGGGATGAAACAGCTCCCAAGATGTGTGACCGGCTCTGTCTCCGGATGAAAACTCATGTACTGTTGCCTTTGTGGATGAATATCTTGTGATTATGAACAAATTATCTTGCTTGTGGATGAAACACCATCGATTAGATAAATGCACACAATTAGAGCTGGGTAGGATGACCTTCACTCCTCCGTCAACCTCTGTTCTTCATGCCAATCCGTTTCAGGGCCATGCTGATATACTGGGTCAAATGAACAAGCAATTATTAACCCCTAAATGCCCAAGGCTTGTTTTGGGCTTTCTGAAATTTGCTCTAAATTGAACAAAATGCCAATATTTTGATAAGTTGTATCAATTTTTTTTTAATTGTAACTGCACAAATTATTTAGACATGTTAGAGATCTCATAGGAGAAGAAAACACAACAATATCACTTATGGAGTAAAAGATTATAATGCTTGACCATGAAGGTGCTAAAACTGCAAAAATCTTTCAATCTTCTTAACACAAGTCAAATCTAGAAAGTCGGTGACCAAAAAAATATGAGGTTAAAGGGCCGAACTTGTATAACCCCGATCAATTTATGGCTTCTTAAAATCTATTTCACAATTTTTTTAAATGAATTTTGAATTTGATTTTTTCTCCAAGAACTAGTGTATTTGAGGCTCATTTCCAAGAGCTCTCAGCACTACAAGAAGTCAAGATTGCAATGGGTACCCTTGTACAAAAACTTGAATAGAAAAATCACTATTATGTATTTTCAAGATCAGATTCTTGGTGCTAAAATTAGACTTCAAGAAGGACTTTCTAAAAATATAAACTACTAAAAATAGCAACTTGGTTAAGTTTTATTTAACTTCAAAGTTTTGCAAACACCAGATTTGGGTGCCTTTGGGCATTTAGGGGTTAATCTGCACGACCTTTCACTTCGAACTTTTTAAATAAGACATTGGTCCCGGAAGAAGTTGATAGCCTCATCCACAATGTCTGTGCTACCTGATCGCATACATCACAAGACGATTGTTCCATACGATCTCTTAGTACACCGTCCAAATGCTAATTTGACAAGAAACTCAGGTAGCATCCACACATTTACTTAGGCTTTTTTCTTTTTTTTTTCATTGTTTTGTTACAGTGAGGGGTGTACAGACTTTGTTTTGTAGTGTTCCAATTCACAGCAAAAAGGAAATTGAAATTTGAAGTTCTTATGAATTAGAAAATTACTTTTACTTTTATTATATTATGGCAATGACAAAAGGTATACAAGTCTATACATTACCAGTGTAGCCCTCTTGCTCTTGGTTCAAAGCAAAAGATAATTAGGTTGTTTGTTTGTTTTGTTTTGTTTTGTTTGTTAAGGTGAGATCTCTGGAATCGTTTGTCCCCCTATTATTTTCATAGTACCATTTGAAAGCTCTTTGCAAAGAGGGGTGCACAAACTTTGCTTTGTAGCATTTCAACTTACAATAGAAAGATTGAAATTTGAAGTTTTAAGCCACATTTAACTATTTTTGGACTTTTGAAAGTCCATAATTAATAATGGTCATCGAAAAAAAAAGAAATGGTCACCAGGAGATATTCCAAAACATTGGGAGATCTATATAGAACATTGAAAGATCCATCCAAACATCGAGAGATCTCCGATGTTATTATCTGGAGATCTTTGGATGTTTAGTCCAAAATTCATTGAATAGTCCAGAAGTCATTAATTGTGGCATTCTTTCTGAATTAAAAATTTAGGAAATTATTTTTTATTTTATTTTATTATATTGTAGCAATAGCACAAGGTACATTAGTCTATACATTAATGAGGTTAAATGTTTTGTTTGTTACAATGAGATCTCAGAAAACGTGCATCTCCTAGCTACATTCTTGGTACTATCAACAAGCGCTTTGTGAGGAGGGATGCACAGGCTTTATTTCGTGGTGTTCTGACTCAAAGCAGAAAAGATATTGAATTTCAAAGTTTTTATAAATTAAAAATTAGAAATGGTAACAATATAGGATACACTATAACTATTAAATAAGGTTTCAAATAAAATTAGACTTATGGGTTGTTGCAAGAAACACTTACTATTTTTTCTATAGGATTGCCATTGCTATGATTACTTTGTATATGAATTACATGAATTTTCATAATTTAATTCATTTTCATGATTGAAACTATGATTAACTATGATTTTCATGATTTAATTCATTTTCATGAGTAAACTTTGTGGATTCAAACTCTACAGTACAATTAATGAACTATTGGGATGTTCACATTGGATCTTTTGAAAAAGTGTATATTTTAACATAAGACCTCATAAGCCTTTGAACAATTGTTATAGAGTAGCTAGGTTGAATTCCAAAAGTTCACTTATAGCTAAGATTTGAGACATACTTCATGAATGTAAAATTCAAGTTCAACACCTAAGATCCTACAAGTCTACCTTCTTCCTTTAGCAAAAAGCAATCCCCACAAGTTCTCAATGACATTTTAACCCCTAAGGGACCAACATGTGTTTTTTGGCAATATAGAAATTTTGGGCAGATACATGTGGATGGAGATTTGCATATTTTGGGCTGAAATTTTTCTAGAAGGTGGAGACAAGGAATATCTTTCATATGCACCAAATTTCATGACATTTGGAAATACGAGTCAAAAGCTATGGCCCAGTACGTTGTTTGTTTTCCAACTTGGGTAGTCCGGGCAGATAAAAAAAATCACTTTTTTCAAAAATAAAATTTTGAAATTGGTTTATTAGATTTATATATACGTGAAAAGCTTTGAATCATTCCATTTTGATCAATGAGTCAAACGTTACAAAGATTTTTAGTTTGCGGGCAGTTATGGATTATCTACTCTAAAATAAACTTTGAAGTCATTTATTTCACTCAATTTTCAATATTTTTCAAAAAAAATAAAATTGTAGGATGTAGATTGTTTATTACAACATTGCAACCATTGAGATTGGCATTTTTCAATTCCATAATTAACTTCTTAACAATTTAGTGTTTTGAACCATTCTCTGCTTCTTTCTACTTACTATTTTTTTCCTATATGTTTACAATTCCAAATAATCTGAAAATTTTCAAGCATGTAGCCAACTTGCCCTGAAGAATGAATCCAAAGAAGCGCAACCATTTTAGAATTTTTTTCATAATAATCTGACCTTGTGAAGTGCAGCTGCCCAGTTTTTTGCAGGGCCAAAAAAAGGACTTTTGCCACTTCAAACGCTAATATCTTCCAATCTACACAATGAAAATTTCTGAAATTTTTTCCACACATTCTAAAACCAAAGTACTTCAAGATCCTATGGTTACATGTGTCTAAAAATGATATTTTTCAAAAATTTGGTACTTCTACTAGAAATGGCAGTTTTGGAGCATTTTTGGTGAGAACATAGTCAAGGAACTTTAGGGGTTAAAGTACAAAAATAAGTCGAAAAATAACTAGGGTCTCTATGCCAACTGTGAATCTTCAGGAATCCTCGGGTGAGAAGACTCTTTCATTCTTCAGAGTACAGTACAAATTGAACACAGCGCACATTCCTGTGGACAAAGCTTCTTTTTTCATTACGTTGGCTGGTGACATCAGCCATCACTGTGACTCTTCGTGAAAAAATGCTTTCTAAAGGTCAAAATTTCCAACTCAATCTACACTCACCTTACTTAAGTACAGATTGTACATACCTACGACGACGAGGTCGACAATTCCCAATCTGTTCATTCGACTCTACGCACGGAACAAATCTCCTTCGCTGGAGGTCCGTGCCAAACTTCCCATTCCTTCTGAAACTCTTCCATATCCCGAACACACTCTGCAATGGACCTAGTGGTAACATTCTTAGCAGCTCCAGTAAGCTGTTCCCCGGACTCTCTCTCATAAATTTGAGGCCACTGAGACTCCCAGTCACCACGTGCATCACATAGCTCGGCCCCTTCAATGGACCCCGGCCATCCCCAACCTTTTCCAAGCTTGGATAAAATAGCTTGCGCTCCTTCTCCAGTGGACTTGGGCGTGCAAGGTCGGCACTTCGCCCCATTCAGAGCGCCCTTGGTCGACACCGCCATGACAGGCACACCATAATAGGCGGGAGGCCAGGCGTATTTCCTATAGGTGAGGATGCAGAAGGGGAATCTGCTCACGTGGTAGGCTACTTTGGAATCCACCAACTGCGCTTTAAACGCCGTCTCGGAATTCAAGTTCCGACCACCGTGCTGGTGCAGAAAGGGAAGTAAACTCAACCTGCAATGTTTTCCCACTAATATTAGCAAAAGGACCAGAAGAGAAAATTTCATCACAGCAGCTTTCGGGGGCAATTAGCCGGAAGTGTAGTACTTCATACAGATAAATGTGAAGATGAGCCAAAAATGTAGCACAATGATCTGGAATATATTGCTACCAGATCTAAAAAAGTGAAGGAACCAAAATGTTCTACCCAAAAGTCTATCAAATGTTATAAACTGTGGTAATTTTGCTTATTTTGAAAAGGCATAACAACATCACTGACCTGGATAATGCAACCTTGGAAGTCGCTGTGTTTCCGATCCCTAGCCTGTCATTGAGCCCACCGTAATGGGATCCGTCCGGAATATAGTAGACGGAAGAATTTAAATCTTGCAGGGGTGGCAACGGCCCGCTCCAGTATCCATCCACCCTGGTGCGCACAATCCAATCGTAGCTAAAGTTGTGCTCCTTTTCGTGTTCGTGGATCATACCCAGGCATCCTTCCACCAAATTGAAGTACTGCAGAAGGCCCTGCTCCACCATGCAAACACATTCCAGCAACAATCCTCACATTATTCTACGATTCTGAAAAAATTCTTCAGTAGTACAGAGATTAATCTCTTCAAAACGATGCATCCACTCTTGATGGTCAAACCTTGAAAATGAGTTTTCTTGCCATCAAGCCCAAGTGAAAAAAAATTCTTTCTATCAATCCTAGCGTCTGTTTCCCCTTTCAGATCCTAAAAATTCGAAATATTGAATAATTCATTGCTTTGCAAGCTCTGTAGGTCAAGGGCCAAACTACACTGTATAGCATTGTCCACTCGTAAAATTCCCAAATTTGACTCTAAAAGTTGCATGAAAAATAAATCATACAATTTCTAATTGTAAATTGCACCTCCCCCCCCCAATCAAAGTGTTTGAAGGTAATATGTAATTAATATGACATTTTAAAGGCTTAGACAATATCGTTTTTACAAGTGTCATTTGTTATCCCAAAAAGCTGAGACGTTCAGGACTAACAGAAAAATATACAGTTTCAGGCAGGGAAAACATTAGAAATATATTATAATAAATTTTCATGATCAAATTGTCAAAGAAAGTGTAGTTTGACTCTTCTGGGATGGGACGTTTAAGGTAGGGGAGGCAACCCATTCTTGACTACCCTGCCATTCTGACTGTGTAGCCCATTCTCTTTCCGTGAAGGAGCAGATGAGCAGTTATTAATTATAGCATGGTTCCCAAGGCAATTGTGGCACATTAGGATTGTCTCCAAGACTCTCAATATTGCAACCAACCCTTGGTGGATTTTACACCAGCCCTTGGCTGGAAATAGGAAAGTCTATATGACGAGAATGGGTTGAACAGAATCTTCAACTAAAAAATTCATAGTAAATGCATTTCGAGAAATAAAAATCTGGAAAAATCTGGAAACCTTCCTAACTAACTCTATTTCTGCACAGGTAAATTTCCCCGCTGAAGAAACCCGCCTTGCAGACATGCGTAATTCCTTAAGTGATCGGAAATGGGTTGCCTCCCGTAAATTGCTGAGAACCTAATTGCATTGTGTACATGGAAAATTCTTCACGAATTGATACAAAACAGTCCAACAAAACTCCTCCGACTATTCTAGGGTTTAGACAAATCTTCATCGTCGGTGTTTCGTCTCTGCTCTGTTACTACCTAATTGCATCGTGACATGGAAAAGATCCTAGAAAACCCGAACAAACCTGGATTCCATTCGGAGAATTCGCCCCCGTGAGCACTTCTCGCTGCACCCAGCTTTCTGGCAGCTTCTGCGGAACAAAAATTCGAGCATGGGCGAGTCCAGAGGCTCCACTCAGGAGCGTGAACTTATGGGAGTCTTTATCAAGAGGCGAGTTAAGGAACACATCCGTGTCGTTGTAGGATTTCAAAACAAACTTCTTCAAAGTCTTCCCCGTCAACTCAAAAGCCCGCGCCGCGCCAACGAGACACACTGCCACGCGTGGTGAGGACGGCGTCGAGACCGGCCGATCGAAAATTGGAATCTGAAAGACGCAACGACACGATTAGGGCAACGATCAAACCCCAAGGTTCCAATTCAATCGCTCAAACGAAAAAAATAATCGAGATTGGAATTTTGACTGAATTTTTGGAAACAATTTGAATTACCTGTGATTCATTAGAAGGCGCCGGACCAGGCGAGGAAGCTGTAGCCAGCGGATACCAGGACCGCAACCGGTTGAACGTTTCGTCCGCTGGGAATTGATAGCCTACGAAGGCAATAACACTAATAAGCAGCGCCAGAGTCGCAATCCGTGCCCCTCGGGTGACAAACGCAGACACCATATCTCGCCAATCGATGCGGCCGAGGCCGCAACTCCATCGGGGGCACCAAAAGCAGCTGCAGCGCTACAACATGGAATTGTGAAACGAGACTATCAAAAATGAAACTACGAATGACTCTATTCGAGTCTTCAAGAGTTGAAAACCGAAAGGAAACTCGATCTCGGCTACAGCGAAAGGCTGCGCAGAAAAAGTTCAATAGAATTAGTTTCTCGGGGATCTCGCAACAACAAGCTTGATGACATGCGGAGGCTTGAAGAGACAGAAAATTGACAAAAGCTTTGGGTCCTGCCTGGGTAATGTAATGATTCAATGTTTCGTTGGTAACCCAGCTGATGGTAATGTAAAGGTTCACGACGATAAAGTAAGCGGTCGGTGGAATCGTTCAATGTTTCGTTGGAATCGGCGACGATGATGGACGACGTCGAGGATGTCGACCAAGGCGAGACGTTCGTTCGGCGTGCTTCCAATAATGCAGCTCAGGTTAACTCTTGGTTATCTTGATCCGGCTTTCTTAGAACGCAGGACGTGAAAATCCGTCCCACAGGCAAAGTAGGACCAGCTGGGTAAATTTTGTGTTTCCGGAGGTAAAAGTAAAAAACAAAATCTATTTTGTGCTATGTCTAGTACTATGTATGTTGTAGACCTCTCCAAGCTAACTTGAGGTCTTTGATTGCAAATATGAATTCAAAATTTGCAAATTTTTTCATATGTGGCAATTAAAATATTCCTAAGTTTTTCCCCAAGTAAATCCATCCTATTAGTCCCACTTTGTAGGATAGATTAAATTATAAAGGCCCATTGTTCCTTCAAGGGGACAAATGGGATTTTGGGCAGGTACCTACGGGCTGAATATTTGTCTTGATTTTTTGAAACTTTTTTGGTAGATAGAAAAATTGATGAGCTTTGCGGAAATATAATTCTTTTTTCAATTGGTGCTTGGGATCAAAAGTTATGCCCTAAATAGCTCAAAATACGGAAGGAGGGGGGGGAAGAGGGGGCAGATAAAAAAAATTCAAAAATTTTAATTTAATTAAAAAAAAAATTCTCATAGGTTATATTTTTGTCTACATGGAAAGCTTTTATTCATTCTATTTGGATTGTTCTAAAAAAGTTATGGACGATCTTGTTTTTTGGGTAATTAGAGCATTTTCTTGAAAAGTAACTTGTAGGAGTCATTTTTGAATGCAATTCTTTAATTTTTCAAAAAAAGAAGTTCCACATGGTTTAATTTTCTTACAAGAACAATGTCACCACTGGGATTGGTGAATTTTAATTCTATTTTAGAGATATTAATTATTTAGATTTTCCTTCTATCTTGTATCTAGTACCTACTTCTACTTAACAATTTTTTGAAGTATAAAAATTAAGTTTTTTCGAAATTTTTTTCCCCCAGATCGTCAACTCAATTCTCAACTATAAAGATTTAAAGCCCAAAACTCTATAGTGCAAAAAAATAAAGTTAAGGAGGTTCAAAGTCAAATAATCTAGTCCCACAATGTGTTGAAAAACTGATTTTTTCTACTTTAAACGCAGATATCTTGCAATCTGTGCAGTCAAAAATTCTGAAATTTTTCCACACATTCTCATACTAGTTAGGTATAAGATCCTATGGTTAGACGTGGGAAAAAATAAATTTTTAATTTTTTTTACTCTTTGCTATAGAAATGGTAGTTTTGACTATTTTTTGGCAAAAAAAGAAGGCCTTGAGCCTTTAGGGGTTAACATCCCCTTCATAGACTTTGATCTAGTGACTACACTTTTTTTAAGCACAGTAGTCACTAGATTACATTCCACTATTTTCTTGGAATTTTACACCAATTGACAATGACAATGAGCCTAAAAGAAGCAAACAAGTATTCCTGCAATTTATCCCCATCTTTTTGAAAAAATTCAAAATTCAGAGCCATAGATCTCGGTTCCCCCCCCCCCCGCCCCCCCCCCCCCCCCCCCCCCCCCCCCCCCCCCCTTCTCCAATGCCATTGATCTCCAATTAAAAAGGTGAACCATCGCCGTTGATTGCAGTCATGAAAAACAATTGTGGCCGTTGGCACTTTAGGTACAGAATATGATAAGGAATATAGATTATGATATGAAATACAATACAACTCGCAATACAACATATATATCCATACAAATTATATGGGTATACATATGGCAAACAAATATGATACATCTCATATTGTTTGCAGGCTAAACAGATGCTAGAAAAATGCAAATATAGGATGAAAGGAGGTATGTCACAAGTAGTTTCATTTTGTCAACTATTGGCAAAGTGACATGTGTACCACTTTCATTATAAATTTGAATGCTAAGTAGCGCAACTTACCAGTCTCACTTTTTAGTGTCTGAGACCATTTTCAAACCACTAGTCTACTTTTGACAACCGTTGTTGTAAGAAAAAAATTCAAAAAATCATTTCTTTATATTTTTCAACTTACTTGATCATTGTTGAATAGGGTAGCACCCTTGAAATAGTGGAAAATGCATCTTTGGCAATGGAATTATGCATGTAAAAATTCATAAAGAGAGATGAAATATAAAACTAGCTTAAATAAAAAATGAAATTAAAAAAAAGACTCTTGCTTAAATTCCTATATTATTCTAAAAAATAAAAATTTATAGATTCAAAGTTCATAACACTACTAGATATGTGTCCAATAATATTGCCATAGGTATGAAGGCTCAAACTATACTAAATCTATTTTTAAACTAATAAAATTATTTCTAATTTTTTTGTCATTTATAAAGAATATACCTTAGAATTCAATACAATTTGTAAATCACTAGTAATCTCAATTAAAAAATCTCTTAGGAAGTAGAATATAAATATGGATTAGAAGACAATATAATTTATGGCTTCACAAAAATCCAATCACAAAAGATCTTTATTTTTACAAATTTTTGAATCAAATATGGTATTTGTCCAAAAAATATGCAACATCAAATGACCAATCAAGTCACAACACTAAAAAATAGATAAACTAATTTTACATCAAAAATGGCTTCACTTTATTTGTTTCATATACTAGTAGCTATTGCAATAAGTCCTAAAAAATATTTTTCATTCAAACACTTGATCAACTATTCATTGTGTGACTAAAGAACATTTTTCATCCACTTGGTCATCCGTCCATTGGAGATGGCTTCCTTAGAGGTTAATGGAGTTTTTTATCCACTAAATCTATAGTACATATTTTGGAGTGTGACCTATAAAAGTTCAGTTTTGTTGCTTTCTTAGATGTAGTCAAGCGCTTGTCTACAGGCATCAATGTTCTCAATGGTTTAGGACCTTGGGTCCTTGAATGGCAAAGCAATCATATCCTTTAAGCAATTGAAGCAATACATTAAGCAAAAACAATGAAAAGCATTTGGATCCTTAAATAGAGGTACGGATTTATATCTACAAAGAGTTTAATTTGGTCTTTTCAAATTTAAATTTTGATAAAGTTGAATTTTGAAGTGCTAATTCTCATGCTCTTAGCTAGGATGCATTGAGCTTGCAACCTTAGCATCAAGAAAATTTGTTGGATTGTTGTAACCTTTGAAAGAACTCATCCAATTAGAGAGATGGCATTCTACTTTTGGAAGAAATTTCTTTAACTGCCATTGGGCAATGATGATTTATAGTAGATCTACAATCTAATGTTTCTTTTATTTTCAACATATTTTTTAAAGAAAAGAGAAACATATGAAGTGTTTTTAGTGGAAGGACTTCTTCCAAAACAACACCTAAATTTTGACCAAATAAACAACATTAGAATATGAGAGCCTACAAGTCTCTGTGTCGATTTTTGTCACACCTACCAACATTATATTAACATAAAAATTGAATAAGCTCATATATAGAATGTCCAATTAATGTTAAAGTGTATTAGAATCTTCATTCACTTGCTAACAAGGGGCAATAAAAATACATTACACTTAATAGTAGTAAGTATGTTTAGTTGCTATTAGTGTCAATTATTGTACCCAATGGTCGAGGTCAATATTTTTTGTCAAATTACAAATTCACTTTGCAAAAAGTGATTTTATAAATGCTTAAAATAGAAATAGTTCACAAGTTCATTTTTGTCCATATAGAAAGGTTTATTTTGAACTAATTTCCAAAAAAATTCTTGTGTCTATTTTAAAATATATTTCTTTGTCAGCAATAATCATACACAAGGCACAATATTGTATGTACACAATGTAATGAAAAGATGCATTAAAATAGCCCCGTGCTTGGCCCCTTTACTCATTAGAAATCCTCAACTATTAATCTAGAAGGGGAAAATTCAAAAACTCTCCATTGAAAATCCCTGCTAACCATTGATTAAATTATTTTGGAAAACCTCCACGACTATGAACCTTAGTTGTTGATCTAGAAGGGAAAAATTTTAAACCTTTTCCCCTAGCTACCGTCGATCTTCAAAAACCAAAAAATGTCGATACAAATATATATGCTGACATGTTTAACTTATACCTATACGGAATACATATGAATTTTGCAAATGGAATATTAATACAATACAATGTGCAAACATAATTAGTGATACGGGTAGTGATACGAGATATTGAATATGTGTATATATATACACACACGCATACTAATAGTGTGCCGTGTGCTATTGCCACAGCCAAAAGAAAAGTAAAAATGATTTTTTATTTTTTCATTTAATAAAGACTTTGAAAATCCATAACCTTTTACACTATAGGTTCAAAAGCCATGAAACAAAGCTTGTTCACCCCTCCTTGCTAAAGACTTTTTGACAATACCAAGAACGCAATTAAGATACAGAGTCCAGGAGATCTTACCATAATAACTAATAAACAAACAAAATAAATAGTCTCACTTAAGGTATGGACGGATGTCAGAATATATACGTGTATGAATATTGACAATAGACATATATATGTATTATGTTGACATCCCATATCAAAACAACTTCTCATTAAAAAAAATGCAAAAGGAGTAGGCTATCCAATATTTTACAAATGAGTGAGTTTGTCACAATTTACTCACAATAGAGTGAATCATAAAGTTAGTCATGAGTTTGGAAACCGGTGTCAAAAGAAGGTTTAAATAAAAATAGTACAAAACAAACACGACACCAAACTCTATCAGACCTAAGTTTTGGTGCTCCAGAGAGTTTTGTCTTGTGTTTTTTCCAAACTCCGGCTCTTGGTCTTGCATTGCACGTACTTT
Organism: Neckera pumila; assembly: GCA_963969595.1. NCBI lineage: Eukaryota > Viridiplantae > Streptophyta > Bryopsida > Hypnales > Neckeraceae > Neckera > Neckera pumila. The sequence goes on along the minus strand of OZ018411.1, from coordinate 15,402,484 downwards.
ACAATCTTCTCTAATGTACTCAAAAGATACCTTATTCATGCCGGCCTTCTTACATAACATTATTCACCAAGCTTGGAGGCTTCCCTTTTGCCTTCACAGAAGGCGGAAGCCCCAACACTGTAGAAGTCCACCTGTAGTAAGGCGATGGGGTTGGAAATGGTGAGGCTTACAAAATCCACTCAGGGTCAACCAACCTAGTCAATGCCCACCAACGATACGCTTGACAATATAACTGAATTCTCCCCCAGGCATCTAGGGGGGAATAATGCCTCTACCTGGGGGGAGGGAATTCAGTGGGTTACAATGTTATGTAGAAGACCGGAGTTTCTATCTATCTACCTACTTACCTACCTACTTACCTACCTACCTACCTATCTACTACCTACCTATCACCTACCTACCTACCTATCTACCTATCTATCTACCTATCTACCTACATACCTATCTATCTATCTATCTATCTATCTATCTATCTATCTATCTATCTATCTATCTATCTATCTATCTACCTACCTACCTACCTACCTACCTACCTACCTACCTACCTACCTATCTACCTACCTACCTACCTATCTATCTATCTACCTACCTACCTATCTATCTACCTATCTATCTACCTATCTACCTATCTACCTATTCAAAAGATAAAGTAGAAGCACCCAATTTGGACTCAAGTCGTTTTCGGACACCTATAAAACAACCTAAAGAAGACATGTGGGGACCCGAAGTGAACAAGTGTAGTTCCAAGAAGTTGTCACTATTATGATGGAGATTCTTGGTTTGGCCAATCACCTATGTATGATCCAAGATTAAAATGTGTCTCTTTTGGGTGTTTGTGTGCCCACTTGGGTGTTAGTCTAGTGTCCATAGTAGGTGCATCTAGGGAGTTGTTTTAAAAATTCATATTATATTCATACAAGCTCAAAAAAATACAAAACCAATTTTCTTGATTTTCTAAACCATTTCTTAACAAGCGTATATCATTTTATTTTGTAGCTACCTTCAAGATTTGTAGGTAAAAACAAGAGTCCAAATTAGGGGCTTCTACCTTACAGACAAACATGGATTGTGTTCCACAACTTATTAGTACATGATGCTTCGGTTGGTTTGGGGACCATCGAAGTTGCACGGAGACTTTCGTGCCTCCACGCGTTCCCAATCAAGTTCCCATTCAACGAAAAGTCACGTCTACAAATACCTTCTCCAAAGTTCTCCTGTTCCCTAAGTTCGCAATGCAGACGACACCAGTCCACCACGTTTGCTAGTCGACGAGGCTTTTTCCTCTTTCACGCAGTATCGTGCAAATCTGTGGCGTTTTTGTGAATCAATTGCGCCCCTCCATCTCGCAGTTTCGCCAATTCTAAGAGTTGAATCCACTTCGGTCTTGGTGAGTACAGCTTACGCTCTTTCTGTCGAGCTTTCCGGTGCTCGATTTGGTGCATTTTGCAATGTTCGGTGTGAAGATCCGTAAAGGGGGGAGTGTCTGTGCTTGGGATTTGCTTTGTTGTTGCTGGAGTTTCTAGGATTGAAAATAATTATTCACTTCACGAATTTCATTGCCTTTTCTTGGAAATGATTTTGACCAAAATTGTTGGCTTGGTTCGTATAGCCAGGATCGAGAGGCTGAGTGGAATTTCAAACGATTGCGATCTTTGAGAGTCTTTTTAATTAGTAGTACGATTCACGGAGTGAGTACCGATAGAATTGAGAAGTAGGAGTCCGGTCTTGTGAGAGCGAAAGGAATTAGTAGAAGTTCTAGGGCGTTGTTAGAATTTCACAACATTCTTGAAATGACAGTGGAACATCCTCTAGAGGAACCTCGCCTAATTATTTGAGTGGAGAAATAGGAAAAATCTTACGAGAAGGATTGTCTTCTAACTGGCTCAAGAATGTTATGTTCTTGAGTCGTCTCTCGTCTTGCTCTTGATATTATTTCTACTCGCCATTGGGATTCAGGCTGAACTTGATTTCCTTTGAGATTCATGTGTTGTTGATGAGATTTCTGAGGTAATTCTTTACGAAGTTCGTTAGAATTTAGAAAAAATTCTGCTCGTTCCTAGAGTAGCTCTCGTGAACGCGTAGCGTTTCCTGAAAAGTAATGGGATTTGTTAGCTTTCGTGATCTGTGTAGCCCTACCGACATGTGGCGCCTTTGGTATGCCTAGAATATTGTACGTTTCTATGACCTTGAGCGACTCATGAGAGGTTTTTAGGGTTCATAGAGCCCGGTGCTCGTTTCTAGTCGAGCACTTGATGTCCGCGGGGGCCACCTGACTCTTGATTATCAGTTGGTATTTGTTAGGGTGATGATGGATAATACTGATTCTCAATTTGCCATATGTCCTGAGCTGACTATCTTTCGGGGGTTTGATGCTTGTGCAGGATTCGGAAAAGTTCACTATGGCAGCTATATTGCGCAAGTACATAGTGGTGGGAGGAGGTGTTGCTGGGGTAAGTCTTTCGTAGCGATTGTGTAAACCCGAACATCTGTTTTAATACCATCGTTCTAGTGTTTACTTGTTGCACGAGAGATGATGAGTACTCTGTTGTTCAGTACGCTGAGTACTAAGCGGGGTTCAGCAGAGGATTCCCTTGCCTAGGAAGATCTAATGCATTTGTTTGAATTTTTGAAATTGCACGTTTGATTTAGTTCCTGCGATGTCAGTGATGTGCCTTCATCTTTCTGGCTCGCAATTAAGGGCTGCATATTGAGTAGGAGGTAAAGTTTTCAAGCTGTGGAGTGTCGTAATCTCTACAGGGCTATGCTGCTCGGGAGTTTGTGAAACTAGGACTGCAACCTGGAGAGTTGACAATTTTCTCTAAAGATTCGGTAAATGGCTGATTTAGTCGATTGCTTGCCCTTGTACTCGTTCTCTGGTTGATTGTTGAGCATACTTTTACAGGTTGTGGCTAATCGAGGACATCGTTGATAGGTTGCTAGTTATTTTCAGTGTTTTTTTAATATCAATCAGGGGATAAGTTGCTGTATAAGCTATGCATGTGGTAGAACAAATATTTCAAATATTTCCCGGTTTTCTTGTTAGAATTTAGAACTCTCACAAGCCGAGAAAATGTGTTTCGTAAGTAATATGGTGCAGTATTTTCTTGTTTAGATTGCTCGGCAGCTAATTTAAAATAATTTCGCATGACAGGTGGCACCTTATGAACGACCTGCCCTGAGCAAAGCTTACATGTTTCCTGAAGGTATGTGTTGGATCTCTTTAAATTCACGTCTTGAAATTGGTGCAAGCGCTTGAGTCCATATTTTAGTGTATTTGGCAACTCCCCACATACTTCCATCATGTTAGAATTATCCTTAAATCATTGAAATGTTTCCCTTCATTGGGCCCTCTTCAATCCTTATTCTATATTGAATTTGAATTTTTATTCAAATTGTTATGTTTCTGGAAGGACAACAAGGCATGATTGCATGCATTCTAATCAAATTGAGTTATCTTTCTACTATATTATGGATTTGGTGCCACCCTTGCACCTCCAAGATGCAATGAGGGGTCGAAAGTTTTTTTGCACCTCACATAGTGCTAAATTTTTTTGAACCCTCTTTGCAACTTGTAGGTGTGAGGGTGGCACCAAATCCTTAATATAGTAGGAAGATAACTCAATGCAATTAAAATCCATGCAAACATGGTGACTAGAAGTTGCATGAATGGGACCAAAAGCTCAAGAAAGGAAGATTACAACTCAATGTGATTAGAGTGCATGCTGTTGTGCCTTGTTGTCATCACTCAAAAAAACAAGTTGAAACAAAATTCAAATACAATATAGAATAAGGATTGAAAGAGGGGCCAAATGAACGGCGACATTACAATGAATTAAAGGATAGTGCGACACAGTTAGTATTTTGCAGAAGCCGGAATTTTCAGTACATTATGTCTGTCTCTTACAGACAGTTATATTGGTTTCTGTTACACCTGCAAGGGATGGTATTGTATGTGATCCGTATCCAATTATGTGTGGTTTGCGTACCATTAGCAGCTTGTTTTGTTTTTAACAAAAGTATTTTTTTGTTTTGTAACAGCACCTGCCAGGCTTCCAGGTTTCCATGTGTGTGTAGGGAGTGGAGGAGAGAAGCAGCTACCCGAGTGGTATGCTGAAAAAGGCAAGTTTCCTAGTTCGTCCTCTGCATTGAAGTTTAGAAATCTCGGTTTCCTGCCATTGAAAATTATTTGGCTGCACCTAATTCCAATAACTTATAATCTGAATTCGCACAGGTATCGAACTAAAACTCGAGAGTGAGATCGTGAAGGCTGATGTGAAGAATAAGACCGTGACTACTGATAAAGGTGATGTCTACAAGTATGGGACTATGGTTATTGCAACAGGCTCTACGGTGAGTCCGCTGTCATTTCTCGCATGACTTCTCAGTGATTCTTTCGCTTAGGGTTGGTGTTGGTCATTTTCTGTTGTCGAGTGTAGTTATTTTGAGAGTTAAGAAGAAGAAATGAGCAGCAATTGAGTACCCAAGGTCTAACTCGTCTGCTTGCATGTAGTTCCTTAACCTTGCGGATTTTAAAACTGCTGGAGCTGATGCCAAAGGATTATTTTACCTGAGAGAAGTGCATGATGCCGATAAACTTGTTGAAGCTATCAAAGCTTTCAAGGGAGGTGATGCGGTGATTGTTGGAGGCGGGTACATTGGACTGGAATTAGCTGCATGCATAACGCTTAACAAGATTAAAGTCACCATGGTGTTCCCAGATCCACACTTCAGTAAGACCCTCAACAAACTATGTTTTGGGTGGTTTCAACCGTTTTTTAATTTCATTTTGCTGAAGCGGGTTGAAACTTTGAGAGGGGGCGAAGTTCATGCCTAGAAAATGGTACGAAGTTTGCTTAATCTATATGATGTTATTTCTTGTTCACAGTGCCCCGTTTGTTCACGCCTGAGCTCGCTTCCTTTTACGAGGGTTACTATGAGGGTAAAGGCGTCACCATCATCAAGGGAACGTCTGTGACTGCTTTTGAGAAAGATGACAATGGCCATGTGAGATCCTGGGGAGCTTTCCTGCTCTTGTGAGATGTCGACATGTTCTTTCTGTAGTTGATGTCAGTGACGATCAACTTTCTTGCAGCTGACGTTTCTTCTCTCTTTATTTTTTTAATAAATTCGAATACTTGATGGTCTGTGATGCAGGTGTCGAAAGTGATATTAAAAGATGGTAGATCGTTGGATAGCAACCTTGTAGTAGTGGGAGTTGGTGCGAAGCCTTTACTAGCACCTTTCAAGGGTTTGTTGGAGGAGGAGAAGGGCGCTTTTAAGGTTTGTGTTTTTGTTCTATTGTGCTGGAACCCTCTTGCTATTTGTTAGTTTGCACCTGAAAGCATAACTTGTTGGCGTGCTGGTATGTCTTAGAATGCAAGAACCAGGAAGGATGTGCGAGTGGAAACATTTGATGGGAAGTGGGAATTATGGTTGTACTGTATAGGTAGGGGTACCTTACTATGATGAGAGCTGCCCCGTTAAAAAGCACTCGGTCCCTTAGTTGTACTTTTTGTGGAGAGCCCACTAGTAACTGTTTGTCTTGCTTTGCAGGTCGACGCTTCGTTCAAGACGAGTGCCCCGGGTGTGTACGCCATTGGTGATATTGCAACATTCCCTATGAAGATGTATGGCGATTCACGGCGAGTGGAGCATGTTGATCATGCAAGGAAGTCTGCCATGCACGCTGTTCAGGTATGTGATGCTACGTAATGCAAGAGGTGCAGTGGTGTCTCTTTCTTTAAATTTGAACCTGGCCCTTGTCCCAGGACACGGCGTTCTGAATACGATCTAAGGTAGAGGCACGTAATTGCAACACAAAACCTCCACGCAACACTCCAACGTCTTGCACAAATAATTCTTATGCATTAATTTTGAGGATGTGGACCACCTCAATATTAGAACTTGCTGGATTTAGGTTATTTACTAACCATTATAATCTTTGCATTGATGTATCCAAATAATGCATCCTCCAGTGTGTTTGAATCCTCTTTGATTTGCTCGCAAGGATTAGGTGTAGTTTTGGGAATATTCTTATGGAGACGAGCCATTTCCTTGCCCCTTATTTTTATGTTGCAGGCAATTAAAGCCGCTGAAAAGGGTGAAGTTGTGGATGATTATGATTACCTCCCATTCTTCTACTCCCGCTCCTTCGACCTATCGTGGCAGTTTTATGGCGACAATGTGGGCGATGCTACCGTATGGGGCCGTGAGAAGGCTGGAAAACCGGGTTCGAAGTTCGGTGCTTACTGGGTCAAGGACGGCAAGGTCATGGGCGCGTTTCTGGAAGGGGGCTCTCCTGATGAGAATAAGCTGATTGCCAAGGTAGCACGAGAGCAGCCCACTGTCGATGCCCACGTTGAATTGGCTTCTGCTGGCTTAGGCTTTGCTTCTCAGTTATAAATTAGTTGCTGATCCTCCTCTGTAAATTCAGTTGGTGTTTGTAGTTGATGCGGTGTGTGCAGGGTGACAATTGTTTATACCAGTTCCCCTTCTTTTTATGGTCCTGAGGTAACCTAATTGAAGTTATGCTGAAGTAATCGTTTGTACACATTCTCATCTTAGTCTCAATTGCATTTTCTGTACAGTCCCCTATCAAAAGTTTCCGTGATTGCAATTTGGATCATTCACTTTCCTTTGCACAATGTAGAATGTACATGTTAATAATTTTTGTTTTGCACAGTCAACATTCATCCCTTATGCAATTCCAATCAAGCATATCAAATTTTAGTTTCAAAAAACCTCAAACTCCATTTTTGGTGAATTTTTTCATTTAATTTTCATGGTGTTACATGATAATTCATTGAGAAATATTGGTGACAAATTTTTTACATTGAATTGCGGAGATATGTAGGGAATGTCCATACGCACATTTTTTTTATAACAAGTATCTCCAAAAAAGTTTCACAAATTCCCTCTATAGAGATGTCAATGTTGGCATGACAATGTCCTAAGTTTGAAAAATAGATGTCTCTTTATTGTAATTAGATTTATCTATTTTGTCCTTAACAAAATAAGTATATTTATCTATTTTATCTATTTTTTCCTTAACAAAATAAGTAGATTCATCTATTTTGTAATTACTTTTGTACATTTGAACGTGATGGTGCAATTATTTTGCCAAAATCTAATTACAATAAAGAAATATCAATTTTCCAAAATTAGGGCATTGTCACCTCAACATTAAAATCTTTATAGAAAGAATATTGAATTTTTTTGGAGATGCTTGTTGAAGAATTGCAACAAATTTGGTACTTGTACCCAATCTGGCTTGAAAGGGAGGAATCCCACTCTGATATGAAATTTTAGAGCCATCATATGTTGCTACACAGATAAGTCGACTACTTAATTCGGTGTTCCTGCCGCAGATCATATTGTTAACTCTTAAAGGTTCCGGCATCCAAAAAATAGATGCACTTTGGTCAACTTCAATTGTAACTTTCAAAATAACTAGTTCTAGAATTTGATTTAAAGAAAATGGAACTTGAAAAAACAGTTTCAAAAATAAATAAATAAATTATTGCAATAAAAAGCTCCATGCGTTAGAATCCAAATAACATAGTATAGTGTGTTTTTCATTCATAATTTCTTTAAAAAATATATATTTATATTGAAATCATAGAATTATGTTTCTCATTCCATCTTTCATTTATGGTTAAAATTACAGATTATTCTAGTATATATTATAATTTATATAATTTGATTTCCACCTTTAACTTTAAAAAATCACAATAATTTGATTTTTTCATCAAAATTATTGAAAAAAAAACATAAATAGAAAATGCATTTTTTCACTAGCAAAAAGTATCAAAATTTTATATATCTATTAAATAAAAGGATAAATTTGGTTTGATAGTTGAATTTGACTTCAAGGTCTTTGTTGTGGTTGTTTTGGGTGGAAAAAATAAAACAACCAACTGAAAATTTGGATTGTGTTTGTTATTTTTACTTGTTTATGGTCAATTTTTGCAACAAAAATGATAACAAATACAATTTTGCAAGAAACAAATTGAAAATTTCCACAATAATATATAATTTAGAACCTCAAATGATAAATACAAGATTTGTTTTTTTATCACAATTTAAAATGCTAAACTTAGCTCAGAGGTTATGAATCTCAAAATGTAAAATTCCTTCAAAAATAAAATATTAGATTGTAAACAACATAGTGATTCACACAAAACTATTAATGCTATGAATTTAAAAACTAAAACTCTGGCCGTGATGCTTTATGTGTATTTTTGTATGGAGTACTACTTATCTATTAAAGTCTTATGTGAAAAGTTTTTTTTTGAAAGTCCTTTTTTTATTAAGAAACTAAGTTGTAGTTTTTGAGATAATTACGGATATAATGGATACAAGATCCACAACTTTTTACCATTCTTACAAATTTTTACTAAACCTCCTTCCAAACAACTAGACACACACGATAGAATCCATTGATTTACAGTACTGCACAATCTTCACTTTTTGTGCCCATAATCATGGGCTTTTTTCCCCTAAACTTTCAGTGTTTTGAGGGCAGTGAAAGCCCAATATGTCAAAAGCAAGCAAGAGCATAGAGTCAGCTGGGAAATTGACTAGTCTCTACAGTGAGAACACCAAGTTCTCAAACACCTCCTACACAAAGAGAAAGTCTCAGCAATGTCGTCTCTATTTTCAGCTACCATGTACCTAATGACTAAAGCACCCATCGCAATAAATTCCCGCTACTTTTACAACTCCGACAAAAAGAAAAGCTATTTTTTTGGAGTACCAGCTGAAGATGAAACACCAGGAGGAGCAGTAGAAGGGCCACCAGGAGGGTTGAACCAGCCCATGTTGACAGCCAAATCCTCCACAGGCACCTTAGCTACATCGTGTCGCACTCCCATGTCTGTTGCATATCTGCTAAAGCAATACACACCTGCAGCAGTGAAAAAGGTTTGTATGAATCTCAGCAAAGATGGCAGGAAGGGAATTCTTCACAAATTTCAATAGAGGAGCTTCCAGCGTCAATTAGCCAAAATTGTACGATTTTGCTGCAAAAACTTGACATGATGGGCCAAAAATGTACAAAAAAGGGATAATGATACAAAATCATTGAAGAATTCAAAATATGGCTCTTAAGAAATTGGAGGCTTTAGCAATATTTGAAAAAAGTATATAACTGACCTGCAGTGACAGCAGCAAACCCCCAAGGACTTGTCATCATGAAATGTAAAGGCGACGAGATCACAGCAGCAAACGGCGCTCCAATAACCGAAGCTGCTTGACCAGACCGTCCGATCATGTTGCGATCAACCACCAGCAGCCCCGTCTTGCAATATATGGCGAAATCTTCACAGTTGTTGTGGAAGATGTGGTACAGTCCGAAGCCATTTTTGTAAAGGTAGTTCGCCCGATGCAGCACAAGTTCAGGAGCGTCTGATTTGGCTAAGGTGCACGTCCCACCGCGTGCTTTTGCAAAGAACGTCACCGGGTCAACTTCGTACTCGAATCGATACAGTGGACAACCGACGAGGAAACAATCCAGGCATGACAGCACAACGCCATTACTGTTGCCTTCCATCCCGCAATTTTCGCACTTTTCAGTTGCATTTTCTGGTCTAGAACTGATGAGCAGCACGTCCAGAACTGTGCCAGTGCCGAGCTCATGGTCCCGACCACGAGTGAAATGAATGACCTTCTCATCGCCTGCGTAAATCCCGTGATGCGCATATGTGTATGCTGACCTCCAGGAATAAATGTGGTCACCAGGCTTGACTTCCGACCTGGCGATCCTGTTGGAGAGGACCCCCATGATCATTTTCCCGGGGGCAAAAGGAGCCTGCATAGCTGCTGCTGCTGCTGCACCCGAAACTCCACGTCTTTTCAGGGCGCGGACCCTAGTCTTGAAGAAATCCACTTTGACAGACGTTCAAGAATCTTCTCCACCTAGAGAATAATCAGCATCTGTATCGAAGTAATAAGGTAAGTACGCTTAATTATTACTTTAATCCAAACGCAACCCTCATAGATTCTAACTAAAATTGTGCACCCTCAGTACATGAGAGCATACGTCTACCAGCACCTAGAAAATTTGAAGTTTTATTCATACTGTCAAAAACATACATGCTAACTAGCATCAAGGAATCCTCTTTCAATGAGCAACAAGACCAAACAATTCTCATGTGCTTATATGGAAGCCTTTGCGTATACATACCTTCAATTGACTAACTCCCACTGCCAACAGGCAGCCCGCGCTTGTTATCTGAAAACTGATTCTATTTTCATATTTTTCCAGTTCATTCCTCAGCACCTCGCATAGATAATACCTGCACGCGCGTACCAGATGTAAACCTCACAAGTATGGGAGATCCAAGCCCAGGCATGCGGCACTTACTGATGGCCAAACTACCAAGTCCAGCGATGAATTCCCAACTCAAAATATTAGGATTGGTATGGCAAATCAGGCTGGAATTAGGACTGGTGTGGCAAATAAGACTGATATCAACCCTGGCAGAAAGTACTGTGGGATGTTTAAAACGATGCATACAATCGAAAAAACTAATTGGCGTTCAAGCACATCAAGGAATATCTGCTAACAATACTCATGACTCCAAAATCTGAAGTAAAGGGCAAAGGCATCGGGCTGCAAGTGCATAAGGAGCATAATTCGATTGTGCTAAATTTTGGACACTCCGAGTCTTAACAGAGACATGGACGCTGGACAGACGCAAGTTGCTGAGCAAGCGATATTAAGGTACGAGCACCTACTATCAACCCTCCCTGCCGAAATATCGACACCTAAAAGAAGAGTATGAAAGGCGAAGGAGGTCATCATGTCCATATGCGCCGGCATCAAACCACCGCACCCGGCACCTTCACTTACCCCAATTAATATGCACACAATCGTAACGGCAATCACTTCACGAAAAGCAACTAGCAAAAGCACGCCAACAGACAATCCCAAAGACACCTCTCCAAGCGTAACTTTTACGTTACCCTAAAATCAACCTCCCCACAACTCCGAAACCCTCCCTCCAATAAACCAATCGCCCATCATACCATTCCTGGAAAAGGAAACTCCAAATTGACAATCGAAGTGCGAAAACAACACCAATTACAAGTTTAGTTTAAAAATTGAATTGGACATTATACTCAAAAATCATGAATCTGATTCTTCAGCAAAGAACACATGTACATGACCATTCCTAGGGTTTCGTACCAATCCGAACCTTCTCGTTGAATCCCCTCGGGATCCCGCTATCCTTTACACACCCGCGTCCGCAGAGCGACGGAGCGAGGGCGCTCGATGCTTGGCGATGGAACGAGTTGCAACGAGATCGCCAAAACAGTTAAAAACAAAATGCGGAAATTGAAGCAATGAACACATGCTACGGGAGTTTGTATGAAGGGCGGGGCTGGGTCGGATGAGAATGGAATTCTCGAGGAGGAGGTCGGTAGTCGACGTGTTGGGGCGAGGCGGCTTGGACGGTTGGTTGGTAGGTTCAAGTCCAAAAACCAAAGGGGAAATTGAACTGGGGGAGGGGATGGATGAATTGATGGATGAATTGATGATTGAATGAACTTATGGATGGATGGATGCTCGAGGGATGACGTGGAGGTACTGTATGTCGGTGCGTTCTTCGTGTTGATGGCTTTGGCCACTTGGATTCTACGCTACTTTCAGGCGGCCAGGGCGAATTGCCCCTCCTCATTGCCCCGCAGTTTCCCCCCAGAGAAAACACTGGAATTTTTTATTTGCAATACATGGTCAAATCTGGAAATTTTGAATTCATATTTGCCCCAAATTAGCTACAGTAGGTGGGGTGAAGAAATAAAAGAAAATGCGGCACAAAATAGGAGACAATTTTTTACAACTATCCTTAGTGGGGGCAATGAGGGCAATCTTCCATCTAGGGTAAACTGACCCCTTGCTCGGCCCCGCGGAAAATGCTGAAACATTTTATTTTCCATGCATGATAAAATCTGCAAATTCTAAATTTATATTTGCAATTAGAGGCTCCAAATTAGCTAGGAGAGGTGTAGAAGGTAAATTAATCAAACACAAAATAGGGGGACTTTTTTTACATGCATGCTTAAAATGATTTGGGCGGGCCGAGCAAAGAGGGCAGTTCACCCTGATCCAATGTTCTCTAGCCTGCATTTGAATTGGTGATAAGGTACCCATTTCCCACCCTTACACTCAATTCCGTCCTCATGTACCATTGGAGTACATTTTAAAAAACAAATGTGCACCAGCATAGAAAGCTTAATCTATTTTGGGACAATGTCCTAGATCAAATGGCATACTATGATAACTTTTTTGTCTTTGCACAATTTCTATCACCAGTATATGGTAACTTCACTTAATGTGTCCAAATAAGCAATCAAACATTATTTATATTATGAAATGCCTAATTTTTTTGTTGGTTCTTATTGGAAGTAAGAAGAGTTGCCTATATTCCTTTCTTATATATTTTTGGGACATTATATGAATAAACTATGAATTTTCAAACTGCTGAAAATAGGTGTTCTCAAAATTGACCCTAGGTTCTTATGCCTAAGCCTACCCTAATGAGTTCAGAGTTGCCAAGACTTTCATGTCAATTGAAGTTTAAAGATTTATAAACCTCAGATGATAGACATTAGGAAAAAATTTAGTCCTCAAAGGGACCACTAGTTTTGATTTTCGGCACCCCGGAGGGCAATTACTGAAGAAAAAAATAAATATATATATATATATATATATTAAACTAATTAAAATTTAAAATTTTCCAATTTGATGTGGCGCTGATGTGGCACCATATATGCCATGTCAAATTTCAAATTTTAATTTTTTTTTATAATTTTTTTTAACATAATTGCACCGCTAGTCGTGGCCCTTTTGAGGGTTGAATTTTTTATAATGTCTATTGCGGCTTTTTCAAACTTCATGTGCAAGTACTTATGAATGTGATTTTATGTATTTCTTTTTGAGAGATGTGATCAGACTAATCACGTACCTTTTATTGGTTGTAAAAATATTACATTTTTTTGTAAAAATTTGAAATTATCATGAATTTTTAAATAAAAGCAAAACAATTCATTTCAAATGTAACCATTTGGATTTGCAAATTTTGATTTGAGATTGACATTAGAATGATTTGCAAATTTTGATTTTGAATTTATTGCTCCAAAATTAAATTGCTATAAAATTCCAATGTCAACTTCACTACAAGAAAATGGGCATTTTTCGTGACTGCAGAGAAATGACTGCATGTCCTGAATGATTGGAAAATAACTGCAGCTCTAATTGCACCACCTATGATATTGGAACCCATCCCCAGTCATTTTGGAGTCAGGCCGGCGACTGCATGATGAACAGTTGACGAAAAAAGATTGCTGGGCCCCACATTCTCATTCACTTCGTCGTCAACTTGTTGGAGGAAAGTGGCAAAAATCCAATGTGGCTAGCGAAGTCTTTGTGAAGTCATTTTCTTGTCATAAATTAGATTGACCTTCACTTGCAAGCAACTCAAGAATGACTACAAAATAACTGGCACAATTCTGAAACAACGGTTTACAAATTTACAAGGTTTAGGCCACTGTCTGTCATAACACAGGTAGGTAGTCCTTTGAATTTTATAGACTATTTAAAAAACTAGATCACTTGAGATCATGGTTGTTATATTGGACAGAATTTTACTGTTCACGGACGAATCGGACGAATCTGCGTTGACTGGCTGCAAACTTTGGAGGCCAATAACTTTTGGACAGATTGTCCAAATTGGGCATGTGATATGTTTTTCAGCATCTAAAGTTTCGGTAGATGCCGAAAAACATATCACATGCCCAATTTGGACAATTTTTCCAAAAGTTATTGGCCTCCAAAGTTTGCAGCCAGTCAACGCAGATTCGTCTGATTCGTCCATGAACAGTAAAATTTTGTCCGATATGACAACCATGCTTGAGATATATACAAAAATTTCTAACCAATTACACCATGCTGTAGTGCGCTTGTAAAATGAATTGGAGTTGTTCCATGCTACAAAACGACTCCAACCAAGTGATACAAGATGTCACATTCAAATCTTGAGGAATTTGCAAGTCAGTTTTAGAGGCGCAAACGTCGCAACTGCGAGGCGTCCACACGTCATTAAGGAATGACTGCACGCTACTTTGCAAAGACTTATCAATGTTGTATTAGAAATAGGACACATTTGCGACTACTATTATATTCTTGCACCCATTAAGGACACCTTGAGTATCTATAGTAGCACCTACTGAAAACAATTTCTATAATGATGCCCTAGTACTCTTCCTATGCTAATAGGTTATTCTTTGCCGACAATTTGATGGCGCCCACCACTCCTCCATGGTTCAAATCCTTGATGCAACAATACTTCTAGTTGTAAGCAACCCTGAGAACAAAGAGAATAGGGCTCATAGGCATTATAATACTCTCAGGGGACTCTCTGAATGCTACTTCACAGCTTGCACTCCTGTGACTTCAATATGACTTCATCATAGTCATTTAAAAGTCGCAGTAAAGGACTGTACAACAAAAACAACTCATAACTGACTAATAAATGACTTCTGTACTACTGGCAACTGGACACTCAGCTTGACATCGCCACAGACTGCAAATCTGGCAATTCTAGAAGACTGTAGAAATCATGTGCAGTCATCATCACACTTTTCTTGCATGGAGTGAACAGACCTAGGACAGCCACAAATGTACCTGTTTTGGGGAAGTAAAATAGGTGACCCTTTACTCTTCATGTGCCAATCTTTTCCAATCCATTTAGCAAATTTGTCTATAACTTTGATTTGAGGCCCAAAATGTAAAATGGATTATATGGAGATGAAAGTAATATAGATTTCTTTTTACTAGTTCAAAATTTTTTGAAAAAAAATTAATCTACTATGCCTCAATGAGGTTTGAAACATTACTAGTAATACAATTCCTGCATTTTACTTATCCCACATGGTTTGTCTTGCCTACTACTACCCCACTTCTATAAAAAGCTTGTCATTTCTTCTCTTTATATTCACATAATAAGTGGATTTGGAAGCCATGCAAGACATAAACCAAATATGATATATGGCAAATGTATGGTGTATGGTAACATAGTGTATTGGATAATGTGTATGGCATATTGTTTTTGGTATACTGTGTATGGTATATTGTATGATGTATATGACATATTGTGTATTGTATTTGGTATATGGTATATTGCTGTGGAACTTTGAATGTATGATTTATTCCTTGTCTGTTTGTCATTATATTCCTTTTTGTAAATAATATATCGCCGCAAATCCAAAATGACGGGAAAAAATGACTTTCCGTGTTTGGGGAGATTATTCTAAACCTGAAATCCATACCACTTTAGAATGACTACATGCGTCACTAAAAAATGATTGGGCAATCTTGAAAGTACACCCCTACAAATGACTGCAAAATAACTGCATACGTGTCAAAGCATCACTCGTCCGTTGAAGATAATACTGCAACAATTACCAAAAAAATGATTGGACACGTTTTAGCCTGCATTGGTTGACACAACTCCCTCACGACTACAGAATGACTACACAATGACTCACGCAAAGGTCCATGTCAGCAATGGTCGACCAAATTTTTCAAAAAATGGGCAATTGCCCAACCTTTCTAAAAAATTTCGTCCCTAAACCTAAATGCCACATAGACCATTCCATCCTTTCTTCATCCAAGTCCAAATTTGTTGGTGATAATGAACCTGCAGCCATTAAAAAAATGACTTGTTTACTATGACTGCAAGGCCCAAAGTCATGCCCGAGTCATTTTTGTCTGAAATGTTTTAGAGTCATTCTTTGCAGTCATGTATATCCTTGTTTTTTGTAGTGATTTTTCACAAAATGAATTGAATTTTGTTGCACTAATTTTGTTGCAATACTTTGTCCCAAAATGATCTTCCAATTGCCTTCTATTTTTTTTCCAAAATGATCTTCTTATTTCACATTCTAACAATGGAAGGAAAAGGGTCTAGAGACAAATCATGGAAAGATTGACATTAGATGATATTCGGGGGTCAATAAATTTTTCTTACCAAAATATCATTTTAAGCAACACAAAAAATAAAATAAAAAAATAAAATAAAAAATGACATGGTAGTCGTTATGCCACATCAGCCAACTGCTGCTGCTGCGTTCCCGCAGTCTGGGAATGCAGGAGACAGCAGGGGAACTCGGAGCCCTCTAAGTCCCCCGAATCTCATCTAATGACAGATATCCAATAAAAAACATTGCAACATCATGTTGTGATTATTTAAAACAGAATTCCAATCAGAAAAACATTGCAACATTATGTGGTGATTATTTTAATCAGAAGTCCAATAAAAAAAATCAATTAGTATACGCTTTGTACTGTTTAGATTCCTCTCTACAGTGACAACCTGCCTCTAATTATATCACAATCCATTTAAAAAGAGGCACATACTATGTAGCTATAGGTGGGAGCTCATACACTCAAAATTTTTGGATGATAGGAGTGCACCAAGCTCTACTTAAAACTCAAAAAAAAATTGAAAAAGAATTATTTTTAACCTTAATCTAAAGCATTTTGTCCAACAAGAAGATCATTTTGGGACGGAGGGAATATCATATATTAAAAATACAAAATTGATATTAAAATACAATCTAAAAGGCTAAATTTAGCTCAAAATATGATGTTTGACCATTTTGCAATGGATCTAATCCTTCAGGGATCAAAAGGGTTAATTCATTGCCTAAGGTTGGTTCCAATCAATGTTCGGGGAGAATTGCCGGATAGCTCATTGTTAACTAATGCCTTTCAAAAATTAACCATTTGAAGTGTGAAAATAGAGGATTCGAAACTAGACAAAAAATTTGTAGGACCGGCATCCAATTAGTGTGCAAAAACCAAAGGTGGACAAATCCTTCATGAAATTTGAGCCGTTGGACATTTTGAATTGAAGGCTACTAACCAAATTGCTGGAAGCGGGTATGTTCTTAGATAAGGCAAGTATTGCTTCAAGGTTGGCTGTTGAGGGTGCTTATACAAGCTTGTAGTACTTATACAAGGTTGGGAGGATATAATTGCTTTAGAGTTGGTTATGGCAGCCAATTCCTACTCCATCATCTATATCTAGTACGTAGTATAATGAACTTTGGAGTTTAGTTTTAAAATTGATATGTCTTTAAAAGAGGAGGATTATAGCCTTTGCAAATTTGAATTTGAAGGAAAGTGGCTAGTGAGAATTTGAAACTAGAGAAATAAGGAAAAGATACAATCCCTGACTTGGGACAAAAACCTGATTTCTTCTGCAAAGAGGACGCAAATTATTTAGGCAGCTTCCCAAACTTTCCAAACACTGATTCCGACTTGGTTGGAAAAATTGCTAAAGTTTTCCTAGTTTCCTACTCTAGGAACACAAGTTAACCCTGAAGGGCTCTAACATCTATATTATGGACAATGAACGGATGGCTTCAAGGCACTATTTAGTCCAACTAAATTCTCATTATTTTATCCAATGTACTACTTGAATCTAGAAAAAGAAAAAATTCTTTAATGATCCAATTCATGAAATTTTGGTAAATGATATTTTGTACAAAGATATAAGCAAAATTGTGCAAAAATTCTAAAAAGGATTGAGGCGTTTAGAGGTTAATTAAAGCTGAAGATTTCAATTTTCTCATTTCCTTGGTCATTGGGGCTATACTCTGCACTTGTCTTCAGTCCCAAGAAATTTCATTGAACGTTGTGGGATGAAATTAAACCACCAAATGGTGTGAAGTATAGTACAGTGTTACTATCTAGTGAAAAGATGCAACGCACTTGGTTTTAATTAACAACACCTCCCCCCCTCATTGTAACAAATGAGAGTCATTGATCCTAAAAAAATAATTTTTCCTCCCCCCCTCCAACACCATTGATCATGAAAAGAAATACAGATATTGATACTGATATGGGATAAGGGATATGAACATTTTGAGATACAGATGTGGATACATATACATATAAGAAATACAGATACAAAATATATAAGCCATTAACCCATATCATTTGCTCATACAGGTTGGGCAGGAAAATATAAGTATGGTTGGAGGGGGTATTAAAATAAAAATTAATTACATTCTTGAGTTAATCACTGAATTCAGAATGAGTCACTATCATTCACAAAACTATCTGTTTAGAATACAGGTACACATGACATCCTCATGTGTTACTGTGTTGTTGTTGTTTGACACAAATGAAACAAAATTTCATTGCTAACGTTACTGTTTCCAAGAACGATTCGTCAACAGCCATAGTAAAGAAGATCAATTTTGTTTCTTTGGCTTCAATGGTGTGGTGGCATGGAAGTGAGGAAATGAAATGAAATGAGATGATGTATGTACTGTGGTTGGGAGGGGCTGGATTTCCTCAGCTAGAATTAATGGTGCACACAAGGTTGTGGATGAAATGCAAATTGCATACTTACTGGCACTATCTATTGGCACATTAAGCAAGGCAATGTAAATGTCAAAACAGCATAAGGAATACACACACAAAAAGTAAAAACACATCCATCACGTGAAGTCATCATTATAAGAAACTTGTGTTTTTTGGGATGTTTTCACTATTTTTTGGAACATATTTTTGTGAACATTAAAATAAACAACCCATGTTTTTATGTCAATAATGATGTTTAATAAAACATCTTGATATAGCCCAAAGAGCCAGCAATTGTGGACAACTAAAGGTACAATATGTGAAGCTGCAGTTTCAACAATCTTGGGCTATGCCGAAATTTGTTCAAGACCACAAGAATGTTGTTGGAGT
Source organism: Neckera pumila (assembly GCA_963969595.1). Taxonomy (NCBI): domain Eukaryota; kingdom Viridiplantae; phylum Streptophyta; class Bryopsida; order Hypnales; family Neckeraceae; genus Neckera; species Neckera pumila. The sequence goes on along the minus strand of OZ018411.1, from coordinate 15,383,718 downwards.
TGATGTTGTTGGAGTTGATGTCTCAATGTAAGATTCATGGTGCAAATATTCAAGTCCCTACCATCACACCGAACGTGTACCCAATTCTCCATTGTCAGATGGAAACAAGTGGAAACAAAAAATTTCAACCAGAATGAAATCTTTTCATGTTTATTAACCTCTAAAGGACCGAGGCCCTTTTTCTGCCCAAAAACACTCAAAACTGCCATTTCTATAGCAAAAAATAAAAAAAATTGAAAAATGTTTTTTTCCCACATCTAACCGTAGGATCTTACACCAAACTAGTATGAAAGTTTGTGGAAAAAATTTCAGAATTTTTGACCGCACAGATTGCAAGATATTTGCGTTTAAAGTGAAAAAAACAAGTTTTTCAGCACATTGGGGAACTAGATTTTTCGACTTTGAACATTTTTAACTTTATTATTTTGCACTACAGAGCTTTGAGCTTTTAATGTTTATACTGGAGAATTGAGTTAAGAATCTAGCCAAAAAAAAAAGTTTAAAGAAACTTAATTTTCATTATTAAAAAAATTATTAAGTAGAAGTAGGTACGAGATAGAAGGAAAATCTAAAATATTCATATATTTTAGATGGGATTAAAATGCACTAATCCCAATGGCGAGATTGTTCTAGCAAGTAAATTAAACCATGCAAAAAAAAAAATTTGAAAAATTTGAAAAATCGCATTCAGAAATGAGTCTTACAACTTATTTTTTTCAAAAAGATGCTCTAATTGCCCAAAAAACAAGAATGTCCATAACTTTCTCATAGAAAATCCAAATGAAATGAATCAAAGCTTTCTAGATAGACAAAAATATAATCTATGAGAAAAAAAATACTTTAAAAAAAAAAAAAAAAAAAATCGCAAATTTTTTTTGTTGCCCGTTGTCCCCTGTTTTGAGCTTATTTGGTCATAACTTTTGTTCCCGAGCACCGATTGTGAAAAAAATTATATTCCCATGAAGCTAATCAGCTTTTCTACCTCCAAAAAAAGTTTCAAAAAATCCGAAGAAAATTTCAGCCCGTAGGTACCTGCCCAAAAACGCATTTGTCCCCCGAAGGGACAATGGTCCTTTAGGGGTTAATATTACATATTCAAGCGGCATTTCGATTCAAATTCACAGAAGCAGGACTGGTATAGATCAGAGGTTCCAGATAAGCATCTAGAAATGTAACTGCAAATTTCTTGAAATTTTGTCATTCTGAAGAAATGATGGCGATCTATGAGTACGTTTCTCAGAGGGAGGATGCACCGTGGCTGCTTCTACAGCAATCTTGTAGCGAATTTCCCGCGCAAGCTGCGTCTTTGTCCTGGTGCAGTGCGAAACATCTCCCAAGCTGCCCTTGGGAATTAATTTATTCGAACACAAGCATGTTGCAGTCCTGATTCGCACAAGAGCACAAGCGCTTCACAATGTGCTGGTGTTGAATACTTGCGAGCACCTTCGCCTGAGCAGGGTCACAACATATCAAAACATCAGAATCGCTTAGGGTTTAAGGGTTCAAGTGCCTTTGAACTTATTGGATTCGATTTGGAACTTGACCAAGCTTTTCTGTTCAATCTCGGCAGGAATGAGGCCCGAAAACATGTTGCCTTGCATCAACACTTCCACTCAGATTGTTCTGGTAAAAGTGCGTCCTCACCAACTTGGCGCTTCCCCACAAGCCCGCGGGCACGGGTCCCTCAAGCTGATTGTTATCCAATCCCTCGACACTCAAGTTTGTACAATTGCCATATGTTTAACCAATCGAGCCAGTGAGAAACGGCAGCGTCACATTGTTGCCCCAACACAGATACGGAGGTACAGGACCTTCAAGACGGTTATTAGTGAAGTGCACACGCTCAAGCAAAGTATTCCTGCCGAGCTCATATGGGAGTTTAAGGTTTCAGTTAATTCTCGTAGAGACGAAATTGAATTAGTAGGACTTAACAATTTCAGGGGGAATCTTTCCACTTAAACTATTTCTACTCGATCAGATCGATCGAGTATTATGAGAAGCGACAGGCTCCCCAAGCCAGATGGAATCTGTCCACTGAGATTATTATCAGCCAGAATGTCCAAGATTTGTTAGAAGCAGCAATTTACCTAGACGTGATGGAATCTCTCCACTATAATTACTATGATCCGTCAGAGGGATCCATGTTAGAAGCGTTAGATTACCCAAACTGGTTGGAATCTCCGTTATACTAGTTGCTGATCCCCATGTCTGTCCAGGTCAAGCTGCTGCTCAATTTTGCAACGCCTGCCAAGTCTCCATTCAAGGCATAATAGAAAGCAACGAGTTCCCAAAGCTTTCTGCAACAGAGAGGCTGGAAGAGCACCCGTGAGCTGGTTCTGAAAAAGCCACGTTACCATCAAGTTGGGCATGCTTCCGAACATGTCTGGAACATGGCCGGTGAGCGTGTTATTGTTTAGATTTAGGTCCTTCCAAATCGTCAGATTCTCAAGAGATGGAATGGTCCATGATGTTGGACCTCTCCAGATGGCCGAGGGTCTTCAAATCGGTCAAGTTCAAGATCCCTGTAGGAAATCAAGCTTGCTGGAGATTCACGCCGTGCAATCCAAGACCCTGAACACTCTCCCATAAGTTCACATTTGGCCATGGCACCAAGTACAGGACGTCCAAGTCTGAGCCTAAGCCTAAAAATCCCGAAGGTCTGGAATCGTGAAGAAGTCCAACTTAAGACTGTGATTTATTAATTCCAGTTCTTGTGTGACAGAGTCAGTTCCTAAGATTAGTCAGTAAAGGAATGAACTCTGGCATCTGGCCTTGGAAGTTTATCCAGCCTAGATGAAGAACTCCGAGCTCCTGGAGCTCGACAAATCTGGTGACCATGGTCCCTTCGAATTCCGCATTGGTTAGGTCAACGATACACTTGCAGATGTTTGGAGTTTGTTGTGGATTTCAGACACCTCCTCGCTGATGAAGGTCCAACTCAAGTTGAGGTACAAAAGCTTTGAGCAATTCACGATGTCTACGGGGAAATTTCCATTCAAACTCATGTTTCCCACGTTCAAGATCCCCAAAAAATTTGTGCATGCCCAAACACGCCATTTCAGCAAAGATAAGCACATACCCAAAACTCTGCAACACTTCACTCCGTTCCAGAAGCAAGGAATGCTGTCCGAGGCATTGCTCAAGCTATCGTGCACATCCTGCAAGGTACAGATTCTTGCTTCTAATTCCAGCAACTTTTCTTCTTCATTTAGCGACAGGACAAGTCGAAAGCTCAGCATGACTCCGCAAGCAGTGACCTCTATAGGCCATGGACGATAAAACCTCTATAGGCCAAGGATATCAAACCCCCCTTCACCATCTCTGCCAATCTATGCTTAAATTTTCGTACTAACTAACCCGCCACTCAAATGTGACTCTGGACGAAAGCTCCCATCAAAGCATCGATCTTCAGGATCATTCTTTAACAACAATGTCACACATTTGTTCCACTGTTGCACAGCTGACTCCACAAGCTTGGCGGGTCTTCGCTCTGCAGCTCATTGTCATTCCCTGCATCGAATATCAAGTTCCTCTTTTCGCTTGCAGATTCCAGAGTACTTTATGAATAACTAAGGACCAGATTGTCACAAACTCAAGCTAGATAGAGGATCGATACTAGAACCATTCGAGACCTGATACTCCTAGATTAATTAACTCCGATATTTACAGACCACTATTATCAACTGCACCTCATCTATCCATACACTCGGTTGCATGGCCTTCAATTAGCAGGTTGGGTGTACTCATGACTTCGAATTCACTAGTTTATAACTTTGGGCCACTGATCTCGAAATTAATGGAAGCGGGGTTGGGTACAATCCCTTTCAATAGTGGTCTATAACCTCCCACTTTGAACGATTGCGTAAAAAATCATCGTAAATGCAATCTTTGAGAAAATGAAAATCGATCCTAGCTAAGAGAGTTTGGCTCTTGTACTCGAAGATCAGAGTCCTCTACACAGCCCGCCTAAACTGATCTAGCTTTTAACATCACTCACTATAAGAGAATGCAGCGTTTGCAATACTTTTTGCAATGGTTTTGCAAAGCCCACAAATTTTGTTTCAACGATTTTGCAATGGTTTAATATAAAGTATTGCACTGTATTTGCAATGGTTTAGAATTTGCAACAGTTTAGCAATACAATACAATCGATTCTTTGTCCAACACTTTTATATTGAATTAATCACAACTTTGCAACGGTTTTGCAATGGTTTTAAAATGCATAGTGTCTTTTTTGAGTTCCAAACTAAGTTTCGTTACACACTGGTTCATTGCAAAACCATTGCAAATGCGTTGCTAGTATGTTGCAGTCACTGCTTTCTGTTGTAGTGACTACTGCATGTGTTAAAATGCTGGATATGTCGCAAACTGCATCTTAGCCTAGCCTGTACCTTAAATGTACGCCCTGGACTTGATCTCCCTCTCTTCTAGCTTCTCACTGACGATCTCCCCTTCTGTACGCAAGTACGGCGACAACTGGAAGTGATGCTGCAATGCACCCGCTTCGGTAGCTGAGTGTCCTCTCCTTTGACGTTGACAACTAGTGCTCGATCGCAACTGGAACTAGATATTCGATAAGCTTTTGAAATTAATGAAAAGAACAGCATTAATCAAAACTACTACAGTACAGCTACTGCACTTTGCCTAAGTCAACCCCTGTAGGATTGGAGTTGCACCATCAATGCCCGAATTCACCGGGAACCTTCCAGTGCTGATCGAGTTTCATTCCGGACAAACTCAAATCGTTCTCTACTGTAGTTGCGAATTCCAAATGCTCGTCACACTGATCTGTGGTTATTAAACAGGTATTCAATTATTAATATTTACTCCACCTTGCGAGCATATCCTACGCAAGATCGGTTGGAACAATTTACCACTGCGCTGCGCTGGTGGGCACAACGACAGTAAGCAATAAATTTTTTTACCAAACATCCATGAACCCGAGCTCACAGTGCAAGTACGCCATTTCTCAGAGCCCTAGAGTATATGATCCTTTTCATACTCAAGCTGTGAAATTCCATATTTTGCACTATGGAATTGGGTCTACGAACATACTGGATTTCTCAGGGGATCCATCTTTGAAATTTGGATGGATTGCAATTTTCTTTCCTTTTGCAGGGTGAATCTTCCATGATCCTGTATACTTTGTTGGATGGATTTTCCTGCAAACCCATTGCGAATAGTATTCTCTCGATAGCAATGCCTGAAGGGGTGTGAAACAGATCCACCCATGACAATCAATCGACATATCTTTTTTTCTCAAACCTCCACAAATCTCCAGTTGCATCCATGTCCTGCCCTTTCAGAACTCTGCTCTCATTTCAGCTCTCTGCTCCGACTCAAATTCCAGAGACAACAGTTCTGCCTCCGTGGAACTGTTGTGTCAAGAATCCGAGCTTGAATTCGGAGCTTTTTGAGGGCAAAATGCAGGTCAGATAATGGCTCAGCCTTGAAAAAGAGTGGAAAGTTGCTCTCTATGGGGAGTTCTTCCATGTGTAAATATGGACATGGCGACGACTACGATGACGGTTACTACTTTACAAACTCTCACTCTGACTTCATGAACATTTTTTTGGATAGCTGTGTATTCAAAATGCTACACAATCAGAAGGTTTGTTGCATCTTTTAAACAATCTACTCTGTTTGCCTTATTCACTGAAATTGGCCGACATTTCAAGAAATTGGCACTTCTAGACACCGAATTTCTTTAGAACTTTCGTAACATTAGCAACCGGCAATGCAAGTGGAGTGTCATCGTAGTAACCATCAATATTGAAGACTCAATTGAGTCAAAAGACAATGAAAGAATTATCCTCCTTATTGTTCACAATGGGAAGCTATAAGTTTTGCTTTGATTGCCTATAACATACCTTCCTTAGCTCTAGATCGAAGGGGAGGAGGCTTTGTATCGACAGAAACTACATGTAAGAGCTTTCAGTAGGACGTAAGTTATTCAAAAAGCAAGGCACTGCTAGAGGGATAGAGTTGACTAGATTTCTTTTGATATATATTCTTCAATTTTGTATTCTACTACCAATTCTTTTGGGTAATCCAATGAATATGTGCAATGACCAAACCCAAAAGGCGACAATGGCAGTTACTCTAAATTCTGAATTTTGGAAAGGGTTAATGGGGTCCTCTCTCCAGAGGACTTCGACATCAGCAAATGGGCCATGGAAGTCATTGAGGCCATCCTGGAGAAGGCATTTCGGCTGCGGCCCAAAGTATCCTTCATGGATAGATACCTCAACCATCAGTCTATCCTACTGGAAACTGATGTGGACGAAGCAGGCAATGCACCAGAAACTGTAAAAGAGGATTTGTTTCCAGGGAATCCGGACCCTAATCACACATTCAGCCTCGAAGGAACGGTAATCAATGGAAAATTTTGTTTAAATATTTAAAAATATGGTGCACTTTTGGCATGGTTTCAGTTCATCAGCAGATATCCAGACTGCAAAAAACATTCCAAATGATGCTTTTGTGTTTAATACAACACAAATTTAACACAACTTACTATCTTTAAAATAACACAGATTTTACACAAGACCATAATCTGGAATTGATGGGTTTTTTAGTGTGGATTTCTACTAGTGGTTGTACAATTGTGCCAAACTTCTATCCAGACTTTGTCCTGGTTATCAAAGGAGAAAAAGGTTTGCGCATGTCATTTTGGGAATTAGAGAAGTGCTAACTGTGTTTGGCATGAATTATTGAATGATTGAAAACGAAAGCTGAATTCAGAAGTGCAAGGTAGTTACGTGGATAGCAAGGTACGCACTACACTCAAAATTGCACCCTGTCTAAACCCATCATTATCATTCTATGTACATCTCCAAACTCAATATGTGTGTGTTGAAGAAATTATTTTAGAACATCTACTAATTTAAAAAATATTTGACCCTTCATAACTTTTGCACATAATATCCAAATGTCATGTTCTTTGCTCATTGGAACCTCCTTTCATTTGTCAACAAGAAAATATGAAAATTTGACAAGTCTAAGAATAATAACTAGGCACAATAGCAAAAAGTGGCGGTTTGGAGGGTGCCCACCTTACTTGCACAAATTTTTGGATGCATTAAAATTGGCATGTCATTGATCTTGGTTCAAAATCATTGTGTATTGCAGCAACCTCGAAGTTGCATTAATGAATTTGATGTACAATACAATACATGGTAGTATTTGCATGTTTTGGAGCATTTTGACATATAAGGTAGGAGGTTCATTGACTGCCCATTTAAGAGCTGAAATTAATTTGGGGAGGTTGAACTTCTTGAAATGTTTTTCAGTAAGTTTTTTTGAAAGACAAGTGGGATTGGCATCTAACTCAAGTCGTTTCATATTTTTTGGAGTTTTGTAGAATCAATTTTGAAATGCAATTAAAAAGTGTCCACATCTTGAAATATACACAATTTGTACATTGTTGGTGCATTGAGAAAGCAAAATGTACCTCCACATTAGAAGACACTTTTAGAGCCTGAGTGCTTTTATGAACCTTCTACCTTGTAGGAATGTGGCATTTGTGAGATCACTCTAAAGTTCTTCCCTAGGCATAACCTTGGATGTAAGAATTACTTTGTTAAAATCTGCTTTTATCTCTATATAGAAATTTGTTGTAAAATTTCTAAAGAAAAGGTTGTAGAAAATGGGCTTCTTGTAGCTAGATTGCAAAAACTAGCTGTAGACTACTTCTATGACAACATACAACCCTATTTCCATTCAGAGATGAGCAGTCATAAACTTTTTAAGGTGATGTTGGGTGTAAGCAAGTTTAGGATTTAACAGGGCTTAAACCGTCAATCCGCAAGTTGGATGTAAAGCATTTAGCTGTGCAAGTCATTTTTACAACCAACATTGTGATTGAAGGGCAACCAAGTGTTGAATTGTTTTGATGGTAGCCGCTTTGTCAACACAACAAATGGGATGAAATCTGAAAAGCTTTGCACATTCTACCTTAATATGTTGAGCTTGCTGACAGAATTGCGTTTGTATTTGGCAGTCCATTTTAAAAAAATTAGCATGCTTTTGTAGTACCAAAATTATGTCATTCAAAGATTGGTAATCTGGAATTATAGACAGTAAATCCTGATTGCTTGGAAAATGCCAGTGAGACTCCTGAAATATTGCCGTAGAAACCTCGAAATCATGTAGTGTTTTCTTCAGTTGGTCATGCTTTTGTGTGCATCTAGTGTTTGGCAGATTTCTGCGGAAAAGAAAAGGCCACCCAAGGGATGGAGCATCTGGGACTCCACATTGGAGAAGGAGCGACAACTCTACATCATGACAGATTCACTGAACAAGAGACTAATGGAACAGTATTGGCAACAAGGGCGAAGTCTGCCTGTGTTTCGTGATGAGCGTCTGAAGTGCAAGATGTACCCAATGTTTGTGAGGGACAATGTGTTGAAGCAAGAGATGCATCTCAATTTTGATCAAGAGATAGAATAGTTCACAAGGAGGTCATGTAGATTCCCCATGTGCAACGAATATACATATATAAATTATCTATGAAATAATGTATTGATGTGATAATGTCTATGTAATTTGGAGTTTTTTTTCAACATTGGTTTGTAAGTATGGCCCTTCAATCAGCATTAGGTAGGTGGTATAACCAACCATGACCTATTTTCATCAAAATCTAAGAAGTTTTGTCATTATAGAATGTCAATCTAAGATTGTCCAGGAAACTTTATTCCGAAACACTCCAACAATAAGGTATCTTGGACAGTTCTAGATTTGTATGACGTTCTATAATGAATGCAGCTACTCCAATTTGATGGAATTGGGTCAAGTTGGTTTTAGAGCAACCTATCTTACCTTACACAGAGTGATAAATTTTTGAACATTTGTAAAATGATATTAAATTTTTGGAATTCAAAAGTAGTCTGAATACTGTTACGTACAATAGCTGACTGAAGAATCATGTGAAGCACTTTCAATTGACATAGTCGTTCTTGTATGAAGTGTAACTGTCCTGATGTGACAAAATCGTTCATGAAGTGTGCTGTTGGGAGTGAAGTGTCAAGAGTTTACCAGAATTGGGGTTCCTAATGCTGCTTTGATACTACGTTACATTGTTACATTGAACTCTTTTTGGTGCAGTCACTGTTTGGTTTGCCGTGATTCCTGAGCAGACTTGTAAATGCAATTCTGCTGATGTTGACCTGGAAGGTTAAGAAGACTTGAAATGTGGGAGGCCATTTCTAGACATAACATAAGGTACCCAAAACTGCCACTTTTTGTTATTGTGCCTAGTTGCTATTATTAGACTGGTCATAACATCTTGTGGCAAGTGCAAGGAGGTTTCAATGCACCAAAGAATGTGACATTGGGATGCAAAAGTTAGGAAGGTTCAAAAAAATTTTGAATGCAATTTTGGGTGTTAGTACCTACCTTTACACTATTTAATAGGATTGGATGTTTTTCACTTTGCAATCTATATGGCATACTTTTTTGTCACAATTTTGAAAGTTCAAAATGTAGGTTAACTCCTAATGTCCCAAGGCCTTGTATTCATCAAAAATTGCTCAAATCTGTCATGTTATAATAAAGACCAAAAACTTTATTTATTATTTATTATTATTTACTTATATTCAACCATAGGATCTTGCACTAAATTAGTAATAAAATTCATACAAGAATTTCAAAAACTTTAACCGTGTAGATAGCAAGGTATTTTGCAATTACAGTAAAGAAAATGGTTCGTTTTACACCTTGTATGATTGGATTTTAAGCAATTGAATCTTCTTAGCTTAAAACTTTTGCACTATAGCTATTGAATACAAACTTATGAGGTGCAAATGATTTATAGTGGGCTTCACTTTATTGAACTACCATTTATCTAGGACAAAAGAAAAAATATATTGTAGAATTGAATTAGAAGTCTAAATGAAAAAATTTCAAAATAAAGATTTGATTTTCATTCTTTAAAAAATTGTTGAATAGAAGTCAATAAAAAAGTGAAGGAAAAACAAAATTGGAAATAGCTCTAATGTGGAACTGAAATACACTAATTCCAACAATGAATTTGTTCTAGCAATCATTCTAAACCTTGTGGAAATTTTGTGTTTTGAAAATTGAGCTTAAAAACAAATCGAATGCTTTATTTTATAAAGAAGATGCTATAATTGCCCACAAAACAAGAGGCTCTATAACTTCACATCACTAGTCTAAATGAATGAATCCAAGTTTTTCTATATAGAAAAACAATATAATCTATGGGAAAAAAAAATTATTTTTTATTTCAAGTTTTCAAAGATATTGTTTATTACCCAATGAATTTATTTTTTTGTTTAGAATAGCATAACTTTTTCTCTTGGGCAACATTTGAAATGAAAATAATAGTGTTTGAAAGCTTATGTATTTTTCTATCTCAGCAAAAATATTTAAGAATTGCAACAAAAATAGAGACAATAGGAGCCTGTATGAAATTTATATTGGTTCTTGAAGGGATAATAGAATTTTCATTAGAGAAAATTTAGAGTCTCTCAAGAGGGTTGTTTGACTTTGGCCAACCGTGCAAATTTAAAGAATAATTTCTTAGTTTTTTAAAATTAAAAAAATTGCTATTTAACTTAGCACCTTAGTGATTGTGTAGTACATGATTTTTAAATGATTTAAAATGAAAAAAAACATTTGTTTTTTAACATTTTTTAATGTTTGCTTTTGTTGTATTTGCATGGCTAGCAAAAGTCATACATCCTTCCGAAGAGTCCAACTATTTTTTCTATTTTTTCTAATGAAGGTTTAAGAATAAACAGCAAATCAATATTCACAAGACTACATAATAGATATACTAAAGAAGACCAACATCAGGTAGTTTGTGGTAAGGTCTGTCGATTGCAAGGGCCATTTTGCTGCCAAGGTTCTTTATTCCTTGCACTAATTGTAGATTCAACTAGTAATTCAATTATTAGCTCTTTTATATTGTAAGATTGTAACAACCAGAGGTAATGCTAGCACCTCATCTTTTAATCCCTAAAGGACCAACATGCCTTTTTTAATTGTATAGGAATTTTGGACAAGTATATGCACTAAATTTCATGACATTTGAAAACATGAGTCAAAAGTTATGGCCTAATATGTTATTGTTTTCTGTAACTGGGTAGTCCGGGCAGATTGGAAAAAATCACTTTTTCCAAAAACAAAAAATTTAAAATTGGTTTTCTAGAATTCCATATATGTGGAAAGCTTTGAATCATTCCATTTTTATCAATGAGTCAAAAGTTATGAGGATTTTTGTTTGCTGGCAGTCATGAATTCTCTACTCTAAAATAAAGTTTGAAGTCTTTTATTTTACTCAACTTTCAGTATTTTTTAAAAAATAATAAAATCAGTGGATGTAGATTGTTTATTACAACATTGCAATCATTGTGATTGGCATTTTTCAATTCCATAATTGAATTCTTTACAACTTAAGGTAGAGCCACCCATAACTGACCGAATAAAGAATTCTAACATGATTTGAGTAGTGAAGGCAAAGCAAATATTTTTTAGAGGTACATCAATAGAAATGACAAAGACTACAAAAGAATTGGTAATTTTATCACTCAAACGAAATTACTAGGACTTTGGGGAGGCAAAAAGTGCTCCGGACCCATGGCCAATGTCTAGACTCTTTTAATGCCGATCATTCAATAACTTTTTTCCTAACCATTATTTCCTACTTTCTTTCTCACAACTTGGGACAAATATCATGTATTTATTAGTTCCAACCTTGAAAAGGAAAAAGAACATTCTAAGCTTGGTCAAAAATATGTGCACCTATAGGTCAGGAATGGTCACTGGTCGGGAATGGGTGGCTCTACCTTAGTATTTTGAATCATATTTACTATTTTTTTTCCTATATGTTGTACAATTCCAAATGATCTAAAAATTTTCAAGCATGTAGCCAACTTGCCTTGACTAATAAATCCAAAGAGTTAACACCATTTTTGACAATTTTTTCATACAAATGTGACCTTGTAAAGTGCAGCTGCTTTGATTTTCGCAGGGACAAAAAAAGGGTCTTTGTCAGTTCAAATGTTTATATCTTGCAATCTACACGGTGGAATGCTCCAGACCCATAGCCAATTGAGTTTCCTTTATTCACTCCTCTTCCCAAGCACCAAACCTCTGCCTTACTTTCACGCTTGCTTTGCACATGTATAAGACATTTGAAATGATATTCATGACAAATTCTGTAAATTCTTTACATTTCAAATCTCTTTTCACATTTTAACTAATATGCTTGCATGGTAGGCACATAGTCAGCTATAATACCTTTAAGATTCCTTTGAATGTATAACTTACAATAGAACTACAATATCTAAAAGTCCTAGAACAATCAATATCTAATTTTTTGATTGCATTGTTTACAAAATGCCAATAGATTTTTTTAACCCTAAAGGACCGTTGTCCGTTCAAGGGACAAATGCATTTTTGGGCAGGTATCTATGGGCTGAAATTTTGTCGTGATTTTTTGAAACTTCTTTTGAAGCTAGAAAAAGTGATAAGCTTTGTGGAGATATAGTTTTTTTCACAATCGGTGCCCAGGAAAAAAAATTATGACCAAATAAGCTCAAAATAGGGGACAACGGGCAGCAAAAAAAAATGGACAAAAATTTGGATTTTTTTTTAATATTTTTTTTCTTGTATCTACTTCTATGTAACAATTTTTAAAAGAATGATAATTAAGTTTTTTTGAATTTTTTTTTCTTTAGACTCTCAACTCAATTCTCCACTACAAAGATTTAAAGCTCAAAATTTTTTAGTGCAAAAGTTTTAAGTTAAAAATGTTCAAAGCCCAAAAATCTAGTCCCGCAATGTGCTGAGAAACTTGTTTTTTTCACTTTAAACGCAGATATCTTGCAATCTGTGTGGTCAAAAATTTTGAAACTTTTTCCACACACTCTCATACTAGTTAGGTGTAAAATCCTATAGTTAGATGTGAAAAAAAAACATATTTTAAGTTTTTTTAAGTTTTGCTATAGAAATGGCAGTTTTGAGTGTTTTTTGGCAAAAAAAAGGCCTCGGTCCTTTAGGGGTTAAATTAAAAATGTCTCAATATTGGTTGGCCAACCTTTTGACGGAATTATACATCAAGGTATTCTAACAAAAAATAAATTCATTTTAATTTATTCAAAAATCCTTTTACACTCTTCTGGTTGGCTTTTGAATTAGGTTGCTTTATTCAACATAAATATAATCAATTTTAAAAAATCAATTTCAATATGTAAAGCATTGTCATAGACACTAAAAAGTGTTATACTCCCTCTGTCCCGAAATGATTGTCCCTTGAAGAACTTTTCTCAAGATTAAGGCGAAATATGAGAATTTGGTAAAGTAATTAATGCACACATGTAGATTAACTATTGATTTACTCAACGGTTTGCAAAAACAGCGATATCAAGTTTAAAGTATGAAGTACTTAACCCATAAAGGTTTTTGACTATGTTTTCACCAAAACTGCTCCAAAACTGCCATTTCTAATACAAGTACCAAATTTTAGAAAAAAAACATTTTTGAACACATGCAACCATAGGATCTTGTAGTACATTGGTTTAAGAAGATGTGGAAAAAATTTCAGAATTTTCCACCATGTAGATTGCAAGATAATAGTGTTTGAATTGACAAAAATCCTTTTTTACTCACTGCAAAAATCTAGGCAGCTGCCCTTCACAAGGTCACATTTGTATGAAAAAATATTCAAAATGGTGGTTACTCTTTGGATTCATTCTTCAAGGCAAGTTGGATACATGCTTGAAAATTTTTAGATCATTTGGAATTGTACAACATATAGGAAAAAAATAGTAAGTAGGAAGAGGTAGAGAATGACTCAAAATACTAAATTGTCAAGAATTTAATTGTGGAATCGAAAAATGCCAATCACAGCGGTTGTAATGTTGTAATAAACAATATACACCCAAAGTTTTTTGTTTTTTCCCAAAATACTGAAAATTGAGTTAGATAAAGGATTTCAAAGTTTATTTTAGAGTAGAGATTACAAAACTACCCTCCACCTAAAACTCCCCATAACTTTTCACTCGTTAATCCAAATGGAATGATTCAAAGCTTTCCAAGTATATATAAATCTAAAAAACCAATTTTAAATTTAAATTTTTCAAAAAAATATTTTTTAAAGAATTTTTTTGAGCTACCCAGGCTACCCGCGGAACGTGGAAAATTACATATCATGCAATAACTTTTTACATATAATGTCAAAAGTTATGAAAACTATTGGGCCTTGAAGCTAGTCCTTGGGCACATCTTGTGTGAAAATTTCAAAGAAAAAAAATAAAATTTCCATTTGTAGTGAGCTGCCCAAAATTGCTATGTTGTCAAAAAATGGTGTTTGGTCCTTTAGGGGTTAAAGTGGGAAATTTGATGCTGTAAATTCATATGATAAATCACCCGCTAGCTTATGCTTTTCCACCAAAAATGAATACTGAGCATAGCAATGCATTGTTTTCCATCTTGTCTTTGTACCCCATGAAGATTTCGTGAAGATAGTTTACGGTTAGATTTTTCTTGAGCAGCTTGTGAGCAACTTATTATAAGCAGCTTGGATAACTAAAATTGATTATTTCATGAATTGTGTCTTCGTGGAATTGACATTGACTATTTCATGAATTGTATCTTCATCTAAATGAAACTCTTATTGTGACATACTGACTATTTCATGAATTTCATCTTTATATAACTAAATTTGAAGTAGTGAACAATCATTTTTGGACATCTATTTTTGGAAAGATGGACAATCATTTCGGGACGGAGGGAGTATTAGTTATCATAAATGCTTGTCAAAATTAGTATTAAATTTCCAAAATAGAATGGATAACTTAAAGACCCTTAAGGTTTATATGAAGAATATTGCTTGAGCTATATATTTTGTCTAAAATAAACTGATACTTCTTTAAAACGTAAAAAAACCCCAAAAGAACTGTAACCTACACTATAACTTATTCTATGTCTGACATGTGGAATAGTCAAAGCATGAGCTTTCTTTTCTCTTTACAAGTACAAAAAAGAAAAGAGAAAATCCTTCAAATCCAATTGAATTGTTGATTTGGGTCAGCCTTTTGTACAACTTATTTTTCTGTCAGAAAATGTCCTTCCTCAAGCATTTGGAACCTATGTATGATCATGACAAATATCATATCACCATCACAAGTTCAAATTTTCACATGTCACAACCTGAATTTGTAAAAATAACTTAATGGGAATACCAATACCAAACACAGCATTGTGTGGGTGTCAGTGTATTCAAATTCCCACCAAATGCAACACCTTTGTACAACCCAATTTCTGACCAAAGTGGAGGTGTTTTACATTTTGACCAGGTTTCAGCTTTTTGACTGGAGCAATTATTAAAAAGGTTCGCATCTGCCCCAAACCATCATGATGGTGGTCACCTTCTGCAAACAACAAAATGTTCTACAAAAGAGAATTGTGGAAGGAGTGAATTATTTTCACAAGCAACTGAAAAGATTTTTCCACATTGAATTTTTTTTTTATAAGTAGTGTGAGTTTTGGCAGGACATTTAACCCGTCTCACGAAGTGGGACCAGCAGGGTGGATTTACACAGGGGAAAACGCAAGGATTTTTTATTTGTCACACATGATAAAATTTGCAATTTTTGAATTCATATTTGCAATCATACACCCCAATTTAGCTTGGAGAGGTCGAGAACATATCCTAATTATAGCACAAAATGGGGGGATTTTTTTAAAATTTTACCCCAGAGAACACAAAATTCACCCTACTAATCCCACTTTGTCATACAAATTTTATGTCTTGCTGAGTTTTGAGCTTTGGAAATAGGACATTGACTCAAAACCTTTGATCGCTACATTGTCCAAAGTACGGTAGGATGAGGTAATCCTTTCTACATGTGTATGTTTTGAATACGGTAGGATGTGGTAAGCATTTAATGTCTATATTTTCTACATGAGTCTATAAATATAGTACAATAGGATGAGGTAATCTTTCCTATATTTGTATTTTCTACATGATAGGATGAGGTATTCTTTTCTACATTTGTATTTTCTATGAGTTTAACCCTTTAAGGACTAATCGACTACTTTTGGATCGATTTTACAATTTTTTGTCTCCTAGTAATAATATGATAGGATGAAATAATCCTTTCTACATGCATATTTTCTACACAAGTCAAGTTTGAGGCAGTTGTGATTGACTCTTGGAATAGATGCCCCCACTTTACCATAAAACAAAAGTTTCTGTTAAGCTATAGGGCCCAGAGGCACATAAAAAGTACGCACATCAAATGAATTTTCTCTGATAAATGATATAAAATCACAAACTTGCAGACTTTATGCATGAAAACTTGCTTTTTAGTACAAGATTTCAAGCTAACTTACTTGCATAGCAATTGATTGATTCCTTCTGCTGGCCTGCCAAAAAAAAATTCTGTAGTCTGTACCCAAATTATTGTCAATTGATCGTCCAATCAAGAGATCGTGTGCTGCAGTCGCGCTTGATTCTCTAACTTACAAACATAGTGCTGGTTTTGCACGAGATTTTGCACGAGATTGGCCTGTTCTTTCCCAAGGCCTTTGCCTCTCAGTATCGTATGTACTTTGCCAATGACTCAACGTGGACTCAATAATTTTACGTTATTAATTTTTTTTAAGGGAACCACACTTTTATACCCAAATATTAAGCATTTGAACATGATTAGTATTAATGAATTGCTTTTGTTTTGGTTGGGTATCTTTTGCAATTGAATGAGGCTTCCAAGTTCCTTTGTAATTTTAGTACATTGTCAAAAGATGCACATTTTGTTTGAGACCTTTAGCAAATCTTTTGTGGGTGGATTTTATAAACACAATTTGCAATCAAGTGGGATATAAATTATTGGCTTCTTGGTCAAAAGATGCACATTTTACACAAGACTTTAGGGATCAATTTTGTACCATAATTGCAATTAATTGGTATATATCTTTTTTGCTTTTGACAACACATCAATAAGGCAGAGACTACTATTTGCCTACCTTTTAAATGATATTTTAACATATATAGAACATGGCATAATAAATATGAGTATTCATATTTTTAATATAATTATTCAATGTAATTAAAACATTTCATTTAAAGAAGCACTTGGATCCTTGTTTGTTTTTCTATTTTCTTAATAATATGAAGTACACATTTGTATGATTCCATCAACACTTTATAATAGACGACTTCTTTGTACACTCAATAATATTCATCACTACTTTCCTAGAGACTTCTAGCTAAATGAAAACTAACTTTGACCATAATGAGAGCATCTACATTCATGCTCCAAATGGCCAAGTGGACTCGATGGCTCTTTGAGGGCCCGCATGAGAAAAGGTCCTCCACCCAACAACAGGTAGAATTTGAGCGGGCTCCATAAAATCAAGCCAAGGACTGTAGCAGTTAAAGGCCCACACAACTACTCCGAAGCATAGATTCATTGTATCCTTGACATTGTTTGGTCTCATGAGAGGTTGATCCCCCACTTTAGAGCATTGTGAGTTGTTGAAGAGGTGCCACGTAGTTGTTTGGAGTCTAGAGTGTGGACGATTGGTTGTAGACCTAAAAACAAATCTAGCATGAACCCTCTAAGCCATTAACTGAAGGTCACTTTTCTTGAATAAGGGTAATACTCGACTAGGCCTTCTTTTTTGGTTTTTGAAAAAGTGCCGAGATGACGATCACTTAAAATTTGATGAGCATTTCATTTTTTCATACATCCATCTTTTGTACCATAAAACACTTTTCAATCAAATTCATACACTATTTCATCCAAATTTGACAATTTCATCCATATTTTAAATTGGATTGAAACTTTTCTGGCGAAAAAAGATTATTTTTTTCTGGCGAAAAAAGATTTTTACTATGAAATGGTGCTTTCTGGCTCCATTTCACCCCCCAAAAAAGGGCTGCACTCGACTACCTTGGCATTAATAAGTCAAGAATTCTTAAAGCTTTAGAATTGTGACCATTGAAGATTTGTACGCACTGTACAGTACAAGATAATTATACAGTACACTCAAAGAGTAGCATTGAGAGATGTTGGAGTGTGGTGTGAACTTATTGGTATTGTTTCATGCATAGAAAGCTGCAATGGAATGTTTGTATTTAGCAAGGAGAGGCAAACCATGCCTCCACGATGGAGACCCGTCAACGGCCAAATTTCTTTGGGGAAGTGCCAGCCAGCAGATCTGTTTGGAATCTCTCATGAGAGACACAAGCCAGGCTTTTAGTGGCGCTTTCACAGTCCCCTTTTCACAGTTGGGAAAGCAAGTCCCAACAGAAAGAACAAGCAAGTGAAAACAGGCACATCATACAGGAGAACGAAATTCGGAGAGACGGCACTTTTTCACGAATCTTGTCATCAATAGACGGTCACCTCCGACTCTGACTTGACCAAAAATCTCTATTGCTCACTTCCTCCAAACTGATGAGTCTCTTGACCCTGGATTTGCATAAACAGGCAGGGCAATGGCTTGTCACCATAGTGTTCACTTGTCCAAGGGGTTGATTCTATTGATTTTGAGGAAAAGTGAGTAATGTAACAGGTTCAGAAATTGCCCATTTAAGAGCTGAAAGTGAATTTTGGGGAGGTGAAGCTTCTTGAAATAATTTTCAGTAAATTTTTCTTGAAAGACAAGAGGAATTGGCATCTAACCCAAGTCGTTTCATATTTTTTGGAGCTTTCTAGAATTAGTTATGAAATTTTGAAGTTGAAGTGACATAGGGCTCTAAAATTGCCCACCCCCTAAAATGTATACTATTTGTACATTGTTGAAGGCTATGAAAAAGCAGCATGTACAAGCAGTGTACATTTGAGTAGGGTGGGCAATTTAAGAGCCTGTGCGATTTCAAAGCTTGTTGCCTTACTTGGTCTCAATTTATCGTGTTGATTTCTGCTCGATTTATCGCTTCAAAATTCACAATTTCAAATAGGGCAAAGGACCAATTTGTGGGCCTGACCTTTGCACTAAGCTTAGCATTGGGTTATATATTGAAGCGTATACTTGAAGAACATTCTCTTGAGCATATGATTTTGGAAGCCCTTGTTTTACATATAGAAAATTTTAAAGTTTAAATTGACAAGCACAAATGGCACCCTTTGTTTAAATCACCCTAACTTTCAATGACGCATGCTATTGCCCCTCAAGTGGAGGTCAAAGGAAACACAATATGGAAATTAAAATTGGACTCAATCCTTAATCCCTAGAATAGTATAGGAATCAAATTTATACCATTTCTAGTATAGGAATCAAATTTTTGGAAAAGAAGTTTTTTTGACACATATAATTGTAGGATCTTATAGTATGCTAACTTCACTTGAGAACATATGAGCGTTTGAAATCACAGAATTGCTATTTTGGTTCCTACAAAAACCAAGTAGCTGCACTTCACAAGCTTGCTTTTCTATGAAAAAATGTCCAAAATGGTGGTGCTTCTTTGGATTATTTTTCTAGACAAGTTGGCTACATGCTTGAAAAATTTCACACCACTTTGGAATTGTGCAACATACAAGATAAATAGTAAGTAGAAAAGAAGTAGAGAATGATTCAAAATACTAAATTGTTAAGAATTTATTTATGGAATTGAAGAACACCAATCCAAATGGCTGCAAATGTTGTAATAAACAATTTACATCCTGTGTTTTTATTTTTTCAAAAAAGATTGAAAACTGAGTAAGATAAAGGACTTGAAAGTTTATTTTAGAGTAGAAAATCCATAGTTGCTTGCAAACCAAAAAAACTCATAACTTTTGACTCATTGATCAAAATGGAAAGATTCAAAGTTCTCCACGTGTATATAACTCTAAAAAACAATTCCAAATTTTTGTTTCTAAAAAAAGTGATTTTTTTTATCTGCCCAGACTGCCCACACAGAGAAAAAAGTAACATATTAGGTCATAACTTTTAATTCATATTTTCAAATGTCATAAAATTTTGTTCATATGAAAAATATTCTTCATCCACAACTTCTATTAACCCCTAAAGGACCAACATGCACTTTTTGGCCGTATAGAAATTTTGGGCAGGTACGTGTGACTAGAGATATCCATATTTGAGGCTGAAAATTTAATAGAAGGTGGAGGCGAGGAATATCTTCATGTGTACCAAGTTTCATGACATTTCAAAATACGAGTAAGAAGTTGTGACCTAATATGTTACTTTTTTTTGTAATTGGGCAGTTTGGGCAGATCAGAAAAAAATCATTTTTTCCGGAATTTTTTTTTGAAATTGGTTCTCTACATTTATAGATACTTAAAAAGCTTTGAGTCATTCCATTTCAATCAATGAGTCCAAAGTTATGAGGGTTTTTGGTTTGCGGGCAGTTATGGATTCTCTACTCTAAAAAAAATCTTTAAAGTCATTTATTTAACTCAATTTTCAATATTTTGGGAAAAAAATAAAATCCTAGGATGTAGATTGATTATTACAACATTACAACCATTGGGATTGGCATTTTTAAATTCCATGATTAAAATTTTAACAATTTAGTATTTTGAATCATTTTCTACTTCTTTCTACCTACTATTTTTTTCCTATAGGTTGTACGATTCCAAATGATGTGAAATTTTTCAAGCATATAGACAACTTGTTTAGGAAACTGAATTCAAAGAAGCACCACCTTTATTGGCATTTTTTCATTGAAAAGTGAGCTTGCAAAGTGCAGCTGCCCGGTTTTTCGCAGGATTGAAAAAATGGTTTTCAAGACTTTGAATGCTTATATCTTATGATCCACACGGTGGAATTTTCTGAAATTTTTACCACATGTTTTCAAAATATCATACTACAAGATCGTACGGTTACATCTGTCAAAAATTGTTTTTTTCCAAAAATTTGGTAGTTGTATTAGAAATGGCAGTTTTGGAGTGTTTTTGGTGAGAACATAGTCATGAAACTTTAGGGGTTAAAGTTTGGGCCTAAAACATGCAAATTTGTAGTCACACTTACTTGCCCAAAATTTCTATGTTGCCAAAAAATGCATGTTGGTCCTTCAAGGTTAATAAAGAACTAGGAAGTTCAATTTTAGACACACTCCATGTTTTGTTTTCTGGTATTTGACATAGAAAGTGCATGAAATGATATATACATTAGTGTCTAAAGTTTGTATTCATTGTATTGATTTGTATCCAATAATCGACATGGTGCTCCCAATTTAAATCATTATTGTACTTCCTATATGTCTTTAAAACTACAAAAGGTCAAATATTTTATAGCATTAGAAGAGATTGGAGGCCATTGGAGGGCTTTTTTAGGCCCATTCCCCAATCCGGCCAGATCTGTAAACAACCGGTATGGGCTGTCAGAAAAAAAAAATTCCAAAAAAAAATTCCAAAAAAAAAATTCTCTCCCAAATATCATTTCCGGCCAAAATTTGTATTTTTGTATTTTTTTTTCAAAAATGACATAGCACTCTCTTGACCACATCAGCCAGCGCTTTCTTGCATGGGAATGCTGCGGGGACGCAAGATAACTCGCAGGCTCTTGAAGGCCTCAAATCTCTTCTAATGGATAGTGATGTATTGAGCATGATGAGGTTTAGATGTTAAAGTGACATTCAAACAAAAGATGCTAATTGTTGAATTATCTATGGTATGTGTCTTGAATTGCCATATCAGTCCAATGGTATATAAAATATGTCTTGTTATATTTTAGTATATGGTTCATATTATAGACAATAACATACATATGGTTCCCAACAAACATGTATAAGGTTTAAATGATATCTCAAACAATATTAAAAATCAATAGCTATAAATTTAATGAGTATCAAATGAAAAAATCAATCTACCTATATCCCAAATGTACATAAGAGGATTGTGATAGAAGTCATCAATTCATCACTCATCAACCAAAGAAGTAAATTAAGGCAATTTGCTCCAAAAGCAATTGTCTTCTTCAAATCCCCCTATAATTAGCTCTAAATTGGAAACAAGGTGGTCCTTAAATCGCCCTCTTTAGCCATTAAGTGGATTGAGGAAAAAGTTTCTTTATTGCAAGAGCCAATCATTCTCTTTGGTTTTCTCACATCTCTTAACCCTTGAAGATCCTGAAAGCCCTTTAAGACCATATAGTATATTATGTGTTTAGTGGTATTTGACCAAAAAAACATTGACCAAATATTTTTTAGTACAAAGTAAGTTAATAATCATGATCGTATGTAAATAACAATGTATCGCAATTCATATATTAAATCACAATTGAAGAGTTTTAAGGCTAAATATGAGTCATATAGAGGGACCCCAATGGGCCTTTCAATTTGCAAGTGGATAAATTTTGGAAGACCTACAGTCACAAATCTTTGAAAATTCTTGAGTAACTCAATAATACTTCAAAAAATATGAAACCAATTGTGGTACATTACACAATTGTTTTTCCTTCTAAGCTAAAAGTCTTTTTGTTCATGGAAACTCATGAAAATAGTAGACCAACCTTTAAATGGTCGCTTTTAGTGCAAACTACCTTAGTTATGAAAATTAGTCCATCTCCAAATTGTTACAGTTACAGTGAAATGTGATTGTAGGGAGGCAATCCCTTTCTGATTGACGAGCCATTTCCAATTGCTTAAGGAATTATAGGCATGTAAGAGGATGTTTTCTTTAATGGAAAGTTTTCTCGTCTGCAGCGATAGGGTTTAGACCCTTCCCAGAGTTTTAAGATATTTTGGTATCAAAACGAAGTTGCTATGAATTAATGAGTTGCTATGAATCCAGATTCTGGAATTCCTTAAGTGATCGAAAATGGGTTGCTTCCCCTATGCACAATGACATTTTGAAAATGTGTGCCTACGGACCTTGAAAATTT
Organism: Neckera pumila; assembly: GCA_963969595.1. NCBI lineage: Eukaryota > Viridiplantae > Streptophyta > Bryopsida > Hypnales > Neckeraceae > Neckera > Neckera pumila. Next base: position 15,360,915 of record OZ018411.1, on the reverse strand, counting down.
ATAGAGAATAATTTACTGAGTAGTGAGTAAGTTACTTGTCTCTTGTTGAGTTCCTAGTTTCACACTCCAATCAGTTGTCACCAGCCCTTTTTTTTTCCGGCACCATAGGGCCCGATTGCACCATTTCAAAATAAATGTCTACTTTTTGCTAGATGAAAGTAATATTTTTTCGCCAAAAATTTACCCTTTTTTAAAAAAATGCAGATGAAGTTGCCAAATTTGGATGAAAAAATGCATGAATATGATTGGAAAGTGTTTTTTGGGTCCAAAAGATGGATGAATGTAGAAATACTATACAAGTGATCGCCATCCTAGCACTTTCTCAAAAAGTAACAAAAAAGGGCTGGTCCTCACAGGGACTGCACTGTTCTACAATTCTACTGTATGCAGTCTGCAGTACCAGGCCAGACAAGTCCTGTGTGTCAATTCTTTAATTAAGTTATGTGCACTCCATAGTCACAGTAGCCTCCCCCATTGATTCCATCCCATTTATAACCAATTCAAAGTTTCCAATGTCTCCACCTGGTACTACCCATACCAGTACTTGTGTCCCTCCCAGAAGGTACACCACCTTACCGTGGATGGTTGGTCAGGCTCTCTCCTGGGCCAGAGTGCAATTTCAATCAGATCAATCTTGAACACTTCATAAATTAATTCAACCCCTTTTTTTCCCCTGATCACCTGGACTACATGCAACCACAACGCACATGCAACCACAAGCAAAACACAGGCAGCTTCATGGAGCTTAAAAGAAGCCATCCACAAATCAAAGTATTTTGGGGAGAAAGTTGATTTACACCCCTAATTGAGAGCATCCCCACTACAGTAGCAAGTGGCGCAGACTCGGCCAGTCACTGTGCCAGGCCAATTTAATTGTCCACTGCACACATGACAAGGCTCAAAAAATGGCCGGCCACGGTTTAATGTATATGTATATTTATTTGAAATCAGCATGGACCAATTCCATTGATAAGCGGAAGGCCACGGTCAAATTTGATGAGTACAAGGGCAAATGGAGAACCTTGTCCAAGGCAAGGCATGGGTTACTTTTGTCCTCGTTTGTAAGTTTCGAGGGACTTTTTGAATGTTCAAGTCGGCATTGATGAAATGATGCAAGGTAGGGCTATAAAACTAGTGCAAATTTAGTTTCCCATCTTTCCAACCTGTGTTGCTATAGGGCACAGGCAGGACACACAGGCCAGACTTAATCAATTGGCATGCCAAGTGCGGTCTTTCCCCATCTAAGCTGTGGGGATGATCCAAAAGGGGTTGCAACTGTATTTACAGATGGTATTTCACAATGAAAGCTATGGTATTGAAGAAAACCGGAAATATGAAAATTGAAGCTTGGAATGAAACTAAATATAGAAATTTTTACTTTGATAATAGGTGATGTGGAAAAAGTGATATGGCGGCATCTTCTAGAAATTTGGAGTCTTGTATAAGGAAATTGGCGATTTCTTCAAAGATGACATATATTTCACAAAATTCTCAAAATAAATACAGAGATCAACAATCTTATCAAGAACATCTGTAAAAAAATCTCAACTCTAAACTCACCTTTTTGCTATGTAAGTATTTTCTTAGTATGCATAATGTCAGGTTGTATTTATGCAACTACCTCCTTCAGCTTACTCATCTAGTCCAAAAAATGGAGTAAAACAAGGAACCGGCAGTCTGGTACCGTCCTTCTGACAGGAGCAATGGGTATGGCATTCCAGTTCCAAACGCAGCGAAAGGCTGCAACATTCATGTGCCATGGTTGTATTCGAACAGCTTTTCCTGCATTGACAGTATTTGTTTAGTAGAAAATGTAAACTACAGAACCCCAAACGATGAACTTGATTCATGGCAGGGCTTCCGGATCTTCTAGAAGTATCCTGTCTGTGTCCTTTGTTTTGTTGCTGAGTGTAAAGAAGAATGTGCAGTGAGGACCCTTGTATCTAGTGAAATCTGGCCTCACTCTCCAGCCTTCCCTTTAAATTATTGTACTCAAAGGGACACCCCAAAAGTGCTAGAACTTGTGAGAGCTCGACTTTCCGGCCAACTCCCGCCTCTACTCTTGCGGTGTGTTTTATGAAGGGCAGACACGTACACACCTAAAGCTTGATACTCCCAAGTTCTAGCCCTGAGAAAGCTGCAAAACTTGCAGTACCAAATTAAGCAGTCGAGAAGTTCTGTACAGTAAGTTATTATAGTTAAAACTATTCTGAAGGTGTCGTACTTTTTCACAATAGAAAATGGTCTGCTCGCTTTAGATTGAAATTTTGAATGTCTTGATACCAGTTTGGTCTGAATTCCCGTCCTAAAAGAAATTAAGACTCCCAGTTGACAGGATTCTGTGTAAGCAATCTGGCAGATCGTAAGACATACGACTCAAAAGTTGTGTACCATTGGGAGACTGGTGGGCTCTGTAAGTTAGGGACAAAGTACCAGAGCCAGCTGCGATGGATTTCAGAATTGACCAGCTCTGAGCAGAAATATTCATGAAATTCCGAAATGCCACCCCATGCCTGCACTCACCAGCAGTTGAGATTTGGTCATTGACACGGACAAGGCCCACGTTCCCTGCATTCCAGAAAATCCCGTGTTACTGGCATGGTTGTTCATGCAACTCCAAGATTTTAAAGTGTTTATCCTTTTCACACAAATGAAAGAAAATTCATTGCGAATGAACCTCTGTGCAGTGTTCCTCTTCGGGGGCCGTTAGCTCTAGAGTCGAATGCAGTACTTCACTTTCGCGTTGCAATTGTAACTAAAGTCCGCTCCAACTTCTTGTGGGTAGATGGGTCTTCAACATAATCTACAGACTGTAGAAAAAATTCTACAGCAAAATTTCCTGAATACAATAACACCGGAATTAGTAACCTCTGGCAAGGAATGTTGGAAGAAGTCCGGTACTCAAGGCAAGTCGTACTACCGTAATCATTTCGTGTGAAGACGTAGAGCTGCAATTATATCATTAAATCCAGGACTAAATTGGCGTTGTACCGGTAGTTCAGTCAGTCCTCAATCCTCACTGCATGCAAAAAAAAACTGGAGGTTTAGAGCCTTTGTCAGAAGAACCGTGTGCCACCTACTTCCACCACTTTAGTGCGCATGGCAACTTCGAAAGCTCAAGTCAACCTTGGCAAAGTGAAGCACCAACTTGACATGGATTAATCCAAATTTCGCTACCGAAACATCCTGACCATTGCTGATTCGTCGACATCTCACGAAGCTTCTCACCAGACAGAAGCGAAAGTTGACCAGAGCTGGTGATGTAGACACGGGAGAATCTCGCACTACCGGTACAATAGGTCCAACAATTGAACAGTGAAGTCATCCATCGGACGCTTTGGGTCCTCAGCATCCTTCCAGGCTCAAGATCTTCGCTCACCTACTACGGAGTATATAAATATAAATACATGTAGTAGGTCGTGAACAAGCTTGATATGAAAGCGAACTTCAGTGTAAGTGAACTGGAACAGTCCTCAGAACTCGATTGCGACGTCTTGAGTAGTAACTGCACATGGGTCATGGCTACGGACTGAGCTGGGCTCATAATTACAGATGTTTTTCTGAGATTTATAGAGTTGAACTAGTGCTTCAAATTTAGATTTTCCTGGTTTTTACGGACAGATTTTGTTATCTGTGAATGGAAAGAGAGTGTGAGCTCACTTCGTACGAGAGGATGCAATCTATCTCGCCGTGTATTTCTGAATTTCGTTTTGGATAGGCCCAGCGCCGCATGGCGCTTGGGAGCTGGATAGACTTGCGAAATTCTCACCTGAAGATTAGCTTTTAAAGCAGTTGAAGAGCAGATACAGCTTCGGTTGATTGATTGGTGTCAGAAGTTATGGCATTCTGTGGTGCTGCCTGCGGAGTGCTGCCTTTCATCGACAGAAAGGTAGGTGTGCTCAACCCTCCCAGCAACGGACTTTGCTCCATTACTGAACTGAAGTTGATCACTTGGTCTGGTATCATTCTGATATCTTGGTCAGCTAGCTTAATTTGTTGCTCGTCTTGCAAAGTATGCCTCTTCTAGTCCGTTTGGAACAAATCTCAAGTGTTTCACAGAGGTACGAAGACGAAGGAAATTTGTACTGAAACTGATGTTTGAGGACATGGATGATTGAAAATGGGCCTTTCAGAGGCAGGATGGTGGAGGCGCTGAAGGTGATTACAATGAAGCTCCTGAGAGCAAAACCCCGGATGGTGACAATTTGACAGTGCGTGATGGATCTGTCGATCTTAAAGGAAGGCCTATTTCCAAGGCCAATACCGGCGGGTGGAAAACCGCATCACTAATTTTTGGTAAACCTCCACCGACATCTCATAACCTTCTCAATGTTCAGTACCGGTAGTTTCAAATAGCGCAATCAAGTAACCGCCCGTTTGCAACCGCTGACTTCGGGCTTTGTGTGGCAGGAGCGATAATGTTTGAGGGCATAGCAGGTGTCGGTATAGCCGTTACTCTTTTCTCGTACTTGCAAGGACCCCTGCACTTGCCAGCATCGAAGGCAGCCATCCACACCAATATCTACTGGGGCACTTCGTTTTTTACTTCGCTCATCGGTGGCTTCATCTCCGATGCCTACTTGGGACGTTTCTGGACTTCCCTCATTGCTGCCATCACTGAATTGTTGGTAAGCGCTGCAAACCATCGTTTGTTGCCAGAAATTCATAGCACCCGTTGAATCATCAGTACATGTCCAATGCTTGCTCACATGTTTTTTTTTTGGCTACGTGATGGCAGGGCCTGAGTTTGATGATAATTTCGGTGAGCGTAGGGAATTTGCAGCCTAACTGTCCAGCAGAAGACTTTACCTGCCCCTCACTGGAGAAGTCGGGAGGATTCATAGCCTTCTTATTTGCGCTATATATGGTTGCTTTAGGCGCAGGCTGTCTTCGAACAAGCCTCGCAACTCTCGGTGCTGATCAATTCGACATAGAAGACCCGAAGGAGAAGAGTCAAATCCGGAGCTACTTCAATTGGTTCTTCTTCTCCATGAGCGTCGGCGCCATGATCGCCTTGATGGTGGTGGTCTACGTCGCTCAGAGTGTCTCATGGTTCTGGGCCTACACCATCATGGGAATCGCGATGTTCCTCTCCACCACATGCATCGTCGCTGGGGCGGGACACTACCGACACAAGAAGCCGCAGGGCAGTCCACTCACGCGAATCGCGCAGGTGATCGTCGCAGCAATCAGGAAGAAGAATATATCACCTCCACCGGACAGTGCCAATCTATTCGAGGTTCACGACCACGAGAATAGCGCCCCAATGATGGAGCCAACATTGAAGCGATTCAATTCCAGCAAAGGCGAGGTCCTGGGGGAGCCAACCCTAAAACGATACTACTCGCTTCCGCATACCAAAGGATTAGGATTTCTGGACAAGGCCGCCATTGTTACCGACACAGACACAGGAACGCAATCCACTACCCCGGTCAATCCATGGCGACTCTGCACTATCACGCAAGTGGAAGAACTGAAAGCCATCATGCGCTGCTTCCCGATCGCCTTCATCGCGTCCTTCCTCTACATCGTGGTGGCGCAAATTCAAACCTGGGCCGTGGCGGAGGGCTACACCATGAAGCGCACTATCGGGAACTTCAATTTCCCTCCGCCTTCTCTCGCCGCCATTTCCGTCGCCTTCGTGCTTGTCGAGGTTGCAGTCTACGACCGATTGTTCGTCCCGTTCATTCGCAAGTACACCAACCATAGCCACGGCATCACGCATCTCCAGAGAATCGGAGTCGGCCTGGTGCAGTCCATATTGGCTATGGCCTACGGTGCAATCATCGAAACTGCGAGACTGAGGTCCGCCAGGCACCATGGCTTGACGAACGACCCTAGGGCCATCGTGCCAATCAGCATCTTCTGGCTGCTCCCAATGTGGATCCTCGCCGCCAGCGCCGAGCTCTTCGCTTACGTTGGCTGCTTCGAATTTTTCTGGCAAGAACTGCCCGTGGAGATGCGGAGCTTCGGAGGCGGCCTCTCGCTTCTCACCATCGCCCTCGGATTCTACCAAAGTGGCGGCCTCATCGTGTTCACGAACCAGATCTCCAAGAGCGACAACGGAGGCTGGCTAGCGGACTCCAACTTGAACAAGAACCAACTAAATTACTTCTACATCATCCTCATGGTGGCCAGCACCTTCAACACCTTCGGCTTCTTCATGACCACCAAATGGTACCACTACATCAAATTCATCAACACCAAAACCTCTCCCACCACGCCATCCGCTCGCGTAGAAATCGCCACATCTCCAATTCCCGACATCTTCAGAAGGTCCGAAAGCAGAGTACCTCTCAAACTCCCGCTAGAAGAAGCTCCGGACGGCGAAGCATTCAAAAGTAATGGCGCGCGCGGGAACAAGAACCAGTCGGGAGAGGAAGGTCATCCGCTAGCCGTGCCCGAGTACTTGCCGAGGTCGGAGAGCAGAACGCCGTTGCGATCGACCAACAACTCTGACGACCTTCCGGAGATGAAATTCTCGTCACCATCGCAGCCGCCTCGGTCACCTCTTACGCTCTTCTCCCACGTCTTCTCGCCTCGCCACGACTCGGAGCCTGTTCCTGCAGCGCAGAGTGGCGATGGAGTGCACCCATCGCCGCGGTTTATCAAGCTTCAGAGGTCGAGGTCCACCAGGGCGCAGTCCAAGTGAACAGACAGCTCGCGCATGATGGTGTGCATGTAAATACTTTTATCAGTACACAGCAGGAAAATGCAAGATACGGCGCGGCAATCTGAATAATAAAATATATACAATCACTTGACAGTGGTAGTGTGAGGGAATGAATAGATTCGCGGTGCAATAGGAAGTGCAGTGCTGTAGGAGTACCGTGTTTTTCACGACGAGGCAGCAGGTTTCTAATGTACATTAGGTTATGCGTGAAACAGAGCTTCGTTAGTGTTCTTGAGTCTCTACCATTTGGACTTCGAGTATGGAAAGGAAACAAAAATCAAATTTAAAATTCACTGAAGTATCAATGCACGTACATGTGCATTTACAATCTTGAAGAGAGTTTGCTACCAGGAGTTCCTACGTGCAGACAGTCATCCAATGACAGTCTTCACTAGTGTAATGAAAAATCAAGAGAACTGGATTTGGCGAAATCTGCAATACATGGACCGAATTATTACTTGCTTCATATCGAGTTGGACATGATGTTGTGACACGGCATTTCACAACTTCCTCGCTAATTTACACCCTGCATTAGATTGCATTCCTATGACTGGGAAACCAGTCCCACAAGCACGCATTGCAGTCACAACGTCGTTCCTTCCGGGCTCTCGAAGAAGATTTCGGCATCTTGTTCCTGAACTCGCACCATTATTCTTGTTCCGCTTGGCATTTCATCGTCACATAATTCAAACGTCCTGTGAAGTCGCGGATGTGTGGTAAATTGGCGGTCCAATCTATAACTGAAGTAGAGATCTTCGGATGATTGGAATGCTGACAGCCAGTGACGAAACCGTGCCCACGAGAATGAAGGTCACCAGACTGAATGGAAGGAGGTCCGAGTCTCCAGAAGCCACAGCTGTGGATCCGAATCCGTGTGCACTGGTAGACATGCCAAAAAAAAGTATTAAGTTGAATTGCTGTTCTCAAGTATCACGGTATGGTCTGTGGCTTCACAGCGAGATAGCACAGGGGAGAAATGTAAACAAGAAAATTTCAGCGGAGATCATTACGGTAGAATTTGAAAGTGGATGAGCGCTTCAACAACAGGTGTACTAATTAAGTCATCACCCATTTGCACCATTGCGTGCAACTAAATAATAGAATTTCGAACGCAGGAGATCGGCATGAAGTTCACCTGCAGGCTGTAGCACGCGCGCGGACAATTCCACCTTGAATCTTCAATGTTGAAAGCACCCATAACGAAAAGTTCGCTTCTAGAAGCCCTGTAACGACGGCAGCAGTCCTGGTCACGCATAGTCCTGAAAAACATGCAAAGATAATAGCAATCCCATATTTAACTACTGGTGGACTTTAGGGGGAAAGTTGGACTCTGTTATGGTACTATTATGGAGAGATCTTCTAAAGATCACAATGCCTTTGAAAGTAGGAAGAAATATATTGAATAGAGCATGTTAATTTATGGAAAGATGCCAAGAAAACATTATAATTGGAGCAATGCATCCCCACTGCGTTTATTTGTACATAGTAATTGACATCAATCATCGGGAGATTTCTTGATGTAGTAGAAATCTTACGAATTTGGGTTTCTCAATGTAAGTTGCAAGAAACTAATGAACCCGGGATTTTTTTAACTCAAATACGGAATGATTGAAAGCATTCTTTTTCGCTGGATTGGATTTCCACACAAAATTAAAGATCGGGAGATCTTTGATATAATCCCTACAACATTAGTAAGAGCACATACAAAATGACAAGGCAAATGCAATTATAGGCATTTGGTACTGTGGAATCAGATTTGAATGTATTTGGAAGGTGGTTTTACCAGATTTTATTCATAATCATACAAACATAACAAATACGTGCCTTTCAAATCAAATGAAGGCATCGCTTGCAATATCCAAACTAGTCCACTTGACAGAAGGATTTCCCACTAACATTAAACTCCTGCCTATATAATACAAACGTTGCAATTTGAGAGGATTTATATCATCCTTTATACGTATAGAGGGTCCTATTATGTAGCTAGTTGAGAGGATCTAACTCATTACAAGAGTTTGATTCCAAAGAACCCTGTGCTGTCGAGGATGATTTGGATAGGGATGGTTCTTGTTAGGTTTGTCAACACTGGCAACACAGATGAAGGTTAGTCAACTTCATCCAAAAGGAATAATGAACAAAATTTCAAGTTAGATTTAGGAAAAGGAGTTTAGAGTTAATTTTAGAAAGTAGATTTTAGAGTTAGAATTAGTTTAGTAGTTAAAAGTCAGAGTTAATTTTAGAAGTTAAAAAAGCTAGTGTAAAAATTAAAAGTTAGGAGTTAGATTTTTGAGTCAAATTGAAAATTTGGAAGTAGAAGTTAAAAACGTAGAGTAAATTTAGAGGTTAAAAGTTAGAAGTAGGAGTTAAAATTTAGGGTAGAAATTAAAACTTAGGGTTAAACCTAGAGGTTAAAATTAGAGTAGAAGTTAAAATTTAGGGTTACTTGGGGAATCAAAATTTAGATTTACTCTTGAATAAAAACATAGAGTTAATTTAGAAGTATAAACCTAGAATTAATTTCAAAGGGTAATACCTAGATTGTACTGAAAATAAAAAAGTAGAAGCATTACAAAAAATACAGGGCATCCAGGAGGCTGCTAAGCCTGGACCCTCATGGTGATATTATGGAACAAACTAGAAAAAAAAATATCAGAAATTGGAAATGTGATGTGGTCAAAGGGCCACGTCAACGTGACGTCATTTCAAAAAAAAAGTATTATAAAAAAAATGAAAAATGAAAACAAAAACAAAGCTATTTTTTTTTTCAATTTTTTTATTTTTATTTTTTTCCGTAATTGCACCCTATGCGTGTCGAAAATCAACACTCGCAGCCTTGTTGAGGCCTCATATTTTTTGTAATGATAGTCTTAGGGGGTCATAGAGGGAATATAGGGGATTTCATTTCAATTAGTTAGGGTTGTAGAAATGTCACCAACTATCCTTGACGTAAAATGGATAGTTAGGGTGGTAGAATTTCACCCTTGGATCACCATTATTAGTAATAATTGACAATTAGCTTGAAAGTCGCATCACTCGCACTTCTCGGCATTTTTTTTGCCCATCCACGACACTTAGGAAACATTAGTAAGATCCATTGCTTGGAAGGCGCAGTGGACCGTGCTCGCAATACCTTCTTAAATAAAAAATGAATAAAAGCTAATAACTTGGTTGTGTTTGCTTCATTACTAAGGGTGGATAATCAAGCACCCACACCACTGCGTGCATTGACTGAGCTTATACTAATTGTAGCAACTATTGCTTAAGATGCCTATTGAATTAATTAAGTAAGTTTAATTTTAATTGACTTGTTTCATGATGGTGGATGCCCATTGCCACGCCATGTAATATCTAGTTTCAACAATTGTTTGGTTTAGGGTTTGGAGAAGAGAGAAACATGCCACTTCATGCAGTAAAAATCTTGCTCTGCACTCTTTGATTGTGGGTGCATGCTACGGTGCTAATTCTTTGGTGGTTTAGGGTGTTGTGCATGGAAGCATGGTGTTTGGAAGGCTTATTTCTTGAAGATTTAGGGTTTGAAACTCTGGTAGTGAAATGCTTCCCTGCCTTTCTATGCTATTTTCATTGTTTTGTGAATCGCCTAAGATTTAGATGTATATTCAAGTTTTTTTTCAAATTTGCTATCATTTGTTCCATTTTTGTTTTTAGTCTCCTAGGTTTAATGTTCATCATGGTATCTAAAGTGAAGTTATTGCCTCACTATAGGAGCAGTTGGAGAAATCCAGTGCCATCCTCTGGTCTGGGGGTTTAATGATCCACCCTTAATAATTAGATATACACAACCAGGTTTTAGGTTAATTTCAGTGCAAATTTCTATACTAAACGGGTGCCTAAGCATAGGTCCATTGGGGCTTCTAAGCAAGGGATCTTTTTTAATACCTAAACATCCAAAATACTTTGCAAAAGATCCAAGAATTCTAACCTAACAGGAAGAAATAACTTTGAGCAATCTAACTAATTGAGCCGCAGTGATTTTGAAGTGAATGTGGCAGTTATCTAAATTTAATAACCTATGGTTGTAGAGGACTTCATGCCATTTCTAAAAACACAAACTTCATCAAAATCTAATACTCCTAGCAAAAATTATGTGCGGATAAGATTTGATCGCTAATCGCTACTTCAAACTTCATCCATGGTTTTCTAGATGTTCCTAATTCTAATTTCACTTGAGAATTGTGCTGGAGATCTAATTTGTGGCTCTTTATCTAATTGCTTGACTTGACTTGAGATGGTCAAGATATTCTTGAGTTCATCCAATTCTTGCTTCAATCTTCATCCATTCACTTTGTCTAGGTTATTTAAGTATTTTCTAAGTTTAAGTTAGTTCCGGACTTCTCTAAGCTACTTCTATTTATTTTTAATCCTAAATTTTTATTTACTAAAGTTTAACCTAATTTACTTTGCTTAATCTTTAATTACACTAGTAGAAAAAGGGCTGTAAATAACTAGGCAGAATGACTCAAATCAAGTTATTTAGGACATGGTTGAATGCTATACAATTGAATGGGCCATTTGAGGTTTGAAGTCATTGTAGACGAGTTATTTAGGACTTTTGAGTCATTGCGGACTTGGGTGTCAGAAAGACATCTATGGCCTTTAAAAAAAGTTCATCGCTTTGAAAATCTGACAGGTTTTGGGACCTGGACAATTGAGGGATCATACCACGTGAGGAAAAGGGGTTTCAGGGGTGCTAATGCGCAGTTCAGTGACTTGCGGAATGACTAAGTCGCAACCGCCTTGCACGACTTGGCCGACATTGTGAAGTCATGCATCAGTCATATACTTGGACCATGGAAGTCATTTTCAAGTCATTTCCTATGTCTTTGTCAAAACGATGAGCATTGTATGTCAACGTCTCATTGGCCTTGGATTAGGGTTTCTGGCGCATTTCAACAGCGCCTATGACTTTGGACTGAGTTACATGCAAGTTCTTGTGGAGTCATTCTTTATGACACGAAGTTCTGAGGCAGTGTTGATTACTTTCGGTTTAGGGTACATGGAATTCAGATTGAGTCATTCGAGAGAAATGCTGAAGTTACTATTGGGTGATTGGAAACTCGAAATGACTGCGTAAGTCATTCACCAGTCACTGAATGCTGGTCTTGTACACAAGAATTTGACATAATGATTCTCTTTCATGCGGTTTTAGGATTATGGCATGGTGAAAACAGCAAAACGTTTACATATAACATGTCTGAGCCATTTGCAAGTGAAATGTGAAGAAATGATTGCATAACTGGTCTATTTAGTTACAAAAGACAATGTCACTGATCGATATAGGCATAATGGAAAATGCAACATTAACAATTGTACGTGTTGCATACGTGCACTACTAAAGCCAAATACTGCCTATTGCTATACTATATTAGCCTCATAGGAGGATATCCTGCCTTTGTCCAAGGCATGACCTGCTTAGACACAAAATAACAGTCACTCCTACTCACAACATACAACATCTTTACTTGGCTGCTGTAATGAACTTCCCATCGCAAATGGAGTTGGAGTCCAGTACGTCCTTCAGCCTATGCTGATCTGCAGCAGAATTCGCAAACATGAGAGAAATCTGCGGCCAAATTGCCTCTTTCACGTCGACTTTGAACCAACCCTGCTAGATCTTTGTGAAGTGATACTTGTGCTTCCCTCATAAGCCACTGACCAACTGAGAAGCCACTACCTGCTTTGGGGACTTTGGCTTCATGAGTAGCAGCCTTTGGCCCATGGAGAACTGCGGAATCAAGCAACAAACAGATTCACTAATATTCGATGCATAGTACTTTTTCAGGTCACAGAAGAAGAAAGAGCAACCTTGTGCAAGAAAAGAGCCATCTTCTGCTGGGTAATGGCCTCTTCACAAATGACTGAGACGGTTTTCAATTCTAGACACTCTTCAGTGATTACTAAGGAACGCTGAAGCCAAACTCAAAACAAATAGCTGCAGCCTAATTGTCAGCAGTCACACCGGTATCCAGAAGTCACTAAAAAAGGAGGAAAGGGCGACTACTTACCTTCATTGTGGCTGCACTCTTTTGCTATGAATCCTTACTCTGTGCTTGACGCTTCCTCGAGCTCTTCTGCACAACCACATTTGTATGGCAGAGTCATAGTCCAACGGAAGATGAGGGGACGGTCCGGCAACTAAACCATTTGGTCCATAAGTCCCATTACCTTGCATGTAGGCGGCATGCTTGGCTTCACTAGTAGTCTGCTCTGAGTCCTAGTTTGCAAGAAATGATTGGGGTCTAACTTCAGGAGCATTCGCCCTCAAATTGCCTATGTGTGCACATGCATCTATGGCTGGCAGCTGCGTCTACAAGGACCCCTTTAGGAAGTTATTGTTGTCGTCCATTTTCTGCAATTGTTCTACATAGAAAGCAGAGGGGACAATAACATTTGCACGTGGATTGCATGCCACCCTTGCAGGCATGTGATCCACAATGACAGTGTTTGAATAATCCCACTGTGGCCACTTCTTGAAAACTATGTCAAGGGACTTACTCCACACAGGAGACTCTTCGTCAACTAGAAACACAGGAGAACAATGCACATAGTTCCAAACAAATAGAGGAGCATAAAAACTCTTCTCCTCCTTCAGCAAGTCCAACATGGCTGGCACTATTTTTGACATGTAACCTTCACTCTTGCTACTCCAAAAAGCAACTGTAAAGTGGGCAAAGCACTTCGACAGAAACTGCGCTAACCACGGCTTGTAAACCACTCTTTAGGTCGCCGTCTTGAAGGTCAATCATAGTTCATTATTAAGGTTCTTCTCTGAGAGGAGGCTGGAGTCCAATAACATCCCATGCACGTTAAAGACAATGAGTTTTAGAGATCTGCCCCCAACAGCATGAGCATGTGCTAGTGACAGAACAAGGCAGCTCACCTTCCCAGAGTCTTTGTCTTCATTTGCTTGCAACTTTGACTGACTCCTCTTGTTTTGGGGAGAAGAACAAAGCGGGGCTTGGGACGCTTGAGCCTTTGCTTGCAACAACCCAACCGTGGCGTCCACTGTAGATTGCGTGGGAAGACCCTCCGATATTGCTGGATCCTTTAACAATGACTAAACTTGCCTCAGCAACTTATTTAGCGGCCACTCCTTTGACACTTGAACGCCCAACTGATTTGTTGCCTCATCTTCATTTGAAGACAATGAAGAACTCTCTTGAGGGTCCGAGTGCATCAATTCAGCTTTTGCTGGTGCGCGTTGAGACTGCCCTCTGCTCTCCTACAAGACCTTGGGCCCAGTGGAAGGACCAGTTGCATAGTGCCCTGCGTTCTTTGATGACAACTCTTTTGTTGCTTTCAGCGGCTTGATGTGCTCTGTGGGCAAGGCCACCTGTGTACGTCCTTCTAATGCAGCGCTGAGATGGGTTGACTTCTTGCATTCTCTACCTTCTTGTGCACTGTCTTCAAGGAAGACGTCTTCACCTTCTCTGCCGGGGGAGGCATCTTCTCGTTCGGGTCATCACTGTCGCTTATCATTATTTGGTGTGTGACTTTTGCAGAAGCTGCGGGCTTCTTTGCTTTGGTTGTGTTCCCGCCTGGCACAACCACAAATTATTAGGCCGCCATGTCCACTTGGCTTTCTGTCGTAGCACAGAAAGTACAAAATCCTTCCTTAAGGCCTTAGTGGACCCTAAAGTGACTCGTGTATCGTTTCGCAGAGATCTCGGTGTAATCCTCCTAATTGGCCGGAATGAAATGAGTTGATATACTAAAACAAACCCCAAGTATTAGTCTAGACCGGTTCCAATTCCAGTAATCCGGAACCGGAAACTCCTTTCCCACATATATATCTATCCGGTCTAGAGTATTTAACTATGTAATAAATTTGAATTTAACCTCTGGACCAAGAGGGATCTGCAACTTTGGGCTTCAGGAAGGACGCTTAACTCCTATCCTCCGAGTTTTAACGTGTCAGAAGATCCACGATATAAACTTCAAAAGAAAACTTTGACAAAAACAACGAGAAAGAGACCTTCCTCACAACTAGACTGGATTGACTACGCCGGCTAGCAGGTCATGCAAGAAAGTCTTGATTCTACTAACAATTGCTACAACGACAGACCACAAGACAATCCACGGCCTAGGTAGAGAAGGGGCGTCAAGAAAACACAGGAGAGCTATAATACTTCTTGACAAAAGCAGCTTCTTGACAAAAGCAAGTTCTAATCCTCGCAAGGAAATCCTGTGGTATCCTGTTTAACACGCAATCTCTCCAGGGACCGGATACTTCCTGTATCCGGGTATCACTTCCTCCTTACCTACTCTGCACGATCTCACTGCTCTCACAATAACACGGACAAGTGCTAAAAGGTACAGCTCACGGTTGTAAATTGAAAAACTTCAATGGCATTTGCAGAAAAACTGGGAATACAAAGTATGAAAATGCTACCCGGATTAAACCTAAAATCCGCTTTTAAATACTAAACTACCCTTCAAACTCAAAAAGCGCCTAAGACCAAAAACAGCCAAAGGAATGACACGTTTCATTCCTAACTCCCTATCAATTTTAGGCAACCTAAGCTACAATCAAAAGGCTTCCACTTAATGTGGATCGTAGATCCTAAAAATCCGGACTCAACTTGAGTCCTAACTCCTTTTACACTAAAAATATTCCTACTCAACTACTTGTCAAAAATCTAAGCATGCAGCCCTACAATCACTGACAGAGCCTTCACCTACTTTCTAGTCTTTTTAACTAGAAAAATCCCCGCCTTTGCTGGTACCTTCCGGGCCACGGGCTTCTTTCCGGTCTGCTGTCTTGCCATCTGTTTAGACTTTGGCCTTCTCTCTGGCCGCCTTCGCCTTCGTTGCTCGGGTCTCTGCCAGGGCCTAATCAGGATCTGAATATGGCTCAGAATCCTCATCGGACCCGGATTCCTCTTCTTCATCATCGGAATCCTCTTCGTCTTCTTCCTCTTCCTGAGCCTAGGTGAATTTCTTCTTAGCCGACGGTGGCTTAGGAATCTTTCTCTTCTGCGGGACTGGAGCAGGTCTGGCCACCTTGCTCTGAGGTGTTGCCTCTCCTCCAATCGGTTTCCTGATCATACCTTTACTGGGTGACCCTGATGAAGTCCCACGACCGGCTCCAGCCTCCGTCTTCACCACGGACTGCATCAGGGCCATCATCTTCTCTGCCTCGCCGAACTGCACCTTCTTCCCCGGAGTCTTGCGAGAAGACTTGGAGGGTGAGAGACTACTGATATTCTTTGTCTTGGTTCTCTCCTCTGGAGTAGACCCTCCTGGTCCTGTTGCCGGTTCCGGTCCCTGTGCCTTGGCTGGATCCGGTGCCGTCACCTTTGTAATCTCCAAATCGTCATCCTCCGGAATTGGGTCGGGTACTTTGGTGCTTTCCATCTCGGTCTGCTGCTCCTGACTCGTCTTGGTTTCCTGGTGCTCCTCAGATACAGGTAAGGTAGGTTGTTTGTGAGAAGTCTCACCTTTACCCGTGTCTTCTGCTGCTGATTGCTGAACTGGTTCTTGATCCGGTTCCGGTCTCGGCGCAGGTTCACTGTGAGGATTTACGTCACGCATCACTTCTCGCAGCTGCTCCAGCGTCGACTCCATCTTCTTATGGTAAGTGATCATTGCCAGTAGGAGCTTCTGGTGCAGCTGTCTTCCTTCCATCATCACTTGTTGGTCAAACAAGTTAGCCTTGTTGACCATTTCACCTGGATGGGTGATGAATTCCCGGATTCGGGAAAGGGTGTCCTTCGTTTGCTTGGAGAACGTCCTCTCCATCTCCACCTCTTCCGTTTTCTGGCGCAACTCTTGTTTAAGAGCGGCCACTTGGCCGGAAAGCTTCACCAATTCCTCCTTACTCTCATTCTTCTCCTTCTCCTGGTTGAGCCGAATCACCTGAGTTAAGGCTTGTGCTGGGTGGTCAACACCCACCGTGTGGCATATGGTCTGCATTGCACCTTGTACCACCGCATATCGTTTCCTGAAATCACTCAGATCTCGGGTGATCCTGTCCAACGGCTCTTCTCCCCAGACCGGATCGGTATCCTTAATTTGTTCCCTCTCTACAGGATCCTTTCCTCTCGTTTCCTCACCCTTGTCCTCAGCCTCACTCTTGTCTTCCTCATCATCAGACTCATCCTCATTGTCCTCATCGGAGGACTCTTCCTCATTTCCGGTCTCCTGATCTAAGTCAGGGACCTCAAATTCTACTAGTGCTGCGGCGGCCTCATATTCTACCTCTTTCTCTTTTATCATCACCTCCTCCGAATGATACAAGTGATAGAGGAACGGACAGATGGCGGAAGGCTTAGCCTTCTCGACATTGTTGACCATTTTCAACACTTGGTCCTGAATGACCAAACCCCAATCTACTTTCCGATCTCCTGACAGCGCGCCAAAGACTGTATTGGCTAGTGTCAGAGAGACCCGGCTTGGCCTTTCCGAGTTAAGAATGGCCAAGATGTATTGCAACAAACACCTCTCCCTCTCATTGACGCAATCTGTAACTGCGAATCCATCCTTCTTGCTAATGGGGGTATGAAACTTACCCACTGTGAATTGGTCCTTCCGGTCGAACCGGTACACCTTCTTCCACGTCTCCGCCGTCCACTTTTTGGGTTTTGTACGGACCGTGGTCGCGGCCTAAGTTGGTGCTCCCGAACTCAACTCCGCCACTATTGCTTCACTGCGGAAATCCCAAGGTCTGATCAGGAAGCCGGCGCATCCCATTTGCTCCAAGTCCTCCTTCAGCTCCGCCATCTTCTTGTCATCCTTGGGTAATCGCGGCGTCACGTAGCGCAGCGAGATGGTTGCTCCTCTGCTGTGACTTGCGGCCATATCTCTTGTTGATCAGAGGGAACCGGTCTACTGTCGGGTATTGGTAAGACTAGTGATCCTCATGGCTCACTCTCTCTCTCTCCTTTCAGCTGGAAGGTATTAACTCTAAGCTCAGGCGCCAACAACCTTCTCTCTCTCTCAATAACCTTTCAGCACTCTCATCTGCAGTCTTGTCAACTCAAAACACCAATACTACCTCTCAGACCGGAAATCAGTAATCGCATACGCTGTACAATTCTTCGTCAGGGCAGGAAATCACAAGTGACCAACCTTTGGACAGATAGGATCTAAAAGAGCCAATCTCAGCAGCTCTTAGTAATTACCCTAATTAAGGCCTTGCCCGTTAATCTTGCCCGTTTAGGATCCCCGTTTAACTAATGATTAGAACGTTCCCGTTGTTCCCTAGGGTTAAGTAGGTCACTGTTGGATGGCGGTTTCCTGTTATCCCTTTCCTGACCCGGTTTAAGCAAAGTATATTTCCGGTTCCTTGTTTCCGGTACATTCAGTTAGTCTTTACTCTAATTCCTGATCAGTCCATTTCCGGTTTCCGGTTCTAAACATTAGACGGTCTATAACTATCTAAAAATCGAAAAAATTTACTACTAAGAAGAATATTATTCCTTCATTTATATTTTAATATAGTAAAACTAGATTTTCATGTTCCGACACTTTTCAAGGCAGAAATCGATAAGGACAGGCTGCTTGAGTCTACGATGTCAAATTTGGCCATGCACTTTGTCATCATGGTCTTCAAGGAAGCAAACTCCTTCGTATGTTTGGTTGCCTTTTGCAACATGATGCCGACCTTCCCATTGCGGTCTGTAACTTGCTTCTCAAGGGAGACAAACTGTGTCTCGGACGAATCAGACTAAACCTGTATGCAAGTGAAATTGTCAATTGCTCAAATGCAGGGGAAAACTACTTTAAGGTTTAGGAAGCATACCTGCTCTTTTGACCACCAACATCAATGACTATGATAGTAATCATACATACACCAAATGACTTCACCAATGTTCATACAATGCCTTCAATGACTATGATAGGAGTCATTGACAAGAACATGTCACATACGCTGCTTCGACTAACAAATGTGGTTGAATTCAACTACATTGGAGATAAAAAATTTCATATTTTGACGGAGGATTTGGCATTGGCAAGCCAATGCCATTTGCATTCCCATTTTTTTTGGAGCTGCCACTAGTAGCCCAATTCCGTTTTAGGTGTCAAATCCAATTGGAACATCTACAAGTCTGTTCCAAGGATCAACGACCATGGACATCTACAATAGAGAAGTCATGCTCACACGACTTGTTAATTGAAAGCCAACGAAGTGTATATATAAATGAGATGCTCATATAGGAAACAAAATTAATTCAATAATCGGTGTTTTCTATCCTCTATTGCATTGTACAGTGCCTTACCAAAAATCGTTGAGGCTACTCTCTCATCCACCAAAAGAATTGCCGCAAATTTTTTTGAAAGGGCACTGTACATATCTAGAGAATCATGTTTTAATCTAGTCAATAAAACTACGGTTTACAACTTCTTTAGGTGTTTGAAACTCATGATGTCTCCAATTCTTGTTCTAAAAGCCCCAGAGCTCGTAAAACCTTTCCTTCTCAATTGTTTTGCATCCCCTCTCTTCTCAACCATTTTGCATTCGAACAATATTATTCAAGCAACCCAAGCAGATCCTACATCCTACCAAAAATGTACAAAACCATCTCCAACCCATTCCTTGGCTTTCTTTCTAGAACTGTGTGAGCTCCCAAATTGTCACTTGGGACTCTGTATTTCTTTCTTTTGAAATTTGCAATTTAGAATAGATAAAATTATACAAAAAGCCATAAAAAAAATGCAGAATTGAAATAGGGTTGTACCATACCCATTGTAGTATTTGGTCTAGTTTTGATTTTATACCTAAACCATCTCCAAACCTTGCCTAGAAATAGAGTCTAAACCACAAGATAGCGGATTTTTAGAGGATTTTAGTCCCACAGCCCCATGTGAGTGTTTTGAATCCCATCCTAGATTCTAACATACCATTAGATGATATTTGGGGGTCGCAGAGGGCCGTTTCAGGCCTGTTCCCTGATCTGCCTAGATCCAGTGAACGCCGGTACGGGTCAGAATTTAAAAAAAAAAAAAAAAATTTACCAAAATATCATTTTAAGCAAATTTTTTTTTTTTTTTTTTTTTTAAAAAGTGATGTGGCAGTCACTTGACCACGTCAGCCAGCTGCTGCTGCTGCGTTCCCAGACTGCGGGAGCGCAGCAGACAGCAGGGGAACTCACAGCCTTCTAAGACCCCCGAATCTCATGTAATGACAACCAGGTTCTATGAGTAAATCTAAGTCTATGGGTGATTGGCTGTAGTAAACAAGCTGCCTTCCAAGCAATGGAGCTTTTTTACCACAAAACGTGAGTAACTAAGTAGAATTTAGGAGATGATTAATTTAATTCCAGGTTTTTTCCTATCTTGAAGTCTTATATTATCCTAAGCAGTCAATTGTTTAATTAAGTTAACTCTATGTGAATTCTAATTGAAAGTACGTTTTGTTGTAGTTGTAGTCTTACTTTTCCTATCAAATTCAAGTTTTTATTCTATTCTCTCTTTATTACTCAACCTCTATCTAATTTCCACTTTTAGTCTTCTATTTTGGTTAAAGAACTAAGGATTAATTCAAATTTGTAAAATCTTTGGTAAATTTTGACCGATTTAGCGGTTCATCAAAATTTACCTTAAGTTTTACTCCTTTTGGTAAATTATTTTATCTCTTCTTCTAAAATTTTCTACCTTCGTTAAAAATTCAATTACTTAATACTTAAAAAGTTTTAGTAAATTTTGACCGATTGACGGTTCTTCAAAATTTACTCCAACTTTTACTTCTTCTTGTTAAATTATTCTAACTTTCTATTTTTTGCTAAAAGTTCTTTTACTTGATCTAAAGTTAAAAGTTCGTTGGTAAATTTTGATCGATTAACAGTTCATCAAAATTTACCTTGAGGTTTTTACTCCTCTTGGTAAATTATTTTAACGCTTCTTCTAAATTTCTACCCTCAGTAAAAGTTCAATTACTTAAAGTTAAAAGTTTTAGCAAATTTTGACCGATTCAACGATTCATCAAAATTATTCTAGGTTTTACCCCTTTTTGAGATAAATGTAAATTCCTAATTACTTTTGACTTTCTTCCTACTAATCCTTCCCGTTAATTTCTAAGGTAAATAATTGATCAGTTTTACGACAAGTTGTGGTAAAATTCCAATAGTTAACTCCTTTTTTTTTGACTTCTATTGGGTAGGTTAAATTAAAATGACGGGGTGGTTAATTTCTTTTATTGTGGAAATTAAAAACCAAGGTTAACTTTTTAAATCCAAAGTAAAGGTTGTTTAGGTGAAATTAGATTTCACCTAATTCTTATTTACTTTGGAAGAAAAAAACTTAACTGGAGGTTAATTCTTTGTGGGGATTATACTTTAAATTTCTAACGTTGTAATTTTCTTCTCAATCTCCTACTCTAATTTCGATTCTAAATTCCTTTAGAATATCCTTTGGATGATTTCCTAATTTTTTGTTTGTTTTTTGCTTGGATTTCATTCTCTCACTATTTTTCCAATTTTTATTGGATTTTTATGTTTAGTATCTTTTCGGAAAGCTAAGAGAAATTCTTACTTGATTTTGAATTCTAATACTACTAAATAAATTCTTCTAAGGTTTGATTCTAATTCCTATTTTCGGCTCTAGATTTTAAAGCAAATCAAAATTAATTAAAAATCAAAACACAATTAGAGAGTGAGAATTAAGCATATACTTTGGAATCGTTGATGGTCTCATGCTCCATTTGGATTGTGAAATCCATCCTTTGTTGGTGTGCTCCCTCCATGTTTTGTATATATTCAATTCTTGATATTAGAAAAAATGGTCGGTCAGTGGTTATTCCACATTTTCCTTTCCTTATTCCAATTGTAATTAGTTAATTCTCCTTGTTATCTTGATGTTTTTTTTTTTCCGTACTAATTTAATCCCAAGATGTCCTAATTTTCTTCTCTTTTAAAAGTCTAAGGTAATGTTTTGGATTTGTTCTAATCTTTTTAATTTTAGTCTTCTATATTCTATCTTAATACTAAGTAAGTTGTATTTTTATGGTTTCCTGTATTTCTTTTTCTAGGACTTTAAGTTTATCTAAGGCAAATCTCAAATGATTCCAATCTCTAAATGGTCTAAAATGTTTTATAAGTCAAATTTTAGCAAATTAACTTATTCTAAATTTTTCTATGGTTTAAATAATTCTAGAAGTATTTTTAATGATCTATTATTTTTTCCTATGGTGATATCTTTTCTTTTCACTAAAGTCTTTAGTTTTTCAAAGGCAAATCTTTGAAAAAATCTAAACTTTTGGAATATTGGTTAGACTATTAGAGAAGTCGAATTTTAGTCACTAAATGGTTTCTAAGTCTTTCCTAAATTTAACTAATTTCTAGAACCATTAGCAAGTCAATCGTTATTTTGTTTTTTATTTGTTGACTTTAATTCCCACCTTAAATTATGTCAAAGATTTGATTTTTTATTCAAAAGAGAACTTACCTTGACATTTTGGGACCTTCTCCTTCTTCTTCCACAAACTTTGTATTAGTCTTCGATTTGTTTCCAATTTGCACCTCACTCCTTATGCTTCACAAAAATTTGTAGCTGATGACTTAGTTTGATTTTCTTCCAAATGCTTGAAGGATGTAGTGCTGTGAGAGCCTGAAAGTATGAGAGAATTTGGATGCAACCAAGTATTGGAGGACTAGGGATGAGTTATTATTCCTGTGCTTAGAAAGGTATCGCAGGTGAGTTGACTTCTGAATGAAATCACCCTCTCTGGCTTACAAGCCAAATTTCAGACTTCTTCTGGCTCTAAGCAAAATTTCAGGCTTCTTTTGGCTCTAAGCAAAATTTCAGACTTCTTCTAGCTTTAAGCAAAATTTTAGGCTTCTTCTGGCTCTAAGCAAAATCTCAGACTTCTTCTAGCTCTAAGCAAAATTTCAGGCTTTTTCCGACTTCTAAGCAATTTTCAGATTTCTTTTGGCTCTAAGCAATTTTCAGGCTTTTTCTAGCTCTAAGCACTGAAATTTTTTAAAAGGTACCGATATCACCTAGAATTTATTATGCTGGGATATAGTTCAAAGAACTAAGCTTGGTGTTCAGATTTTGCAAAAAATAAAACCAAAGGGGGCCCGTAGGCATCCTCTCCGTGTTTGGTTTTATGATACAAGATGATGGGTGACCAGTATGGCTTGGTCAAGGCAGTCTGACCGGCTGGTTCTCTTGACTCTGGCTGGTTCACCGGTCCAGCTTCTGGCTGGTTCTCTTCGGCTCTGGCTGGTTACCAGAGACCTGGTATTTCTCAGATTCAAAACCTCGGCTGTTGCTTTGCCACTAATTGGGGTTCCTCAGGGACCCTTTTAACCAAAAACTAACTTGGAAATTTCTAAGGCTCGAGGCCGTATTCTAAAGGAAAACTAACACACTATCTTTTTATGGTTTTGACAATTTTTTCTAAAACAATTCTTCTCAGAGGCAAAGCTTCGCCGTATTGGGGAATAATTCCCCAAAAGTATAACAAAAGAAACTCAAATGTTAGTGATTAAAAGTTAAGTCCATGAGTGAAGCTTTGTCGTATTGGGATTTTTGGCCCCAAATTTTGGACAAGTCCACTAGCGGTTAGTATTGTGAGGGTTGGTGCTCACCCAACTCACTCCAAATGACAACAAATACTTTGAACCACGTCTTCCCATGTCTAGTCTTCAGGGGAAATTTTCTACAACCCAAAGGGTGTGAAATTCCACTCCAAAAAAGCTCAATTTGCCGAGATTCGGTTGGAATATCCCTGGTGTTAGTACTAAAAATAAGGTGAAGGAAGCAATTGCACAAAATATGCGTTAGCAGTGATTCAAAGGGACCCCAACGTCTTTTGAATGGCACCAAAAAATCAAACAAAGAATGGAATTCAAGACTCTAATGCAATAAAAGCAAGGTTTTTGGTTCTAGACCAAAAACTCAACAATTGCCAACGATTTTGGCAGAATAACAAAGCTAGAATCCAAAGCCTCGTGTCGGCTCAATTAACATAAAATGAAGAAAAGGGGTGCAAAGGGAGTCGGTGGGAGCCCTTTTATATGTTTCCGGGGCTCCCATTTACCTCCTTTTACTCTAAATAATATCTATGTAAACTAAAATAATATCTAAGTAAATTAAAACTACCAATTACTACGCCTAATTCTACCCTACAACTGAATGGGCTATATCTTTTGGAGAAAAGCTCCAAATGGAAAACGGTCTGCGGCGTTGACTCCAGAAGACCCTTTTAGTCAAGGGACCCACTAACCCCCTACTCCTAAGTCGATTTTCTTCATAAAAGATAGTGTTTTCCAACCTAGTGAAAAAGGTGGAAAATCCAACTCTTGGAGTTTATAACTTTTGCTGATTCTAACTAGCCAGGGTTGTCCGGAAGGTCCAAGAATGTCAAAAAAGAGTTGCTATTGATTCAATTCGGACTTTGTCAGCTCGTGATTTGCTGGTCCCTCCGCGGAATGTTTTGGAATTCCGTTAAATTCCGTTAGCGCCGTCAGTTTGGGTAGTTACCGATGTCGGAATGTTGTGAAACTTGATTAGGCTCTTATTCAAACTAAAATACACTATCCTAATTTTTAGTGGGATTTTACCATTACCAGATTAATTTCTATGAATTTTTTAATCCGTGGTAATTTTGGTTGATTTCCCAGGGAGTCATCTTCTGCAATTTGGAAAATTACGAAATAATTTGGGTAGCTTCTAGGAAGTTCCCAAACCCTTTTTCAAAAATTCCAACCCAAATTGATACTTATTCAAGGAGAAATAAATTCCTATCTCCTGATTTCAATTCCTTTTCAAAGGAATCTTCCTCGTCTAAGGGAATCTTGGCAATCCGTCTTCGCCATTATGCTCCTGGCATGTTTCTAAGTCAGAAACACCTCTCTCCATGTCGCGGTCGCTTCCTTGTGATTTTCTATGAATTTTGGCTTAAAAAGTCCTGCGGGCAACTATTTACCAATATTTTCTTTCAAGCTCGGTTTTCACCCAAACTCCTCTCCTGGGCTTTCTAAGTTGCTGGTAAACTATAATGACCTACATTTACTATTTTTAGCCAATTCACTATTTGTATGCATCTTCGTGGTAAAAACTCTTTGTAAATTCTATCAGTATTCTAATATTTGGGTGTAGGTTGGAATTAGAACTCTCCCAATTCCTATTTGGGCTCTCATTTACCCATTTCTACTGCTAGAACTTAGGAAAGAGCATAGATTCAAATGGTTTCGATGCTTTTTGGGATTTTC
Organism: Neckera pumila; assembly: GCA_963969595.1. NCBI lineage: Eukaryota > Viridiplantae > Streptophyta > Bryopsida > Hypnales > Neckeraceae > Neckera > Neckera pumila. Next base: position 15,336,066 of record OZ018411.1, on the reverse strand, counting down.
TCTCAACATGTATTATTCTATCTCAATTATTCACAAAGTAGTATAACTGGTCAATTTGATAACAATTTACTCATTAAAATGAGTAAAAAGCAAAAAATTTTAGACTTTGAGTTCCAGGTGACAACCTTGGGGCTCACACCCCAGCATGGCTAAATCCCACTGGAAAGTGGCAATGCATGTCTAGATTGGTCCTACGGATTCAGAGTGATCCATATATCAAGTCCTAGGTTAGGTTTTGAATTCCCCATTAGATTGACGAATTCTCGGAAATCCCAGTTGTTAGTATGCAGGAGCCACTAAACTCAAGACGGGGTCATGGAGGAATCTACAGCCTAAAGATGGTATTCTAGGGTAAATCCGATGCCAAGAGTCCAACAACAAAATCGATTTGCCGAGATTCTCTTATCTGCAAAAGATTCCCATGCCATTGACAATTCGAGGAGATGGCCGATTTAGGTCTCCACTAACCAATTGTGCTAGGTACGAAAACGCACCTCCACATCTTTCGTGAGGCTCCCTGAGAGGTTCCACAAACTTTCTCAGCATCTTCCGACTTGCATAAGAACCTTTTCCAAGTGGTCAACCGTTTTAACCTCCAACGGGAATTTTTTGTAAATTACCCAGGTTGCGGTAAATTTTTACTAAAAATTAGGATAGCTTGTTTTATGCTAATAATGCGTTCCAATAAGTTTTGCGGCATTCCGATAGCATCCGATATCCGAACTGGCAAGACTCTTTGGGAATTAATCATGTCACGACGTCCCCGCAATGTTGACCGGCATTCCGGAAGCACAAGACGGCAAAACAACGTCAATAAGGAGTCTTTTCCTATTCCCTTTCACTTTCCAGAGACCCTAGGCTAGTTACTTTTCTCAAAATAGGAAACCCTCAAGAGTTGGAAATTTATCGCAATTGGGATTTTAATCTAAGCTAGCCTACGTTGACTTTTTGATCTCGGTACTAAGGAGAGGGTAATCTTGGACTAGAAATGGCGTTCTGGATCCAACGGCGTAGTCTGTTTGACATTTGGAGTTCATCTCCAAAAGTTAGGAGGTTGGTCCAGCATAGATAGTAGAAAGTAAAAATCTAGGATTAGGATGGAAATTTTTGAGGATGAGGATGAAAATCCAAGTTGATAAGATTACTAGTAGGAATTTAGGGGGGGGGGGGGAGGGAGGGAGCCCTTGGAAACCTATAAAAGGGCTCCACTTCCCTCTCTAAAATCACCTCCATACTTGTTTTGGGATCCGTTGCTCCAAGTCATTTTGGATATTTTGGCGTTTGAAGCCAAAAACCTCTACGGTGTTTTCAGAGCACTTTGGCTCCTTTTGTTGTTGTTTTTTAAGCTTTGAAGGTCCTTGGGGGTCCTTCTTTCTTGCCTTGTGTACGTTTTTGTGTATAGAAGTATACTTTTGTTGTGATTTGTGAGTCTTTCTACCCTTGGTTATGTCCTTGTAAACTAACTCGTGTGTTTTAAAGTCTTTTGGAGTCTTGTACTAATCCTAGAGCAACCCCCTTCCGTACCTTGGCGTATGCCGCTTTGGGGAGCCTTTAACATGTGAAGTTGTCAGTCATTTCCGTGTCCTAACGTGTTCTTTTCCTTACTTACGTGTTCTCACCTTCTTCTAACATCCTTCTCGTTGTGTGGATCCCCCCTCATGATGGCGAAGCCTTGGCTTTGCCACGTGTGTTCTCTAAGTGTACCTTTCTACCTTCTTCTAAAGTCTCTCTCTTTGTGTGGACCCCCCTTTGAGACAGCAAAGCTTTGAACCTCTAACTAAGTCCAGTCCTGCAGTGTGTATTAAAATAGTCCCAGACGGCGGAGCTTTGAACCCCTAGGGTGTCGCGAGATCTAAAGTTGGTGTTAAATCCAATTTTACGACGGAGCTTTGAACCTTTATAACCCTTAGTCCCAAAGTTTAGTCTCCAAGACCTTCTTGGAAAAGTCCAAAGTTTAGCTTCCAAGATAATTAGTTTTAGTAAGCTAATTTCCCAAGTGATGTATGTCTGTTTTTTGTTGTGCCTCAAGTTTTAGCATCCTAGCCTATCCAAGTCTAAATTTTGGTACCCAACCCATATAAAAATTTTTGCAAAACGAGACCATGGGGGTCTGGATCAAAAATCAACAAGGCGAACCAACCCAAGGGGCCCAATCCAGATCAGAGATCAACAATACAAACCAGCCTGAGGGGACCAGTTCAGATCAGAAATCACAAGATGAACCAGCCCAAGGGGCCCAAGTCTAGATCAGAAACCACATGACAAACCAACCCAAAGAGGCCTAGTCCAGATTGAAAGTCAACAAGATGAGACCAGCTCAAGGGGCCCAGTCAGATCAGAAGTCAACAAGACGGGGCTAGTTTGGGGGTTGCTGGAGCGGGGCTTGGGGTCCAAGGAGTTGGGCTGGGGTTTGGAGTAGTGCAAGTTGGGTTGGTTGTTGGTCTAGGGACTCGGGGGCTAGGGCCAGGGTGTTGGGCTCTTGAAAATTCAAAACTTTTAAACTACTTGGAGGTCTAGAGTCTGGGTGGAGAGTTGAGCTTGTCCAAAACGTGAAATTAACTAGGAGAGCATTAGAAGTAGGGGGGAAAGAAACAAAGTAGAGAAGGAACAAGAATAGAAGAGATAGGATCAAGCCCAGGATAAACTCTATGTAGGATAACTGTTGGTCCAAAACCTGCAAAAAACACTCAAAGATACAGGGAAGAGTGAAGGAGAGGATGGCTATATACAGGTTGACGTAGGAGAGAGATGATAAATAGTGTCCTAGGTTAGGTAGGCTAGGTAGATTAGGAGAAATCACAAAGGAGCCTTGGTAGCCGTTGGAGGAAGATTGAAATATGACGCGTAAGAGCTTTGTAAGAGAATAGTGGACACATTTATGTTGCATAGTTGTCAAGGTTGGTAGCGCGGGGTTGCCATTAAAATATTTGGTGGAATAGTGCCAAAGTAGAAGAAAGGAAGAAAAAGAAAAGAAACTAAAGGAGGAAAGAAGAGAATTAGATCAAAGCCAAGTATAAACTCCTACTTTAAGCCGTGGGCATAATTGGGAAATAAACAAAGGATTACAATGGAACACGAGGATGTGTACGTGGACATGGGTGCGGTCGTTTCCAACACCGGCAGTGACAAGGTAAGTCACTAGGCTAATCTTTGGTGTTTTTTCCCTAATTACCCTTTGATTTTTTTAATTAGCCTTATTCCGCATTAACGAGTAGGAATTAATGACAATTAGTGTCGCAATACAAGGCAAGCAAATTGCCAATTATACTCCCAAAAACCACCCTAAAGCATAACAAAGTGACTCTAGAGATCAAACTCGCAAGATTCTGTGAAGTATCTAGCCTTATTTGGTCTCTAAGCTCAGTCAGTATCTATATTTCCTCTTCCGGTCCTAACACCACAACCGGGAACACAACAACACCGAAACCTACGATCAGACTCTCTTCTCTTTTTTCAATCCGGCCAACTATCCGATCCGGTCTGATCAACTCCTATTCATTCTTACTCTCATCCGGTTTAGTTTTACCTCTGTTTCACCATCAGAGGGTTCGCCGCTTGCTTTTGAGAGTGGTAGGCCCGCCACTCCTTCCATGACTTATAATGGCTGAAGATCCACTTTTCTACTCTCCAATCTCCTACACTAATCCGGATCCGGTTTGATCCTTCATAGCAACCCAAAAAACTCTCCGGATTACAGGTCACACAAAGACCCCCCAAATGATCCTCTCATATTACAACGACCTTAGCTCCAAGTTTCGTTTGTACAAAGTCAGGTGGTTACAAGTGTACCTGTCCATTCCAACATCAACTAAAGTTCTTCCGTTTACCAACTAGGGCAGCGAGATCTTTCAGGAGATCGGACACTCAACCGGATTTTTCACCCAGGAGTTCTAGCGCCACTAAGAAATCCCTCCCTATCCGCCTAGCCTAACAATGGCTGTCTCGTCCAGAAACCTAAACCTTAGAAGTGTTGAGGAACTGAAATCCACTTCCAACTCTTTCACAACCCGCTGACTTGCACATAAGATCAAAACAAGAACACCAAAAGGAAAAATCACACCCAAACCAACGTGCACCTTCCAAACTCCTCACCACACACCCCTCTCACACACAGGAGAGACACACAATAAGAAGCCAAAAGAAGACACAAAATTTGGGCAAAAAGACTCGCAGCTCCCAAGCAGGGGCTAACTTATATACAACTTGATTTTACAAAGGCAAAAAGGCCCCCGAAAATTTGCGCGGAACTTCTGGGTCCGATCCTAACCAGCTAGACCGTATCAACATCCGATCCGGTCCTAACTATCTTACAAAAATTACATTCCTACCTACCTACTCTACAACTCCCCCACCCAATGTAGGATTCTTGGGTTCCGCGGGCAGTTGGTTGAAAACCTCGGTTAAGTTCCTGCTTTGCTCCCCAGTAGCAAAATCCGGAAGATCTGATCCTGGCAATGAATCCAAATGAATTGGCTGTCCAGGCCCAGGCCTCCGTTGGCTCTTCTTTGACTCAGGAGTCCAATTCTTGGGCTCTCTCGGATTTGATCCTCTTGCTACGAACAAATCCAGCAGCGAGAGGTCCGAAAGCTGGATCTTCCGAGAGTACACGGACTAGTTCAGCTTTTGGCTGCTGATGTCCATTCGGTTGGTTGCCTCCTTGGCCGCCACCATTGCTGCTTCCACCCGATCAATAAAATCGGTCAGGATCCAAACTATCCAGATATTGGATACTTTCTTCTCCTCATGTACCCCTTTGTCGAATAACTCTTCCTTGACAGCGGCAGATCCGGACTCTCCGAGGGTAGCCTTCACCATCTCGGCCACCTTCTGGGTTGCATCCGCCGTTTCCCGGACTGCGGTCTTGTCCTCTTTGAAGGCGACTATTTCTGCCTTCAGAATGTTGACTTCCTCCTGAAGTCGACAGATCTCCGCTTCTTGCTTCCGGTGCTCATCCGGATTGGAGGTGTACTGTGCCACCTTATTTGGTAGCCTACTGTCTCTCGGCGCACCCACTAGCTCTTCGATACTAGCGAGGGCCCTCCTCTTGATCTCCCAATCCGCTTGTATTTCGCAGAGGATAACAGTCAGCTGATTGAACGGATCATTCAGGTCTTTGGCCTCCGGTATCTCCATTTCTGGTCCCTGTTCAGGAGTAGACCGGTTGGTAGGAGGAATTCCTCTCTCATGAGGAGGCGCCGTCTTCATCCGCTTCCTCATCCTAAGGTGCTCCTCCTCATCTTCTTCTTTCGTCTTGGGTTCGGATCTGATTACGTCCTCCAGTTTGTCATCCGAACCCGACTCTCCATACTTCAGGATAGATTCCTAAATATTCCATGTCTTCTCCTCCGTGTCAGTGAGGAGTTGGTTGCGCTAGTAGAGGTGAAAGAGATAGGGACTCAAAAGAAATGCCCTACTTTTCCAATCCTCATCATAAGCTAGGACACCAGATCGCAAAAGATCCGGGCCTGTTCACCTTCTGATTCTTGCTCAGGGCCCCGAAAATGATGTTGCCAATGGTCATTGTCAACCTCGTCGGCTTCTCCGGGTGGATGATCGGAACCAGGAACTGGAGAAGGTGGAGGTGCCGATTGCTTTTGCAATCCGCGACCGCGTATCTGTCCTTGTTGCTCGGCTCTCCATGAAACTTGTCATGGATGAACTCTGTCCTCCGTGCCGGAACCTCCTAACCGGAAGTTGTAGACTGCCCTCCGCCTCTCTTCTTCCCACTTGGTTGGGCGCCCCTAGACAGTATTGTCGAACTGATTCGACATTTTTTTATTAAGCTCTCTCACCATCCGCTCCTCTCTAAACCCGCAGGGTTTATCCATCAACACCAAATAGCCCATCATGGTGAGATCCCTCATGAGCTCGGTCCTTGCCGGTTCCCCAGAAGGGATGACCGAAACTACTTTCCGGAGCTTAATCTCGGAGGAGGAACTAGGCGCTCCCGGTCTGTTCTTATAAAGCTGAGGCATAGACACGGACTGCTAATTGGACCCTTCCCGGTTGCTACCTCACTCTCTCCTAGCCGCACGTCCCGTTCCTCACTCCCTCTCGTCCGATCTCAACTAGAAGACAACACAAATCTGCAGTCCACACAAGTTTAACCTCTCCTGCACTCTGCCGCACCCGTCCTGAAGTTTACACTCATACAACAGCTCTGGAGCAGACGAAGGCGTTAAAGCGCTCAAGGTCAACTCCAAAACTCAAGGGAAGTAAAGGAGTGAAAATGGAGACGACCAGCCTTTATATAGTCCCAGGGCCCCTGATTGGTCATCATGACCTTTTTCGGTCCAGTCTAGTCCATAGCAATCCGGTTCAACCATAATCCAATCCGAGATAAGTTCCGGATATGATTTCGCTCCTGAGTACTAATACTCTGACCGGATCAGATCCAGTTTACCCCTTACTGGATTAGCTTTGTCTATCTTCAGTCTTCTTCTGCCTTCTAGCAGGATCCGGATCCTAATTATTTGTTTCCATTCCAACTTTTAGGTAGGCAAAGGAAAACCAAAAATTTTGGTTGCAACAGTTAGCAGTTTAGAAGTTAAACTAATTAGAACTCAAACACTTAGAGGTTAAACAATTTAGAAGTAGTGATTAGTTTAGAGGTAAAACCTTGGATTAAGTTAGAAGCTAAAAAGAATTTAGAATTAAATTAGGTATTTAAACATAGAAGTAACTTAGAAGTAGAAAACTTAGAGGTAGTTTAGAAGTTAAACCTTTAGAGTAAAATTTAGAAGTGAAAAGGTTAGAGTTAAATTAGGGGTTAAGATTCAGAAGTAATTTTTAGAAGTAAAAACATAGAGTCAATTTAGAAGTCAGGAAATTAGAGTAAAATTTAGCCAATAGAAAGTTAGAATAATATTTTGGGAGTTAAAAAGTTAGGGTAAGTGAATTTTTGAAGGGTAAGTTAAAACTTGGGATTTAAGTAGAAGGATAAAAGATTAAAGTTAAAAGTCAAAAGCTAGAAGTAGAAGTAAAGTAAAAGTAAAAAATCTAGAATCAAAGTAGAATAGTAGAACAATTCAAAGGTTAAAATATAGAAGTTCATGTAGAAGGTTAAAAGTCACAAATCCATTGGGACAGTCAATGTGTGGAGAATAAGCGGGAAACACCATGGAAGGGACATAGAATAGAAGAATTGTCCAAATAGGTTGTTTCCTTTGTCCTTTATTTACCCAGGTTATCCTTTTGGGTTAGCAACTAGTTAGTAGACACTTGCACACCGATCATAGCTACAACTACTGCTATCTACAAAATTAGGAAACTTAGCAAAGCTCCATTGCTTGGAGGCATAGTGGACCGTGCTCGCAAAAACACCCGTACATCTAAACATAGTGGATAAAAGGCTAGAACTGGGACAGTGTCCGTGTTATTACCAAGGATGGGTAATAAAGTGCCTACAAACTGCAACCCTATACTCTACCCATAAACCCATGTTGTTGAGCTGCACAGCTTTGATTCTATTCCCTCATGCCTTTCTTTTCTTTCCAAGAGTTCTCGGACAACTCTAGAGACAAATCACTTCCAAATGATCCGCAATGAAATCAGCGTAGTGAATCATGCATTGAAATGACATAATGCAATGACATAATGAAGGAAAAAACTGAACCAAAAAACAACAGTCTACAGAAGAGGACAACACACAACAATCAAAACAGACCTAACAAAACCCTTAAGTAGACCAAAGAGTAATAGATACTTTTAGGTCAAACAAAGAATATCCCTCTGATATTTCTGGAACTAGTTTTTAGGACTTACTAGTTTTTAGTTCTTGCTGCAAGAGCGAGAGAGTGTAGGTCTAGCCCAGAACAAAGGCGTCCATACTTAGCCCGTCTTTATCGGCTTTCATCATACTCCCGTCATCCATGACAGCCATCAAGGATTTGAAACAGCTAGCATGTTGGCCACCTTGACGCGGTTCTTTTCAGGTCTAAACAAGTTCGCCTTGAACAATTGCAACTTATCAATCTAGTTTACAAGATGACCTTTGCTGCCATGATTTGTCTGTTTGTCTATTCTTTCCCTACAGCCAAAGGACCTCCATCAGCACTGCAACTCCTTCTATCCAATCTTCCACCACAATCTCTCCTCAACTAAAGAATACATTCCAAACCCTCTCTCGACGATAATCTATGACTTTTGGCAAAGCCGCCACCTCCTCACTTCCAAACCCCAACCTTAACACACATTGCTCTTGTCCTTATCGTGCAAAAGAATACCACAATTGAGCAACCTTTGAGCTAACCTCCAAAAATATCAAGAAACAACAAAAATCCCACACCACCTTTCAAAAGCTCAACTTCAAAAAAGAAAAATTTCCACCAAACTCCAACGCTGCTTCGTCACCCTCAATTTCCAACATCTAACACAATCTCACATACTTCAATAAAACAACGCTCAATCCTAAATCCTAAACCATCACTATAAGAAATAGGCATTTTTTGTGACGTTTTGAAAAACGTGATCTGACGTTGTCTATGATACAAAAGGAATTATTGTTGATGTCCAACAAAATCCTTTGTCGTGTTGAGAGGAGCGCGCTTTGGGATTACGCAAAGTATCTGGCTGCAACTGGAACTAGTTAGTCATTGACTTCAAATAATCTTCAAGTCTTCTAGTCTTCAATCTTCTCTTCGTTCTTTGGCCTTCAAACTCCTCCCCGTTGGCCTATCCTGTGTTGGCTCTAAACGGGTCAGGATTCGGTTAGGTAGGTAATAAGAACCACGGGCCTCAGACGGGTAAAACGGGACGGCATAACACGAGATGCCGTCTGGATGATGGGCTCCTAAACTTCAAACTCTCGGTGACCAGCTCTAACTAGGCTTTAGCTTTTACCATGAGAACAAACAGATTCGACCATGTGGGTGATTAAATCCCACCGTCTCCACAAACACAAAACAAGGCTAAGGCATTGGTTTAATCCAAGCTGCCCGCAACAACAAAAGTTTACAATAAAAGACAAGCCACAAGCCACAATACACAAATTCTCCTCCAACTCCAACTTCAAATCTTCACTCCAACTTCAATTTCAAAGCTAAACTTTGAATGAACGCTACCAATGCTCCACAACTCCAAATAGAATGAGTGATAGCTCTTTGTAAAGCTAATACAATTTTCTATACTTTCATAAAATTTCAATTCATTCAAATACTCTCTCCAATATCTATGATTGCCCAAAGTTTCGGCCTCTAAAAGTGAGGGCAGCAGACCCTCCTTCACTCAACTCTCACAACTCACTTATAAATGCTCCGAATACAACAAATGATAGCTATTTGAAAAGCTAACAGAATTCTCTACACCTTCTCAAAATTTTATTGCAAAATAAAAATTTGTCCGTCTTCTATGGTTGGTCAAAGTCTCAACCCCTTCAATTGGGAGGCAACAGACCGTCCTTCACTTCAACACTCACAACTCACTCATAAATGTTCCAAATACAACAAATGATAGCTATTTGAAAAGCTAACAAAATTCTCTACAGCTTCTCAAAATTTCATTGCAAAATAAAAATCTGTCCGTCTTCTATAGTTGGTCAAAGTCTCAGCCCCTTCAATTGGGAGGCAGCAGACCTTTCTCCACTCAAACTAGCACAAATCTCCACTCACAACTTCAATTCAAGCAAAAAAAGACCTCTTCCAATCACAATATCATAATACACAACTCCTCCAATTTTCATTGGAAAACCCCCTTCTCAAAACATAACACAACCTCCAAACATTAAGATCCCCCCCTGAACTCACAACGAGAGAGAAGATGAAAAAAAATCACCTTTTTCCCACCTTAACTTCACTCCAACTTCACTCTATCTTTTTATCTTTTACTTTTCCACTCAATCTCCATCTTAACTTATCTCTAACCTCACTCTATCCACTCTATCTACGGAATAAAGAACTAAAATCTACATATATCTAGTAGAGGTAAGAAAAACTAGAACCCCAATTTCTTGAGACTCAGAAGAAAAACCTCTAGTTCGACATAGTATAATCTAAATAAAACACAAAGAAGAATATTGAATGAGATGAAGCCACCTCAAATGATGTCAACTTCTTTATAATGCAACAAATATTAAAATCTATCTAAATCATATATATATATACATAATCTACATAATGTCTGCATTTGCAACACGACACCGTTAAGACAGACAGGCAAAAAACGTGCCTTGTTAGGCAAAAAACAAGCAAAATTTGGGCATGTTTTTGAAAACATGCTATAGAATGCATTTTTGCAAGTGCCTTACGGGGTGGCACGTGGATGACACGTGAGCGCCATGTCACAAGGTCATCGATGGGTGCTGCCACATCATGTTTTTTTTCATCCAAACCCTTTTTGAAGTGACAAATGACGTGGACCCATTGAGAATTTGACGTGGCATATTTTTATGGGTGGCCTAGCGAGGCAATTCGGCATGAACTTCTATTCAAGGCAATGCGACCTGTAACGCGGTTATGTTTTTTGTGACATCATTGGTGATGGGCACATGTTTTTGCAAACGAATATGAGAGGTAATGGCTTTTGTTTCACGATTCTTGTTCAAAAACGATGGGACGTTGGCAATGCCATCGTTGTTGACATTTAGTATAGAATTTGAGATCCTACATTGTATTTCTTGACGTCGCTGCGGATGTCATGACAGACATTTCTTGGGCTACTGCTACTAAACATGGTGTTTCATTTGTTGTCAAACTAGATGTGGGAGGGCGGCAGAGAATGCTGCATCTGTCACCTTGGACATAGTTCTGGACGCAAGAACGGACCTACTGTTGGTGTCCCAACATGTGACTGGACATGACAAGCCCACCATGTTCCCCTCTCTACTACGCACATTAACTAGCAAATTAAACATCAGTCTCTCTAATTGGATGTGAGCAAAGACATGGAACACAAAATATTTGGAATAATCCACATCAATGTTGAAGAGAAATATTTAACTACAAAAAAGGATTGTTTCCTTGAGGAGATAATGTTGTAAGGTGAAAGCTACTACTCAAGGGCATGCATCCCACTTTAGCTTCCGCTGCATAATTCCGCTATAGACACCTTCTTCATAGACCTGCAACCTGAGTACTACAACTGTTGGAGTTGGGAAAAACAAAGAAGAAGCCCTGTCTAAAACAACGTCACGGCAAACACTAGGATGTCTCTTTTTGACGTCCTTGGAAACAACATCCTGCTTCCTTGAAGTTAGGCGCAACACCTTTGTCGTGTACGTTACTTCTTCTAGGCTGAGTCGCCTTTTTTTGCAGAGGTGCCCTGAAAGAACAATGTATATGTATCCATCAGTTCCTAAATGAGATAGGAGGATGTATACACAGAAACGCATTTTCCATTTCTTTAAAAGGCAATGACTTAGGATGCAATGAAGCACAAAAAAGACAATTCATGTGTGTTGGCAATGCATCTCACCTTGTTGGCTGCTTGGGGAAGTTTAGGGAGTCCCACTACTTTGGGAGCTATTGATTTTGCTGGCGCTTTAGGCTTTTCTGGCTTCTTAGTCTGGGTCGGCTTTGTCACACGTCAAGGGCGGACATAGGACTCACCCTGAATTTGGTTGTCAACCTACAACAACAAGATAGAAGGTTGGTTCCATTACAGTGAAATGTGTCCTCAATGTAGTATAACCACATCTTGCCGGGTACTTTTTTCAATGCTAGTGAATGCTTCCCTTTGTTTCATTTCCTTCATATAAAAATGATGACAATGCCAGCTAGGACTTCAAAGGACTCAAAATCATCTTAGACAACTCTTGCTCACCAGATGACCCTACACAACATTTCACTGACATGCTCTTTGAGGGTTGGAAAGGCCTCCGCTCATCAATTTTGACGTCCGCCGTGACGTCCACATTGACACGGTGAAGTCTTACCTAACATGGTGGCAAGACATCCTTTTTGGATGGCGGTATAAATGGAAAGCAAAAATTTAATATGGAAGACGCGAAGAAGAGATGGCCAGAGTTAGAATGCATCTCTGCAGTAGCCAAAAAACAAGCAAAATTGGTCCGGGTTGTTACTTGGTCCGCTGTTGCTGCTAGGTCGGTGATGATCGCAGCTCTCTATGGCTATGGCTGCAATGCGCCTCCACTTGCGCCAACATCACCATCATTCTGGTTGCCCTGTGGTTTGTTGCCTTCACCTACCTTGTCCATGGATTTGTTTTCCTCTTCCTCGCCTTTGCCAGCAACGTCTTCTATGACATCCTCTTCAACAACGTCCGTGTCTTTTGTAGTGTCCAGTACAACGCCTTCGACAACAGGGACAATCAATGCGTCCAGACATGGTCGTTGCTCAGTGCATGCAGGGTCAGGACTCACTATTGGGAACAAAAGATTGACCTGCACCTCCATGGATGAATCATGGACTACTGGTATGAAGGTGGGTGTTTGCACAACCTAAGTTGAAGAAGATGGCAAAGTGACGTCAGGCATGGTAGGAATTTCCTTCATCCCTTGTCCACTAAGAATCTCACGCAACGTGTCCTCCACACGCTTTTGGGATGAGTTCATGCTCTCTTCCAAGCGTGTGAAACTTCCCTCTAGGGACGCCACCTGAGCCCACACTTCTTCAATGTCTCTGACGAGATCCGAGCGCGTTTTTTGCTTCTCTTCCTGCTGTCGTGAGTACTTGGCTGCCACTTCCACATCAACCTCAAGATTAAATGGTGCCTGACCCTTCATCATTGTCTGCAGAAACCATGAACCACATTTTTAAACGTACTTGACAACATTCACTAAATTGTCATCAGTGAATTTCAAAGTGTGGGGTCCCTACGTCAGAGACAACGTCGGGCCTGGCAAATGGTCACCTCTGACACTGTGTCCCAGTGGACGTTGACTTCAACAACATGTGCCAATGACTACCTTTGCCCCCACATCTCTTGTGATAGGCACAACAAAAGCACGTCTAATACAACAGCAATGCAAACATTGGAATTGGGCTCTCTGATGAATCGCAGAATGACCTCCTTTTCGATGGCCTTCATTTGTGCTGCTACGGACCCCTTCCCCTTTGAAATGGATTGCATGTGGGAAGATTTTGTTTGTGCTGCCTTAGTGACGCGCATTGCTTGTAGCATTTTCTAGATTTCTGGATCGACGTTGTCCTGTTGTAGATGTGTACATAGTGTAAAAACATATTATAATATGTTTTATTGAGTAGCTTCAAGGTGACGCCATTTTGAGAGGAGTATGACATCTATATAAGAAGACGATTTTGTCTTAGAGCTTCTTTGAATTCCAATAGTGGTTTTTGTTTCCTACTTTAGATTTAAAATGTTGAATTGGAGGGGGTTTTCTGAGTCTCAAGATGAAGAGCTTCAATCGGAGGTTGAATTTGGACTTTCATTGTCGCAACTGTCGGATGAGCCGCTTTTGCCACGAAAATTGCCATCGCCATTTGTGCATCCACGAGATGAAGCTGGGCCTTTTCGACCCCCAAAGCAATCTCGTTTGAACAGCGGTGGCACGGGAACCTTCAGCAGGATGCTCGTGTATAAGTAATCTTGTTACAAGTTGAATGTGTTGAACTCGGTAGCCGTGAAGTGACATTTGAAGGAAGTTTTGAAAGTCTAAATGATGACCAATACTATTGTATGATCAGGCCAATCAAGGGGAGTTGTAGCCACCAACGATGGTTAGAGGGGCTGGTCAATTCCTTAACAAAGGCAAATCGTGCTGAATATGTCGCTGCAATTATCAAGCGCATTTTCAAGTTCTTGCAGATGGAGTGAAGTTTGTCTTGAAATTCTAGTTTTTACCTCTAATAAGCATTGGTTTGAGGTTAGTGCTTATATTCATGTTTGAAGTATTTTATAGATATGATTTTGTATGGTTATAGTTGTAGAAGGAAAGGATGGAATGTTTGCCTTCTAGGTGAACTTTGAAGTGACTTTCTTCTAAGTTAAAGATAAAAATATAGTTGTGAGGCCAAATAGGAAGGTCAATAATTGAAAGTTAGCCTTAGGAGCATGTTAAGGGTTGTTTGTCACTTACCTCGAAGGTAGGGAGTTGTTGATAAGGTGGGGAGGAAAAAGTGGAGACTATTCATCTTCTCTCTCATTGTAGTTGGAAGGACCAGAGTTTTTGGAGGACTATGGTGTGTGGAGTATTATGAATTTTGAAATGAAATTTGGTAGGTTTTAATATCATGTTGTTGTCTTTTAAAAAAGTTCTTTTTTGCTTGATTTGAAGTTGTGAGTTGAGATTTGTGCTAGTTTGAGTAGAGAAAGGTCTGCTGCCTCCCAATTGAAAGGATAGACTTCGACCAACCATAAAAGACGAGCATGTCTTTATTTTGCAATGAAATTTAGAAAAAATGTAGTAAGTTTTAAGATCTTTCCATAAAGCTATCATTTGCTGTATTTGAAGCATGTATGAGTGATTTATGAGTGTGGAAGTGAAGGAGGGTCTGTTGCCTTCAATTCTTAAAATTGAAACTTCGAGTGACAATAACAAATGGACAGAGTATTATTTTGAGTTGAAATTTATAGAAAATGTGGAGGTTTTTGTTAGACTTCTATAAAGCTATCATTTGTTGTATTTGAAGCATATATGAGTGATTTATGAGTGTGGAAGTGAAGGAGGGTTTGCTGCCTTCAATTCTTAAAATCAAAACTTTGAGTGACCATAACAGATGGACAGAGTATTATTTTGAGTTGAAATTTGTAGAGAATGTGGAGGTTTTTGTTAAGTTTTCATAAAGCTATCATTTGTTGTATTTGAAGCATGTATGAGTGATTTATGAGTGGGAAAGTGAAGGAGGGTCTGCTGCCCTTAAACTCTGAGACCAAAACTTTGAGTGGCCATAAAACATGGACAGAGTATTAATTTAAGTTAAGTTTTAGAAGAGAAGTAGAGATTTGTGTAAGCTTTTTAAAAAGCTATTATACAACTTATTTGAGTTTGTAGAGTACCCGTGGCATCACACCAAAGTTCGGTGAAGGAGAAGGAATTAGAATTGGAGGAGATTTGAAGAGGTTTGAAGAGATTTGAAGAGATTTGAAGAAACCAAGACTTGAAGACAAGAAGATTTGTGTGTTGTGGCTTGTGGCTTGTTATTCCTAGCCGGTTTTGGAGGCTCCTTGTCTTTCTATTGTTATTCATGGCCGATTTTGGAGGCTTGTTGTTTTTCAATTTTTGCATTGTAAACATCGTTGCGGGCTATGTGGTTATTCAGTATTAGTTTCGTTTTATGTTTATTGACAACAAAGTGGGATTGATCACCTACATGGTCACTTTTATGTTATTCTCATTGGTGAGGCACGATTGCTGATCATCGTGGGTTTGAAATTTAGGAGCCAAACTTTTAGACGGTCAACTTGTGGTTTGGCCGTCCCGTTTTACCTGTCCGAGGCCTTGTTTCTTATTACACACCTTTACCTTTGGCCTTAGAGAACCACCACAAGATAGGATGGTTGGAGATTGAGTGAAGATTCGAGTTTGAAGACTTTGAAGACCAAGTGAAGATTTGAGTTCTGAGATTCTCCATCTACACTCACCAACTTGCAGCCAGACACCCTATGTGTTCCCTAAGTGCGTTCCTCTCTATATTACAACGTCAATTGGAGCAGGGAGGTCAAAATCTATCAATTGGTAGTACCTCCAGCGCTTGTTAATCAAAACCTTGGTGATAATTGGTTGCATCCATTTCTCACTCATACAATTCAAGTCCCCACTCAATTGCCACTTTGCAGCCACAAAAGATTAGCAATGTGAAGGACCTGCGCTTTCATTGAATGTATGCTTAGGGGTTGAGGGTTCCGGAATTATGCCATAAGAAAATGAGGAACAGGTGCATTCCTTGACATAAACAACGTTTGAGTTAAGACTTATTACGATGGACGTCTACTCCAACAACAACACGTCTTGGGAGATGTTCTTTGAGACGTCTTCAAAACAACACTGACTTCAAAATAGGGCAACAAACCTTCAGATAGAACTCCACAGATTCTCTGACATGCATACCTGAGTACAGTCGCTTGAACAGCCTCCTCCTAAATTTGCGTGGCTAACCTTCCCAGTCAACAGTTGGATCCAGACTTTTGGCGTACTTCCTCACGTTGTCCTTCAAGTACAACATCATCAAACCATGAGGGTATCCTTGAATATCCAACTCAACGAGTTTCTTCATGGAAGTGCTTCCGAACTCCTATTGTTTTTGTTGTGGCTGCAAGGCATCTATGGCATCTTCTGTATTGCCCTCTGAGTTGCCGCAAAGTTTGTGTCGTACCCCCGGCTGCACAAAATAGGGGTCATACTGAGAAAGTGAATCCACCCCCTGCTAATCACTACAGACGAACCTGAAATGGGCACTTCACAAATACAATAGCACAATTGAAGACCATTGTTTTAATATAATGCCGTTCACCTCGAACCAAGTCTCTATGGTGATGTCACCGTCGACAAGGCTGTTGTTCCTGAAGACATGCACTACAACAATGCGAGCATAGAAGTTACCTACCGCAAGCCACCCACCTTGCTTGCATAATATAGAGACACTCACCATTGCCTACCGACCTTCATACTGTGGCCTCCTGGATTTGTTCAGAGAGCACAACTAATGTCAGCAAAGACGTCTCCCCATACAAGGAGACGTCCGCGGTGATGTCCTACGAGACAACTGTCTTACTCATCATCCAGATGGAAATGTCACATTGGACGAACCCCTTTTTTCAAAAACGTCTTCCGAGACGTGACACCATCACTGAAGACGCCAAAATGCGATAGGCCAGCAAATAACTAATGGTGGCCAGAGGAAGGACCTCACCTCCACGATTGGGACTTATGGGCGGCGGCTTTGCTTTCAGATTGTTCCTCGTTGAAGGAAGACAACGGGACAAGAACCCTCTTCTTCGACGGCGGCGGCTCTGGCGACGTTGCCGGACCCTTCCCATTTGACAATGTCCTACTCTGAAGGTCCTCTCATGCCTTGGACCTCCGCTCACCCTCGGCGCGCATGCGCAGTGCTTATATTGCCACCTCCTCCTCTACAGGTCCTGGGCTACCACGAGGCGTGCACGACCTTCGCCTTCCATTGCTTTCATACAGACGAGGCATCTTCAATGTTGGAGCTCTCCATTGCACAAAAAATTCGCCTACCTACCGCCACATGAGAGGAGCACTAGTCGATCAGAAAAAGTGTAACGCTCCTACAACAACAAGTACGCAATTTTTGTATAGTGGCATCGCATGCAAGTTCAGTCGTTGTGTGGGGGGGTGATGATTGAAAAAATGAGGGTCTTCGACTACAATTGAACCCCGAACCAAAGGTGCCTGGAACTGGGGAATAGTTCCACTTTACCTGTAGCCGCACAAAAGAAACCCTGGAGGCTACACTCACTGCATGGAAGGACCTGCCAAAAAACCCATGTATTGCACAAATGCAATTCAAAAACCCTGTTGTACCTCCACTGCAATGTATACAAAAACTGGAGTCATGCATATGAGCTTCTCAGGCAAAAAACTGCAGACCTTTGCCACCAAAACAGCTCCCCAATACTAGTCAGGAAATTCCAAATCTACTGAATGATGTCTCCTACAACCTCTAATGTGCGCGCGCGGCAATGATTTTGAATAGGCCCTGATGAAGCAATGAGAGAAGCTGAGGACGGAAACAAATTGAAAAAGGCGTCCCACAAAACACCAAAATCAAAACGGCGGCAATGAGTTTAACAAGGGTATTCAATACTAGAATAGACCTACAACCGGGTTCATACCCGCAACCGGATTCATACTGGGGTATGGGAGTATGCCCACGTACGGGTATAATCCCGGATACGGGTATACGGCCCTTTCTGTGCTGCAGCCCGCAGCCAGTATAGGTCGAAACTGGGGTATAGTATCGTGCCGGCCAAGGCAGCCACAAGGGCAGCGGAGCTTCTTGGCCCGACGGGAGCACGGTCCAGTAGCAACGCGGGGCCAAAAATATATCCCGACCACCAATTGCTGTGCATATGAAACAAAATCCGATTCAATCGCGTAGAAGGCGTAGAAAGGAACGCATGAGAGAATATACCTGATTGGGTGGTAGGTTTTCCGAATTGCTACGCGGTGTGGGAGAAGACAAGGTTGGCGGCAAAAGATTTTCAAGTCGCCAAATGCATGACGACCTCCGAATTTGTGCTTCCATGCTTGGTGCAGCTCTGGAATTTATTGCCGCCTGCTTCTAACTACAGCCATCGATCACCAAAACCAAATTTGTCAATGCCATTGCAGCCTCAGAGTCGTCCACATCCACTCTATGAGCGACTCTTAACGTCTCCTCAAAATGTACAACCCTAAAGTGAAGAGGAATATCAGAAGGCCCTGCCATATTGGTAAGCAAGTTAGAAGAATTCTTCAATTCAAAGTTTGGCTTGCACGTTAGGTTTGCAAATACAGAGCAATAGCTTCTTGTACAGTCTTTTTCCTCTAATGAAGCGATGGGATACATGGGAATATTTTGTACAGAAGGTGCTCTCCTTTAGTACGTACACAATAATTGTCCAAATTGATGTCCCTCAAGACGTCATATGTGATGTCCATCAAACATGACTCAAAAAATACAGAATTCCGCTACTGACGCGGGAGGTCCACGTCGCCATCCATTGCAAATTTAAATTACAGTGCTGAGAACATAGATGTTCTGGGTTGTCTGTAGTATTCAAAACTCTTCCCAGCCGGTTTAGGGCTGAAGCACTCTTAGATCAAATTGAGCAAAAGGGGACACAGCTTTACATAAGGGTGACAAGCCAAGTGCTTACCTATTGGAACTTCTATAGCAATTCTTGGGCGCATAAAGTAAGGGGAAATCATACTCAATACGTGGCAATGCAGGCAATGACATTTACGTGTCTCAGTAGACGTCAATTTAGATGTCAAATACGTTCTTCAGGACATCATAGGAGACGTCTTGCAGTACACATTCTGCTTGCGCATTGCTAATTAATATGACCTCTGTTTTTTCCAAGATAATGTGGTCGTTCCTCCTCAAATATTTGTAGCAGAGTTTGTTGTGTTTATAAGTCGTGCACATCCCATGGCTGCACGCATGAATGTGGAGCGTCAAAGACAATGTGCAACCATTTGTGTTGCTGATGATGGATGTATACTAAGGCATGTCCCTTTGGCAATTTGATTTTGCACACAGAGTTGCGAGTAGCAACAGAGAATAATGTACGCTCCTATTGCTACCCTTGCAAGAATTGCAAGGGTGGCCTTTGCAAAAATATCCAAGTCATACGACAGCACCATGTAGCAGTGGGGCAGGACCCTCTTTTGAAAAGGTCTCTACTTGGCGGAGACCCCCCAGAGGGCTGTCCACCTCGTGGAATGTAGGTGGAAGACACAGCTTTTGACAACGGCGTCATAGACGGTGTTGCCTTGGACATTGAACCTGATGTCTGGGGGATTGACTTAGAGGACACGGCTACTAGAGTTGTGGAAGAGCCGCCTCCTCCTCCTTTTGATGAATACCATGAAGTCCAGAGGCAAGTGATGGAGGCCCTGGATAGAGGACATGCGCTACACAAAGAGGCCGACGCCTTGGGGGATACTCAAGAAGACATTTGTACTGACACTATAGATGGATTGGAGGACTTGTACATAGAAGCCACAACGCCACTGAATCGGGGTTCCAAAACAAGCGTCATGTCAGCCACAATCATCCTTATAAACATGAGCACAATGTTCAGGGTGAGCAATAAGTTTACGGATGAGTTGTTTCGTTTCTTGTCTATGGACTTGTTGCCAACAAGTAATAAGTTGCTTGTTACCCACTAGGCGGCGCGCAAAAGCATATAAAGACTGGGCATGCAGTACAACAATGTCCACGCTTGCTCCAATGGATGTGTGCTGTATAAAGAAGATTATGCAACGCTAGACTCTTGCCCTCAGTGTAGAAGGGTACGATGGGTTGATGGCACAAATACAATTCCCGGAAAAGTCATTTGGCACTTCCCCCTCATTCCTAGACTGAAACGCATGTGGAGGTCAAAAGAGATAGCGAGCATGCTCACTGGGTACACAAAACATGTTAGCAATGACGGCATGATGCGCTCTGAGGTGGACAATCCAGCATGGAAGCACATCAACTGCAACGTTGCTTTTGACAACTTTAGAGCTGAAATTCAAAACATGCGGCTAGCTCTAGCTTTGGATGGTGTAAACCCATTCAAGCTCAGCAACACAAACTGGTCGACATGGCCAATGCTCATCTTGATATACAACTTTGAGCTGTGGTTTGTCACAAAGAAGTTCTTTATTTCTTTGTGCATATTGATTTCAAAGAAGCAATCGCCAAGTGCAAAGAATATAGACATCTTTATATGTCCACTATTGAGGGAGTTGCATGAACTTTGGCATGGTGTTTCCACTTTAGATTTTTCAAGATAGGAAGGGAGTCAGACATTCACGTTAAGGGCATTGCTTATGTGGACAATTTTTTATTTTCCAGCATTTGGGCTTATATCCGGCCTGTGCTGCAAGGGATATAAGGGTTGCCCTTGCTGTGGACCCGACACAGAAGCAAAGATGGCAAAGACTGGTGACGTGCTTGCGAATAGGACTACAAGGGGTTCTAAAATTGTGTATGGTGGCATCCAAAGGTATCTAAGTTGCCATCACCTACATTGGCGCAACAAGAGATTTAATGGCCAAACAGAGCACCGCCCTTGCCCTCGCATCCTATCTGGGCTAGATGTCATTCAATATGCAACGTGGTAGCAATCATATTTGGACTTAGGTGGCAAAGAGAATGGACCAGATGACCCTATACACGTTACTGGGGTCAAATGTCTGAGTTCTTTATATGAGCTACCATACTTTCAGGTGAGAACTATTGTATTACGATCCTTGGTAATGTTGAGAGCAGTATCCTTGTCAGCATTGACACCAGATGTGACGCTTGCTAGTGTAGTCTTGTTTTGTCGGACGTCAAGTGATGTCACGCAGTACGT
Source organism: Neckera pumila (assembly GCA_963969595.1). Taxonomy (NCBI): domain Eukaryota; kingdom Viridiplantae; phylum Streptophyta; class Bryopsida; order Hypnales; family Neckeraceae; genus Neckera; species Neckera pumila. Next base: position 15,315,132 of record OZ018411.1, on the reverse strand, counting down.
ATCGCCCTGTGTGGCCGTGCAGACCATGACGTCCTGGTAATGCGCATGGCTGTCTAAGGACAAAGCAAGTCCTTTTGGCAATTCATGGTAGTTAAAAGCTCAACTACGCAGTTGTTTCACAATCAGAGTTGTAGTTCTTTGTAGGAGAGGCATTGGGCATGCTCGTATAACTTCTGTAATTGATGGCTTTATGGCCGGCTTTCTTTGTGACATTGTCTATACTACTTGTTAGATCGGCATATCTTGGATGCTATGCATTGTGAGAAAAACTTGTATGAAAACATAGTGAAGACTCTATTAGGCATCAATGACAGTCCTAGAAGTCAACTAGATGCTGAGGAGTTAGGCATTTGGGAGGAGATATGGCTTCAAGCTCCACAACGCCAACAAGATGAGTACTACATGCCACACGCCTTATTTGTCCTAAAACCAAATGAACGGAGGGAATTTGTGGCAACTATGTCAAACATTCAAACTCCTTCAAATTACGTGGGCAGCATTCACAAGCGCTTAGTGGATGGAAAATTGCAATACATGAAGACACATGACTACCATGTGCTCATGCAATAGGGTAAAGCCTAAAAATTCTCCATTTTAGTGCATTGTTCAAGTTATTCCATACTTGTTCTGTAATGAAATCAGCCAAGATATCAGCGGACGTGTTTGTGCCCGACATTGTAACATCACTATTGATGTCACATGGGATTGCAGTGGTGTCCAATAGAACACCTCTTTTTGTTGAGTTAGGCATTCTAGTGGACAAGTGTACCCAGGTCTATTCACTCTGAAGGAAGGACAGCAAAAGGCAGTGCTTAAATCCGATTGGAAGTGTTGGTTTGGTTCTGTTATTGTCCTTCTCCATGGCGAAACTGATGTTCTTGTTATGGTGGCACATGTTTTGTAGATCCTTCCCTTGGCGGTTTGCAATGTCCCTGATGAGAATGTACGGATGTTCATAATTAAAATTAGCAGAGTATTCCAAAGACTGTGTGCAAAAGAAGTACGGCAACTGGATGAGCACGACATGATACCCAACGTAATAATGGCCACATACATATTGGAGAAAGAATTCCCCCTTACATTTCTGAACGTCATGACACATCTACCCGTGCACCTAGTGGAGCAATTATTTTGATGCGGTTCAATGCATTGCAGGTGGATGTACCCCATCAAGCGGTACATGAAAACATTAAAGGTTTTGTGAGAACTTTCGCACATCCCGAAGGCAACATTGCCAAAGGATATTGAATGGATGACACACTTGGTTTTTGCACAGAGTACATGCGTCAATACGGAGGCACACATCAGCACGTGTGGGATGCAAATGAAGATGCCACCATGACCAATGAGATTCTCTGAGCCAACAATCAGAGGAAGCAGAAGATGTCTGACAAGTTCCGCAATTATGCACATGCCTTTGTCCTAGACAATGCCACATGCTTGGAGCAATTCCGGGAGTGAGTGCCACAGCCCAATGAAACAAATCTATCTTGATTGTTGTCAGCTATGTACAAATGTGCCTGGCAAGTAGTTTGAAAGTAGCATTGGCATATCTTGGACGTGTACTTGCTAATTCCGGTGTCCCTCTCAACACGGTCTGACGTCAGGAACTATTTCCTCTACAATGGTCAGTGTGTCAACAAGGACGTCACAAGTGACGCGTCTCCATTGCAAATGATGTCAAGCAAGGTGTCAGTTTGGATGGATATAAGTCCGGGCAGCCCTGTATTATATACATATGCCTAATGCCAAAATGACATTTCTGTGCATGGAATTATGCGCAAGGAATACAAGGCAGCCAGAGGATAGCAATAGGAGGAGAGAGAGTTGTACCGTAGAGCATTTCAGGATTTTTAGCGCCAGCACCCTTCCATATCAGTCCGGTACCCAACTGCACTGTACGATTTGCCTGCATTTCCGTATTAGTTGAGTGAACACGTGAAGTCTCTGACGGACGCCGGTCAATACGTTGGTGCTGATGTGCTACAATATGGCCAACCTCTTGAACGATATGCCATCTCTCACCGGCAAATGTATGCATTTGGTATGCACCTCCGTATTTGCAGTGTTGAAGGAGGCCTTGTAACACGCGATTTGTGCATTGTAGCCTCTTTCACTAGTCAACTTCGTTGGGGCCTTTGTGATGGACAATCCATAGAGAGAATTGATGACTACGTTGGATATATTGAAGAGATTTTGGAGCTGGATTACAAGAATCACGGCACAATTGTGCTTGTATTTGACTGGATTAGGGGAACCCATGATCCTCGGTTCTTAAGCATTTAAAGGGATCACTATGGCTTTACAATAGCAAACTTCAACCGCATGGATGGTAAAGTCCACGGTGATTCTTTTGCCTTTTTGTTGCACTGCCAGCAGGTGTTTTTTTTTTAAGATCCTCAACGACAAGGTTGGAAGGTAGTGTGCAGAACAGATGTGAGGGGGAGGCATGGACAATTACCGCAGCAGCAATGCATCCCCCGCGTCATTGATGTAGGGAATGATGAAGACTTTCATGGCTTGCAACCAGAGATGTTAGATGCAAAACCCATCCGAAAAGCCGCAATAGTGGGTGGAACGCACATCCCACTAGCAACTAAGGCTCCAAGGCCACAACAAGCCCAAGTAGAGTAGCAGATAGTGTCATTCCGTCCTAGTTCTTTCTTGTTGCTGCAGAAAAAGCTTCCAGCCCGGCCTCACGAAATATGTCCCACTTGATGTCATGTCGGACATGCGTTATGTGTCCCTCGGCATCCTGGATTGTGTTGATAGTGACACTAAAGACCAGTTGTGTACTTGTCAATTCATGACAAAGATGTTCTCCTTTCATTGAAGGCAGGATTCTCGTATTTTGTGTACTGAAGAGTCAAAAGCATCTTAAGTGTACACACCTTCTTGTATTTGATGTTCAGGTTCAAAACTCTTGGGGAGCAACTGTGTGCATTCTGTAAGTGGAGAGTGTTGTGTCTTTGCGACTTCAACAAGGAGCCATGCCCCTCTGTGCATGAATGCTTTGACAAGGCAAACGAAGCATGAAAATACTTAGAGTTGTAACTATGACTTGGAGCGTTGGCCATGCTTTTGTATAAGTCATATTATATTGTGTGGCAAAGAATTTTGAATTCACAATTTCAATTTTAGTATTATTTGTTTTAAAAATGGCATGTGCTAGATTTTGTACCTGCATCATTTCCTTTTGGGAGGGGCTACTACCATTGTAGGTGTAGCTGTTATGACATCCTATGTGTTTGTGAACCTCTTGGAGGGTAGGAGAGTCATTTGTGTTCACAATTTAGGAATTATAGAACCTTATTCAAATCACTAAAACAGTGAAGGCAAATTGTTTATATAGTTGCATATTTTCCATTGTAGATGTAACCGCCTAAACATACTCACATACTTTATGAAGATAGAAGTATATTTCATTTTTCTATTTATTTCTAAATCATCCAAGCTCATGAATTCCAATCATTCAGAAGGCGGAATGAAAGTGGTTACATAGTTGCATAATTCCTAAGGGTAATGGGAATAGGTGTTAAATATTTATTTACTAATTTTTGATCTTTTAATTTTTAAAATATTTCCCCATTTTTTTTTACTGAAGCTGTTAATTTTGGGTGTACCCACCGGAATGCACTGACATGTTTGAAGACTTTTAGGAAGATGAAAATGTATTACATTTTCCTACTTATTTAGGAAATAGACTTGTTTATAAATTCCAATCATTCAGAAGGTGGAGTGAAAGTGGTCACTTAGTTGTATAATTCCTTAGGATAATTAGAATAGGATTTAAGTATTTATTTCTTTATCTTTTTTTATTTTTCTTCTTAAAATTTTTTCCCATTTTTTTTGGCTGAAGCCTTTAAATGTGGATGTACCCACCAGTATGGATAGACATGTTTGAAGACATTTAGGGAGACTAAAGTGTATTTCATTTTCCTATTTAATTAGAAATTAGAGAAGCTCATGAATTCTAATCATTTAGAAGGTATAGTGAAAGTGGTCACTGAATTGCCTAATTCCTTAAGATAATTGGAATAGGATTTAAGTATTTTTTTTTTTTTTAATTTCATTTTCTTTTTTAAGTAGTTTCCAGTTTATTTTAGCTGAAGCTATTGAATGCGGATGTACCCACCGGACAAGACTCACATATTTGAAGACCTTTAGGAAGATGGAAGTATATTTCATTTCCCTATTTACGTAGGAAATAGACAAGCTCATAAATTCCAATCATTCAGAAGGTGGAGTGAAAGTGGTCACTTAATTGCATAATTCCTAAGGGTAATGGGAATAGGTGTTCAAGATTCATGTATTAATTTTTAATGTTTTAGTTTTTCCAATATTTCCCCATTTTTCGTGGCTGAAGCTGTTCATTGTGGATGTACCCACCGGAATGCACTGACATGTTTGAAGACCTTTAGAGAGTATAGTGCAAAAGTATATCGCATTGAATAACTTTTATTACTAGTAATAAGGGCTTGTAAAGAATACAATTTTAGATTAAATAACATGTCATTCATTGGATTATTTAGTTCTCACAATGAAGATACATGTTCTAATTTAACCAAATTGTTCTTGAATTTGTCCTTATTACTTAAAGAATAAAAAGTTAGATTCTTTTCTACATTCTAGCCACCGTTAGCCAAGACTATTCCCCGGCAACGGCTCCAAAATTGGGTCTAAGTTTTGCTTCTTCTACAAACATCTAGACAACTAGTATAGGGGTTCAAAATCTAGGGAATAGTCAAATAGTCTAATGTTTTGTAACTAGGGTCACTTGTTTTCAAGATTGAAATGAAATTTACTATAACATTTCACAAAACACCAGGGAAGCATATAATCACTCTTATATCCAATTGTATAATTTGGTTGCCAGTCCTTTAAATAATGCTATGGACGCATGAAAATGCCATCTCGGTCCTATCTAGTATTCTATGGATGTTTAGTCAATTTGTCCAGGAATGCTCAACAATTTGTCATGCATGATCTAGAACTTAGTGCAATATTATCATATATAACATTAGACATGTATAAATTCCTTAATTACTGGTTAATTTCTTTTACTCAAGCAATTTGACCAGTTACTACTTATTTAGCCTAATCACTAATTTATCATGAGTAACAAATCAGTCCCAGTCTAGTTGGCAATTTGTCTCTAACTAAATGCAGGGGGAATGATTGCAATGCATTTTTGTTTGTTTCCTTTCTGCACAAACTCAGACAATTTGTCAAGACTATCAATCAACTAAGGTTCAATACTAACCACTTAGTTACTAAGTTTCTTTTAACTAATAAACTAAATTATTGTTCCCTCAAGGTTCACAACAATTTGTCTTAAACTTACTGGTTGCTAACAACCAGCGACACCATCAAACACTACAGCACCAGTATTACAAACGCATACATACATGGTAAGGCAAATTGTCAGTAAATCATCTGGTTACCACTGGCACATGAATTTAGTCCAATTGTCCAAGACAATTTGCTAGGCTCTCACTAAGTTGCATCCTGCCTTCACTCTCTTGTTTCTATAAATCAACAGTATTAATATCCAGATTTGACAATTTATTTATACTTATTCACTTTGACAAGTTAATTTTACAAATAGCCTAATGACCACAATTCTTACACAGTAACCACATACATCCAGTAATTATGCTCCTTAGACTTTTAGCAATTTGTTAATTTGCCGATAACCAAGTCACAGCTTGAATCTTGATCCGCACAATTTGTCCAGCAAATTGTAGAAGTATGTTCTCACCAACTTCAAGTGACTTATCTCCAGCTTGGAGATCTAGCAACTTCACGTCGATTTGTCTAACCAGCTTCCTTCGCAGCATCCGCTCAGTCGATTTAATGCAAGCAGCCATTCGCTTCATTTCCAGCAATCCAAGGATGGGAAACCACTTGCAGACAATTTGTAATTTCCTTACACTCCATGACAATGTCAAGCAACTAATTCACCGTTGCAAACTATTCTCAGTTGTCAAATTGTCTCACAAAGCTCATCACAAGCAAACATTCACACATGCATACAAATCCATTACACAATGACTAATAGACGGAATTCCACATTTCCAAGTCACAAATAACCAGCCAACTAACTGACTCTCTCCATTTACTCCAAACACTCACAGACAATCCACTCAGCACTTTCCTCATACTCAATTTTCAGACGCACTCCGATCACACACAATTCGACAACGACAATTTGATACTCACAGTGTTACTGTAAAACCGCTTCCTAGTTCATACAAAATTCTAACACTTCAATTTGTTCAGTCCAGTTGCTGGATTAACATACAATTTGTCAATGGAATGCAATAACTAAGCGATGCTAATATTTCAATACAACGAACAATGTTTGCAGACAATTTGCAAACAATCAGTTTGATACATACAAGTTAGAAAATCCAATTACTAGATTTTTAGACAATTTGTTTCTTCCCAAACAATTCAGAGGATCCAAATACTGGATCTTGATTGTACAATTTGTAAACACTCAAATTAATCTAGTCACTGGATTCTTACAAACACACACACACAAATAATATACACAAGAATTACAATGACAATTTGTATATGTATTAAAGCTTAGAAAATAATTCAATATTATGCACGACAACTTAACGCACTAGAACTTGAAACTGGGAAGAGAGAAAAAACAAAAGTTTGAGAGACTATAAGCCTTGGGTACAAAGCAAAAGGAACCTAAGTGGTACCAAGACAATTTGCCCCTTTCACGACCTTGACCATTTGCAATCTATTCACAATGTCAAATTGCCTCCTATAATTCTTCAATGTGAACTTAACCTGTCAATTTGCCAATATTTACACTACAACTTCAAATCGACTAAAAATTGAAAATTTAGCAAGCTCACAATTTCATTTTTCTATTTACTTAGGAAACAGACAAGCTCATAAATTCCAACCATTCAGAAGGCGAAGTGAAAGTGGTCACTTAGTTGCATAATTTCCAAGGGTAATGGGAATAGGTGTTCAAGATGCATTTATTAATTTTTAATTTTTTAATTTTTTCAATATTTCCCCATTTTTTGTAGCTGAAGCAGTTAATTGTGGAGGTACCTACCGGAATGCAGTGATATGTTTGAAGACCTTTAAGGAGATTAAAGTGTATGTCATTTTCCTAATTAACTAGGAATTATAGAAGTTCATAACTTCCAATCACGTAGAAGGCGCGCCGCAAGTGGTCAATGAGTTGAATAACTCCATAGAATAATTGGAATTGGAATTGAGTACTTATTTCTTCTTTTATTTTTTTATACACTTTTTAATTATTTTTGGCTGAAGCTGTTAAATGTGGGTGTATCCACCAGAATGGACTGACATATTTGAAGACCTTTGGGGAGATTGAAGTGTATTTCATTTTGTTATTTAATTAGAAATTAGAGAAGCTCATGAATTCCAATCATTTAGAAGGCGTAGTGAAAGTAGTCGATAAGTTGCCTAACTCCATAAGATAATTGGAATAGGATTTAAGTATTTTTTCAGTATTTTGATTTCATTTTCTTTTTTAAATAGTTCCCAATTTATTTTAGTTGAAGCTGTTAATTGCGGATGTACTCGCCGGACAAGACTCACATATTTGAAGACCTTTAAGAAGATGGAAGTGTATTTCATTTTCCTATTTACTTAGGAAATAGACAAGCTCATAAATTCCAGTCATTCAGAAGGCGGAGTGAAAGTTGTCACTTAGTTGCATAATTCCTAAGGGTAATGGGAATAGGTGTTCAAGATTCATTGATTAATTTTTAGTTTTTTAATGTTTTCAATATTTCCCCATTTTTCTTGGCTGAAGCTGTTCATTGTGGGTGTACCCACCGGAATGCACTGACATGTTTGTAGACCTTTAAGGAGATTGAAGTGTATTTCATTTTCCTATTTAATTAGGAATTAGAGAAGCTCATGACTTCCAATCATATAGAAGGCGCACCAAAAGTGGTCACTGCGTTGCATAATTCTTTAGGATAATTGAAATAGGAATTTTGTATTTATTTATACTTTTTTTTTTTTTAATTTTAAATTTCTTTTGCCATTACTTTTTGCTGAAGCTCTTTATTGTCGGTACACCCACCAGAATATACTGACATGTTTGAAGACCTTTGGAGAGATTGAAGTGTATTTCATTTCCCTATTTACGTAGGAAATAGACAAGCTCATGAATTCCAATCATTCAGAAGGCAGACTGAATGTGGTCACTTAGTTGCATAATTCTTAAGGGTAATGGGAATAGGTGTTCAAGATTCATTTATGAACTTTTAATTTTTTAATTTTCTTCAACATTTTCCCATTTTTCTTGGCTGAAGCTGTTCATTGTAGGTGTACCCACCGGAATGCACTGACATATTTGAAGACCTTTATACAGATTGAAGTGTATTTCATTTTCCTATTTAACTAGGAATTAGAGAAGCTCATGACTTCCAATCATGTAGAAGGTGCGCCGAAAGTGTTCACTGAGTTGCATAATTCCTTAGGATAATTGGAATAGGAGTTTACTATATACTTTTTCTTCATTTCTTTTTCTTTTTTTTCTCATTTTTTTCATTTCTTTTTGTTGAAGCCGTTTATTGTGGGTGTACCCACCAGAATGGACTGACATGTTTGAAGACCTTTAAGGAGGTTGAAGTGTATTTCATTTTTCTACTTAATTAAGAATTAGAGAAGCTCATGAATTCTAATCATTTAGAAGGTGTAGTGAATGTGGTCACTGAGCTGCCTAATTCCTTAGGATAATTGGGATAGGATTTAAATATATATTTCTGTTTTTGATTTCAATTGCTTTTTTAAATAGTTCCCAGTTTATTTCTGTTGAAGCTGGTAATTGCGGATGTACATGCCAGACAAGACTCACATATTTAAAGACCTTTAGGAAGATAGAACTCGGGAAGGGCACTTGGTTTTACTACTATAAACCGCGTGCAAACAAGTGGTTTCTAGTAAACTATAAATTCAACCTTAAATTTTGAGCATTGTTTGGTAATGACTATAGGTTTCTATTGCCAAAATTTCCAACTCAAATGAAATATAGAATGATTTATAGAAGAGCTTGAAAATAAACCTCAAATAGCATATTTTTCAACTAAATATTTTATAGAGAACACATTTAGATGATTGTGGCATCAATATTCAACTCAAAATGAAATTCCAATAGAGAGTTGATTTTAGAAATTTTTTGTTCACTTTTTAGACGATTTTTTAGGATATAACATAGGTGTGTGAAAGATATTTTTTAGTTCTGCAGTGTATCTATTTACTTCAAAAATTTGTAACTAATTATCATTAGCAAACAAAAAAATCAATAATTCAAAACATAAACTTTCAAATTAGGAAATATATTCATTTTATTTTGTTTTCATTTATTTAAGTTTTAGGATATCATATAGAGGGTACAAAGTTTTGGTCGCACGTAGTTTGGATTAGATACACTAAGTGCACCCCTTGTGAGATGGAAGTGTATTTCATTTCCCTATTTACTTAAGAAATAGACAAGCTCATAAATTCCAATCATTCAGAAGGCGGAGTGAAAGTGGTCACTTTGTTGCATAATTTCTAAGGGTAATGGAAATAGGTGTTCAAGATTTATTTACTAATTTTTAATTTTTTAATTTTTTCAATAGTTCCCCATTTTTCTTGGCTGAAGCTGTTCATTGTAGGTGTACCCACCAAAATGCAGTGACATGTTTGAAGACCTTTAAGGAGATTGAAGTGTATTTCATTGTCCTTTCTAACTAGAAATAAGAGAAGCTCATGACTTCCAATCATGTAGAAGGCGCGCCGAAAGTGGTCACTAAGTTGCATAATTCTTTAGGATAATTGGAATAGGAATTAAGTATTTCTTTTTTCTTTCTTTTTTCTTTTTTTCTAATTTTTGCCCACTTCTTTTTGTTTAAGCCTTTAAATGTGGGTGTACCCACCTGAATGGCTTGACATGTTTGAAGATCTTTGGGGAGATTGAAGTGTATTTCATTTTCCTATTTAATTAGGAATTAGAGAAGCTCATGAATTCCAATCATTTAGAAGGCGTAGTGAAAGTGGTCACTAAGTTGCCTAATTCCTTAGGATAATTGGAATAGGATTCAAGTATTTATTTCTTTCCTTGATTTCATTTTCTTTTTCAAATAGTTTCTAATTTATTATTGCTGAAGCCACTAAGTGCGGATGTACCCGCCGGACAGGACTCACATACTTGAAGACCTTTAGGAAGATGGAAGTGCATTTCATTTTCCTATGACTTAGGAAATAGACAAGCTTGTGCATTCCAATCATTCAGAAGGCGGAGTGAAAGTGGTCACTTAGTTGCATAATTCCTAAGGGTAATGGGAATAGGTGTTTACGATTCATTGATTAATTTTTAGCTCTTTAATTTTTTCAATATTTCCCCATTTTTCTCGGCTGAAGCTGTTCATTGTAGGTGTATCCACCAGAAGGCATTGACATGTTTGAAGACCTTTAAGGAGATTGAAGTGTATTTCATTTTCCTATTTAATTAGGAATTAGAGAAGCTCATGACTTCCAATCATATAGAAGGCGCACCAAAAGTGGTCACTGAGTTGCATAATTGCTTAGGATAATTGGGATAGGATTTAAGTATTTATTTCTGTTTTTGATTTCAATTGCTTTTTTATATAGTTCCCAATTTATTTTGTATTGAAGCTGTTAACTGCGGATGTACCCGCCGGACAAGACTCACATATTTGAAGACCTTTAGGAAGATGGAATTCGGGAAGGACACTTGGTTCTACTACTACAAACCACGTGCCAACAAGTGATTTCTAATAAACTATAATTTCAACCTTAAATTTTGAGCATTGTTTGGTAATGACTATAGGTTTCTACTGCCAAAATTTCCAACTCAAATGAAATATGGAATGATTTCTAGAAGAGCTTGAAAATGAACCTCAAATGGCATATTTTTCAACTCAAATATTTTAAGAGAACACATTTAGATGACCGTTGCATCAATACTCAACTCAAAATGAGCTTTCAATACAGAGTTGTTTTTAGAAATTTTTTGTTCACTTTTTAGACAATTTTTTAGGATATAATATAGGGGTGTGAAAGATTTTTTTCAGTTCTGCAGTGTATCTATTTACTTCAAAAACTTGTAACTAATTATCATTAGCAAATCAAAATATCAATAATTCAAGATATAAACATTCAAATTAGGAAAATATATTCATATTATTTTTATTTTCATTTATTTAAACTTTAGGATATAATACAGGGGGTACAAAGTTGTGGTCGCATGTAGTTTGGATTAGATACACTAAGTGCTCCCCCCGTGAGATGGAAGTGTATTTCATTTTCCTATTTACTTAGGAAACAGAAAATCTCATAAATTCCAATCATTCAGAAGGTAGAGTGAAAGTAGTTACTTCGCTGCATAATTCCTAAGGGAAATGGAAATAGGCATTCAAGATTCATTACTAATTTTTTAATTTTTTAAACATTTCCCCATTTTTCTTGGCTGAAGCTGTTCATTGTGGGTGTACCCCCCGGAATGCACTGACATATTTAAAGACCTTTAAACAGATTGAAGTGTATTTCATTTTTTTTATTTAAATAGGAATTAGAGAAGCTCATGACTTCCAATCATGTAGAAGGCACGCCGAAAGTGGTCACTGAGTTGCATAATTCTTTAGGATAATTGGAATAGGAATTAAGTATTTATTTCTTCTTTTTTCTTTTTCATTTTTTCTAGTTTTTCCTTACTTTTTCTTGTTGAACCCTTTAATTGTGGGTGTACCCACCAGAATGGACTGACATGTTTGAAGACCTTTAAGGAGGTTGAAGTGTATTTCATTTTTCTACTTAATTAAGAATTAGAGAAGCTCATGAATTTTAATCATTTAGAAGGCGTAGTGAATGTGGTCACTGAGCTGCCTAATTCCTTAGGATAATTGGGATAGGATTTAAATATATATTTCTGTTTTTGATTTCAATTGCTTTTTTAAATAGTTCCCAATTTATTTCTGTTGAAGCTGGTAATTGCGGATGTACCCGCCGGACAAGACTCACATGTTTGAAGACCTTTAGGAAGATGGAAGTGTATTTCATTTCCCTATTTACTTAGAAAATAGACAAGCTTATATTTTCCAATCATTGAGAAGGCAGAGTGAAAGTAATCACTTAGTTGCATTATTCCTAAGAGTAATGGGAATAGGTGTTCAAGATTCATTACTAATTTTTTAATTTTTTAGTTTTTAAAAATTTCCCCATTTTTCTTGGCTGAAGCTGTTCATTGTGGGTGTACCCACCGGAATGCACTGACATGTTTGTAGACCTTTAAGGAGATTGAAGTGTATTTCATTTTTCTATTTAACCAGGAATAAGAGAAGCTCATGACTTCCAATCATGTAGAAGGCGCGCCGAAAGTGGTCACTAGGTTGTGTAAATCCTTAGGATAATTGGAATTGAGTGTTTGTTTCTTCTTTTTATTTTTTAATATTTTTTAAATTTTTTCCCATTATTTTTTGGTGAAGCCATTTTTTGTGGGTGTACCCACCGGAATGGCTTGACATATTTGAAGACCTTTGGGGAGATTGAAATGTATTTCATTTTCCTATTTAATTAGGAATTAGAGAAGCTCATGAATTCCAATCATTTAGGAGGCGTAGTGAATGTGGTCACTGAGTTGCCTAATTCCTTAGGATAATGTGAATAAAATTTAAGTGTATTTGTCATATTTTGATTTCATTCTCTTTTTTAAATAGTTCCCAATTTATTTCTATTGAAGCTGTTAATTGCGGATGCACCTGCCGGACAAGACTCATATATTTGAAGTCCTTTAGGAAGATGGAAGTGTATCTCATTTTCCTATTTCCTCGAGAAATAGACAAGCTATAAATTCCAATCTTTCAAAAGGCAAAGTGAAAGTGGTCACTTAGTTGCATAATTCCTAAGGCTAATGGGATTAGGTGTTCAAGATTCATTTATTAATTTTTAATCTTTTAATTTTTTTAGTATTTCTCCATTTTTCTTGGCTGAAGTTGTTCATTGTAGGTGTACCCACAAGAGTGGACTGACATGTTTGAAGACCTTTAAGGAGATTGAAGTGTATTTCATTTTTGTACTTAACTAGGAATTAGAGAAGCTCATGAATTCCAATCAGTTAGGTGGCCTAGTGAAAGTGGTTACTAAGTTGCCAAAATTCTTAGGATAATTGAAATAGGAATTAAGTATTTATTTCATATTTTGATTTTGATTTTATTTTAAAGAGTTCCCAGTTTATTTTTGTTGAAGCTATTAATTGCGAATGTACCCACCGGACAAGACTCACATATTTGGAGACCTTTAGGAAGATGGAACTCAGGGAGGACACTTGGTTCTACTACTACAAGCCACGTGCCAACAAGTGGTTTCTAATAAACTATAATTTCAACCTTAAATTTTGAGCATTGTTTGGTAATGACTATAGGTTTCTATTGCCAAAATTTCCAACTCAAATGAAATATGGAATGATTTCTAGAAGAGCTTGAAAATGAACCTCAAATGGCATATTTTTCAACTCAAATATTTTAAGAGAACACATTTAGATGACCGTTGCATCAATATTCAAATCAAAATGAGCTTTGAATAGAGGTTATTTTTAGAAATTTTTTGTTCATTTTTTAGACAATCTTTTAGGATATAATATAGGGGTGTGAAAGATTTTTTTCAGTTCTGCAGTGTATCTATTTACTTCAAAAACTTGTAACTAATTATCTTTAGCAAACAGAAATATCAATAATTCAAGATATAAACATTCGAATTAGAAAAATATATTCATATTATTTTTGTTTTCATTTACTTAAATTTTAGGATATAATATAGAGGGTACATAGTTTTGGTTGCACGTAGTTTGGATTAGATACACTAAGTGCAGCCTCCATGAGATGGAAGTGTATTTCATTTTCCTATTTATGTAGAAAATAGACAAGCTCATAAATTCCAATCATTCAGAAGGCGGACTAAAAGTGGTCCCTTAGTTGCATAATTCCTAAGGGTAATTGGAATAGGTGTTCAAGATTCATTTATTAATTTTTAATCTTTTAAGTTTTTTAATATTTCCCCATTTTTCTTGGCTGAAGCTATTCATTGTGGGTACACCCACTGGAAGGCACTAACATGTTTCAAGACCTTTAAGGAGATTGAAGTGTATTTCATTTTTTTATTTAAATAGGAATTAGAGAAGCTCATGACTTCCAATCATGTAGAAGGTGCGCCGAAAGTGGTCACTGAGTTGCATAATTCTTTAGGATAATTGGAATTGGAATTTTGTATTTATTTAGATTTTTTTTTATTTAGATTTTTAAATTTTTTCGCCGTTATTTTTTGTTGAAGCTATTTGTTTTCAATGTACCCACCAGAATGAACTGACATGTTTGAAGACCTTTGGGGAGATTGAAGTGTATTTAATTTTTCTATTTAATTAGGATTTAGAGAAGCTCATGAATTCCAACCATTTAGAAGGCCTAGTGAAAGTGGTCACTAAGTTGCATAATTCCTTATGATAATTGGAATAGGAATTAAGTTTTTTTTTTTTTTTTGGTTTCATTTTCTTTTTTATATAGTTCCCAATTTATTTCAGTTGAAGTTGTTAATTGCAGATGTACCCGCCAAATAGGCTCGCATATTTGAAGACCTTTATGAAGATGGAACTCGGAGAGGGCATGTCATTCTACTACTACAAACTACGTGCAAACAAGTGGTTTTTAACAAACTATATATTTTCAACCTATAATTTTGAGAATTGTATGGTTATGACTATAGGTTTCAATTGCCAAAATATCCAACTCAAATGAAATATGGAATGATTTCTAGAAGAGCTTGAAAATGAACCTCAAATGGCATATTTTTCAACTGAAATATTTATAGAGAACACATTTAGATGACCGTTGCATCAATACTAAACTCAAAATGAGCTTTCAGTAGAGAGTTATTTTTAGAAATTTTTCATTCATTTTTTAGACAATTCTTTAGGATATAATATATTGGTGTGATAGTTATTTTTGAATTCTGCAGTGTATCTATTTACTTCAAAAATTTGTAACTAATTATCATTAGCAAGTAAAAATATCAATAATTCAAAATATAAACTCTCAAATTGGAAAAATAAATTCATATTGTTTTTGTTTTCATTTATTTAAACTTTAGGATATAATACAGGAGGTACAAAATTTTGGTCGCACATAGTTTGGATTAGATATACTAAGTGCTCCCCCTATGAGATGGAAGTGTATTTCATTTCCTTATTTACTTAAGAAACAAACAAGCTCATAGATTCCAATCATGTAGAAGGTAGAGTGAAAGTGGTCACTTAGTTGCATAATTTCTAGGGATAATGGGAATAGGTGTTCAAGATTCATGTATTAATTTTTAATTTTTTAGTTCATTCAGTATTTCCTCATTTCTCTTGGCTGAAGCTGTTCATTGTGGGTGTACCCACCAAAATGCACTGACATGTTTTGAAGACCTTTAAGGAGATTGAAATGTTTTTCATTTTCCTATTTAATTAGGAATTAGACAAGCTGATGAATTCCAATCATTTAGAAGGCGTTGTGAAAGTGGTCACTGAGTTGCCTAGTTCCTTAGAATAATGTGAATAGGATTTAAGTATTTATTTCTTTTTTTGATTTCATTTTCTTTTTTAAATAGTTTCCAATTTATTTCAATTGAAGCTATTAGTTGCGGATGTACTTGGCGGACAAGATTGACATATTTAAAGACCTTTAAGAAGATGGAAGTGTATTTCATTTTCCAATTTCTTTGAGAAATAGACAAGCTCATAAATTCCAATCATTCAAAAGGCGGAGTGAAAGTGGTCACTTAGTTGCATAATTCCTAAGGGTAACGGGAATAGGTGTTTAAAATTCATTTATTAATTTTTAATCTTTTAATTTTTTTCAATATTTCTCCATTTTTCTTGGGTGAAGCTGTTCATTGTGGATGTACCCACCAGAATGGACTGACATGTTTGAAGACCTTAAAGAGATTGAAGTGTATTTCATTTTCCTATTTAACCAGGAATTAGAAAAGCTCATGACTTCCAATTATGTAGAAGGCGCGCCGAAAGTGGTCACTGAGTTGCATAATTCCTTAGAATAATTGGAATAGAAATCAAGTACTTATTTCTTCTTTTTTTTTAAATTCTTTTAAATTTTTTTCCTATTAATTTTTGACGAAGCCTTTAATTGTGGGTGTACCCACCAGAATGGACTAACATGTTTGAAGACCTTTGGAGAAATTGAAGTGTATTTCATTTTTCTATTTAATTAGAAATTAGAGAAGCTTATGAATTTTAATCATTTACAAGGGGCAGTGAAAGCGGTCACTGAGTTGCCTAATTCCTTAGGATAATTGGAATTGGATTTAAGTATTTATTTCTCTTTTTGATTTCATTTTCTTTTTTAAATAGTTTCCAATTTTTTTTTGTTGAAGCTATTAATTGTGGATGTACCCGCCGGAATGGACAGACATGTTTGAAGACCTTTAGAAAGATGGAAGTATATTTCATTTCCATATTTACTTAGAAAATAGACAAGCTTATAAATTCCAATCATTTAGAAGGCGGAGTAAAAGTGGTCACTTAGTTGCATAATTCCTAAGGGTAATGGAAATAGGTGTTCATAATTCGTTTATTAATTTTTAATTTTTTCAATGTTTCCCCACTTTTCTTGGCTGAAGCTGTTCATAGTGGGTGTACCCATCGGAATCCACTGACATGTTTGAAGACCTTTAAGGAGATAAAAGTGTATTTCATTTTTCTGTTTAAATAGGAAATAGAAAAGCTCATGACTTCCAGTCATATACAAGGCGTGCCGAAAGTGGTCACTGAGTTGCATAATTCTTTAGGATAATTGGAATAGGAATTAAGTATTTCTTTTTTCTTTTCTTTTTCCTTTTTTTCCTTTATCTCTATTTTTGTTTGTTGAAGCCTTTAATTGTGGGTGTATCCACCAGAATGGCCTGACATGTTTGAAGACCTTCGGGGAGATTGAAGTGTATTTCATTTTCCTATTTAATTAGGAATTAGAAAAGCTCATGAATTCCAATCATTTGGAAGGCGTAGTGAATGTGGTCACTAAATTGCCGAATTCCTTAGGATAACTAGGATGGGATTTAAGTATTTATTTCTTTTTTTGAGTTCATTTTCTTTTTTAAATATTTCCCAGTTTATTTTTGTTGAAGCTGTTAATTGCAGATGTTCCCGCCAGACAAGACTCACATATTTGAAGACCTTTAGGAAGATGGAACTTGGGGAGGACACTTGGTTCTACTACTACAAACTGCGTGCAATCAAGTGAATTCTAGTAAACTGTAATTTCATCCTAAAATTTCGGGAATTGTTTGGTAATGACTATAGGTTTCTATTGCCAAAATTTCCAACTCAAATGAAATATGGAATGATTTCTAGAAGAGCTTGAAAATGAACCTCAAATGGCATATTTTTCAACTCAAATATTTTATAGAGAACACATTTAGATGACCATTGCTTCAATACTCAACTCAAAATGAGCTTTCAATACAGAGTTGTTTTTAGAATTTTTTGTTCATTTTTTAGACAATTTTTTAGGATATAATATAGGGGTGTGAAAGATTTTTTTCAGTTCTGCAGTGTATCTATTTACTTCAAAAATTTGTAACTAATCATCATTAGCAAATCAAAATATCAATAATTCAAGATATAAACATTTGAATTAGAAAAATATATTCATATTATTTTTATTTTCATTTATTTAAACTTTAGGATATAATACAGGGGGTACAAAGTTGTGGTCGCACGTAATTTGGATTAGATACATTAAGTGCACCCCTCATGAGATGGAAGTGTATTTCATTTTCCTATTTACTTAGGAAACAGATAAGCTCATAAATTCCAATCATTCAGAAGGTGGAGTGAAAGTGATCACTTCGCTGCATAATTCCTAAAGGTAATGGGAATAGGTGTTCAAGATTCAATACTAATTTTTTAATTTTTTAATTTTTTAAACATTTCCCCATTTTTCTTGGCTGAAGCTGTTCATTGTGGGTGTACCCCCCGGAATGCACTGACATGTTTGAAGACCTTTAAGGAGATTGAAGTGTATTTCATTTTCCTATTTACCTAGGAAACATACAAGCTCATAAATTCCAATCATGTAGAAGGCGCGTCGAAAGTGGTCACTGAGTTGCATAATTCTTTAGGATAACTGGAATAGGAATGAAGTATTTATTTATTTATTTTTTAATTTTTTTTAATATTTTTCTTAGTATTTTTTGTTGAACCCTTTAATTGTGGGTGTACCCACCAGAATAGACTGACATGTTTGAAGACCTTTGGGGAGATTGAAGTGTATTTCATTTTCCTATTTAATTAGGAATTAGAGAAGCTCATGAATTCCAATCATTTGGAAGGCGTAGTGAAAGTAGTCACTGAGTTGCCGAATTCCTTAGGATAATTGGAATAGGATTTAAGTATTTATTTATTTTTTTAATTTCATCGTCATTTTTAAATATTTCCCAATTTTTTTCTATTGAAGCTGTTAATTGTGGATGTACCGGCCAGAATGGAGAGACATGTTTGAAGACCTTTAGGAAGATGGAAGTGTATTTCATTTCCCTATTTACTTAGGAAATAGACAAGCTCATAAATTCCAATCATTCAGAAGGCGGAGTGAAAGTGGTCACTTAGTTGCATAATTCCTAAGGGTAATGGGAATAGGTGTTCAAGATTCATTTATTAGTTTCTAATTTTTTACATTTTTGAATATCTCTGCATTTTTTTTGGCTGAAGCTATTTATTGTGGGTGTACCCACCGGATTGCACTGACATGTTTGATTAGGTTACACTGGCATGTTTGACTAGGTTGCATATTTTGTTTGGTGAAAATCAGTGCCGAACAATTTTTTAAATCAGTGTTTAAAATTCCAAGTGGTAGATTTTTATTTTTTAATGTTGCCACCGGTCACTGTGAGCATAGTAGTATGTTGTTACCAATCACCATGCAGAAAAGAAAGTTTTAGAGCACCCCCCAAGCACTTGCCCTTGCTCTTGGGTTTTTTCCTCTTGGTCAGCATTTACCCTCCCCCTTGTGACTGCCCCCAGTTAAACCGGACAGAATATGGTCACAGTGGTTGACGTGGCCCTATCATGTTTCTTTGGACGTTTCATAAAAATGCCGTCATGTTTTCTTTATGTCTTTCAGGACACGCCTGTCGGCGTTGACATTCACTCGTTTGGCAACTTCACGGCACCCGTCTTTGTGGACATCATGCAGAATTCTCCCTTTGCCAACCTAAAACCGCCTGATGCCACGACGTCAGAAAAAACAAGACGCGTTTTCTGCCAAACAACCCCCAAAACGCCTATTTCTTATAGTGCATGCAACCAACAAATATGCAAGAAAAAAACAATGGAAAGGAACTTATTGACGGAGTGTAGTCTTAGTTTTGCTATCCTCGCAAAACACCCGGGACTATAGTATAGGGGTTCAAAATCTAGGGAATGGTCAAATAGTCTAACATATTAGTAGCTAAAGTCACTTGTATCTTATAGAAAAAATGGAAAATACACTTATATTCTACTGGCAATTTATCACTATCCTATCAATTCTTTAGACACAATTCCAAGCTAGAAATTGCTTTATAGTCAATTGATCAAATATTTGCATACAAGATCTTTTTACACGTACAACATCAATCTTCCAATAATCCAGTCAACTTGTCCAATTATAATTTTGTTACAAATTAAATTATATAAAACAATTTGACATATAGATAATAGAATTCAAATAAAACTTGTTATTATACAATTCAAAGACATAAAAACTCCCCTAAAGTATTTTAGAGCAATATCTTTGTTTTGCCACTTGAGCTTCCAATTCCAAAGTGGCATTCATTGGTTCATTTAATCTTCATAGCAATCTATCACGCTCTCAACAACTTCTTGATGGTATAATTCCAACTTCACTAGGATGGAAAGTCCATTTTTATTTCTTGAGATAATTTGTCTAGCCTTTAATCAACACAACTTAATCCACTTCACAAACAAATCTCAATCACAAATAATTCAACTAAGCACAAACACACAACGAGATCCAATCACTGGATTCTCGGACAATTTGTTAAATTTCCACACAATTCAGAGGATCCAATCACTGGATCTTGATTGTGGATAATACACTCAAAGTTAATCCAATCACTGGATTCACTTAACTCATACAAAATACAATTTGTCAAATTTACAAAAATGATCCAATCTCTGGATCAAATACACACAAATTCACAACGATAAATCTTCACACCAATTTCACAAACAAATTTCCACACAGGATGCTCACACAAAAATTACGTCCAATCACTGGATCATAATACAATTTTGACAATTTGTCAAGTAATGAGATCCAATCACTGGATTCTCAGACAATTTGTTAAACTATTTCACAATTCAGAGGATCCAATCACTGGATCTTGATTGCGAATTATAAAATGCTCAATTTAGTCCAATCACTGGATCTAAATTTAGAGCTTATAAGACAAATTGCTTATAAAAGATAATATATTTATTGAAGGAGTTCAAAGTACATAGAAACAAAACAATTTGACAAAAACTATATGAAGAAAGAAAGTGAGAGAGGAAATGACAAATTGTCTGGCTATATATCAAAATTGAAGACAACTATTCAAACCCAAAGTGTAAAGTCAATTTGCCTTTTGCAATCCTAAGCCTTCATGGTTTATAGATCCTTTCTAGTCTGACAATTTGTCTATATTATTACTCTATTGTGTGAATTATTTGTCAATTTGTCTCTATTTACACTATTCACAACAAATTGTCAAAAATTGAAAATTGCCGGAGACTACACGGAGCGACGGGGAAGGAGAAGGGGAGCAGGCAACGTGAAGCGCACGGCTGCACGTGATGAATCGAGCAGCGCACAAGGGCAAGAGAAAGAGGTGGGGAGCTCAAGGTATGCAAGAAAGACAAGAGATAACTCAGTCTCTAAACGTTGCTGGGGCCGATTTTTGGCCAATGAATGACCTTCATATAGTTTGAGTGGCTAGTGGGAAAAAGTTGTTTTTTCATCCATTTTTTTTTTTGCTGAACTTCAAGTCGTGCGCCAGCGTGCAAAGCAAAAATTAGCATCATTGAACGTGTTTAAGGTAGAAACACCCAAAAGTGTCCTTGTTTCCATTCTTGTATCCTAGACTGCCACTAAATATGTCCCTACTCCCTAACCTTCCATTAATGTGTCCTTCAAGTGCTTAACTTTGCTTCAATGACTATTGTTTTTTGCAGATTTTGGCCCAAGGTCCACCTATGTGATAGTTTTAAAGATATAGGGAGACAGCACTTTGAAAAATCATAGGAATTATATACTACATCATTATTATAATCTATATTTTTTTTGAATATTCATGATTTCACTTGCTAGTTGCTAATACAACAAAAAAATTATTTTTAGGAAAAGGTGCCTCCAACTATGCTGAATTTCTTAATATTGACAATTTTGGGTGTTTCTAGCGTATATGTTAAGAAGATAGCTAGATACTAGGGTCATTGCAAGAAACACTTGTCTTTTTTTTTGTCCCCTCGCCCTTGGACAGGTAGTTTTTTGCTCATAAGTTTTGCGTCTTATGTCCTTTTTCTATAAAATTTGAACTGAAGGTACATATAAAAGTTTCAGGCATTGAGTAATTTTTTCAGATTTCTTAAAATTATTTTACTATTTTTAAACTGCCCCCAATTGAAAGTCTACCTTAGCCATTTCGGAGGGTTTTAGTACTATTTCTGACCCAAAAATGCAAATTTGAAGGTGAAAATTGAAGAGCAAGGAGTTCTTTTGAAGTTTCACAAGTCTACGAAAAGATTTTCCAAAAATAGTAAAATGTCCACCTTCCACATGTGCTCAAAGTGCACTACCTTTACGCACGTGCAGAGGGTACAATTTTTTTTCCCCATAGATGAAAATACTTGAGAAGAAACATCTTTAGGTAAGAAAAAATGGCTTTTTGTTGAGAATTTTTTGAATGTCTATACTATTTTCCAAAAATAAAATCCCAAAGGGTCTAATTTCTTGCCTTTTTCAACGCTCTTTGACCGCCCATAACTCTTAGAGATAAATTTTTCTAGGTCTGAAATTTTCATACTTTCACTTTTTTGAATGTTTACAAATTATCCATATTTTATTTTATTTAAAAAAAATTTATTCCCCAAACCACAATACTTGAGTACTAAGGCTGTTTTGAGCCAAAATCGTTAAGTGTTTCTTGCAACTACCTACTAAAAAGATGGCGAAGGGCCCATGTTGCCCTTATTGTAAATTCTATATTGGTGTAGTTAGCTCTTTTAACCTATGCAACTTTACAAAGTAACACAAGAGACTAGACATTAATTTTACAAAAGGTCTAAGGGAAAGCAAAGGTCCAGGTCTAGAAGAAAGCCAAGGCAGGCTAGATTCATACATAAATTAAGTGAAATATTTGGAATATTACAAATGAAATGTCTAAAATGTTGCAAAAGTTTTTCTTCCAAATGGCCTAATTTTGTTAATATTTCGATATTTTGTAAGAAATTACAAAACATATAATTTTCAAGTCCAAAACTTTAATATGGCAATTATTATTAATTTGATAATTAATATCTGAAGTCCCAAGGCCGTTATTTTGTCAAAAACTATTTAAAACTCTCATTTCTAGTGTAGAGAGAAAAAAATTTAATAGGATATTTTTTGCATATCTAACCTTAGGATCTTGTATTAGACTTGTATTTTCTTCTCTAAATCAAGTTTAAATTAATTAAAATATTATAGAAAAAAAATCTCACAAATTTACACTAGAATACAAGCTGCATGCGTTTAAAGTGGGAAGGAGGGTGGTACCCAAAGTTATAAAAAGTCTGATAAAGCTGAAATAAAAACAAGACGCCTTATCTAT
The DNA here is from genome assembly GCA_963969595.1 of Neckera pumila. Classification (NCBI taxonomy): domain Eukaryota; kingdom Viridiplantae; phylum Streptophyta; class Bryopsida; order Hypnales; family Neckeraceae; genus Neckera; species Neckera pumila. Next base: position 15,292,215 of record OZ018411.1, on the reverse strand, counting down.
TTTAAATGCACTCACTCTGTAATTACAAGCTAGCTGTACTGAAGCCTCATGAGCTTCTGTAGTTCAAAAAACTAAAGCGATACAAAAATATGAAGCGTAAGTAGCTTCAATCAAGCCTGAATATTTGAGCAAATTATGAATATATACAACAAGTCTATTAGGATAGGATCTTGGCTAAGTTTAGCATAAAAAAACTTTCACGACTTAAAATATATACTACAAGCTTAGAGGTATGGATTCTTCTTCTTTGACCTTATCATTGAATTTCTTGAAGTCAACCTTGACCACGTACTAATCCATCTTTCCCAGAAGGTCCTTCGCGTATCCTGGACTTAGGGCCACTTCACACTACGGCCGTCGGTCGAGAATCTGTCGGTTTCCACCAATCAAATTTTAGAAACCCCGAAGTTTGGCCTCTCGAGCCTTCACACTACCCGCCACAATCCAAAGTCCGTCGCTCTCAAAACTGCCTACATGGCAACAAAATGCTTACATGGCAGAAAATTCCGACGGACTCTCGAGGAGAGTTTGGGTCCTGCAAAATGTAGGACCCAAACTCTCCTCGATAGTCCGTCAAATTTTTCAGAATTTTTTTTTCATAAAAATAAGAATCTGACAAGATCTCGGCCGCTAGATCTCTGTGGACTGTTTTTTGCAAGACAGAAATGCTTCTCCGTTCTCCCCCTCTCCATTTGTTATTTGTTATTTGTTATTTGTTATTTGTTATTTGTTATTTGTTATTTGTTATTTGTTAATTTGTATCGCCATTGGGGTTTGAAATCTAGTCTCCACCATGACAATGAGGAGTCTTTGCATTCAATGAACCTACTTCTCTTTGCATTCCCTTTGGCATAGGATGCCCCCTTCTTGTTCCAATGCCATTCTCTTATTCCATTTATATCCTTCACATTCCTAGTTTGATGATGAGAGCATGTGCTGTGATTTTATTTCCAAGGCCATTTATGACCCCTTTCTCATGTTTTTTTAGCTTTTGCTTGAAAAATTTGCCATATGAGTGAGGCTTCATAGGGAATTTCAGAAATTGGATGGACAATTGGAGAGAGAGAAGGATAGAAGTCACACATATGGTATAAGTTTGGACTTTGGGCTTGGCCTTTGGAGGCTTCACACTATGGCCGGCCAAAGGCTCCAAAACCTATCATTTATTGCTCATTTCTTTGGACTCTCACCAAAAGTTTGGACTCTCAATCCCACGGCCTCTCGACTTGGACGGCCATAGTGTGAAGAGGCCCTTACTTGCTTGCCATTTGAGTACAAGAAGTTTTGAAAACCAGTGCTAGTATAGGTATCCTCAGGGACACAAGAAAGTAATTCGTATCTTGGCTTTTTTAAAACCTTATACAATTTTTGTAGACCATTAACCTTAAATCTATGGTTTCTGCTCGTGTAATGAAAAAATTGGAGAAGCTTGTCGGGGTGGATCACAGCATCCATACTCTCCAGAATTTTACTCTTTGGTTTGCAATAATCCCTGTCCTGGAAATCCGGTAAGTCACTTAGACTCACAAACACCTTCCTGTTCAATTCTCTCAGCACAAGATCATCGATCTCAACTACTTATCCATCCTTACAAACTTTTTTCCTCTTGAACTTCCCACCTTTAGCCACCAAAGAGTGGGCCACAACCTCGTACATATTCCTAGAAGTTGCACCACTATTAGGATCACTGAGTAATTGCTCCAAATAATGAATTGTTTCATGCTTAGCCCTTAACTGGAGCTGCTCCCAGGTCTTTTCCACTACACATTTGGAAGCAAAGTCGTACTGATAGTGTCTATATGTGTCGTCCAGACACTTCATGTGCACAAGGTTGTTGTCTATCAACCAGAAAATAGCTTTAAACACATATCATAATCCAATTTTTTGATGGCTTTCGTCATTATCGGCTTCTTAGATTCCCTCCTTGCACTATTAAACACACATTGAGGCACTCCTCCAAACAGCCGGAAATTTTCCAGAACATTCCCGCAATCAAGCACAGGCATGAGCTTATAGTCAGACCTACAAGGATCAAATCCTCCAAAAACTCCTCCACCTCCTCCTAAATCCATACTGGGTCATATTTGGTTCCGCAGTAGGGATGCTTTGCAAATTCGTGATAGTTAGCCTTCTTATTTGAACAAGCCAGAAGCATGCGACATAGAAATGGCAAGGGGTTCTTCTGTCCACCATCCAAAATGAACCAAGCAATAGGATCATAAAGCACATTTCGCAGGTCAAGGTCATACCCATCCTTATAGGGACTAAAGGCCTTGGCTTCCGATAGTGAGAAGTCCAGAAGATGAAACAAATTATTAGCTGCCTTAAGAACCACTTTCTTCTTCTATGTTGCAAGGTACGATATCCAAACCAATGTAAACAGAGACTTCCCTATACCAGCAGTACCTCGGAAAATGAATCTTTTCTGCTCCTTGGCCTCAAGCAACAAGCTCATCATATCTTCATAACATTTGTGAATCCAGATCAAACCTCCCCCTAGAAGATTTCCCAATAGATCCCCAGAAACCACCGGAAAAATTTCCTGGGGATCCCTAGAAACCGCCAACGACTCCTTCGGCTTATACTTCAAATAGTTTTGTTTTGCTGAGCGGACAAATTCTTGAAAGGGCAATGGAGATTTTGGAAGTAGCTTTGACTTTTTCGACGGTGCGCCTTTTGCATACAAACCACACTGTAAGAAGAAAAAGCTAGGGGGTAGCAAGAAGAAAGAAAAGAAGACGACAGGGGGGAAAATATAAAACTGCACCTTTAGAACCGTAAACCCTCAACCACTTCCACAAATTTTCATTTTTAGAAAAGAATTTCATGTGCAATCACTTAAAGTGGGAGGTTGTCGACCATTGCAAGAGACAGTATACAAGTCCATTTCAAGGATCAACGGCCATGGACATCTACTGGATGAAGACCTTAACAATAAAAAAACCTAAATTATTTGCAAAACTTTGATGTGCTTGCGCAACCTAGACCCTAAACCCTGAGTCAAACCCTAAATCCTAAGTCAAACTATGAAATTAGTGTCCTTGGTGACGCACTTTTAGACACAAATACAGCCACAGTGAAAGGCGGTTCTGCAGACAAGGCAATTTTGGTTAATTCACGTAACTTACCAACAACCATGTAATCTGGGGGGCTCCAACAACACTACTCATACTTGTAGCCCTTGATAAACCAAACCCTAGCCATCAAGACAAAGAAACAAGTGCTGTATGAGCCGGATCAAGGACACCTCAGCCAGGAGTTAAGCCCTAAACCAGAAGAGACTAAGTGCACGCAGGCTACATACCTGTAGACACTAGAGCCTCACCAGTGACTATAATAGGATCTTCTTTTGTTCCGACAGGTGATCCATCCTCTTTGATGTCCTCCTTGATCTGCTCCCATTGACATGCTGACTTCAGCCCTTCTTTAGAAAATCAAATTCCATTCCATTTAATAGAACTTGGATCCAACTTGAACGTTCGACCAAGTAGAGAGAAATTGATCTTCCCATCTGGGGTATAGCCATGTCCAACAAGTACAGATGTATCCGTCTTGAAGTGGACAAACGGCATTGTATTGTGAATCCCTGCATCCACAATAGAGTCAGCATCCAATCAAAGAAATGACCGCAAGCTTAATCCAAACCCTACACAACTACCTAAACCAAATCATTCTCCAGTAACGAAGCTCACCTCCACACACAGAAGCTCGGCGCCACTGATGCACAACACCTCGCACACACAACTCTTGAGAGATGAGGCAAATGAAGAAATTGAAAGAAAAGACAGAAGGAGGACAGAAGAACAACAGGTATCCCCAAACCCTAAATCGCCCACAGCTGTAGGATCTCCCAATTCAATCCAAGCCATCCGTAATGATAACCGTTAGATCAGGTGAAGAGATCCAAGCCATCCATCACTCTAATTAGTAGATTTGATGAGATTCATGCATTACTTTTACTTTTCTTTTTCTTTACTTTCTAGTAGAAACATCAATTGTCCTTTCTTCACTAAAAATCAAGTGCCCCTTTCTACCTTAGAAGAAAGGATGAAATGTAGAACTCTAAGTTTGATTCTTTGTTTTCAATCCAAATCCCATTTAGATAGCCCTTCTCAAATCCTTGTCTCTATCGAGCCTTGAGAGTGGTGAACCTAGGTATTGGACCATTGCTATTTTTGGCTTCAAATCTAAACATGTTGAATGTAAGGTAGAACCACCCATTCCCGACTAGCACCCCATAGCCAATCTGTAGATTGATGTATTTCCAACCAAGGCTAGAATGCGTTTTTTCCTTCTTTTCAAAGTTTGGACTAAAAGTTCATGACCCATGTTCCAAAGTAGTATACAAAAAAGTAGGAAGCAATGAGTGGGAAAGTAGATTTTTGAATGATCGAAATTAGAAGAGTTCAAACATTGGTTATGGATTTGGCATACTTTTTATCTTTCAAAACTCATAGTAATTTCAATTCATGCAATAAAATTACCAAAATTTTTGCAATCCCCATCATTTCTATCATTGCACTTTTGAAAATATTTCTCAACTTCAAGTTGAAGAATCCCCCTTGAGTTTGTTTCTAAACAAAGTGTTAAGTGTTGATGTGTTTTCTAACAATTCCCTCCAAGTTTTTGGGTATTGCAAATCCCCCTAGGGCCTTGACGTTGGAATTGTGGTCCAAGTGGTGATTTTGTTGTCAATTAAGAGAAGTTGAATGGGATTCAATTCTCTAAGTATTGTACTATCCAACGTTGTTGAGAATTGTCCAAAAGATTGGGAGCTAACCTCTTGTATGGTGAAGCTTTGTTTCTAGACACAATTTTTCCCTTAGTTATTTGTTGTTTTATACTTTTGGACAGCGAAGCTTCACTCCTATTTAGAATTTTTTCTGCCTTATTTTGTATTGAAAGTTCCTCATAAGGAGACCCAAGGTTTGGTTTTAAAAGACCAAAAAATTGGCGTGCAACTGCCAAGTATTGGATCATTTAAGGTCCAGTTAATCACAGTTCAGAAGTCCAACAAAGGGAGAACCAGCCAGAGCTGAGTCCCTAGACTAGCCAAAAGTCAGAGGCTCCAACTCAATGGATCGAAAGGAGACCATGTCCCCCAATCAAGTCCAATACCAAGCCACGCCAATCGGTACGTGGCAGCAGATACGGAGGCATATAGACCGATACGGTCCAGCCAGTTCCAGAGTCTCAATTGGGGAGTCAATCCGTCTGGGGAGTTGGGTTCTTTATTTATCCTCTAATTTTTTGATTTCAGTTAGAACCAGTTTGGACATGCACATATATGTGCCAAAGACTGAAATTTAATAGACAACCTAGAGGAGTGATTAATGTCTATAACTCAAATATTGGAACATTAAGCTTGGCTTTATCTTTCATTTTACTTGAGATCCTCACTTACACTCTTTGGTTTGACAAAAGGATGATTGAAATCCTAAATTTGCAAAGTTCAGACCAAGACTAATGTTCAACTTTGGAATATCTTCTGTCCCAAAGAAAAAAAAAAAAATGTTGTATATACAGAGAGCTAATTGAAAAGCTAGATTAGTGTTTAGGTCGACAATTATTTTGAGAACTTGGGCAAAAAAACTAGGGGAGGGTGCAATTAGTATTAAAGCAAACCTTATGGTTTTCATAAATGTAGGCAATGAAATATTCATAAAGGCTACAAAAATATAAATGATTAATATTTTGTAGTGTCACTAGTGTACAATAAGTAAATCATAAATCATTGGATGTATTTTAAACACTATAAATTGTGTAATTATTTGTTGGATGACAAAAAAATAATATAATGGGGTGATTGCAAGAATGATCGTGCGTTTTGCGTAGCATTTTGGGAAGTACTAAAATAGTACTCTTGGTACTAGGAGTACTACAAAATAGAACAATCTCAGCCGTTGATTCAAAAAATCGATGGCTGAAAGTACTGTTGCGAATTTTATGACTATATGCAAGTACTTGAACATTTTGATTCCAAACTAAAACTCCTCATCATTTTCATTTCATTAATCAAAATGAAATGATTCAAAGCTTTCCATGTATATATAAATTTAGAGAACCAATTTCAACTTTTTATTCTTTTAAAAAGTGATTTTTTTCAAAAAAAATTTGAGCTCCCGTTGAGCATTGAAAATCACATATCATACAATAACTTTTTAATTATGCAGTCAAAAGTTATGAAAATTATTGGGCCTTAAAGCTACTCCTTGGGAAAATGCTGTGTGAAAATTTCAAAGAAAAAAAATTAAAATTCCATTCATAGTGAGCTGCCCAAAATTGCTATGTTGCCAAAAAACGATGTTTGGGCATTTAGAGGTTAACTAGCGAGAATTGCAGAGCGCTAGCACAAAATTGCTATTTTGAAACCGTGCAAACGTTCATACAATACGAAGAAGGTTTCCAAAATTATCCTAATCCCCACATTGGATGCTACAACAACTACACCATGCCCAACCCTCTTTGCGTGAATACAAAGCATCTTTCAAAACACAAAACCATGCAGAGTTTTGAGTTAGCACAAATATACAAATTACCTAAAATGAGACGATCATTATTTTGTCTATTTGCAAATGAAAAATGGAAGTTCTTCTCCTCCCTTCAAACTATCTCTTATATAGATTTACAAATTTTCTACTATGGATCATTATAATGTATTCTATAGTAATTGTAATACCATATGCTTCAAAAAAATGATGCTATAGTAACTTGAATATTTCAAAATATTAGCTCCAAGATTAAAATGTACCCTATAGTAGGTCTCATGTTGTTTTTAAAGTAACCGCTAATGAACTACCCAAGGTCCCTCATAGGAACTTTGGAACTTTAGGGGTTAAGGTTTCAGAATTGTTGGTAAATATGGTAAGTGGTTGTTGAAAATACTCCCCCCACCTAGGTCAACGCAAGTTGTGTAACAATCATATGCAAATTGGTCCAAGATAGTAGATCCAAAATCATGAACTATTCTTAAGAAAAGTAGAGAGGTTGCCTTGGCAAATTTGAATAGGGCAAACAAGGTGGATCCCTAATCGAGTACCGAGTCCAAGTCATTGTAGTCATTGAGAGATCTCCCAATGCATTCTCTATCTTGGCTTTCATTGTCAAGATTGGTTTTCATTGTATATAGTTCTGAATGAATTTTTGAGTTTAATTCTCATAGTTGGTTGTCAAAGTTGTTGTTTATGAGGTATCTTGATTTATGAAATGAAGAGCAGAATATGATATTCTTGCTATTCCTTCATAGCAACCACCATAATTGATGTCATAGTGGTAGCTGATGCTAAGGCTCGGTTGGTTTGTGTATTCTCTCTTTTCTTCCAATCGATTTGTTAAGCGATACTTAGAATGTTGCGAGATAGTTTTGTTGGACGCACTATTATCATTCTGAATATGAATCTTGATTCTTTGATCCCACTATAAGTGACTCATTTAAATTACGGTTATTTAGGCTTTTGCTTCCTAATTGATCTAAAATTTGCAACCAACAACTAGTCAAATATGGAATAAGATATTGTTTATATACCCTCTATGCAACCAACAACTAATTAAATAGGTCATAAGATGCATAAGATGGATTGTTTATGGCATAAGACACATTGTTCATTTGGATGTACCTACTTGCCTTTTGATGTTAGCGCTCCATCAGGGAATACCCATATGAGACTTCCTCCTTTATCCTTGATTCCAAGAAATAGCATTCACTTTGGAATTCAAAATTGATTTCTTATTTAAGATTCACTTTCATATGCTTCCGTCAACCTCTCGGAGCACCATATTCCTCACACTATTGGACATCTTGAGTCTCATTGTGCATATATTTCTAAATGGATGATTTTAGGTATGAGTCTCGCATTAGAACACACTAAGAAAATTTATTTACTTTGACATCTTATATCATTCATTACATCAGAAAATCTCAGATTGGAGTCGTACCGTGTGTATTAAAGGAAGTTGACGCATATTCTACACGGTCATCAAGAGATCTCACAATGCAATTATGTGAACTCCTGCACAACCATGGATTCATTTGAGGGGATTGCTGTAGACTTTTCTTGAATATTGAAACTGTCCACCAATAGTTCTGTTGTTGAGCCAAAGATTTCACCCTAAAACCATGGGACGGTGGGATATCTCGGTACTTTTCATAGCCAAATTTCTAGGCTTTGGAACTACCCCTTGCAATACTTATAGAAGCGTGAACTCCACACCGTATCTGGAAATAGTTAAACTATGGAAGAACAGAATTATTCTGCTACTATCACAGTAGCAAAAGCCTCCTGTACCGTCTTCCATCTACCAAACAGTTCATTCAAAAGATTCCACTCACCACAGAAGAAATCGTACAGGCAACAGACAACAGACAACGATGATTCAAGAAACATACCTAGCATGGTTTCGAAAATTCATTGCGAATGAACCTTTGTATGCTGCAGTGTCCCTCTTCGGGCCGCAGCTCTAAGACTTTTTAAATTAGAGAGTCGAATGCAGTACTTGACTTCGCGTCGCAGTTGTGGTCAAAAGTCCCCTTCATCTTCTTTTGGGTAGATGGGTCTTCAACATAATCTATAGACTGTACAAAAAAGTCTCCAGCAAAATTTTCTGAATACAATAACACTGGAATTAGAAACCTCTGGCAAGGAATGTTGGAAGAAGTCCGGTACTCAAGGCAAGTACTACGTAATCATTTCGTGTGAAGAAGTAGAGCTGCAATTGTATCATTAAATCTTGGACTAAATTGGCGTTGTACCCGTAGTTCAGTCAGTCCTCAATCCTCACTGCATGAAGGGAAAAAATTGGAGGTTTAGAGCCTTTGTCAGAAGAACTGTGTGCCACCTACTTCCACCACTTCAATGCGCATGGCAACTTCGAAAGCTCAAGCCAACCTTGGCAAAGTGAAGCACCAACTGGACATGGATTAAGGATTTATGGTAGACAAGCTTAGCTATTACCACCCTGATCTGCAATCTGAATATCTTGAGGTCAACTCCGAGAGGGGGGCACATATTTATCAAAGGTGTGCACTTGTTTCACGAATCAAACCCAAGTGGAATTATAGTTTTCTGATTAAAATTGTAAATTTTTGAAATGATCTGCCCTAAAATTAGAAAACCACCGGTAGACTGGAATCACAAGCGTCTCATAAGCAATCCATAACCTCCTTTCCATGCATGTATCTAATGGCACTTAAGTACTCACCAATAAAGGATTGACAAGTCATTCCTTGTTGACATTAATGCATTGATTCTGTGAGAAAAAATGAATGGATTTGGATGATTCTCTCGATGAAATTGGGGCCACAAGTAGGGGACGCAATTGGGTAGAAACCGGAATTGACAGGAATTGGGCTGGTCTACCTTCAAGTCCAAATTTTGCTACAGAACAACCTGACCAGACCATTGCTGATTCGTCGTCATCTCAAGGGTCTTCTCACCAGAGTGACCAGACAGTAGCCAAAGTTGAACCTGAGAGCTGGGTGTAGACTTGGGAGAATCTCGCACTGACCGGTACAATAGGTCCAACAATTGAACAGTGAAGTCATCCATCGGACAAACTGTAGGTCCTCAGCGTCCTTCCAGGGTCAAGATCTTCGCTCACCTACTACGGAGTATATTATAAATACATGCAGGAGGTCATGAACAAGCTTGATAGGAAAGCGAACTTCAGTGCAAGTGAACTGGAACAGTCCTTCTCAGAACCAGTTTGCGACGTCTTGAATAGTAACTGCACATGGGTCATGGCTACGGACTGAGCTGGGCTCATTATTACAGATGTTTTTCGGAGATTTATAGAGTTGATCTAGTGCTTCAAATTCAGATTTTCCTGGTTTTTACGGACAGGCTTTGTTATCTGTGAATGGAAAGAGAGTGTGAGCTCATTTCGTACGAGAGGATGCAATCTATCTCGCCGTGTATTTCTGAATTTCGTTTTGGATAAGCCCAGCGCCGCATGGCGCTTGGGAGCTGCATAGACTTGCGAAATTCTCACCTGAAGATTAGCTTTTAAAGCAGTTGAAGAGCAGATACAGCTTCGGTTGATTGATTGGTGTCAGAAGTTATGGCATTCTGTGGTGCTGCCTGCGGAGTGCTGCCTTTCATCGACAGAAAGGTAGGTGTCCTCAATCCTCCCAGCAACGGACGTTGCTCCATTACTGAACTGAAGTTGATCACTTGGTCTGGTATCATTCTAATATCTTGGTCAGCTAGCTTTGTTGCTTGTCTTGCAACGCAGACCTGCCTCTTCTAGTCAGTTTGGAACGAATCTCAAGTGTTTCACAGAGGTAGACGAAGGATATTTGTACTGAAACTGATTTTTGAGGACATGGATGATTGAAAATGGGCCTTTCAGAGGCAGGATGGTGGAAGCGTTGAAGCTCCTGAGGGCAAAACCCCGGATGGTGACAATTTGACAGTGCGTGATGGATCTGTCGATCTTAAAGGAAGGCCTGTTTCCAAGACCAATAGCGGCGGGTGGAAAACCGCATCACTAATTTTTGGTAAAGCTCCACCGACATCTCATAACCTTCTCAATGTTCAGTACCGGTAGTTTCAAATAGCGCAATCAAGTAACCGCTGCATACATCCGAGCTTGTACTCCGTTTGCAACCGCTGACTTCGGGCTTTGTGTGGCAGGAGCGATAATGTTTGAGGGCATAGCAGGTATCGGTATAGCCGTCACTCTTTTCTCGTACTTGCAAGGACCCCTGCACTTGCCACCAAAGAAAGCAGCCCAGCTCACCAATATCTACTGGGGCACTTCATTTATCACTTCGCTCATCGGTGGCTTCATCTCCGATGCCTACTTGGGACGTTTCTGGACTTCCCTCATTGCTGCCATCACTGAATTGTTGGTAAGCGCTGCAAACCATCGTTTGTTGCCAGAAATTCATAGTACCCGTTGAATCATCAGTACATGTCCAATGCTTGCTCACATGATATTATTTTGGCTACGTGATGGCAGGGCCTCAGTTTGATGATAATTTCGGTGAGAGTAGGGAATTTGCAGCCTAACTGTCCAGCAGAAGACTTTACCTGCCCCTCATTGGAGAAGTCGAGAAGATTCATAGTCTTCTTCTTTGCGCTATATATGGTTGCTTTAGGCACAGGCTGTCTTCGAACAAGCCTCGCAACTCTCGGTGCTGATCAATTCGACATAGAAGACCCGAAGGAGAAGAGTCAAATCCGGAGCTACTTCAATTGGTTCTTCTTCTCCATGAGCGTCGGCGCCATGACCGCCTTCATGGTGGTGGTCTACGTCGCTCAGAGTGTCTCATGGTTCTGGGCCTACACCATCATGGGGATCGCGATGTTCCTCTCCACCACATGCATCGTCGCTGGGGCGGGACACTACCGACACAAGAAGCCGCAGGGCAGTCCACTCACGCGAATCGCGCAGGTGATCGTCGCAGCAACCAGGAAGAAAAATATATCACCTCCACCGGACAGTGCCAATCTATTCGAGGTTCACGACCACGAGAATAGCGCCCCAATGATGGAGCCAACATTGAAGCGATTCAATTCCAGCAAAGGCGAGGTGCTGGGGGAGCCAACCCTAAAACGATACTACTCGCTTCCGCATACCAAAGGATTAGGATTTCTGGACAAGGCCGCCATTGTTACCGACACAGACACAGGAACGCAATCCACTACCCCGGTCAATCCATGGCGACTCTGCACCATCACGCAAGTGGAAGAACTGAAAGCCATCATGCGCTGCTTGCCGATCGCCTTCATCACGGCCTTCCTCTACATCGTGGTGGCGCAAATCCAAACCTATGCCGTCGCAGAGGGCTACACCATGAAGCGCACTATCGGGAACTTCAATTTCCCTCCACCTTCTCTCGCCGCCATTTCCGTCGCCTTCGTGCTCGTCGAGATCGCAGTCTACGACCGACTGTTCGTCCGGTTCATTCGCAAGTACACCAAACATAGCCACGGCATCACGCATCTCCAGAGAATCGGAATCGGCCTGGTGCAGTCCATACTGGCTATGGCCTACGGTGCAACCATCGAAACTGTGAGACTGAGGTCCGCCAGGCACCATGGCTTGACGAACAACCCTAGGGCCATCGTGCCAATCAGCATCTTCTGGCTGCTCCCAATGTGGATCCTCGCCGCCAGCGCCGAGCTCTTCGCTTACGTTGGCTGCTTCGAATTTTTCTGGCAAGAAATGCCCGTGGAGATGCGGGGCTTGGGAGGCGGACTCTCGCTTTTCGCCGTCGCCGCCGGATTCTACCTAAGCGGCGGCCTCATCCCGTTCGCGAACCTGGTGTCTAAGAGCGACAACGGAGGCTGGCTCGCTAACGCCAACTTGAACAAGAACCAACTGAATTACTTCTACATCATCCTCATAGTTTTCAGCATCTTCAACATCTCCGGCTTCTTCGTGATCACCAAATGGTACCACTACGTCAAATTCATCAACACCAAAACCTCTCCCACCACGCCATCCGCTCGCGTAGAAATCTCCACATCTCCAATTCCCGACGTCTTCAGAAGGTCCGAAAGCAGAGTACCTCTCAAACTCCCGCTAGAAGAAGCTCCGGACGGCGAAGAATTCAAAAGTAATGGCGCGCACGGGATCGAAGCCGAATGCAAAGACAGAGGCGCGCGCGGGAACGAGAACTAGTCGGGTGAGAAAGACGATTCGCTGGCCGTCCCCGAGTACTTGCCAAGGTCGGAGAGCAGAACGCCGTTGCGAAAGACCAACAACTCTGACGATCTTCCGGAGATGAAATTCTCGTCACCATCGCAGACGCCTCGGTCACCTCTTGGGTGATTGCAAGAAACACTTGTACTCCTTGTTGCATTTTTTTATTTTCAGCCTTCAGAGTACGTTTTGTACCACTTGTCACCTTCAGAGTATTGTTGGAGGTATGGAATGTGAAATCTGGATGTTTAATTGGAATTCAGATTTGTTACTTATTCTAACTAACAATACATGATGCTCATCTTTGGATGGCAAAGATGGATGTAAATACTTAGATCGCCATAAAAACAGTCTACATTGAAAAATTGGGGGCGCTTTGAGCCCTCACCAATATTATTGAGTTTTTTTGTGTCCCCTGAAATGCTAGTTTGAGCCATAGGTTGTGATTTCCGATAAGAAAATGAAACTTCTACATTTCTTTCTTTTTTAATTAGAAAATGCACTTAAAATTATTTTAAAAGTGGCCACTGTTGCCAACTAAGAACAAAGATGGAAGATCAAAGCCAAACTAAAAAAGTGAATATAATTTCAGATAATTAGTTCATTTTTAATTCAACATAATTTCAACTTGAATATACCGTATGTGTGACATATATTTGAAATTCAATCTCACCTATTGAATTATTTTCTGAAGAAAATCAAATAATTCAAATACATTTCCTATTGCTATTAGAACTTAATTATGAATTTCGTGTTGAGTCAAATCATTTTTACAATACTTAAAGCACAAAACAACTTCCGCATCCAAGGTGTGACGCAAATAGGACAGGTGTTTCTTGCAATCACCCTTTTACGCTCTTCTCCCACGTCTTCTCACCCCGCCACGACTTAGAGCCTGTTGCGCTGCTCCTGCAGCGCAAAGTGGCGATGTAGTGCACCCATCGCCGCGGTTTATCAAGCTTCAGAGGTCGAGATCCACCAGGGCGGGCGCAGTCCAAGTGAACGATGGCTTCAGACAGCTTGCGCATGATGATAAGTATACAGCAGGAAAATGCAAGATACGGCGCGGCAATCTGAATAATAAAATATTTATAACGTCTCTTGATCGACAATGGTAGTGCGAGGGAATGAATAGATTCGCGGTGCAACAGGAACTTCAGTGCTGTAGGAGTGCCGTGTTTTTCACGACGACGCAGCAGGTTTCTAATGTACTGTACATTAGGTATGCATAAAACAGAGCTTCGTTAGTGTTCGTCAATCTCTACCATTTGGACTTCGAGTATGTAGAAAGGAAACGAAACCAAAAGTTAAAATTCACTGAAGTATCAATGCACGTACATGTACATTTACAAGAGGAGAGTTTGCTACCAGGAGTTCCTGTGCAGATCGACAGTCGTCCAAGGACAGTCTTCACTGGTGTAATGAAAAATCAAGAGAACTGGATTCGGCGAATCTTGCAATACTTGCTTCATATCGAGTTGGGACATGATGCTGTGACACGGCATTTCACAACTTCCTAGCTAATTTACACCCTGCATTCCTACGACTGGGAAACCAGTCCCACAAGCACCTACCTCGATCACTGTCACCTCCAAATACGTACCTACCTATCTATGTTACAACAATGCTCTATGGTTGCATTGCAGTCACAACGTCGTTCCTTCCGGGCTCTCGAAGAAGATTTCGGCATCTTGTTCCTGAACTCGCACCATTATTCTTGTTCCGCTTGGCATTTCATCGTCACATAATTTAAACGTCCTGAGAAGTCGCGGATGTGTGTCAAATTGGCGGTCCAATCTATAACTGAAGTAGAGATCTTCGGATGATTGGAATGCTGACAGCCAGTGACGAAACCGTGCCCACGAGAATGAAGGTCACCAGACTGAATGGAAGGAGGTCCGAGTCTCCAGAAGCCACAGCTGTGGATCCGAATCCGTGTGCACTGGTAGACATGCCAAAAAAAAGTATTAAGTTGAATTGCTGTTCTCAAGTATCACGGTATGGTCTGTGGCTTCACAGCGAGATAGCACAGGGGAGAAATGTAAACAAGAAAATTTCAGCGGAGATCATTACGGTAGAATTTGAAAGTGGATGAGCGCTTCAACAACAGGTGTACTAATTAAGTCATCACCCATTTGCACCATTGCGTGCAACTAAATAATAGAATTTCGAACGCAGGAGATCGGCATGAAATTCACCTGCAGGCTATAGCAAGGGCACGGACAATTCCACCTTGAATCTTCAATGTTGAAAGCACCCATAACGAAAAGTTCGCTCCTAGAAGCCCTGTAACGACGGCAGCAGTTGCAGCGATCGATTCATCCCCTGCACAAGGCAATTTCCATCGGCTTTTGATTTTCACTCATGCACAGGCAGTGCGAAATCGCAATTTGAAGTCGCATTCACAGGATGAAGATTTGAGGAATTAGCAAGAACCTCCAATTGCGGTTGTGACAGGAATTGCGAAGGCTAATGTGGTGCTTCGAGCTGCCACCGAGCGTGTCAGAAATTCGTGAAGACCCAGTGCACGTCCACCAATTATTGTAATAAGGATAGAGAAAATGGCCGCCAGTGGTACCACGATTCCAAACTCAGTAGCATGATGTTTAATAATCTGCAGCCATTGAATTAGGAGTCATCAGTTACTAGCAAACATGCACTAAACTCCGATGCATCTTCGGCATGCATCCATCGACCCGAACCTTTTCTGATTCTTAACAATGACAAGGGTGTGCATACTTACAGAGCGCTGACGGAAAAGAGTGAAAGCGTATGTCAGGGTTAATGGACGTAACAACGCCAGCAAAAAGTCTCCGCCGCCTGGAGCTTGCAAGCTCTTGGTCACGTAAAGTCCTGAAAAAAATGCAAAGATAACAACAGAATTATTCTGCTAGCATTACAGTAGTAAAGCCTCCTGTACTCTACCATGCACCAAACAGTTCTTTCAAAAGATTCCACTCAACACAGAAGAAACCGCAAAGGCAACAGACAACTCCAAGAAACGATGATTGAAGAAACATACCTAGCACGGTTTCGAAGCTGCTGTTTGTTACTGCTGCAGCGATATAAGTGATCACATTCACGAAGACTGCAGCAGTGAAAACAGGGTGTACGAACTTCTTTACCTCCTTGGGCAACCTGCACATAAACGCTCAAGTAAATAACTCCGGTAGACTGTACTGTACAGTTGCTATCTCTTGTGACGCAATGTGCGCACATCATTCCATTAATTAAAAACTGTAAGAACAAAAATTTCTGTCCGTTGATCTTTAGAGAGTCGCAGACTCAGAGCTGTTAGAGAGAGGTACGGAACGTACTGATCTCCAAGAAGAAAACCTGTTACAGTTGCCCAAATGAAGAAAGGTGCAGCCCCTGTAGCTTGATGCAGCCCAAACGCATTCGGGGCGATATACGATACAACACCACTCGCAGCTCCCACTCCTGCCCAAGTCCAAACCTCCGACGAACTGAATGGGGCTACCGAAGGCAAGTTGGGGGAGGTTCCAAGGTCTGTATTATCTTCTTTCTTCACAAGCCCAGCGAGCAATGCTACGGCTCCAAGAGTCACTGCCCAGCCTCCCGCTGCGCCATTTTCCAATGTTCATGTCAGCCTAACAAATTCTTAGATCGACATGTGGTCAACAAACAGAGCGACGTGAACGATTCTTTTCCACAATGATCATAATGACATGCAAAGGATTAGGACAGCGCCGAAATCAATCAGCTACGTTGAAGTTCTCACCAACCAAGGCAACCAGTTTCACTCCCTCTTCCCCTGTCATCCTCTGACCAATCACCGACATCAGTACCAGCGCAGGAGTGTAAAAAAGCGGCACCCATCGCTGGATTATATCCACTGCAGGTCCGAAAAACTGTGTTGTTGATTTGGCAATGCTAGGATCGGCACGATCAATGGCTACAAGAGCAGCTGCTACGAGAAGCAAGCTCACTGTCGAGCTTGGTAAGTTTCTCAAGGCAGCAGGTAGTGCCCCCCCGCGGTTAAGGGCTAGAGCTATCCCTTTGTCGAGAGCTACCAAGGCTGCTCCGGCGAGCACAACATTTAAAGGCTTCAGATCTTGTCCCTTGCCCGAGACCTGGTGTTTATCACTCCAAAAATGTCAGATACCTCTGCATTTTTTGTCGATTTATTTCGCAGTAGAATCCAGGATGCAAAAGCACTGACAGAGGAGAACAAGAAACGGTGTATTCAGAGATGGTACACAAGTCATTTCGATGTAATGGGCTTCGCCAAATGTTGGCTTCTATTCTGGTGATAGGGCATGGAGCTGTCAATTTCATCCTTAGGTTCACATACGCAGAAGTCTTGTGTAACTCTTCGACGCGTGAACCGAAAAATCGTACCTGCTCCGAGAGATCTGCATCATTTTTCGCTCGAACAATGTTTTCCCGTCGTTGCTTCGTGCTCGATCGGTGTGTACTCTGCAGATGTCACTATATTCAGTCAAAAACAAACCTCAACTGAAACAAAGAGAAAGCTCGTCAAGCACCTCGCTGTGTAACGTGTGTAGCATTTCAGAAGCACCTTGAGTTTCTTAGAAATGTAGGCAAATGCAAAGCTATGTTGGAGGCTTGAGACTCTTTGCGAGGGCAGGGAGCGAAGTGATCTTGTCTGAGCGGCTATGGAATTTCCCGCTCTGGCGCCAGAGTGCTGTCCATCTGGCTTCCTTATCGCAACGGCAGACGGGAAGGCAGAAACCCCACAGGTAGATTGCAATAAATTCATCCTGCATGCTACAGCCATGATCACCTGCAACAAAAGCAATTGCCATGCGCCAGACATAGCACGCAAGATACTCAGATCACCAGAAGTGATTTTTAAGTAACTTGCATACTCCGAATGAAAATAACTCTCATCCTGCACCTCAAGAGGTAAGGAGATCATCAAACAGAAAATTCTGAAGCACAGAGACAGTCGGACAGCAAACGCAACGAACATTGCGTGTACCTCTAAACTTGAAGTATCTGCAAAATCTCAATATGCCTGGAGAGTACTAGCTACTTGACGCAAATCGCCTCTCCAGCAGAGGTTTCTTTCAAAGATGCCGGCGGGCCAATTTCTTAGAACGAAGAGTCTAAACGGATCTGGTGCTCGGATCTGAACCAAAAGTCTTCAGCTCCTGGAACACTTCCTAAATCGAGTCGAGCATAGGAAATCAACTACGAAGCCGAACCAAGAAAAGGAGCACACTAGGTGTAAGGATGATTTTACTCAATTTATGTACACCAGGTACATCGAATCTTGTCAAGCCGTGTGATCTACAAAATTTCGGAGAATCGCAGAAAATGCTTGCAATCGTCAAGAGGACCAATGAACCGGTGACTACATTCTCTCCATACTCAAGATCATCATGTGGACGAGTCCATATATAACTTGACATTGTCCAATGCTATGCACACACCAAAGTAGCGTCAAAGATTCACCAAAGTTTAAAAACAATTTTATATTTGAAGTTGTTATCCACTGCTACCAAAGTAATCCGACTGCCACTTGGAGCCCCACTGAAGGGGCACTGACCTGGAAAGGAGAGGGGCGGGTGAGAATTTCAACCTACGGATGCATGCCAATCTCACAGAATGTCAGCTGCTTTGAAACTAAATTGTTAATAGATATCTTTCAGCAGCAAAAAATTCGGCTGTAAATGGTCTTTCATTTGATCGGTGTACGAGTCACAAGACGCTGGTTGCTGCTTTTCCCTGCATCATAGTTTGTCTCCCTTATAGTTACCGGTATTGAAGAAATAATTTTTATGAAGACCAAAATGTACATTCGCATTGGGATTCGGAGTTAGAAAATCTTCAGTTGGTTTCAATGATTCACTTGCAATTGATCTGGTATTTCTCTCAGAAAATTCACACTAAGCAGACCACTCGAGCAAGTCCAGGGAGACACTCTTTTTTCCACGGAAACGACATCACGGAAAAGCGGAAAAAATGCCGAGCACACTGCGGCTGTAACTTGCCACTTGTCCGGAACGGCAGATTCCCGGACGCCACATGGCCAGAAAGAAACACTGCAGTGGCCTGGCAGGAAGGCGGAGGGATCCGAAAGGCGAATGAGAGCACATTGCTAACGGATGGAGCGCTTTTGGCGACGCCAATGAGGAAGAGAGCCTCCGGATGGGGATGGAAGGATAAGGATAACGCTGAAACGATTTCATCTCTCGCTAGGAACATTGAGCCCTACACAATTTGCTGCTGGGCTTGCTTGGTCACGAAGATACCCCGGAACAAAGTTGGGATACATTCCGTGCTGTAAAGCACACTGGAAATTAGTCAGGTCCTGCCGGTAGGCTGGGTTGTTATTGGACAACGGGGCGAATGATTCTAAAGGCTCCTCCGGAACTTGTTAGTTGTGGTGTATTTTTATGTAAATCAACGGCAGGGTGACGAGATCACATTGCTTCGGCAACCAATCTTTTTCGGCGCCCCATCTGGATCGATTACTTGACAATTCGTTGGCATCTAGGTCTGGATTGAGCGTTTTCTGCTTTGGCATACTGAGATCGCGGTTGCTGCGACAGGGAGATCACCAACCTTCGCTTCGAGTGTGAAATGAGGACAATTCATAGGAGCCTGCGGCATTTACAACACATTAGAGCTAGCTTGTCCAATTACAGAGTCAATTAGAAGCCTGATGAGCAAGATCTCAGGTTACTGAAGAATCTGTCAAAATTGTGTCACTCTCTATGATACCAATTACGAACTTTGTGAAGTTCATAGGTCGGTGGCACCGGAAAGGAGCAGAGAAGAAACTGAATCGCCAGAGAATTATCGAAGTTTTCAAGGGTAAAGAGACCAATAAGTAAAAAATCTGATACTATTTTCTACATCCTGCAGCTTGTTATGGAGAATGATTGACATGATGTCGTTCTGAGAAGGTACGGAGGAACTGGTACTGGCAACAGACTTTAAAAGAGCAATATGTACCTGCGAAAACTTCGACACTAACTCAAGTGTGTACGAGTTCTTCACAGAGTATCCACCCACTCCAACCGCTCAGAAAATCGTTTTTGATCGCGTGCTAGCCGTAATAAAATGTGGAGGTATAATGGTAGTCCTAATCAAATGCACCTGATTGATTTCTTAGTAAAACTTAATCAAATAGAGATACATCGATTAGCAAAATGCCTCGCTTGGTGAATGGAATTTCTTGAGTTCCTGTAAGCTAGACATCGTCACATTCCAACCTGATATGCCATAAGCAAAAATTGCCTTATCTCTTCAATCAATTCTTTCGGAATCATCTTTCTGGAAATGAATTGCATCAA
The DNA here is from genome assembly GCA_963969595.1 of Neckera pumila. Lineage (NCBI taxonomy): Eukaryota > Viridiplantae > Streptophyta > Bryopsida > Hypnales > Neckeraceae > Neckera > Neckera pumila. The sequence continues at coordinate 15,272,278 of OZ018411.1, read as the reverse complement.
ACATAAGTAATAAAGACCTGTCGAGCAGCAAAACTATTTTTAGACACAGGCCATTGCGATTTGCGAACTAATATTGTCACCACGGAAGTTAAGGTTTAGGAATGTATATTAAAACACCTGCAATTAAGGACGGCGTGCTTTGGTGATGCCCGTTTAGGAATGGCATTCGATGCAGAGGCATATCTTCGCCAGCAAGACTGAGAGCTCAGGCATGGCAGATATCTTGAAACCCTCGTCCTCCGATGAGGGTTTCATACTTGTATGACCAAAACTAGTGTTAACATATCGGTTTTCTACTTGTGCTGGAGATATTTTTGGAGGCGAAGTTTCGCGTAGGTGAGAGATTGCTGGGAAGAGAGCCAGGAGGTGTTTTTGATTTGGAGGTGAAGAATAAACTGCGGTGTGTTTTGGAGCTGTGAAGGCGGACTTACTTGCTACTACTGAGGAGCGGCATGATGGTGGATTGTGGAAAAAAAGGAGCAAGTTAAGAAGATTTCGGAGTTGAAGGAGAGGCTGCAAGGTGGTGAAGAGGATTTGGACGATGCGCAGGAACTCGCAACCACATTGTCAACTCTCTGGGACATGCAAACGACGAGCTTCAGCCAGCCGAGCGGCACTACGGGATCAGAGTATGAGTCTTATGAGTCTTATCGTACACCTAGAATCGGCCAAACCTCTCACCCAAAAAAAATTTCTGAATTCCACATGGAAGTGTGCAATAGTTGCAAGTGGAGAATTGAATTCATGGCAAACTTTACCCGGGGAGGAAAGTCTGCTAACTTCGAAAAACAATTCAGTTGCTTTCAGTTTGACTGCAAAGCATAGCTACTCTTAAAATGTAAGTTAGTTTCTCCTACTCAGATAGAAGTGAAAGCATCATGAAACTTGGAGTAAGACAATTCAGACTTTGGAAACTTAGATATTCATTTCCGATTCCAACACATAATGGAAGTTCGCTCTTAATGAGTACATGTTTATAGAAGAAGATGATGCTTTTACATATGGTTTTGAAAATTGAATATTTTACATATGGTTTTACATATGGTTTTACATATGGTTTTATGTAAAATATGAAAATTCAAAAGATGCTCCAAAGCTTTGAAATATTTTACATATGGTTTTACATATGGTTTTGAATCAGATAGATAGACAAAAATAGATAAACACTCCGGTCTTCAAAGAATTTGAATCAGATGTTACACAATTTGGGGGTTGTGTGTAAAGAGTCTACACTCTAGGTGCTTTTTAAAAATGAAGGATAGTGTTTGAGGTTGTAAGGATAAAATGACACCTGTGAAGTTTGCCGTCACAAATGTTCCTGCTCTCTGATTATAGAGTGTTTCTGTATTTGAGTGGGATAGAGTGGGTAGTCAGTCCATGTGTCAAAGCTTTGGAGCATCTTTATGGTCCTTTAAATTCACATTTGAGGCCTACATGAGAATCATGCAGCTTGAGGCTACAACACCTCATTCTACAAAAGGTAGAATGACAAAGGCAAGAGGACCAATTCTATAGTAAAAGAGAGTCAATGTGCAATGATGATAAAATTTTGCCTTTGTCTTTTTCTTTTAAAGGGCTCACCAACGAAAGCACAACAATCATCAAAATTCAAAGAACCCATGGCAATGGCAACCTTGAGGAGTAGGAGATCTCATTTCAGTCTTGCCAAAATCTATTGGACCTTCAAGCTAGCGCTCTAGGCAACCATTTGAAGGACCTTAGGGGACTTTCTTAACCCCTCACCGCCCGAGAGGACGAAAAGTGTCCTCACACAAACTTTGAAGCACTATAACTTTTGCTTCCGATGTCTAAACTCAATAAAAATTGTCGGAAAAGTTGCGCATACCAATCTAATTTTTGTGGAAAAATTTCTAGACCAATCCAAGATAAATGGAGTTTGCGAGAGCCATTTGAAGTTCACAGGGTCAATTATTGTTCAACACACTGCGTTGTGATAAATGCAATTTTGTGGTCTTGTATCTTTTCCCAAAAATGTTCGTTTTCAATAAAAATTTGTTGGGTTTTGTACTCCTTAAGGTCTAGTTATTGTGGTAAAATTTTCATGCCAATCTAAGTTGTTTTGAATTCTTGGGAGCAATTCGAAGTTCAAAATCCAAATATTATTGCATTTCAGTCAACTTCGGCAGCTCATAACTACTTCATACATGATCCTTTTTCAAAAATTCTTGTTGCGGAAGTTGTGTATACTTGTCTAGTTCTTGTGGCTAAAATTTTATGTCAATCCAAAAAGTTTTGATTGTTTGAGAAGCATTTTAGTAGAAGGAGGTTCAATTGTAGATGTGATTTTTTGCTCCTTTTTTCACTGTTTTTGGACATTTCAAATCCATTTTGTAGACACAATGATTCATTTTTTATGAAATTCTTTTCACCAAAGTGTTTATATTATGGTTTTGAATCACTTTATAGCTTAATGTTTTCTCATTTGAATAGGTTTAGAAATCGAATTTCACCTCCAAATGTGTTTTTAAGAAAATTTCAGCACCTTTTTTGAACACTAAAACATTATAATCTTTCAATCTAAACAGTCAAATAATCCCAAATTTGTTCCACACCATCTAAAACATACACACTACAGTATTGTACGGTTGAGATCTTCACACCTCACTCTAATTTTGACTTTTCAGACTTGCAAAGGCAAGCATTTTTTAAGCATGGTTGGACTTTGGGCTGTGAGGGGTTAATTAACAAACTTGAAGACAAGTATCCTTGTCCATTTTTTTATTTTTTTTCAAAGTCCAAGAATTTGGATACTGTTGTGTCCACTATTTAACTATCAAAATCAACATTTTATGGAGAACATTTAATCAAATTTGAAAAATCAAATCCAAAAGATGCTTTCAATAGAAATATTCTTTCAAATTTCATATTATTTCTATAAAAAAAAATATTTTGAAAAAACATTTCCCTCAAATTCCAACATTAATTTTTTAAATTATTTTTAGCTAGTCATGATAGCCAAGTATGGTAGTATTAACTCAAACTATTACTCCAAAATGGATAATTTATACTCATACCAATAACCATTTTTGCATTTGTACCTTTGTACATACATATGATAGACTTACGTAGCTAGACCCCCTTATTTTCATTTTATTTATTTCTCAATTGGACTCCAACTTCTTAGCAGATTTAGGCTGGAATTTTAGAGAAGATAGTTTCAGTTTCATTTATAATTATCCTCAAGTTGGTGTTTTCAAGGAGTTAGTTTCAAGATAATTATCATGAACTTTCTTTGTCAATTGATTTATAAATTACAAACTCCTTGGGCACATGTTATGTAAAATTTTCAAAGAAAAGAAATAAAAACTCCATCCGTAGTGGGTTGCCCAAAATTGCTATATTGCCAAAAAGCGCAGCTTGGTCCTTTAAGGGTTAATGTTTTCATTCCTGAAGTTGAGACTCAAGTGCAAAAAAACTTGGGGGAAAACCACAATGTAAATGCAATTTAAAAATTTATGAAGGAAATTTCAATCATAATTATATGTGTTATTTTTTAAACCAAATATTTCTTTCCCCATATCATTTGTAATAGACCTAGTTTTGGATGCTACAGTTACAATATCAAAAACACATAAAATTTTTATTAATTTTTTTACATTTTATTTTGTTTTAAACAGGATCCAAGAAACTCCCAAAAGGCCTTGATCATTTAGGGGTTTAATAATGTACTCCACATATTGAGTCTGCTCTCGATTAGTGAAGGCACCATTTTAACATTCAATAGTCATGATTTCAACAATATTTTCACATTCCACTAGTATACCTTGTGCCGTTGCCACTTTAATAAAATGGAAAGTTAAAGTAATTTTCTAAATTTTTAATTCATAAGAACTTCATAATTCAGTATCTTTTCTTCCGTGAGTCGGAACGCCATGAAACAAATTGAAATTCAATAACTTGCACACCATAGGTCCAAATGCTACAACACAAAGCCCGTGCACCCCTCCTTGTAGAGAGCTTTCTAATGGTACCAAGAGTGCAAGCAGGGGACACATGGTCCAAGAGATCTCACCGTAACAAACAAACAGCCTTACTTAAGGTATGGATTTGTCAGCTTGTATTCTTGGACTTGAATTCTCTCCTGGATGTTTAGGGTTTAAGAGGGACTTTGGAGAGCTTTTCTTTAAGTGGGAGGTTGCTGGGGAGCCTGCTGGCGGCTGCCGTAGTTTGGGTTCGGAAGTGGAGAATTAATACGTTAATGTGTATCCAACACAATCTGCACTTTGGGTTTAAGAAGATTAATTTGCTGAGAGCACAATTTGAGGTGCCAGCGGCATTACGGCAGGTCAAGAAACAAAGGAGTATGTGAAGAAGATTTCCGAGCTGGAGGAGAGTGTGAAAGGCGTTGCAATTGATTGCAGAAGATTTGGACAATGCACAGGACTTCACAAGCGTATTAGACATTTCTCTCATGCAAGCACACCTTGAGATTTATACTAACTACCAAACGGACAGTGTTGCAATCAGGAGTATGTAAGTAGTATTCATGAGTCTTTAATTAGGACTCTTTTTTATAACACTTGATGCTCGTTCACATGCACCAGTGGTCTCTAACGAAATTCATATATGCGCTGTGCTGGGGATTGAACTAGATGTTGGACGACTTTGGCATATCGGAGCTTGGGGTGAAGCGCCTAAGGGAGCTCAATACTGATGGATGGTTTGAGGCTTGCAAGGACACGTTCAACCCTCCTGAAGCATTCGATGCTTGAGTGGGTGTATGAGATCCACTGCAAGTTGACACACTGTAACTTCGCAACTGAAAGTGTGCCTGATGGTGAAGAAGGGAAAATGTGGGTTGGATCTAATTCCCTTTGATTATGTGCACCGTGATTTTCAATCCAGACACTGAGTTTTCTTGTACCTGTACATAGCATGTAGTGTACTTGGACAGGTTTAGTTCCACTTTTGACTACAAAACGGTTGGAAGGTTGGAAGGTTTTCGTTTGTGTAGCAGTGGTAAACATAAAGATGTGCGTTGCTATATAACTGCTCTGTGCTATGTCTTGTTTTTGTCAGTTATGGGAATTCTGCAGACTGTGCTTGATGAAGATCATGAAGTATTATCTATCTCTGCAATTAGTCTGGTCCTCTCGTGGCCAATTCCGTTGGAGATTGAAACCTGGAATGCACGTGGAAGGTATGAAGTCCGCATGCCATGGGATTTCAAGGCAAATGAGAAAGTTACCATGAGTCAGATCTTTGAGCATTTGATGAAGGTGCTGAAGAAAAAGCAGTCAAAGAGAACAAGGACCTATTAGTAACTGATTGCAATTGACAGGGTAAAGCTTAACTCTGTTTTTTGTTGATTTTTCCAACAAGCATTCTTGCTCTCAAGATATTGTCTCTTGCTATGCTGAGCCAAGCAGACTTGGCTCCAAGCAATCCAGTTACACCCAGTCATACCAGTATTGATATTGGGTAGATTTTGAAGATAGAAAATCCAAGTATCGCCATTTGCATTAGCCCTAGCATGAATCAGCCATGTGAGGATGATCTGGCATTCACGATTAATACTTGTTAATGCAATAACAGGTATAGTAAAACAGTGTTAAAGCTGCAGATCATATGATAATCTGAGAAGTATGATAAATGGAAAAAAGCTTTTGTGAAAACATTTTGCATCGACATCAGGAAATTCATATGCGGTGTCAGTGTATTCACCTCAGTCCACGCTTGTCTCATAGCAAACTCACAAGTGATTGGGTGCCCTTGCATGTTCTTTTTTTAATGCTTGTATGATTTGTGCTGTGTGGATTGGAGTACAAGACGAAGATTGTTTGGCAAGAGCAGAGTAAAAATTTATCTGCATAACTTATAACAGACAGCCTTGGAAGCAAACTTCGCACAGATTCGAAGGAAGTTTAGGCACAGGATTAAGTGTTGTGAGGGAGACAACATTCAACACTTTGGACATCGGAACAGTGTTTGATTGCACAAAGTTATGGTCAAAGGTGCTCAATACACAATGTTCAAAAGCAGTCTTTGGTCTAGTCGGGAAAATGATTAAGCTTATAAGCAAAAAAAAACTTCTCTTCATTCTAATCCATTAGATGTACGATGAAGCAAAAAAAGATCACCATGCATCAAAGGTCAAGTTTGAAATAATTACTCAATTAAACACAAGAATGTTGAATGTTTTCAGAAATTGTAAACTATGTTGTTTGAAATACAGTACAAAACTGATTCACTTATCAAAACGGATGTTAAGTGTTCAAATGGATGAAACTTGTTCAAATGAATAAAATTTTGTTTGTGTGGATGGAAATCTATTCAGGTGGATGAAGGTGTTCAAATTTCAAAAAATTAATTAAATTGGAGTCTTGACACCTCACTGCTAACAATGACTTTGAATCATTTAGATGTTCTCTATGTGTTGATTCTAACCATCGGTTTTGGATGTTGGCCTCTATATACAAGCACCCTTTAGGATGTATATATGCGCCATTTGGGCCGTATTCTGAGTTTGCACTATTTCGGGTTGCAAGAAGCAACTTTTGGAGCCCAAATTTTTTGCTTGAGTCCCTTGTTGAGTCTATTACAGCAAGGCGAAAAATTTAGGTCAACCTGTAATGGCCAAAAATTTTGTAAAAAATGTTAGCACGAGAAGGGTTTGGTTGGGGACTTTAATCGAGGTTTGTGAATACAGAGACAATACTTCATGTAATCAATGACTGATCTGGACAACTGTGGACATCAGTAAAAAGTAGGGCGCAGTACAAATTACCTAGTTCCATTAGAGTTATTCGTAAAGTCTCCCCAGTTTGGAGGGGACTTTTTGCGACAAATTTCCTCCGACGGACAACTCCCCATGCAACCACGACCCCGCAGGCGACTATGACCCCATAGGCAAAGTCTGGACCAAACTTTTTTTTGGTCAATTTGAGCGCGAAAGAAAGTTTGGTACCCACTTTAGTATTGACTTTTTGCTCAAAACCTGCTTTATCACAAAATTGCGGGGTTTAAACCTCGGTTTTGGGTACTTTATGAATAACTCTATTGTCACCTGCAATTTTGGTCCCCATTTCACATGAGAAGGGAGCTCAATTTTAAGAAAGAAGAACCGCATGCTCAAACCAAAATTACCCCATCCTAAGAGCAAACCACATGCTCAAATTCCAAAGTTTATGTGGGCCGATGTTGTTCAAATTTCAAAATATTTGACCAAACACTCATCTATTGGAGCGAACATTTGGAATGACACATACCCAAAAGGCAAGAACTTTACAATCAATCACCAAATCTCTCACACTTGCTAATTTTTTGTTGTATTGCCTTTTTTTTCATGAGGCAGATGAGCAGCAGACCAAGTTGGATCAGAAAACTACAAAGCGCAATATATTTGGCTACTTTGATGACACCAAAGCTAATCGATGTCATCACCCAGCTTACCAAATGATTTTTGTGAGCAAAGATGACAAGCGTTGTTTCTGGCATTCTCAAATTTTGTTAACCAAGCCAAGTGCACCTTTAGAGCTTCTCAGAAACCGAGTTGTGGCCATGAAAATTATCAATCCATCCACTGATTCCCTTCCATTTCTGGTTCATTGTATAACACAGGCACTTGCGGGCATCCTTTTTTCAGTCCACTCCTACTCAAAGTAACAAATTCTAGACATCTAGAGAGAGCAAGTGCCTGCACAAGAAGTTGTCGAACTTCCCAAGTCCCAACTCCTGTTTGCATGAACCTGTAAGTTCAAGAGCTTTGGAATTTCCCGATTCCTTTTGTTTATTTGAACCTGTAAATTCACCCTTGTCAACGGATTCTACATCTCCCGAAGTTGCTCAAGTATGTCAATCTACATCCATTCATATACCAATAGTACTCAGAGAAGATGCAATGCACAAATATCACAGATTGATAGCAATGAAAAGACGATCACAACTCACAAAATTACTCCAAACTTTAAAGAACAACAATTGCAGAAAAAGACTACTCAAAGAAGATGAGATTGAAACTACTTCGCAAATTGTCAGAGAAGTCGCACCAGTAATCTGCGAATACATAAGCACCTAAATCCTAAAGCATAATGTCACATGAGATACGATCCTGCAGAAAATACGCAGTTGACTCACTTCCAGTAAACAAAGATTCTTTATCAAATCTTTGATTTATTTCTTTGCAAATTCTAATTTTTCCTTACATTGATGCCGACAACATTCAAGTTGGAAGTATTTGCAAATACATCCATTCTCAATGAGTTATTGTAGGAATACAGCAAACCGTAGGCCATTTTGGGCTAGAACATCCTAAAAACGTTAAGGTAGAAACACCCATTAACATCCCTGCTCTCATTCCTCAACCTTAGACTGTCACTAAATGGGTGATTGCAGGAAACACTTGCTGATTTTGTTGCGTTTTCACAGTAGTCATGTTTTTTTTTTGGAGTACTTTAAAATTAGAAAAATTAATTTTCATTTAAAAAAATATATATAGCTAATGCATGTACCTTTAAGATGAAGATATCTAGGGAAGGAAAAGTATAGGAAAATTCTCTAAGTGGGAGAACTAGAAAAGTGCCAAATCTCAAGAAAATAGACACTTTGATGCTTTTAGTAGTTAAAAATAGGAAAAATATTAAATAATTAAAATAAAAAATAACTCTATGGAGATGGTCATTCACCAAAAGAACCACCAAAATAATATTTTATGTATTTTGAAATGTAAGAAGAAAGAAGCTCTCTTTGTGAACTTTTATACGATACAAAATTAGTTATTTTTAGAATTTCTTTGTTGTATAGCTACAAGTCTACTAGAAGACCATTCCTTCCAAATTTTAGCTCCAAATTTGTTTTTTTGGATACTGAGTAGTACTAAACCCCCCAAAATTGGCAAGTGTGACATCAAATTGGGGATTGTTTTTGGGTAGTAAAATATTTTTTTTAAATTGCAAAAAAAGTAGGCAAGGTGTGCAATGGACATGAGCACCTTTGCTATAAATCTTAAGTCACTTGGATCCAGAACGCAGAAGTTATGCTCAAAAAAGAAATCAGCACGCAAGGTGTGATGCAAAATAGTACAAGTGTTTCTTGCAATCACCCAAATTTGTCCCTAGACTTCTCATTAATGTGTCCTTGAAATGCTTGTTTCTAATTTGCTAATACATTTGAAGGACACATACCTAACTCTCATTTGCTAACTACTAATTTTTTTTTATTTCAATTTAGGATCCACCTATGTAATAGTTTCAATGGTCTAGGAAGCCGTCTCTTACATACTACATCCAGTTTTTATTTATTTTTTAATATTCATCATTTTCACTCGTTAACACTACAAAAATATTAATTTCAGGTAAAGTTGCCTCTAACTATGCTAAATTGCTTAGTACTGACGATTTTGGGGCTTCCACCTTAAGGTAAAACCCAATCATTAGAAGAAGAAAAAAAGCAACCCTCCGAAAGGCTGCTCCAAATTGACATGCCAAGCTATTTCAAGCTTAGCCTGTCAATCTCAAAAAGTCCCCCGTGGGGCAATTAGATTTAGTATTTTTTTTTTTTTTTTTTTTCTTATTTTGTATTAATTTTTATTCAAAAATTGGGGTTCCTAGACCACTGTCACTGCAATTTTAGCTGCGCAAAAATAGGGGAAAAAAAAATTTCAGCCTCCAAAATCACTATTTCAGGATATTGCAGAAGGTCGTGAAGTAGCCCTCAAGAGGCTTGAAATTTTCTCTAATGTCTTCTAGCCATTTAAAGCCTTTAATTCTACCAGAAAGTACAATTCATGATTAAGTTCACAAAATGACTTTGTTGAATGCTCAAAATGACTTAAGTTCACAAAAAGACTTTCTAACTCTTGAGGATTATCTAAGTTAATCCATTTTCATATTCAACCAAAGAAGCACATCTTGGACATTTGAAATACAGAGTATAAAGTAACCCATCTAGAGGGAGGGTTGATCGCTATACAAATCATTCTTTTTTGGTCACGTGTAAATCATTTGCTTAACCCCTAAATGCCAAAGGCCTCTTTTGAGTTTTTTGAATTTTTTCTAAATTGAATAAAAAGCCAAAATATCAATAATTGAAATCATTTTTTTTTTATTGTAATTGTACAAATTCAAACTAGACATGTTAGAGATCACATAGGAAAAGAAAACACAACAATGCCACTTATGGATGAAAAGATTTTCAATGTTTTTAATGTTTGATCATGAAGGAGTTAAAACTACGAAAATAAATTGTAATCTTTCAATCCTCTTTTCACATGTCAAATCTAAGAAGTTGTTATCAAAATAATATGAGGTTAAAGGATCTAAACATGCATAACTCCATCAATTTATAGCTTCTCAAAAACTACTCCAAAACTTTTTTAAATGAATTTCTAATGTGATTTTTTTTCTAAGATCTCGTGTATTTGAGGCTCATTTACAAGAGCCATTACACAAAAAGTCAAGATTGCAATTGACACCCTTGCACAAAATCTTGAATAGAAAATTACAATCAATCATTTTTAAAATCAAAGTTTTGGTGGTAAAACTAGACTTCAAAAAGGAATTTTCAAAAATATAAACTATTATGTCATACTTAACTACTTTTGGACTATTCAAAGTCCAAAATTAAAAATCTCCCGATGCATGGTGCTAGGCATTACATCGGGAGATATCCAGATACCTTCAAGTTCATTTTCCTAAGTATGCTTTAGAAACCCCAAGAGGTCAATTGCATTCAAACTTGTATGTCAGGGACAATATAAACTCCGAATGATGCTACAAGTTCGAATGCAGGTTCCCAAGGTGGGAAGTGGAGATGAATATTGAGAACAATAAGTGGCAAGGAAAAAAATCGCTTGCAACATTATAAAAATCCCAAAGGAGATCGAATACAAGAAAAGAAAGAATAGCAAAGGACACAGAGCGTGGACATTTGCTACGACTACGACATGGGATTTGGAAGGTACCCTCAAGAAATAACAAAAAACGCACATTCTGATAAATCGTGATAAAATAACTCCATCCTACTCACATCAGCTTCCACTACCACCACTAGTAACTTCCGAAAAGACATTGAGAACTACTGTAGTGACCAAAGAAAGAAATGGTGCCATTATGAAGCCGAAACAAAGACACCATCGGGAGATCTCCCGATAACCCTGCCACGGTCACATTGAACAAAAAAAAGCATCGGGAAATCTCCCGTCCGATAGTCGTGGTGGGCGACGAGACGTTAGTCGATCAAGGGTCCACCTCGTTTGCCCTATTCAAATTCGCTAGGGCAGCTTCTCTACTTTTCTTAGGAATAGTACGAGATTTTGGATTCACTTTCTTGGACCAATTGGCGTACAATGCACAAAGTCGGGAAGAGGCTCCTTGAGCTCTCGCAACACACGTTTCCAATAATCAACGTATGGTGCGAAGGCGGCCGCAAATCCCTCGCATTTGGACATTCCGTTTCGCCAATACCCAATGTACTTCTCAATTCCTAACAGAATCAAGCCCTTGCTTAAGGTCGCTTTCCGTGCCGCCTCCACCGCCTTCTCTTGATTTCCCATGGCTTCCGGAACTTCGTTACCCCGCATAGGCTTGAAAGGAACAGGCCTAGGGCAACCTCGAGGGAGTGTCACCCGACCCATGCAGTCTTTCTTCCAAAGGCATCGAGAAGGAGTATCAGATGGTAGCCATTGTGAATCAACTGCAGACTTCTTGTACTTTATAACAGGGATTCCATCACTGTCCACATAGAACCGGAAAAGGTGCATCTCCCCCAAACCAATTAGTTTAGACGTGCCACTGCACAGGAATCCCTTCACAAAGGACTTGAAATCCGCCACCTCCTGGATGAACTCCGGCATGAATGACAATTCCTGGGACTCCATGAACGACTTCATGAGGTCGGCGACAACAAATGTATTCTTGCTCTTTAAAGCCTTCGATAGGTGGCTAAAATATGCATCAATATCTTCGTGAGTATGTCCGACTAGTAGGAAACCGACCTGAATTTCCTTGAAGACTCCACGTGCAGTAAGCAAAGACAAGAAGGCCATGAGGTATTGGTTTTTATTATCCTTTGCGGAGTTGTCAAGCTGAAGATAGAGCTTCTTAGGAAGGGGACTAGATCCACGACGAAGTTCCTGCGGAATCAACTTCAAGGCGTCCATACACCAAGATTTTCCTTTGAGTAGCGCGTCGAACATTGCATTTGCCGGAGGATAGGGAAAGAGGTCACCCGTCTCCCCAACTGGTGGACCTTCAAGTTGCCTTAACAGTCTAGCAAGCGATGAAATGGTAAAGTTCGAATCGCCCGGCCAGCACGCTGGTGAATAATGTGCATACGCACCATCGGCATGACCATGAGCCACCATTCCAGTTATACTCATAGGAAGCTGACCCAAACCTTGTGTGGCCTTCGTCATCACGCGCATTCGTAGGAGAGTTGTCTTCCTTGTGTTCATTTTGTTGTGAATAATGCACAAAATCTCTTGAGGATTCCTTCACGACTCCTCACGCCACGAGGCATACAGACGACGGCAAGATGCTTGATGATTAAGATGTTCAGTTCGCTGCTTCATAAACTCCACGAAGTCCAAGCTTCCTTTTGGTGATTTTTGAATGAACTGCTGTAGGTCATCGCACACCGTACACTTCGCAAAAGAGCTCCCAACAGGCTTAACCCCGACGTTGTTAAATAGCTCTTTCTTTATTCTACTAACAGTCGTCTGGCTCACGGGAGGAAGGCCATACTCCACATTCAACTGCAAATTACGTAAAACACAAGCATCAGTACCGACGGCAGTACCACTCTGAGCATTCAAAAATACACACAAGCAAAGAGACCAGGTGCAATGAGCACAGTCAAATCCGCAGAAAAACATCGGGAGATCTCCCGCTGAGTAGATGAATGCATTCAAATCCTACAGTGAAACGCATCGGGAGATCTCCCGATGAAAGAAGCAAGAAAATAAAATCTCCATGGAGTACTGTGTCTAGAAGATTCTCCAAAGGGGGAACAAACAAACAGAAGGCCGTATAAGAGTATCAACGGGAGATTTCGCGATGACTACCGGAGTCCAAACAAAGCATCAGTGATCAAAACCAGAATACTGACGGGTTCATCGCCCTACCTCATTGGCGTCAGCATGAACGCGCTTCCAATTATTACCAGCAGGCATGAACTTAAGCGTGTCTACTCTCCCATTTCCAATGCACCGCATTTGGTGCGGCATCTGGTCAACAGTATTTTCGATTATCGCCATCATTGTACCAGTAACCTGCACAGTCCGAAGTCGAGGCCGCTTAACCCCTTTGTTCCCGTGTGTGGAAGAAACAATCCCTTCCTTGTACTTGTCAAGGTAATTGTGAAAGGTTGACTTTGGAATTCCATGTATAATGTACCACGCTGTGGCACAAACTTCTGCTTCTTCTAGAGTAATGTACTTCCGCTTCCGTGTCCACTCCACCAAATGCAATTGTCCACCTACAGCGATTCCATACTCCCGACGCTCTTCAAAGGATTTTGAAAAGTATCTCTGCCTGACCTTCAGTGTCGTCTCACGGTGGAAAAACTGGCAGCAATTCCTGTCGCAGCATCGCTTTGAGCTGACCTATTGAATCTCGTCATCTGATGTCTTCCGCGTGAACTGTGTCTCCTTCTCACTGAGAGAGGGTCGACGAACTATGAAGCGATAGGGTGCCTTCTGTCTTCCACCCAAGTAGGCGAGTGGATCTGGTTCAACAACAAAAGCAGAGAAGTGGTCGACTGTATCCTTCAAGCACCGACCACCAGGGAACCAACAATTTGAAATAGGCCAGCGAGCATGAGTCATAATTGTATCTAGATTTCCCACGAAAACATCAAGGACAGTCACGCCTACGTGGTCCTCACCGAGGGTAGAACTCTGAAAATAATCATCCGCCTTCCAGCAAGTAATTCGACCTGAAGATTGAAGGACACCTAATGAATCAAGGTGATGCACCTCTAGCCCGATCCAATCCTCCTGACGAACGAATGGGCTTTCATCCGCATGGGGATCCGCAATGACCTTTACCACATCGGCTGCCCTCCACAACACGGTCCTGTTTAGAACATCTCCAAGCGTCTGCAAGCCTCTCTGGCAAGGCGATACCCTCATATGCTGAGCTTCTAGGACGACCAATGAAGGCCTTACCAGAACAAATATCCAGGGCCCGAAAGGAATCGGAACACCCAACCACTGACCTTGAGGACGGGCCTCTACAACGCATCCCACTCCAACTTCGCCAAATCCTGGGAGATAGAGCCTCACTAAGTCACCATCGTTCAGCGCAGCACTCCGTGCAGTAGGTTCTTGAGAGTCCGCATCCTCAGCAGACTCGCCAACGTAAGGCGTTATGGGATCCCGAAACGAGTCAGAGTAAGAATCCATTGACACTGACTCTCTGGAGCCAGAAGCAATAAAGCAGAACCAGGGAATGAAGACTGATCCTGGAGACAAGAATATCAGAATATAAGTCAAAAATGAACTACGCACACGACGCCGACAGCAAGGATTGATGTGCTCATTTATCACCTAACTCAATCATTTGGGAGGATTTCAATTCCGCTTGCGGTGGACTGAGGTTAAGGGTACCTCCTACCATGTATAATGTCCCACACTGACCAACTCAGGGAAGCTCATAAAAACAATGGGAAATCTCCTGATGACAACAACGGGAAATCACCCGATGCAAACAGCGGGAAATCTCCCGATGGAATCAGCGGGAAATCTCCGGATGGAAACAGCGGGAGATCTCCCGATGAAAACAGCGGGAATTCTCCCGCTAAAAATAGCGGGAAATCTCCCGATGGAAACAGCGGGAAATATTCGGATGGAAACAGCGGAAGATCTCCCGATGAGAACATCGGGAGATCTCCCGATGATATAAACGAGAGAAAGGAGATCATCAAATGCCGGAGCATCCCGGCGTACATATACAGCGATGACTACATACATTTTGTATACTCGTAGTCTACGGACGCATACTATACGGGAGGATGATGTCTACATTGTCACGGTTTATAAATTCGTCTATTGGTCCATTGACGCAGTGACGAAGGCCAATCATCACATCAGAAACTATCATTCAAAACTGCCATTGCTAGTGATCTGCGCAGTGCTGCTTACAGCAGAATGCCAAGACGAAGCAAACGGTAGTACGCTGTACTACTTCAAGATGGCGCACACTAATCCAAATTCACCAAACAGCACTCATGCGATACGCTACTGTTGTTCATAGATCAAACTCACAAATCCTGATTTGAGAATGGATTTAGTTAATTGTAGAAGTCGACCTTCCGGCCCTTCGCCACTGCTGCTATCAGTTGCCTCGTTACTATTACTTCACAAATTCACTACTGCCCACGAACCACTGAACTGCTCTGGATGATCTGCACCTGAGGAAGTAGGGATTCAAGCAATTCATACCTAGAGAAGAAATGAAGGACCGCGACGGATCGCCAAGCTCCCGATGACCCACAAGCGCTGTCACTTCTCAAGACCTCCGTGTCCACGCTCCTCGATTGGCACTCCTCACTCACGTGAACTCCTGCCGGCGAAACGGGAGAAAACACAGCAGAGGATTCGCAATATTGGGCTAGACGTAGGAGCTCCAGTTTCCCGCTTTCACTTGGACAGGATCCACCTGCACGTGCACTCTTCAAAGCCGTGCACTATTGTGTCCAGGCAGAATCTTGAGATGCGGTCATTATTTTGGAATGTTGACTGCATTCTTGTTAGTTCCGATTTATTGAATGCAGAAATGCCGTGCGTGAGTGCCTCTGCACGAAATTCGAGGCCTTCGAGTTTGGTGAAGGGAAACGTGCGGTCTTTGAATTCGAATCTCATTCAGATTCAACAACTGTGCAACATTCATCGTCGCTGTAGAGGATCCGTTGAAGCTGCGGGATTGGCATTTCTTGGGATCAGGACTCCACATTAACTCCTAAAGGACCGGACTGCGTTTGACCGACTTATAACTTTTGGGGGCAGGTACGTGAGAGTGGAGCTTTGCATATTTTGGGCTGGAATTTTAATACAATGTGGGTACTAGAAATATCTTTCAGATGCACAAATATCATGACGTTCTAAAATATGAATAAAAAGTTATTGCATAATATGTTACTTTTTTTTCAACTCGGGCAGTTTGGACAGACCTGAAAAAAACACTTTTAAATAAAAATAAAATTTGAACTTTGTTCTTCAGATTTATATGTACTCAAAAAGCTTTGAATCATTGCATTTCAATAGTTGAAAAAAAAAATTATGAGGCTTTTTAGTTTGTGGGCAGTTATGGAATTCCTACACCAAAAATAACTTTGAAGTCCTTTATTTTACTGAAATTTCAATATTTTTGGAAAAAAAATAATGCTATTGGATGTAGATTGTTTATAATAACAATTCAACCATTTGGATTGGAATTTTTTAATTTTATAACTTATTTATTAACAATTTAGTATTTTGAATGATTCTCTACTCTTTCTACTTACTATTTTCTTCCTATATGTTGCACAACTCCAAATGATCTGAACTTTTTTATGTATGTAGCCAACTTGCCCTAATGAATGAAACCAAAGAAGCATAACCATTTTGGACATTTTTTCATAACGATCTGACCTTGTGAAGTGCAGCTGCCTGGATTTTCGCAGTGGTCAAAAAAGGATTTTTGCCACTTCAAATTCTATTATCATGCAATCTACACGGTGAAAATTTCTGAAATTTTTCCCACATATTCTCAAACTAGAGTAATTCAAGATCCTACGGTTACATGTGTCAAAAAATGATATTTTTCAAAAATTTGGTACTTGTACTAGAAATGGCAGTTTAGGGTTTTAGGGTTTAGGGTTTAGGGTTCGGGGTTACAGATTTTCGTTCACTGACTTGAAAATGGAGGTTTTTTAGCTTTTTCAAAGCAACTGTAAATGTACTCGATGTGTTGCTAAGTGGATTTGTTGAACTTTATACCATAAATCCTACTAATTCACGGTTGGTACACTGCTCGATATAATTTCTATTATATTGAAGCCTTCAGTACTCCCTTTTCATATACTTAGTACAGACTTAGAGGGTGGTTGGTTGGGCCAAAAAAGAAAAGAAATTAAAAACCTTTTCTTTGTTATAAAGTTCTATAGTACCTAATAATAAGTATAGCATTGTAATCTATCTTTTCTATTATCCTTAAAGGCAAATACATATATTCGTTTATAGAGATGAACTACATGTAATTCCATTTTCGGTTTAGGGTTCTTTTTCTTTTAAATAAGCTTTAATCTTTTGTTAAGGAAACTGTCTCCAATTTTTGGCTACTAAAAAGGGTTTAGGGGTTCTGGGTTTGGATTTGTGTTATCCAAAAGAAGGGTTCACGGCTTAGGGTTCATGGCTCAAGGTTATGTAAAATTAATATAAAGTGAATTTAAAAATAATTTTCTGAATTTGTTTTCTAGAAGATTACGTTTTTGTGTACATGGAAGCCTTGATGCATTGCATTTGGATTAAATATGAGGAGGTTATAGTTTTTTTTTTGGGGGGGGGTCATGTACACATGTCTTAGAAAAAATTAACTTGTACGATTCATTTTCAAATGCAATCCATATTACAATTTCTCAAGAAATAGTTAATGACTTTGTCAGATATGCTTGGTAGAACAATCTCACCGTTGCAATTTCCTTCATTCAATTCTATCTTAGAGTTGTCAATGAGTTATTTTTTTGTTTAATTATCATGGACACACCTTTCATGACCCCTTCCATGGATGATAGAAATGATGTGCTTTCTCCCTACATTTCCAGTTCTACAATCAAAACTCAATTTCAGACCATATGAAAAGTTCTCAATGCAAAAGCTTGGATGTAAGAATATGAAGTTAAGAACATTGAAAGTGAAAAACAGTAGTCATAGAAGGTGCTGCGAAACTTGTTTTCTTCACTTTAAACCCTAGAAGACGAAGGGCGTTTTCTGTCAAAACCATTCTTAACTTCCCATGTCTATAGCAAAGAGACGCTGAGCATAAGAAATTATTTTTTTGGCACTCTAACAATAGGATCTTATACTAGACTTCTTTAACCCCTAAAAGTCCAAGGGGTTTGGACAAAATACAAATGTGTTATAAAATATAAGTTCTAAAACTTTTCTGAAGTTTGTATCAAAGAAGATAATGTGAAGCACAAAAAATAGAAAGCATCTGTACGGTCAAAATTATAAATTGACTTTTAGATTTTTTTTAAATGAATTTTGAAGATTTAACTTCCAAAATTCACCAAAAATACAATTTCTATTTTTAGCATTTGAATTTTTTGGTGATTGGTCAAAATTGTGGTTTCTATTGATTTGTGTAAAAATGCATGAGATCTAATAATGATAACACCAATACTTTCCCCAAATAGTAAGTTTTTCAACACTAGGCAAAACTGTACACTTTGTGCTTCTTCTCTTAATATAATTTTTGTTTGATCGTAGCGATCTGAATTTTGAGTATAAATATTGTCAAACAACCCAATCTTTTGGAGGAAAAAAAAAAAAAGTTGAAAAAAAGTTTTTTTTTTGGCCGAAAATTTGGCCTAAAGTCAAACAACGACCATAAAATGGTCACTCGAGCACTTAGGGGTTAAGAATGTGTCAAAGAATTCTTTGAAACTTTGACCATATAGATTGCAAGACATGTGCATTTAGTGGGAAGAAACCAAGTACTTTTGCAATTGACTCACTTGTGATGACTAGAGTTCTTGGCTTTGAATCTCTGTAACTAAAAATGATTGGCTGCAGTTTGGATTTAGATTTTTTATTCTTTAAGTCAGAAATTTGAGCTGATAATTTAGGAAAAAAATTTTGAAGAGGAAAATGCTTAATTTTCATTTGCAAATTGCAGTGGACACCCTCGTACAAAATCACAAATCAGAAAATAAAAAATATGGATTCCATTTTTCATATTAGGTTTTTGATGCTAGAAGTAGACTTCTACAAAGAATATTCAAAAAATAGAAACTACTAAGAATAGTAGGTTTGCTAGATTTTAATTTAACTTTTGAATATTGTGGACACCCAAATTGCGTGCCTTGGGCATTTAGGGGTTAAAGGTTGTAGAAAACGTGATGACTAGAGCCCCTACCTATTTTAGGGTATTTCATCCCCTCGCAGTAACTTCACTATATTACCTTTTTTTTTGGGGCAACAAAATTTCATCTATTGGTGAATGTTTAGAACTTACTATTTATTTTTTAACTTTTTTGGGGGTAAAAAAATGACGATGTCGGTATCAAATGATAGCTAGTAATGAACAAAATTGAAATGAAATCATCAGATTTGAATGAACTCGTAGATGAAAACTCTTTCCATCCCCAAATGGCTACATGATTTTGCCACGTTTGAGATTACCCCCCCACCCCCTCGCAGTAATTTCAGCTTATTACCCCCCACTTACATAGTAAGTAGGATCCCATTCATGATGACCCCAGATTGCCCGAGGTCAATTCATCCCATCCTGTCAGAGCAGCCCCCCTGCAGGCGGCGCGCCATCATTGCCGCGCCCCGTTGCCTTCTCCCGTTGCTCAGGGTCCTCCTCCCATGCTCTCCCACGAAGCGCCCTCATTGTTTCTCCCGTTGCTCAGGGTCCTCCTCCCATGCTCTCCCACGAAGCGGCGTCATTGTTTCTCCCGTTGCAACGTGAGCGGCTCGCGCGGTGGCAATTGTCGCAGGCACCGTGAGTCCGGCCCGCTACGCGCTACTTCTGTCCTCCGATATCGGAGTTGGGGCGCGGCCACCCTGCAGTGACACCCCGCTGCCGTCGTGGAGTTGGAGAGTTCCGCGCGCCCGCAAGGTATGAGCACTCCATTTATGGGTTAGGTATCTGTCCGTTGTGTGCGTTTCAAACCTGTTCGTGCTATGCTAGAACCTGTGCGTGGTGTAGGTAGCTTTGTGCGCGGTGTGTAGGGATGTGTGTGGGGTGTGTTTTGGAGGGGTTATTCAACGTGTGTAAAGCCAAACTTTGGACTGTGCAGGAAATAGTGATCAACGGAAAACGAGGCGGGGGGGTCCTTCTTGACAAGTAGCACCATCTTCTGGCGGCACGAGGAGATCCTCATGGCAACTTCATCGGCAGCCGAAGTAACCGAAGCATTCTGGAATGACTCGTAAGATTACGTTAATTCTTTAATTTGTGGTTGTCTGTTGTTTGTTTGTGAGCGTTTTTGTAGTTGTTTGTTTGTTGTATTGTGGTTGTTGTTTTCGTGGTTGTTTTTGTGCCTTTTTTTATGGTTGCTTGTTCTTTCAATCTGTGGTTGTTATCGCTCTTTTTTTTTTCTGTGATTGCAATTTCGTGGTTGTTTGTGTTTTTGTGGCTGTTCTTGTTTGTTGGTTGTTTCTGTGGTCGATACTATGGTTGTATGTTTGTTTCATTGCGTTTTTGTGGTTGTTTTTGTTTGCTGGTTGTTTCTGTGGTTGTTATTGTGGTTGTATGATTGTTTGATTGCGTTTTTGTGGTTGTTTGTTCCTCAGTGATTTTTGTATTTGCCAGCGGTGTATTGGTTGTTTAATGTTGTGGTTGTTTGTATTTGTTGCTTGTTATTGTGGTCGTTATTGTGGTTGTTTGTATTTGTTGCTTGTTATTGTGGTCGTTATTGTGCTTGTTTGTTTGCTTGTTTGTTTGTAATTCACTATAGTAAGCACAGTAGTCCAGAGTACACGCAGAAATTTGAAAATGCCCTATAACCGCGCAATCGAATGGGAAATCATAGAGTAGAAAGCGAAGCAACGAACCAAAAAACAGCGGGAGATCTACCGATAAAAAACAGCAGGATTTCTCCCGACCAATAACAGTGGGAATTCTCCTGATGATCATAGTAGATTCTAAGTAAAGCGCTCAGGGAAATGAGGAAGTGGAATGACCACATTGAAGTTGAACCGCAACTCAAGGATCCTACGGTTTCTGTCGACAGTATAGTATGCACTGTAAATTGAGAGTGGTCTGTAAAAACAGGAAATCAACGGGAGATTTCGCGTTGATTTTTGCAAAAATAATAATCAGTGCAATAGCAAAAGAGAGATCAGTGTCATAAGAAAGTTGCTGATTCAGCCGTCACCCAATAACAAGAATCATCGGGAGATCTCCCGTTGAATATGGTGAATGGATGCAGTCAGGGAACGATGTAGAGTCCGACGGCAAGGACTATCAACGGGATTAATCCGATGAAAACTAACAGGTGCAAGCATGAATCGGCCGCCTCACAATTATGTGGCATTGCACAGAGCGAATACATCGAACGAACTGCCTCCCGAATTGTCACCCATCAGGCTATACAAGTTCATCGACTCAGTGGTGCATGCGTTCCAGTACATCGGTGACAACATTCTCGGAGCTGTGTTTCGTTGCTTCCGAAAAGTAACAGCGTGGGGCCTTGAGTGGACAGACCAAGCAGGAGCAGCAGCGATCATATGTCCTAAGCTATCTTTCGATGGCAAGGGTCACACGACAACTGGGTTAGACGTCCTGGAGCTGCAAGGACTCGACAACTGTACGATCCTCGCCATTGTCCGGGAAATGGTGCCCAAAAAGCAGGAAGCGAGAACATACGGCTTGATCCTGGACTACGCCACTATGGATCCACAGATGTGTGAGACAATGACAGTAAAAGGTTTTCTAGACAAGCCAGACGGATCACATTCGTGGACACCAACGGAGATAGCCAACGAGTGGGTCGTTATAGACGATAGCCGTGGCGAGTCCAATACTGCTATAGTGCCCGTAGTTGCTACAGCTTCAACGCCTTCTATTCAGAAGAAGCAGAAGAAGAGGAAAGCCATAGCGGGTGGACCAGGGGATGAGATTGTGGAGGAAGCAAACGCAAAGGGCAAGGGTAAAAAGAAGAAGAAGGCGGCCCCGCTGACAATTGCCCAGGCGGTGAACATGACAGAGGTTGAGGTCAGCAAGCTCGAGCCTGGTGGAATTAAGGAAATTAACAAGCTTTACAATCAGGTTTTTAAGCCAATGTACAAATGGGACAGGAAGCCACTAGCGAATGCGAAAGGTGAACTCCTGCGTGTGCACTACAAGTTCCTCCACAAAGCTCCTGCCGGGGATCTCGTATACAGAGCAATTGACCAGGGTCGGCTCAAAGGAATTAAAAACAAGGTTCTCGTGGATAACGATTTCCACTCGGAGAACCGATACATTACCGTTCTGCCTTTAAAGAGAGGACCATATGGACCGGAGAACTTGGTTGAGTTCTGGGCGAACTGTCCAAAGAAGGAGAGCATGACCACCAAATCGCACTACTACATTATTGGTAGTCAGCATACTGTTGCAGCGCATAAGGATTTGGTGGAGAATAACCATGTCAGTGAGGCCGATAAGGCCGACGCTTCAACGTTCAACCTCATTTCCATTTGGGCGTCATATGAGACCAAAAAGAATGACATCGTTCACCTCTCGAGAGCCCTCAACCAGAACCTCGCTGGTGAGCAGAAGGAGCAGAGATTCGCACAGCAGCTTGCGCACGCTAGAGTAAAGTGGAAAGACATGGGGTCCCCTCACCCGTCATATGGAGGACGAGCGCACTCAGCAGCGTACCTCGTAAGTGTTACGGAACTACAGTAGAATCCATGCTTGTATGATAGTTGTCCCTTCCTGAAAATCAGCGGGAGATCTCCTGATGAAATCACCACCTAGAGAAGTTGCAATGTGTATAGGGTCATGGTAATCAATGCTTATATAATGGTTCTCCCTTCCCTAAAATCAGCGGGAGATCTCCCGTTGAATACACCACCGAGAGAACTCCCAATGTGTACAGGCTCATAGTATTCCTCCTACTAGTCGAGAGAGATGTAAATGTCCATCAACTGAATCGGGTTCTCTAAGGCCTTGAGCGAATATTTTTCTCTTTCTTGAGAGCATAACCTCCAGTCAGAGCATCAACGGGAAATATCCCGATAATATGTAGTTTCATTAACTGCGGATTTCTCGAGAACTCCTATTAAAACCCGCGATGTCGGCGTTGTGATGCAGGGATTCTATGCTGTGATGTCTTCAATCTTCACTGGGTTCAAGAATGTAGACAACCCGGATTTAAAAATCCCGCTGCTCTTCATCGAGAAGGATGAGGACTTCAACCGCTGGATTCAGATTGACAAGGACTTTCTAAGCAGAAAGCTTCCAGACTGTAACGGACCGAAAGCAAAGGGCATCCGTAAGCCGCTGGCATACTCGGACTTGAAGCCCTTGTGGGGATTGCGAGATGAGGACTTAAACTACTTGGCTGGCCAGGTGGAGGAGGGAATCGTCTGCATGAAGAAAACGGCTATCAATCTCGATATCATGGGAATGCCGGTCACTCCGATGGTCGTGGCAGCAGATCAGGAGAAGAAGCTAAGGGCCATGAAGAACGAGCTCATGTGCCACTACAGGCAGCACCCCCTTCCGAGCAAGAAGCCAGAGTACTCTCCCTACACGGCACAAGAGTGGGATACATTTGCGGCTGAGAAGAAGATCACCCGGGAGCAAGTGGAGTGGTGGACGGATAAGAGCATGGCCACCGAGTTGGGGCTAGAGTGGCTGGAGGGTCGTACAAAGGCTTTGAACAAAACTCACGATCCAATGAACTGTCCAGAGGCGGTGACAAAGATGTGGCAGAATTTCATGCACGCCCATACAGAGGAGGTCGAGAAATGGGTTGCCAAGGACTTCGAAAAGGATTACCTCTGCAAAGTCATGGACGAGAAATGCTGGGACATTAGCAAGATACTATCAGAACCTTCCGTAAAGACATGGCGAGGTGAAGCGAAGACCCACATGTACTTCTGGTTTCTCTTCGAAATGACCAGCGGCGGCGCTCGTGCAAAATTTCTGGAGAACCGGAATTTGTGCCGGGTATTCGATGCCCTCGAATACAAGGATACGGATCGACGCCTTGTGAGAGCTCGTTCCCCAGGAGTTCTAATCACGGATGGTGCTGGATTGCACGCTATTCTCGCACACCTGGAGAGGCGGCGGCAAGATATGAAAGTCCGCCTCTGCGACTGGCATGTAGTTCATTACATTCCGGACAAGGCGGATGGCTTCCCGCATCCAGTTACCGGATCAAATTACACTGTGTATCTGGTCATGCTCTTTGCGTACGACCCGGACCACGGTCCGACGAGCAGCTTCCACAATTTCTTCCCGAGCGTTATCGAGATGTCTGCTGTCTATTTCTCCAAAGATCTGGACGAAGTAGACACATTGTACAGGAGGTCGAATATGCCTTGGTTCTCAATTGCCTCGGCGATCGCCATTTTCCGTAACCACATGTCCGATAATATGATCATGGTCAACGTGAATGGCGGTCCGGACTTCACTTCTCTTGGACTGGTAAGCCACGTTCTATTTTCTTCCGCATTTCTCTCCGCAATTCAGTCAATGTCCATGGCACTAAAATTTGCTTCATCAATGGTGTCAGGCGAAAGAAATCAAGGTCATCGAAGTCGTTTATGACTCCGAGGCACAGTCCAATGCAATATTGGTCGCCTGACAGATATGGGAGCAGATTCATACCAAAGGCTATGTTCCTCAGGAGGAAAACAACGAAGAGGAAGATGAGGAAGGTGGAGGAGACGGAGACGAGGAAGATGAGGAGGGACCAGGAGACGGCGACGAAGCTGATGAGGACGATGCAGCAGACGAGCAGCCCTCCAAAACCGAGGCGGAACGGGAGGGCAACGATTCGGAGAAGGATGTTACTTCCTCTCGCACAGAGAGTGATCACGAGGAACAGGAAGTTCAGACTCGTACTCCACGAAATACCGCAAGTACCCCTCGTGCCTCGAAAGACTTGGAGCATGTGACCAGTGACGTGGGGACTGGTCCAAGCAGAAAGGTCAGTCGTCGTACCTAATCATCGGGAGATCTCCCGCTGACTGTTCCACATTGCGCATAATCATCTGCTGAGAACATCTTCTGTGTTTTACTGGCAAGATGAGTCCGCACAAGGAGTGGCGCGACGGTCGGCGAAAAAGATAGGCACAATCAAGCTGAGGGTGGGCTCAAGCTCTGCGGTGGTTCTGGTCCAATCAGCTCAGCGCAATGAGTTGAGATCAAAGCGGAGGCTGGATATCGTCCTATCGCGTAATCCGACGCTAGCCCCTGAGCAGGATGCAGTTAAGGCGGGACCCAATATGTCCTCTCCTACACCTTCCGAACCACAGGTTTCTGAGACGGGGACTCCTGAAGCGACGAAGGCGGCGTCCATTCTTGTTAGCTGTTTAGTAGAGGGTGGAGGTGCTCCTGCCAAGGACGTAGTCAAAGACATAGTGCCCCCCATCGTAGAGTCCTCACGTGACATACGTTTGAGGCCGGAGCGGGGCCTTGGAGCAACGGGAGATCTCCCGATCCTGGATGAACATGCTCCTACTTCTGGCCCGCAGGAGTCCAAGGGGAAGGAGCCCATTACTATTGCATCGGGAGATCTCCCGTTGCCTGAGGCACCTGATGTTGCACCGCGCGTTGATATGCCGGACAGTATTATGGAGGATACAATGGCGGACCTCACGGAAATGAGTCCTGATGCAGCTAATCCGAAGGTGAATCCATTAGTTGCTGTCCCACACCCGGGATATTTGTATGCTGACATGGTTTCTATGCGGAATAGATTTGAGAAACTATTGTGTTTGCCGGATTTTCATGCTAGACAAACGCGCCATTTGGCGAGTAGCAGGCGGTCCATGGTACCGACCGCGTGGGAAGCGCACTCATTTCTTTATCGCAACATTGTTCAGATAGCCTCTGACCGTGGAACGCTGGAATCAGACGATGGGGCCGATGGACAGAGGGATTGTTTGATTGCGACAGTCGTGGAATCAGAAGGGACAAGGTTCGCAGAAGACATTTTGACAGGTACTTTATTTTAGACCGTGCATAGTTCTGTGCGTTTGATTGATCCTGATTTATCTTCTTCATGCACTTGTTTCTAAAGGGGATTTGTCCTCATTGACTGCAGTTTGCGGTGGACCTTCGACATCGCAGCCAAGCACATTGGAAAAGGTAGCTCAGCGGAAGTATTCTGTGGTCCTTGACTTAAATGGAGTGCTTCTTCACAGGTCATACGGCCATAATAGACTTCATGTTGAGCATCGCCCGGGGGTCACAACGTTTTTGAATTGGCTGCGTAGTAGAGCGGATGTTGCATTCTGGAGTAGTGTTAATGCGAAGAACATGGACCATTTGTTGGACATTGTCCTGGCAGGTTGTTCCTTTAGCCGTCGAGATGTCATTTGTCTGTGTCAAGGGGCATGCACGAGGTCCACGTTCAAAGCCCCATCTGCACCAAATAAGCCGTTTTTCCTGAAGGATCTGACGACGTTTGCGAACATGGCTAGTTTGTCCACATTAGATAATATTCTTCTAATTGACGACAGTCCAGAAAAGAACGTCTTAAACGATGCACATAACGCTGTTTTTCCTCAGTCCTATCGCGGTGAACTGCTTGAGAACTACCTACTCATGCAGTTGATGCCTTGGCTTGACGGCCTCCTTCTTTCAAATGAGACGGTACCGGTGTATGTGAAGGCGAATCCCCTTCCTGGCGGCCAAGTTGCAGTGGATTCCGAATCCACTTTGGGCTGGGGAATCATTACCGGAATTCAGCGTCATTGATTACTGTTGGCATGGGGCTTCATCGGGAGATTTCCCGTTGCTGTAGACGACAGTTTATTGAATGATATTTTATAGTTGTCGAAGGATGAATTGTAGTTTTAATTGTAAATGCTGTTGTAAATTATTGTAAATTCTGGATCATTTACATTTTCCTGAACTTGTAGTTGTCGACTGGTCGAGACATTATGAAACTGGATCATGAGGGAAGTGATACTTCATTACAGTTCATTGCATATGCAACTAGAGTCTGTGGTTCCTTCGTGGATTCTGATTTATACCCAGTTTAATCAGAAAGTTAGCATGTTTGCTTTTCAAGTACTGTTTATGTGCGGAGTTCTTACTGTCCCGGTGTTCTTTAGCATGGACTCGCTATCATGTACATGTAGGTTCTTGTTGTTCTTGTACTTGTTGATTTCCGTCTTCCTTACCTTACCGCATAGAATATCATAGGCAGACTTTCATGTCATTGTCCATGTCATCGATGTATAGTTTCTAGACATGATTATAAGAATGTATTTATACAGGATTGGAAGGTCTCCCGCTGCGCAGGGGTTCTCCGTCTAATTCATCGTCTATTTGAACCTGATCAGACTTAGCATTTACAAGGTCTGCATTAAGTGAGTGTCTTTTTTACGGTAACCGGGAGATCTTATGTTGTTCAGCGTTTCTTAGTGAAGTGGCTGTCCTGTCGTAATTCAACGAGTGATAATATATCATCGGGATATCAACGAGAGATAATATATCATCGGGATATCTCTCGTGGTTTACTGGCTTCCAATGAAATTACTGTCCGTTCTAAATTGATCGGGATATCTCCCGTTTACTGGAAGTTCTGAATACAGTGAGTGTCCTTCGGAATATCATCAGGAAATCTCCCGTTCTTTTGGGGTTTAGTCCTCCTCTGTCTGACGAGTTGACCTCCTTGCTGTGTTCTGTTTATGCAGAAGGCGGCTTTGGTTGTTTTTACAGGTGCTTTATGCGTTCAGGGCGATGTTTGGGATCTTCCTGAAATAATCAACGTTCCTTCTGGTTTCCATGACTTTGTTAGTCAGTTGCTTGAATGGGCTCACTGTGGGTTGTATTCCTCCATGCATTTGTCTACTTTGGAGGTGCTTATGCGACGTCTTTTCCCGCGGAAGATTTGGAAGGGGTTTCATTATCTTGCCGGGTCAAACAACCCTGACAAGAATAATCCTTATCCACACCGTGCAGCATTCGTGAACATGATCTTAAGTAGCTCTAGACTGCGCAGCATTTTTTTAAATCAAAGTATTGTAGTTCTTCAGATAGATATTCTTCAATGGCCACGTTCTCATTTGATAGGTCCCTCCATACGCGTGAGGGATGATATTGATCTCCTGAAGTTAGAAGATGCATGGTATGTATAGAAGGAGCTACTTATAGTTGGGAATTCTGGAACGCATTAGTCAAGTTCAGTAGTTTAGATAGTATAGGGATTGCCTTTCTTTCTTTTTGTGGGCAACTTCTTCATTGTGTCATTCTTTATTGGTGTTAATAAAATGTGGTGAACCTTCTTCACCTTTTCTTTACTTTCAAGTTTCATTCCACCGAGCCAGCAGTCCTCTTGTACCGTAAGTTTATATGCGGGGATTGCATCGGGAGATCTACGGATCCTTATTCTGCAGGGAGATACTAATGGGTCAGTGCCTACTTACTAGTCTTTGTAATACTCTAAGTTGAACAATGTTTGGTTTCTTTGGTTTCTTGCAACACTTAAGATCCCAAAGTCTGGGATCCGCACTATAGCAGCACCTCTCCCGATGAATCTTCGCTATATTCAGTACATTTATGTATAATAAATGTACTATGCGTGAAATATCTTAGTTTTTATGTTTCTTTGCCATCTTCTTGGGTGAGAACATGGTCTACTTCAGTCTAATGTTCCCACTTTCATAGCCATTGCGGTCTCAAAAACCAGTACAGCGGGAGCTCTCCCAATGAAATCTCCCAGGACATAGTCTAAAATTACTCCTAAAGTCCAAAAGTAGTTAAATATGGCATTATTACAAATAGCAATTTGGTTAGATTTTATTTAGCTTCAAAGTATTGTCAACACCAAAATTTGGTGCCTAGGGAATTTAGGGATTAAAAAATATACCAAGAGCATTGATTGGAGGTCAAATTATAGTGCAAGACCTCCCTTTTGTACACAGAATTCCAAAGATGAACTTCCACACATTTGTCTTATATAGAAGGATTTTCTCTCGTCCATAAGACAATTCTAAGAAATGTAACTCTATTGCATGTGGAGCATGCAAAGTCTATGAAGATCTCAAATAGTCCTATTGTCAAGTGAAGGAGTCATTTATTTTTGCACAAAGACACTTTTCGATTATCACTGAAATGGTATTGGGACTTAACAGAGGCACATAATCTTCTACAAGGACAAGAATAGCTTCCCTTTCCCATGTCCACAATAGAAAATAGCATGTATTGCTTTAGCATTTGCAATGTATCTTTTCAAATAAGAGTTAGCAAAAAGACATGAAGAATATTTGTTGACTTTTTATTCTTTGCCAAAAATAATTGTGAATTTTATAAGTTGAAATATGTTTCACAAATAAAAGGACAACAATAAGCATATGTTATCCAAATACATGCAGGTCAATGTATTCTACAATTATTATAGATGATAATCTTATTGTTTGTAAATTCACCACATGAACAACATGAATCTATATAAAAAAAACAAAATCCCTTTAATTTTAAAAAGCTAGAGATGTCGTTCCATTCTTGGAACTTGTTCTCCTATATTTATATGTATGACATTGTAAGATATCATTTATGGATTGCTTAATTTTAGAAAATATCCAAAAAGCATCACTTCTTTATTAGTAGTAAATGCAAACCATCTTTTATATTTCACTTTTAATAATTTTCATGTGTAATATATATATTTTACATGTTATATTTACTACTTTTGAGGTAGGATTTGGTGCAAATCAAAGCAATTTAATACTATACATTTGAATTGCTTATGCTTATATTAAGCTTCATTTGTGATCAACATATGAATGTTGTAATTGCTTGATTTGATGTACTATAAATATTTATGAATATAAAAATTTAAACAAATAATTTATTGTTGGTTTGAAACCAAAAATTATAAATTATAAATTATAAATTACAATATGGTTGGATTCACAATTGCTAAAATCGATTAATTTCATATTAATATTAGTATTTATTAAATACTATCATTCACACTAATGTTTTATACATAAAATTTGAAACCTACCTTGGAAGTTCTTTAAAAGATAGATTGCATCCTAGATACTAAAATTTTAGAGGAAAATATGTTGATTTAAAATTAAAAATAACTAATGTTTTTTACAACTAAATTTAATTATACTACTGGAGTAAATAATCAAACTTCATTTTTACAGTCATGCTTGAATTATTCCTTGACTTGACGTATTTCCAAGATTTTATTTTTAAGATGTTTGTGCAAAGAATTTTTAGATTTATAATTGTTGAAATAATATCAAGTAGCACAAGAACCAAGAATAATTTAGGTGGATGAAAAATGCATCTCTTAGGAGTTGGGACCAAAGGATACTTTGTAAAATCAATGTCTATCATTTGAATCAATTCAAAATTTGGTATCACTATTTAGAAATGAATTCTTCATCAACCCTAAATAATAAATTGAAAAGATTTAATGAAAAGAACAACATTAGTTTCCTCTAATACTAAATTTTTTAACATTCAACAATGTAGAGGTGTTTATTTCATAAACAAATTTATAAGTGGAGTTTAATTTGGATGGATCTTATTTGAATTGGATTGGAAAGTAGCCTTCATTTTCTATTATTCAAAATTTTATATATTAGAGCTTCGGCAATTCTAATAAAAAGGTAGATTTTAATTAAAAAATGATCTCTCCCAACATTAGAGGTAAAATTTTGAGTATCATATGTGAAAAATTGATATTTATCCCCTAATTGCATGAGCCCTTTGTTTTTTTGGTCTCATGTACAAAACTAAATCTCCATCATGCGCTTTTCAAAGATAGCTTTATATGTATATATGATTTGATTTGATTAGATAGGAAATCATTTGTGAAATATCTATGCTTCATTTCAATCCAAGCTAAGTGATTCACTAAAAATTTATAAGATTTTACTTCAAATGACTCAAAACACTCTTTAAGAAACAAGCTAATGAAATTAATCAGCCAAGAAATCACTACACTTAGAAAATTATATATTAAACCATTACAACAGTACATATACATATATGTATATGTATATGTATATGTATATGTGTATATATATATATATATATATATATAGTCAATATTTTATACATAAACAGATTACAAAGTAATTTAAAATTTATTCCCAAAATATAAGTGACTACAATCATAGATTTAACCATATGGACAAAATCTAAAATTCATAATGTCCACCTTTTGTTCACACATCAATTTGCTCTAAATTGGACAAAAAGGCAACATTTTGTTCAAGTTGTATCAATTTTTTTTGTAATAATAACCTTACAAATTCAAACTAGACATATTAGAGATCGCATAGGAAAAGAAAACACAACAATATCACTTCTAAATTGAAAGATTAAGGTAAACCTGCCTATGATAGGCAGAATGAGTGATCTAATCTATTGCAATTTGCAAAAAGATTCAATTTTTTCCATACAAAGACAAATAAGAGAAATGAAGAGAACAATTGAATTTTAATTTTTTGACAAAGTATGAATTTGTTATGAATTTTTGATTCTATCCATTAGCCACACTAGCCCAAAAGAGTCTGCAGACGACCTCAAAAACAACAAAAAGTAATTTCATAATGGTCATCTTATCACCTAAAGCAGTCACTTCATTTTCTAGTATGGCTATAAGATTTTTTAACATGGCCATGGCATGAAGAAATAAAAAAATTACTTCTTGCGACGAGTTTACGCTAGGAAAGGTGTAAGTGTCTTATGACAGTCACTAATATTGACTCCATGACCATCTCCCAAGGCATTGATTGTGGCAAATCAACCTAATGTATTTCTAATTCCATTTATTAGGAAAAGTCTATTATAGGTAGATATAAGACTCTCATGGGTAGTTCCCTAGGACCTTGTCACATGAGATTTGCTTGTCATGATAGGTTTACAATGGTTGATCATGAAGGTGTTAAAACTAAGAAATTTTTTCAATCTTTTTTTTACACGTCAAATCTAAAAAGTTGGCCATCAAAAAAATATGAGGTTAAAGGGCCTAAAATGCATCATCCCAATTAATTTATGGCTTCTCAAAATCTACTCTACAAATTTTTTCAATGAAATTGTAATATGATTTTTTCTCCTAGATCTAATGTAGATCTAGGAGCCCTCAATACTATGGAAAGTCAAGATTTACAATAGGTACCCTTGCACAAGATCTTCAATAGAAAAATCGTAATCAATCATTTTCAAAATCGGATTTTGATGCTAAAATTAGACTTCAAAAAGATTTTATAAAATATTACTATTAAAATTAGCAATTTAATTAGGTTTTATTTAACTTCCAAATATTCACGACACCAGAATTTGGTTGGGCACTTAAGGGTTAATGTCCCTGTTTTTTATAGATGAATTTATTTACCATGATACCATCTATAAATAGCTGGTATCATCCATCTTTAGATTTTAATAGCCTCCTAATTATGCGCAGATGTAACTTATACATGTCATTTATGACACAAACATCTGCTTATTGATGAGGTGGATTAATACTAAGCTAATTTGGTGGACTTTTTGCCCCACACAGCCTTGATATTGGGTACTTAAGCTAGATTCCCACGTCAAGAAACCGCCATTTTGATTTGGAACACATGATTGATTAGACAAGTTTGCCTTTACTTTTACTTCAGCTAATGTTAGCTTGAGGCTTCTCTGGAACAAGGTTGAATACTAGTACCAGTCAATATTTTTTCTAGCTTTGGACAAATGGTTATGTAGCCTTTCTTTCAAGAAGGTTTTGAGTTTTCTATCTCTTTCATTTTGGGGGTTTGAATTGAAAGGAGACCACCTATTTATATTGTTGTACAATGGGGAGACAAAAGTATTATTGCCCCCCTTTTGCTTCCTACACAAATGCCCCTATTTTCAAACGTTATTTTTTACAATTATTATGTAATTTTCGGATCATTGTATTCCTACTTAGTCCCAATCATGCATACCAAATTCAACATCAAAAAAGAAAAACTCCATTTTTGGTGACTTTTAAAAGTCAATTTTTATGGTTTTACATAATATTTTATCGAAAATGATTCATGATGAATTTTTTAAACTCAATTGCAGAGATATGTAGAGAATATCTATATGCACATCATGTCTTTAGCAAGCATCTCCATATAGTTCACAGCTCCTTCTATAAAAAATTCAATATTGGGGTGACAATGTCCTAATTTTGGAAAATAGATATCTTTTTATTGTAATTAGATTTTGGCAAGGCAATTGTACCATCATGCTCAAATGTACAAAATTATTTACAATCCGATTAAAAGGTGATGGTTAAATAGCAAAATCTATTTACAATAAAAAGACATCTATTTTCCAAAATTAGAACATTGTCATCCCAACATTGAATTTTTTATAGAGGGAGCCGTGAATTTTTTTTAGAGATGCTTGTTGAAGGAAAGATGTGGATATGGATATTCTCTACATGTCTCCGCAATTGAATTAAAAACTTCATCATGAACTGTTTTCATTAAAATATTGTGTAAAACCATGAAGATTGAATTTAAAAATTCACCAAAAATGGAGTTTTGTTTTTTTGACGTTGAAATTTGGTGTGCATGATTAGGACTAAGTAGGAATGCAACGATCTAAAAATTACATAAAAATTATAAAAAATAGTGTTTGAAAATGGGGGCGTTTGTGTGGGAACAACAGGGGGCGGCAATATTTTTATCTCCCCCTTTTGCATAAGTATTGTAGTAAATATTGTACATAGGATTTATATTTCCAGCCTCTATATTACATGTACAAAATTGTAATGAACTAGATTTGTAGGCTAACAGTATTCTTTATGACTGAATCCTCTACCTTTATTGTTTTCTAAATGATTTGTAAGGCTTTTAGAAATTTTATCCTAAGTAAATAAAGTCCTATCTAAATTATGCTGCACGTTCTTTTTTAAATGCACTAAGTGCCCCCCCAAGCACATCAAGTTCAAATTATCCCTCTTAGTTCTATTTTATAATGTCTTTTTGTTGTCATTCAAATCTAAAGAAAGTTGTAGACATTTTGGTGTCAAAAATATCCTAAAATTTAAAATTCCATTCTCATTATCATTACTAATAACTCGACATGAGATGTTTTATAAGGTTTGAATAATACTGCAAGTTTTTCCAAGTTCCCAAACTATAGGGAATGTGAGAACATCACCACATTAGCAATTTGACATGATCAAGAGACTTCCATGTCAAATATTATTAAATTAATTCATTTTAAAATTTAAAAAAAAAATGAAAATTTTAAATTTGTTATTACTATTATTTTGATTCTAAAACTCTAATAGCAATGTGTTGGTTCCCAACAAGATAAATAGCCTTGAAATAATCTTCTAAAGGCCTCAGAAAACATCAAATGGGATATTTATGATTTATTTTTGAGAACATTAGGATTTTTTAAAAACTTAAAAAGAAAAAGTAATCTTTAATTGAACACCCTTCTACTAAAATGTTGGTAAAAAATTCATAATATGTTGGATTGAGATGAAATTTTACAATAGAAATTAGAAATTTTTTTACAATAGAAATCATTCCAATAATCTTTTTAATTAAAGACAAACACTATATGAGGGAGAAAATAACCATCAAAGTCACTTGTAATTTCCAAAACATCCAATTGAAAGTTTGGCGACAACATTCATAAATAACAATAAGTACATACTCCTTGAACAAATAAGACTACAAATGGCGCATTGATTGAAGCCTATGGATGATCAGCATGAGGTGTTAGGTTCAAAATTGGTGGTGCAAGTGGTGGGCCTTGTGGTAGTTTGTGGTAAATCCGGAGATAGGTTGGCAATTCTAGTAGATTAAGGGAGCAATAATGATTTTGGGCAACAATAATTTAGCTTTTCAACAAATAGAAGTTGCCACAGTTTTGTATGAATCACAATAAAAACTACCTAGTTGCGCAATATGACTTTTATGAGTCACAATAGTGGCAATCTAGTTAACCCCTAAAGGCCCATTGTCCCTTGGGGGGACAAATGGGGTTTTGGGCAGGTACCTACGGCCTGAAATTTTGTTGTGATTTTCTGAAACTTTTTTGGAAGATAGAAAAATTGCTAAGCTTTGTGGAAATATCATTTTTTTTCAATCAGTGCCCGGAAAAAAAAATTATGCCCAAATAAGCTCAAAACATGGGGACAAGCGGCAGCAAAATTTCATTTCATTTCATTTCCTTATAATTTTTTTTTCTTATAGATTATATTTTTATCTATCTAGAAAGATTTGATTCATTTCATTTGGATTTTTTATGAGAAAGTTGTGGACAATCTTGTTTTTTGGGCACTTAGAGCATCTTGATGAAAACAATAACTTGTAGGATTCATTTTTGAATGCAATCTTAATAATCTTTCAAAAAAAGAGTTCTACAAGGTTTATTTTTTTTGCTAGAACAATCTCACCATTGGGATTAGTGCTTTTATAATTCCATATAAAAGATATTAATATTTTAGATTTTCCTTCTATCTTGTATCTACTCCTATTTAACAATTTTCTTAGTAATGAAAATTAAGTTTTTTTGGATTTTTTTTCCTCTAGATTCTTAACTCAGTTTTCTACAATAGAGACTTAAAGCTCAAAATTCCGTAAAGCAAAAAATTTAAGCTAAAAATGTTCAAAGTCATAAAATCTAGTCCCACAATGTGCTGAAAAATTTGTTTTTTTTACTTTAAACGCAGATATCTTGCAATCTATGCGGTCAAAAATTCTGAAATTTTTTCCACACATTCTCACACTAGTTAAGTGTAAGATCCTATGGTTGAATGTGCAAAGAAACAATTTTCAAATTTTTTATTCTTTGCTATAGAAATGGCAGTTTTGAGTGATTTTTGGCAAAAAAAAGCCCTTGGGCCTTTAGGGGTTAAGTGACAATGCTATTGAGCGGCCGACCACGTAAAAAGAGTATGTCAACAAAGATCTAACTAGGTTGTCGGATTTTATGATTTTTTTAAGACTACGTTTCTAAAAATGAATTCTCTACAATGACAATAAGTCTTCAAATTTGCACCAGTCACAAATGTCCCATTTGGGACTCCATTCAACTAAAAAGCAATTGTTCTTATAGTTGAAAAAACTTCATTTCCTTTTAATGTCATAACTTTCATTTCATTAATTAGAGTCAAATGGCTCAAATCTTTTTGTATGAGTATTAATCTAAAAAATTATATGCAAATTAACTAAAAAAATTATAGTACTTTTCTCACTTTCCACTTTGACATCAAAATTAAAAAGGCCTAATAACTTTTGCAACATTTATCAAAATGTCAAGAAAAAACAACTTCATGTATACATTAGGATGATCAACATCCGTGTAAAAACTTTCGTGCAAAAATTCCAAATTTGGAATTCAAGTAAGCATGTTAAATTTTCAAAAAATCTAAAAATGGGCTCTTTAGTTCTTTAGGGGATAAACAATCTTATTTTCTTTATTGGGACATGCCCTTGGAAAAAAGTCGCTATTGACTTAGGGTCCAAAATCAACCTTAGCTCCAATCCCAATTCAAAGTATTATTGGTTTCACACAAATACAAAATTGTCAACTTGTATTTGTAAGATAAATACAAAATCATCACTAACTACAAACCATCACATTTAAGTTCTTGGTTAAAGTGAAGTGATTAATTTTGGGATGTACCAAGTTTAACCATTAAAACCTTGTGTCAATTTATGATACACTTATCACTAGCTCTTAGAAAATTCATCTTATTATTTTGTTGTCCAAAAACATCATTGTAAATGATATTGGAATCCATTTTTATTTACCAATTCAATATGGTAGAAATAAATCTTGCCATTTATTGTATCTAGTGGCTAGGGTCAGCATTTGGAACTATTGAATAATTAAATTAAATTGACACATGTGATTCAATAAATGTCTAGAAATACAAAAATTAATTTCCAATACGATATTTTTTGAAAAAATAATGTCCTACAAATTTTGGCATCTGCTATTATAAATATTTTGCTAACCATGACCGCTACACTAAAATTGGTAAATAGTGTTGGCAACTCTAATTGTCCCATCTAACACTAATTGTAATTTGCAAGGTTAATGTTAGAACATTATTTACCCATTCTAATACTACTTTAGCTCTATAGTAAAATTTGGTCATTTCAGGGAACAATACTAATTAATGAAATGTTAAAATGTTGAAATGTTAGAATAAATAATGAAATGCAAACTACATTTCAACATTTCAACATTTCAATATTTCAAAAAAAACAGGAAACAACGCTAACTATCACCCAACACTATTTACCAATTTTAGTGTAGGTATGGTAATAGTAACTACATTTAGTTGCAATTCATGGCAATTAAAAGTCTGCATACCATTGTACACCTTCATCACATTGATTTTGTGGTATTGTGCTGACATTCCTAATGCGTGAAAGTTGATTTCTTTTTGTCTTATGCTATTTACTTTCTTCTACTTAATGACTGTATATTTTAAGTGCATGGAAGTTGATGTTGTCATTGAAGTTGTCAATGTTGTTGTAGTGTTATAGTTTCAAATTTGTTCCAACCTTTATAACACATTTTAAGAACAATGAGTTTTTTAGTGGTTATGCCATTAATTTTAGAAGGTAATAATTCAGGTCGAAGAGTTTTGTAAAAGGATCACCTTTTTTTTTGACCACAAATTAGTGCACTTTGTTTTTTGTGTACTAATATGTAAGTTTTAGATACTAAAAAGCCGCACACCAAACAAATATCAAAGCATTTCAAATAATTTTTTGAAGCAAGGACCTTC
Source organism: Neckera pumila (assembly GCA_963969595.1). Lineage (NCBI taxonomy): Eukaryota > Viridiplantae > Streptophyta > Bryopsida > Hypnales > Neckeraceae > Neckera > Neckera pumila. The sequence goes on along the minus strand of OZ018411.1, from coordinate 15,234,691 downwards.
ATATCATACCCAACATCTGGTTTTAGTTACTTTAGTATTATGTTTAGTGTAAATTTGGTCTAAATTTTTTGGGTAGTAAGCTAATACCATATGTGATGATCTGATTCAACATTCAAGTGCCAAAATTGAATTTCCACATCAAATTCTCAGGGGGCCACATCACCTTATACCATTCACAAGATGACATGCAGCACTTTTCTACAAAACTAACTTAATCTCTACCAAATCTAACCTTCATGTAGAGTAAACGGTTCAATATCAATAAAACTAAATGACATCCCCGTCCGGTTCAGCTAAGGTGAATTGACCCTTTCATTGCCCCACACTTTATCCTTGAAAAAAACACAGGAATTTATTTATTTATTTGCATTACATGATAAAATTTGTAAATTCTGAATTTATATTTCAAACAAAGTCCATATGTTAAATAAGAGAGGTGAAGAATACCAAAAAAGTACGGCCCAAAATTCTGTAGGGGGTAATTTTTTTACAGTTTCCCTTGGTTGAGGCAACAAGGGGGTCACCTCTTCCTGGCCCGTCCCCATCTGGTTCCAATAAAAAATGTTTCAGCACTGATAATTATACCTCCAAATGAAAATACTTCCCCATTGAAAAATGATCCTCCAATAAAAAGTATTTCCCCTGCCTAAAGGTATGTATTTATTTAGTGTTAAAGAATGATGCTACTTAGAGATCTTAAGAATAAAGTTAGACCTACTTCTAGACCAGATTCACATTGCAAACATCACCTCTAACACCAAGTGTGAATATACCCTAAGACAAGCTCAATCTCCAAAAAATTCCAATTGGTCTCTAGAGGAAAAATTCCCTCATGCAAGACATTAAACCCGTCTCACAAAGTGGCCTAGCAAGGTAAATTTTGTCTTCTCAGGGGTAAAAGTAAGAAAAAAAATCCTAGTTTGTAATGTCTTTAGAATACATTCTTGACCCTTAGTTAATTTAGGGCCTCTAATTGCAAAAATGAAATCAAGATTTGCAAATTTTATCATGTGTGGCAAATTAAAAAATCCTGCATTTTCCCCGGGGTAAATCCACTCTGCTGGTGCCACTTCGTCCTTCCCTGACAAGAAATGAGACCACGAGGAAAGATTTTAAAAACCTGCCAAGTCAGCTTGCTGACGTGTAACCTCGTGCAGCACTCTTCCCAGGCACTGCTCAGTCAAAGCTACTCATGCCGAAACCCTAATCCGGTTCTCCGTTCTCGTCGACCAGTCGGTTGTGTTGGGGTTTCAAAGGCGAACCTTCGCTACACTCCCCTTCTCTCGTTTCGCAAATTTTCCCTCCATTCCTCCGCGTCCTCGCCGGGTCCCCGTCATCTTCCTCGCAATGTAGGCAACCTCCAGATTTCGCATTTTTTTTTTTTTTTTTTTTGTGGTTTCCTCAGTTGTTTTCTGGAGTTTCGCAACATGGATCGTTCTGTTTTCAGTCAGTGACTTTAGCCTCGGAGCTTTGGTTTTGATCGAGTTGCAACTTGTTAGTACGTTTCTAGTGTTCCAGGTCTCGTACTGGTCTGTGTAGCTTTTGTTTATTTTTATTTTTCCATTTTTTTTGGGCCTTTCTGGTGAGGTGCCGTGTGAAGGGATTTTGGTGAGAATTCGGGGAGGATTTTGGTGGGAGGCGATTTTGTTGTAAGTTAGCGGGGAGCTTATTTTTATTTTTTCGGTTTAGAACGGGGAAGTGTGTGGCGAACACGATCTGGTGAGGATTTGTGCCGGTGCTATATTTAACGACGGGGAAGCTCGGAAGCAAGAAAGGCGGTTTCCGGAGAATGGTGGACAGGGCGGAGGCTGCTGCTGCTGTATCTGTATCTGTATCTGTATTCGTGAGAATATGATGAAGCTGGGAGTTCTTTTGGAAATGGACGAGTGAGGAAGTCGGTAGGCACGCTGTGGTTAATTGGAACAGGGTTTCGTTTGGAGAAGGGTTAAGGGTTTGCGTCCGATGGCATCGGAAATTGAGATAGTGTCGGAGGGGGGAACGCCTGGTCAGAATGGGGAGGTTTCGTCTTCTGGAGGTGGGGGTGTGAATCCGGATGAGGGGCAGAAGAGGGAGGATGTGTACACGGCTGCGGCATATGGCGATGTCGATAAGCTGCGCAGGCTGGTCGAGGAAAGGGGTTGTTCCGTGCTGGACCCGGATTCGGGTGGCTACTTTGCGTTGCAGTGGTGTGCTTTGAATAATCGGACAGCTGCTGCTCAATATCTTATTGAGGTGACTATTTCTTAATTTTGTTTTTAGGAAGTATGCTTTCGCGTTACTCAATCCATGTCTTGTCAGCGAGAATTTTATACTTAAACCTCTCAATGCCGACTTCATATTTCGTTCTGATGATCAGACCATCTTATTGCCTACTATTCATATCCACTTGCGAAGCTTTCTAAGAGAATTCTTTAGGCTTTTGCGATACGACGGCTACATGTTCACAGCACTCATATCATTACCTGGCGCTGTGGCAAAGATTCCACCTTTTAGGAGCTCCGTTGCATTGAAGAGTTTAAGGCATAAGTGGCAGCCGTTTCTGTCTAATTGATTGCTTTGACTTGAGAAACTCACTGTCTGCTAATTAGAGGTGCACGGGTCGGCAGTTTGGAGCTTGAGGTGATTGCATTGTTTTTCAGGCCTTTAGGTATTAGGTGAGTTTTGAAAGAGACGATCGTATTCAAGAGTAGCCTCAGAATTCTTATTCTTTAGTATTGCCTGACAGAGTCTCTTCTAGTTCACGAGGTGGTTCCCGTTCCGAGAGAGAAATCTCTCGTGGCTCTGCACAGTATGGTACATGGTTGAATATAAGGTTTGAGCAATTGATCTACATTTCATACAATAGGAACTTCCTCTTAGTTACTGAGTCAGAGTCGCTCACAAGAAAGATTGGTATGCAGCGTGGAGCGGACGTGAACGCTATCGATTTTACAGGTCAAACTGCTTTGCATTGGACAGCTGTGCGTGGGTCTATACAAGTGGCGGAGTTGCTGCTTCAAAGTGGAGCTCGCATTGAGTTTGCAGATTCACATGGATATCGAGTGAGCAATCCTTCACTATTGTTGTTGCTTCGTTCTGCTGTATGACTTTATCTTTGCTTGTGATATTCATTTATGTTCAATATCTTGAGCTTTCATAACTCCTTTTCCATAAAACACTTTGAAAAATTTCTGAGTTTGCATCTACCTGACCTTCAGACATCTCACGTGGCCGCACAATATGGACACACCGCCTTGCTTTACCATGTCGTCACTAAATGGGGCGCAGAAGTGGACCCTCCTGACCATGATGGACGCAGCCCCCTCCATTGGTAGGCCATGATCTGCTCATCTCTTTGGGTACTTATGACATCACCTGAGACACAAGCGTGAGGGTGGGAGAATTTGAGGCACTCTTGATTATTGTTGTTCTGATATTTTAAGAAACAGCTATGATGTGATGGGTTCCTTGGGGTTCCTTTCTTTTGCCTTGGTTGAAACAATATGTTAAATGTTGGCTTGCTTTTGCAGGGCTTCCTACAAAGGATTTGCGGACTGTATTCGATTGCTGCTTTTCATGGACGCTTGCTTGGATCGAGCAGATAAAGAAGGTGTGCTTTGGGTCAGTCTGTCTAGCATGCAAGTCTTTTGAATTTAGAATTGTATTTAACTTATGTCTTCAAAAAGTAGCTTTTAATTATTATCATATTCTACTGTCATTATCGGTTTCATTTCCCCATTCCATTGCTCTTTCGCTTCACTGAAGGTGTGCGAGTAGCCAGTTCAAACCTAATCGGTGCAGATCTGTTCAAACCTTCTTGTAAATGACAGGCCCCTAGAATGCAAGCGTTTGTGTTTCCTATATTCATGTCGTGACGTTTGTTGCAGGGTGCACACCGCTGCATTGGGCAGCAATCCGAGGTAATTTGGAAGCTTGCACAGTATTGGTGCAGGCAGGTACCCTAGAAAATTTGATGGCCAAGGAATCTACTGGTTGCAGTCCAGCTCAGCTGGCATCCGACAAAGGCCACCGTCATGTGGCTCTATTCCTGGTAATAAATCGGTGCTAATCAATGTGGGCATTGGTATCTAGGTTCCAGAGTTGTTCTATCTGGTCACTATTAAACCAATTCTGATCAATTGAGTTTGTTTTATCTACTAGAAAAGTGGTTTTCATCGTGCGAGATTGTGAAACTTTGATCGAGAAAGATAAGCAAATGCAATCTTTAAATGAATCTTGTTCTGAGACTTAGCCGTCTCTTTTTAGTTTAGTTTTATGTTTATGTTTCTGTACTGTCTGGTCTGGCTTTTATTTTTATTGACATTTCTTTTAATGGGCCATTGGGGTGCAGACAAATGCTCGAAGAATTTTTACCAATCGGTGGGATGACAAAGGTCGCTTTGGAAAGTTTGCGAAGCTGGGCTTAGCACCTGTACTCTGGGCTGTAATCATTGGCCTTCTTCTAATTTTTATCAACTCTGTGATTGCATGTATGTACTCTCTATTCGTTCTGTTACTGAGTTCTGATTTTCGGATAAATCCCTTTTATTTATAATTCATTTGTTTGGATTGGCTGTATATACATACGCTATTCATATCACAAGAAATGTGCGGCAGTTTCCTGGAATAATAATTTATGTTGAGAGGAGATCATGTCCTAATTTGGTATATGTGGGACTGACCATGTAACAGCAAGAGCACTGTTGACCATAACAGCTGGAGATGGATTTTGGGCCTGTTTGGTCATCATATTTTCGAGCAGCGGTCTTTTCCTTCTTTTTCGTTGCACCAGGTTTGCACCTCTTTTTTATTACCTATCAGATGCGCAGGGAGTACCATAGATGTGTCTGCATCTAGGAAGAGCCATTTATTCTAAGAGGTGCTCAGGGAGGAAGTGGATTGCTTTTTACATTCCCTGGTTGGCTATTTGTTGTATCCTGAAATGCAGTAACTTTATTTCTTATTTTTTATCACCTGCCCATGATCAGATCTTTGTAAGTGTCAAACGCTGATGTCTGTTCTTTACACTAGTGCGCTTAGGAGTTTACTTTTTTGGCGGCGATGTGATTTGCAGTAAGGATCCTGGCTATATTACTCCCATGCGTGGACAATCATTACCAAGAGAGACAAATCATCAGGTAAGTGAGGATATCAATTGTCCTTTTTTGCAATTGTAGCTCTCTGATATCTGTCTCTGTGAATATTGGTTTAACTGGAGAAATCTCCCTTTGGTACGAAGTAGATTATCATAATGGTTGAATTGATTTCATGAGAGTTTAGCCAGTGTCCTTTCATGTCTGATGTGTAACAACAGCTCATGGCAGTGTGATATAGTTGCTCTCCATCTCTTTATATGTAGCGTGCGCATCATTTTTCCCTCATGCTACCTCTTGGCTGGGGATGGAGATGAAATAATTTATTCTTGAGCAGGGCACAAAATTTCTTCTTATGTCTCTCTTTGTTTACAGGAGCCTTTGTTAAAAAGGGATTTGAGCAGCCCAGCTTTGTGGGCAGGTTACTGGGCGCAGTTATGTCCGACTTGCAAGGTTGACAGTTCATCTTTTTTATCTTATCTGATTTGGTCTACGTTGTTATTTGCACCTTTCTATTTCTGAATGACGAGTAAGGACTTGTATCAAGTGTGATAAGAAGGGTTTTTTAGGAGAAGCTTCAAACTTGGATTACGAATGATAAATCTTGCACGATTGGATGTTGCCCTGGATAGTATAATCTCAACACCCAAAAATCAATTTAGAAGAGTGAATATAGGATTCTCATACATCGCTTATTTATTCATTTATTTTTTTATCTATAGTATGACTTGAAATTCTGGTGAGATTGGTTAGATTTATGCGTCGCATATCAGCGTGGAAAACCAACACCAATAGCGAATTATTTCCATTTGCCACCCCAAATATCAGTTTATATAGTTATGAAACATTTATGTTGCTTTACTGTTTGGCTTGAAGCGAATACGTTGAAAGGAATATTTTGAACCTCTAGATTTCTACTTCTTACGTGGATCTCCTGCTATTTATACTTCTTTGTGCGTTGAATCAAGTTTTGTGCCCTGGTCGTTTGTTCTGTAGATTGTGCGGCCGTTGCGATCAAAGCACTGCTCTTCATGCAATCGCTGTGTTGATCAGTTTGACCACCACTGCCCTTGGATTTCTAATTGTGTTGGCAAGGTATGCGTCTTTGTTCTCTGTGTGCGACTATTTCCTGCCTTGCAAGTCCTGTGTACACCGTGGATACTCTTTGCAGGGTGTCTCTTGTTCGGGGTATATGTTAGTGGTTGTATTCTTGATGCCCGACATTCACTTATGATTATTCCTGCGAGAAGATGTTAGGAAAACTGATGATGAGATGTTTTTCTGGCCATTTTTGGCAGAACAACAAGTGGGATTTCTTTATTTTCCTATGTTTGGAGGTTGCAGCCATGATCATTGCACTCTGTGTAACTCTTCATCGTAAGATTCATTGACTTTGTTAGTGCCTTTCGCATTATGGGGTGATGATCTTTCCAGTTTGCAAATTTGATTGTCTTTTTCGATGCTTCAAGTATTCCTGAAAAGGTAGTATGACATTGTTAAAACCTTCACTTCATGTATGCCCAACATCAAGGTTTTAGCCATGGTATTCATATGTGCTTGGTTTTTGGTTGTTATAGGGTTATGGCTTGACCCTGCAGCGCCATCTGGGAGTGGGAACTTCCTTCGGCATATTGCACTGTTCCACAGTGGTGCACTTGTATTTCTACTTGGAGATGTATTCCTTCTACTTGGCGCTGGAATGTTGACTGGAATGCAAGCCATGCAGGTATAGACATTTTTTCCATAAGTTTCCTTGAAGGGAGTTCAATGCCTTCACATAGGCGGGATTTCTTCAACCAATACATTATACTATTCTCTGGACTATGTCTAATAAGAACTTGGGTAACATCAATGACATTGTTATCCTACTTAGCTGTGTTGTATCATCTTATACAGATTGCACGGAATATTACCACCAATGAGATGGCAAATTCCTTGCGTTACGGTTATCTAAAGGGTGCCGATGGCCGGTTCCGCAATCCCTATGACTTTGGGTGTCGCAAAAACTGTGCTGATTTTCTTCTCAATGGTTACAACGAAGACATAGAGGTGCCATGGGAGCCCATTCAGCAACATGGAGGTGTGCTACAGATGGGCGACAGGTATGAGTTATATTTGTTTCTTTTCTAGAATGCTCGTGACTCAGTGCACGGAAGACTTGTTTTCTGTTCTTAACCCACACCTGCCTAACCTAGAAATTGGAAGTCCAGTTTGGAATCTATTAGTAACTTTCAATAACATGTTTTTATTGTCAAAAAATATATGATATGATTTCTTCTTTCTATTGATACATTTTGTTACCTCCTAGAAGATTCCTCAATGACTGATTTTACCTCTTAAAGATATGGAAGCAACCACTTTGGGCCATGTGGACTATCAGTGTTACAAGTTTGAATTGTGTTACAAAAAACAGTTTGAATTTGTGTAAGACTAGCGTGATAACCTAAAATTTAGTTCATCAAAATATTTTACTGTCTCTTGCTGAGTCCTATATGATGTTGCCATGTTCCCGTCTCTGCATAGGCATCTAGTGCAGAACCAAAATAGTAGTTTTTCCGTTGCATGAATTTGCTACATGAGAATTACTTCCCGTCTTGTCTTGGCAGTTTGCTTTTGCAATGCTGGAAAGGTTCTAATTGCGGATGTCAATGCGTGCAGGTCGGTAGCGGCAGGTGCCGTGGGTGCTAGCCTAGACGGAGTGCCTGGGCAGAGCGCTAGCAGTGTAGTGAATGGGTTAAGAAACCATCATGTACACTCGTCAACATGCTCACATAACCATATAGGCCACAGTTTGGGTGGCAATCTACCTCTAGGACTGGGAAATCTTGGCTTACCCAACCATGACCGAGATCATAATGCCTAGAGAAGCCTCAAATCAGGATTAACCTGTTTGGAGGTCTTGTGTATTGATTAGGTGCTTAGCTGCTAGACGCACCTTAACTGTTTCCATTAATTTCTGTACACGCTTTAGAACGCAACTTTGGTCACTCGCAGATGAATGGAGCACTTCGGTTGGCGACTTTGCGAGGTGTAGAACTGAATGTATGATTCTGGTAAGTCTCTCTGTTCATAATCTGGACAAAGCTCATTGAGTTTCCCCACACCTCTGGCTGGGCCACAGCACACGAAACTATACATTCTATGACGCCTCTTGCCTTTCCCGCTCATGTAACATAATCTGGATTTTTTTGTTTTTGTTTTTGTTTTTTCCAGACAGAAGTGGAAGGGGTATCCAAGTATCCCAAACTGTGTTCTCATTTTTTTTTAAATTTATTTTTGCACAATTATGAAGGTGTCCAAGTAAGCCAAACTGGATTTCGTGGGTGCTGTTGCAGGCTATACCGTATGTCGGTAGGCTCTGGATAGAAGTATTATTTCACATGAACCAAGGTAACTACACTTAAAATTGTCTAAATAAGCTCTGGCATAAATTGGCATGTAATAGAAAATCATGAAAAGTTTTGTGTGCATTGGTACGTCAAAATAAACCAAGATGCAAGTGGTTATGCAATTTTATTTTTGTTTTTTTGAAACCCACAGTTTATTCCAAGAAATACAAGAACAAACGATGGAAACCAAGGGCAGAGCCCTGGCAAAGTCAATACACATCAGGAATAAAACCTAGTCACCAACCTAACCCTATACCTACACAAAGGAGCCAATCTTCGGTTTTTCAACTGCCACGTAAATGGGTGCGTAACCGTGTATTGTCGAGTTTGTTAAAAAACTTGTCCAACTTGGCCGCGTATCGTACAGAAGGGGTACACAACCACGCTGTCCTGCCATGGTCTGGTTATGGAATTTTAGGAGGCACAATGATTTATTGATCGTTATCAATTTTCAAAGATGAACGTTGTAAGAGGCTATAAGTGAATTCAAAATCCACATGATGCAAATTTAGAAATGTGCCTTGTGCCATTGTTGCAGTCAAAATAAAAGTAAATGTATTTCTCTGAATTTTTAATTCAAAAAACTTTGCACCATAGGTTTAAGTGCCATGAAATAAAGCCCACGCACCCCTCCTTGTTGAGCTTTTTCCGACAATACCAAGAATACGACTAAGAGACGCACAGTTTGGGAGATCTCAATGTAACAAACAAACAAACAAAACAAAACAAAACAACCTGACTTGAGGTATGGAATTTGCAATATAAAAACATTCCCCAAGCAAGAGGCTAAATTGAAAGCATACTAAAAACAATCTCTTCAGAGAGCTGCCACCAATGCATGATTGGATTTTAAGCTTAGATTTTAAACTCAAGCATACAAGCAACAACATTTGCCAATGTGCTTCATAGTACAAAGGATAGAATACTTCTAACTCATTAGATGACATTCTGGGTCATTGAGTTCCCGGAGAGTTTCTTGCGTTTTGAGACTGCGGAAACGCAACTGCAGCAGCTGGTTGATGTGCCACATCATTTTTGGAAGAAAAATTCTTAAGATGATATTTGGATGTTTTTTATATTTTTAATAAGTATTTCTTGACATCCCATACCGCTATCTCACAAAATTGGGCCAAATTGGGGACTGGGCATGAAACAACCCTCCAATGCTCTAGAATGTCATCTAATGGACCTCTCACTTCAAAGATGCAATGAATATTGTCATCAAGGCTATTTTGGTCATTGAAAATATATATATAACAAACATGATAAAAATAATTGTGCAATGGCTACTCTTGCTTGGTTGGATTTGTGAAGAAAATGAGCCCTTTAGTTTGCTCAAGTTATTTCTTCCAAATAGATTCAAATTTTGAAACCCCTTGACATGGATACCTCGCCTAACATCCTTACCTAGACCCTCTATATGTATCGATATCCCAAGACTTGCCCAACATTAGTCATGACACTATGCACTTAATATAGTAGATATATGCAAGGAAGTTTAGGCAGGCCCTTACAATCAAACTACACTAAACCAAGTGTGTAGTTTATACTAAAATTTAAATCATTTACATAAGTAATGCTACTACAAAAAAATTTAGAAATTAGAATAATACAACAACACTTTAGCCTACATCAATTCAAAGTAGTGTAACTTTAGTAATTTAGTCACATACAATAATAAGATAAACCACTGTAGGACCACAAAGCCAAAGCCATTTGCAAAGTATGGATAATTGTTCATCTTTTTGAATATATTTCATGATTTAGTATCAATTTATTCTAATTGATAAAAGTTATATTTATAATAAATTTAGTAAGGAAATTTGAAAAATATGGTATCTTTGTGGAAAGCTTATAATTTTTAATCCAAATTTGGATGCAAATATCCAAATGGATTAAACGTCATAATCCACGTCAAATAGGGATGTGTTCACATTAGGCCAAATAGGGTTTCTAAAGAAGGGTTTGAATCCAAAATACACTCTGGCTTTTCAAGTACATCTTGTGGATGTGAAGAAGTTTAATCGTAACCGCTTTGAACGATGAAAAACTAAATTTTTTGTTTCTTTCTCATTCTATTTGGATGAAAGTCATCCTTTTATCAATTTTTTGTCCAATATAAATGTTGGTTTGATGTTACTAAAGTACATATTTTTCTAAAATTAAAAATGTAAAAGTATATCCAATGGTTGACCTAGCAAAAATTGTATTGGCTCTAGTTTAAAATTGGGTTTGCAAAAATGAGGTTAGGTTTTATTTAAATTTCAAGTTTTGCAAACACCACATTTGGTATAGATTTCAAGAGCACAAAATTTCAAAAATTCACCATGTCAAGAAAAGCTCCTTTCAAATCCATTCCACAAATTTTATTCAAAAAATAATAATATTTTGCTTGTAATCAAATTTCAAGGAATTTTGAAATTTTCTTTCAAACTTTTTAGAAAAATATTGGTGATAGTATTGGTAAATCTAACCGTACTAATGAAATCTACAATTCAAATTCTACAACATCTATTTGTACATCAATTCCAAAATATTCTTCTAAATAGTATTTCATGACAATTTTTTTCAATTCACAAATTCTGGAGAAGACTTTGGAGGTTTAGGGGTTAATTAGCAACCCTTCTTGAACACTAAGACAAATGAATACTATAGAGTGCTATTATTTGGATAATATTTGTAGTTACACTAAGATAGGATTTGGATAGAAAGTTTGTACATTAATAGTATCATGCCCATCCTTATCCTCAATTCAATTTTTGCACACACTCACATACAATATAATAATATTATATATATAATAATATATATAATTTTTATTTTTCTAAATTTATAAGTTCATAAAGTATTGTAGAATCTTGTCCTTGTTGTGGATCAAAACCATGATTAAATGAAAAAACTAATTTATATTCCTAAACTACACACTACAAGACAAAAACTATCAACAAATGGCAAGCAATAAGAAGCCAACTCAAGATTCAACATTCAATATATGATATTCATCAATAGCTACACTATCATGCTTGTAGGGCCTATTATTTAAAAACTGATGCCAATTTTTTGGAAACTAATAAAAAAGAAGTGTTGTAACAAAAAAATTCTATTGAATATTCAAAATATTGACATTAGCTAGGCCTTACATAATTATTATTAAAATTTGGTAAATTCATAGAATCTACCCTACATTTTATAATAATGGATGTTTTGTAGACCGATAAATGAGGGTATCATATACTAAGTTGAATAAAGTATGTACTAATTGCAATGTGATTTTCAAATGTTTGTGGTTATATCCTATTTTTAATGGAAAATTTCCTTTTAAGAGGAGACAAAACACTACAATTTTTTATCATTGAAATTCCAAAAAAATTATTTTCAATTTTGATTAATGCTCTAAAAAGTGTCAATTTTTGACGATTTCTCTTAAAAAACACCCTTGGTCCTCTAAGATTAATTGAGGAGTAGAATTAGCAATGTAAATATAATTCAAAGGTGTAATAAAATTCATTTTTATGACCCTCACTTATTTCACTAACAACACTTTTAATACAAATTAATTCATACATTTACCTTTTAAGATCCATATGCTAAAAATTGACAATTATTCAGAAAATTGTCAAAATTAGCATTATCTACAAAAAGGGCTTTTAGTCAAATTTTATTCGTTTTTAAAGAATTTATAACCTAGGATTTAATGACTAGTACAAGATTCTCATATAAAAAATTGAGGGTATGAAAAAATTGTATGTGTGAAAAAAGAGAAGTTGCAATGTGCAACAAAATGTTATTTTCAAGACTCGCTAGGCAAATGATAATTAGTGACTTTGTTGGGCTTTTGATAATTTCAAGATCCATAACTCAAATTCTGTTTACAAGGAAGATTTAGAGACTTCCTATTTGAGAAGAGTCTCATGTTTCGAAGAAGTATGAAATTTTCAAAGCAAAATGATGTTGTGCTTTGCTTTTCCAAATTAGGCCCAAAAGACAAAAACAAATCATAATTTTTTTCAATTATTGGATCTTTAGTCAAATTAGATTTCTTAGAAGTTTGTTTTTTCTCTAATCTAAAAAAATATGAACAAAAATAAATAAATTTGATACCACATTTAAATGCCCAAATTTCCCAAAACTCCTTTTAGTTTGCAAGGAGCTTTGGGATTAAGAATATAGAAAGGGCACAGTAATACTGTTCAAAAATGTTAAATAGAGAGAAATTTTTAGAAATCAGTACAATGTTCATTGATGAAAAATTTGTTGTTTCTATCTTATTTGAAAAAATGGATTAATATTAAGTCATATTTGATTTAATCATTGATCAATATATCAAATTTTTTTTTCAAAATATGAAATTATGCCATTTATATTTTCCAATATATCCTACAATAAGGGCACTAAATAGAATATTTGATTTTAAATATCAATAGGTGTCAGTTTTAAGAATAATAAATACTAATAACTATTACACTTGAGATAACTTTTCTTTAAATTGTCTTCAACAGAATTATGACCTCTAATTCTTAATCCCTGAGCGCCCCAACGACAAGATTCTGCCTCTCAAAATTGAAAAATAGATTTAGGGCCGTCTGATGGACCTGTACTGGAAAAATCATTGTACGAGAGGTACAAGGATTGGGGTATGGAGTGCATTTGAGTAGGAACATAGTCAAAACAAGTTGTCGTATGCTGGAATTAGCCGATGATGTCACAAAATTTGTGTTTTGGGCCCATAGGTGACTTTAGGGTCGACTGGAATGACCGGGGACCACCCATTTCATTCTGTTGGGCCATTTTTGCGCCAGACTACAGGGTTTTGGCTTCGGCAATCTTCCCTCTTGCAGAGAGTATTTAGCAGCGATCCAAGCGTGTGAAGCCCACAAACGTTTTGGAAAATGAATGACATTCAAGTCCTTTGTGCCGCAGTTAGGATGTAGTTTAGGGTAGTGATTGGGACTTTGGTGGTGGGAAGCTAGCTACGACGTTGGGGTTGCAGGTGTGACCGGGGACAAGTGGTAGTAATAATGGTAGAAATGGTAAGGTGGGCGTGATGCTTGAGGAGCATGCAAGTGTTGTCATACAATCTTTTTTTCTGTGTTCGATTTCCCTTAAGCTCATGAGCAACCCTGTAACCTTGAGCACGTGCATGACGTATGACTGCTCCAATATCGAGAAATGGTTAGCTATCGGTCATAATCGTTGCCCCACGACTAACTGGGTTTTGGAGCTGACACGGAGCTCATCTCTGATCACGCCTTGCGTTGTTTGATTTAGAACTGGTGCGTCGCAAATCACGTGCAGCAAATCCCTACTCCAAAATCGCCCGTGGATGTGGTGGAAACCGTGTCACAGCTCTTGCGCATGGTGGAAGAGCAATGCGGGTATTGAAACGACTTGCTTCACAATCTTGTTTGTCTCGCGGCAAAATGTGAGCATCACCAGAAGTGCATTGCGGACACGGGCTGCACGCTAGGGGTCACAAAGGCGCTTCCAGACATGGAGCTTGACCACGCCGGAAATCGCATGTGGCAGCGATCAATAGTAGTGTGTACGCAGGAGCTGCCAACATATCAACGATTCTGGTCTACAGCTCCCGGTCCACGATTAGTCCTCCACAGGCCCATACAAGCATTGATGGCAGGTTTTGGGGTCCTACCGGCATTAGAAAAGCCTGAAAATTGGTAGGCTGGCAGGTGCCATCAAATCGCGGATCCTACCAAAAATTCAGCTTCACATTCCATGATTACCTATAGTAATCCTAGCAAAAGCAAGCCCCCCCCTCCCCCCCCCCCCCCCATTTGGCCCACTGGCCAATTTCAGTGCAAGTTTGACCATTATAATCTTTTTTGTCATACGGTCAAAACATATGCAATCTATCCCAGCACCTCCAAGTAGTTTTCTACTAGACATTTTAATGGTGAACTTCTTTGGATTTGAATTTCCAGTCTTTGGTACCAATTCAATTGCAAGTAGGTCGTTTGGGACCCCAGTTCCTTATTCACGGGCTGGGCACTCAGGGGTTAAAAGAAGTAAAAGGGCCACAAAGGAGTATAAGGAGTTGATGTTCATTTTTGACAATGATGGGTCCGTACTATATTTGTACTATGGAGGTGACAATTTTGTATCATGATGGTAAATGATGAAGTTTTAAAAATCCAATCTTTAGCTTAGACATTGGTTTGATATTGTATTTAAATATTATAAATGTCTTTTTACAATGTGCATTAGATGGATTATGGATTCACCAAGTTAACAAATAATAAACTCCTTCAATCTTCACATTTAGAAATCTCTACTTGATTCACTATGCCTCCAAAATTTATGCAACCTCTTACATTTTGCTTCATTAGTATAATTTTGCCAAAGTACGAACTTATTCTTTTTCTATTATATGCCCATAGTAGCATAGAATTTATCAAGATGATTTCAAGGTAGAACAATCAATAGAACAAATAATTTTAATTGTTTTTTATAGGAAGAGTCAATGTTATAATTAGAGGTTATTTTTAAAATTAAAACAAAAAAAAAAGTGTACATTTAAAAAAAATCCTTTTGAAGAATTTTTTTTATAGTTTTTAATTTTCAAACTTCAAACTAGAAGAAAACTTATAGTACACATTGAGGTGCATTTTTGAATTGTTTTCAATTAGATTTAGAACCATTCACCAAAAAAGGGATTGCTTTATAGTTAAAGATTTTCTATAATTTAATGTTACATTGGCAACACTTCAAAAAATCTCTAAGGTGCATGAGTCTTTTGCAAATAGAATAGTTAATTTGTCTTCCATTAAATGGAGGAGATTTTAATCTTCTCCTATATACAAAAAGTGTTAGAAAAGGTAATAGCAATTGGAATTGTATAGTGGGGCTTTATTCATTTACAAACTTCCGATTGTAACATTTAAGTGTGTTTGCATAGTATAGAAAAGAATTGGAATTTTTGGTCTTGCATAATTAACATTCAATCCTTATGCAATTCCAATTAGGGCTTTCTTTTGGCTTTCAAGTGCTAGATTGCACCAGAAAAAAAAACTGGCTAAAAAAGGTTATAAAAAATGCCAAAAAAATTGGATGAAATCGCCAGACAACTTTGAAATTAAAAAAAGTATTAGATGAAATCGCCTTATTGTGGATGAAAACCATACTATACATAATACATCCAATAAATGGATGAATGTTGCAAATTTGAGCACCACTGTAACATTTTATATTGCCACTATGGTAATTCTTCAAAAATGAAAAAAAAGCCTTGATTCCAATCAAGCATACCAAATTTTAGTTTCAAGGAAGAAAATTTTCATTTTACATGAATTTTTAAATCAATTTTTATGGCTTTCCATAATATTTTTTTGAAAATGATTGGTGATGAATTTTTCTTATTGATTGGATAAATAATTAAATATGTAGGGTACATCCATATGCATATCTTTCATATTAAAAAACACCCCATTACGTAACAAAAATATAATGTAAGAAGAGTTCAATGTGAAGCGTCCCATGACTAAATTTTCTTGAAATATATAACCGTTTACATTTTAACTAGATTTTGCTTTTTGACCCTCAACTTGTAACTAATTTTGTACATTTGAGCATAATAGGACAATTAGCTTGCTAAAATCTAATTACAATAAAAAATATCTATTTTCCAAAATGAAGACATGTCACCTCAACATTAAAATCTGTAGAGACAGAATTGTGAATTTCTTTAGAGATGCTTGTTGAAGGATAGGTGTGTGTATGGATGTTTCCTACATATTTCCACAATTGAATTTAGAAAACTCATTACCAATGTTTTTTAATGAATTATCATGTTGAACCATGAAAATTAAATGAAAAAATTCACCAAAAAATGGAGTTTTGGTTATTTAAAATTGAAATTTGATATACTTGATTGTGATTGCATAAGAATTCAATGTTAATTTTACAAGACAAAAAGCCGATTTTGTTCTATATTATACAAAAAAATTTAAATGGCACAATAGGCACTTTGCAAAGGAATTAGACCCTACTATAATTTCCAACAAAACATGAATTTATTATGTTTTTTTGAGTACACTACCCACATAATTCAAAAGAGCAATTAGACTGCCAAATCTACACAAAATAAATCCATATAGGTCATATTACTAAATTTAATTGGTTATTGTATTATCCTAAAATTGCCATGAAATCAAAGCATTGGAATATATATTTTTTGTAATATTTTTGTGATTAAAAAGTGTAAATTCCTATTATTGTCACAAATTTATTCCAAAATTGCATCTCAAAATTTTGATTGTAACCACTAAATATTCATCTTCTTGTATCCAATTCTTGATTATTCAAAAATAAAACTTTAATTGAATGCATGAATAGAATCAATCCATTCTCTAATGCTTGGAATGGGCAAACTGTTTGGAATGGGCTATTTTACGGCATATTTAGAGAATAAGAAAGTCATTCATTTGGTATTAGATATTTTTACTTTAGGAGTAGCTACCTCATCACTTCACTAACTACACTTAGTCTTAATAATAATGTAAATCACCCTATTATAGCTACTTGATTATTTCTAGTATTTTAGAAATGCCCACTTTCATGTCTAATTATGCAAGAAGTTCAATTGTGCCTTACTTGAATAAATGAAGCAATGTGGCCTTTTTAAATGCAAAAGTGATTGTTCTTGGAGTGTCTTTGATTACTAAATGGACATAGGGTCATGCAATTTTTATTTATAAACAATGAAAGATTGGGGTCATTTTAAACCCTTGACGTTTGAACCATTTAAATAAAAATAGCTTGTCATTTTAAGTAATTGAGATGACTACTACGGATTCCTACTAAGTTGATTTGGAGAGACCTAATTGTACCTATGATTTTTGATGTTGATTGCTTAAATTTTTATAATTAATGCATACTTTTTCTAGGAAAATATGGTTCCATTTTCTAAAAGTGTTGAATTCTTTAAAAAACTATAAAGTATTGAGTACCACTTTTTACTTTATAAATTATAATTTTTCTAAAAATGTTGAAAGATAAAATTTCACCTTTGGTAAGGGCTAAAAAGACCTACATTTTGAAGTTTAGGCATATTGAACTTGCAATAGATGAAGGTTTTCATTCTAAAATTTTATAAGGATGTACTTTAGTAAGTTAATTAATGGATCCTATGATTGAGTTTAAGAAAAATATAGATGAAGATTTTAGCCTTCCTTTAGGTAAGACTATTTTGAAGCACTTTTGGACCTCTAAATATGAAAGAACTTTAGGACTAGTCCTAAAAATTTGAACTATGACTACATAATTGAACTGCAACTACACCAATTTATCCTATTACTAAGGGTGCAAGTTCAGCACCTCTTACAACATTAATGTCACAATATAAATCTTATCTTGTAAAAATTGATACAAGATACAATACAATAATATTTTATAAAAATTGATAAAACACAATAATATTTTATATCTTGAAACATTGTTGTGGATGTACAACATCCTTTAGATGACTTTACTTCAATTTATGGGGGGAAAAAATATTTTTCATCCAAATATTTTCTTGGAATTTTTTTGGATATAATTTTAGCAAATCATATTGAAAAAATTCTCATTATGGTATTATTGACTTTTCTATAGAAGAAATGCTGAATCCATAGATCACCCTTGAAATGTATTTAGGCCATTGCTTTCTATTTCTTTTTTATGTGAATTTTAGCCATAGAAATGATGTTTTTTGAATTTGAGTCCAACTAATGAAATGAAGCGCATCAAGTGCAGTTTACACCCCAATTAAAAATCTTGAAAAATTCATGATTTCAATATTTTATAGCAATATGAACTTTGGGCCCATAACCATGGTTTTTTGATTTTTTAATTTTAAAGTGACACTATAGCTTTGGTATATACCATGATGTTATGCACTACAATAGACATCTATGAATGAGATTCAGATTTTTCAAGTATATCATGTATTTGGTATGAACTTTCTTCATATTTTTCTTAAGAAATTTAGAATAATTTCAAATTTTCTCCCCCAAATTTGAAAATTTTATGGCTTGTAGTGGACATATGATTAAATCTATGAAAAATAAATTAAAATTTTTTCATTCCTATCTGGTTTTCAAAATAGGCAGCAACAGAGTTATGAACAGTGAGGTTTGAAGTCCACAATGGTCATCAGCCTGTCCATCCAAGGTTAAGGTAGACCAACCCACTTCCATCTACAGACCAATTCTGTCACCTTACATATGGTCCCAATTCCTTCCGTTCAAACATCCAAATCTACTTAGAAAATCAACCAAATCTGTCTAGAAATCTAACAAAATCAATGCATTAATGCCATTAGGTTAACATGTCAACACATGATTGGTGAATACTTAAGTGCTAATAGATATATAAAGAGGCTGTGATGGGTTGTTAATAGGCTGTTTATGACTCCACTCTACAGACGTTTTGTAATTTTAGAGTTGAACACTTCAAAAATTTACAAAATTTACAATGTTGATCGAAAATTTATAATTCCACTTGGATTTGACTCATGAAACAAGCGCGCACCCCTGAAAAATATGTGACCCTCTTGGAATTGGCCCCAAGATATTGTATTCCCGGTGGTAATAGGCTTGTCTAATTCTCATTTTTCTACAAATAGTGTGACGATGGTCGCACGTATTAATAGGACAAATGATGCAACTTAGTCTGATGTGACGCGCAATCAACAGCCGGGGACCAGGCCTTGCAATCTTGTACGAAAAGCTATCATCAAGGAGACGAATGCCTTCAAAATTCATCCATGTTCATCCATGTACATTCGTCCAAGGAGCCAAGAGAAGAGCGAGAAATCGGGATTCTCGCAGCCTCGAAGCATTTTGGCGTGCTCAAGCTTGCTCTCGGTTGTTGAAATTTCTCGTGCACTTCATGGCGCTCATCTCTCATTCTCTTTGTCGCTGAAATTTCTCTTGGTTTCATCACTTGCGGGGAATTTTGGAGTCGAAGTTCTTACGTCGCGAGCAAAATTCGTAAGCATCGAAGGCCGTTGTCTCTTTGCATTGTGTCTCGCGGTAATTTTCCTTATTCTTCTGCTCACAGGAATTCTTTTGTTGAAGCTTCGTCCCATTTATGAAAAAACTTTGTAGTAGGAGTTTGCAATTGGTTGCACACAAGTTTGAAGTCACTCTGCTAGTGTTGTGTGATTTAATGGAGAGTGGAAGGTGGTTATGAGCATTTTTCGATTTAGGATTGGGGAAGTCGTTCGTCCTCAGCTTTTTCAGTCAGATGATTTTAGGGTTGCACCTTTACTTCTTTTTCTCAATAAGATGCTATCCAGTTTTGGTGAGCTGTAATTTATGCATTTGTGTAAGTAGCGAATCTTGAGAAGCTTGAGAATTTGAGGCCCGAGTGCTTATGCTGAGGCTGGAGGTGTTTCCAGTGGCGATGGCAATGAAAGCATAGAACGGGGAGAAATCACCGCGGTGAGTGGTTCGTCTTCTGGTCTCGGTGGTCTGCTAAGCGATGAAAATGTTAGAATGTTTCAGGCGAGGTAGAGAGACATCTTGTACGTGAAGTGTAGTCTTGAAATGGAAGACGAATTTGATTAGAAACTACAGATATGGTGTGCATTAGGTCAGGGTGCTCCAGTTGGTTTTGCTGAACTTCGAGGTTTGATTATTTGATTGGTCAACAGCTGGCAGCTTCGAAACCTTGAAGTGAAACATAGCTGCATTGGTTCTTGAATTTTAATCGAGAACAAGCCGCAACACGTGAAGCCTTATTTCAGGATATTTGCATCACACTCGGGGGCCTATTTTTTGTATTAGTCTCTTCTGCACCTACTTTAATAGCATATTGCCTCAGTTTTCTCAAGCAGAGTCCATCGGTTTTCATTGAAAGATGCTAATGTCTTAAATTTGAAACTGTTATTTGCTAGAAAACTTCGGAGTTCGCTCTGCAATTGTGAAGTTGGTCATGGGGAATGGCAACAATTTCATTTGCTTGTGTGACAAGAATCACAATCAATTTTCATTCTACATCCTTCCTTCTTATATAGTTTTCTTTATGTTCTTATATTGTTGTGTCAGTTAGTAGAATGCATTTTGTGGACATGTTCGTGTATTTGGCTTTGCCACACATCAAAAGGGGCATTACATTGGGAGTAGACTATTTCTGGACAACCTCAAACGTTGGGAATTCCAATGTAGACGGCATGCAAGTTTTGGTTTGCGTTTCAGATACTAATTTTTTTGTTCGTTTTCCCAATTTTGCATCGATTGATGCAGATTTCTCTGTCGGAAGATGTGTGACTCTGATAGTGACGCGTACGATTCTGACGAAGTGAATGAGGCGTATGAGGAGGCCGAGGCAAGTCTTAAAGATGGAACAATCAAGTGCGTAAACTCTGACGGCACATATAGGTGCCCGTTTTCCCCGGGTCGCAAGAAGCAGGACTACAAATATAGTGAAATATTGCAGCATGCTGTTGGAGTTGGTAAAGGGAAACGGGGTCCTGTGCCTACCGGAAAGCATCGTGCCTTGAGAGAATACCTGGAAAAAGATATGGCAGCGAAGGCACAGCCTCAGGCGGAGCGAGTCGTGCATCTACAGCAAATCATACCTTCCAGGGTGGACATTGAGGAAAAACGGGTCTGCCCGTGGATGGGCATTTTGCAGAACATAGAGATTCAATCTCGAAGGCCTGGAGGTGATTTTCGAATTGGTGCTGGTGCAGCAGAAATTAAAGAAAAGCTCAGGGTACTTATTACTTCTTCTCCATAGGTTGACGTCCGTGATACGAATATGTGATATTCAACTGTCTTTTCATGAAATTTACTACTAAACCATTTCGTTGTTGATAATAAATTGTTTCCAGGCCTTCAATCCAGAATCGGTGAAGGTTCTCTACGATGTCAGAGGTCATCTCGGTGTGGCTGTCATTGGGTTTAAAAACTCAATAGATGGTTTCAAGGATGCCGAAGCATTTGAGAGCAGTTTCTATTACAAGAGGCGAGGACGTAAGGATTTTGAGCAAGATTATCCAAATAAATGTGGCGCTCACTTGTATGGATGGATGGCTACCAAGAAGGTATATTTTTTTGCAGAGAATTTGATTTTGTTTCATTCTTTAGAGGTTATATTCATAGTAGTGATGGAATTGTGTCATTTGTGCAGGATGTCGAGAGCTCTAACAAACTTCTCTCTGACCACCTGAAGTCAAATGGTGATTTGAAAAGTTTGCCAGACATTGTGAGGGAGCTGGAACTTAAAGCACTTCAACAGGTGGTGGTTCTCAAGGATGCCATGATTAAGAAGGACGATGTCTTGAAAGAAACTTCTCGGCAGAACTGGAGCTTGTCAAATAAGGTGGATTATGTCACTTCTCAGCGTGAACAAGCTGAACTAGAGACGCAAAAACTGAACGAGGCTCATAAAAAAGGTATAACGGTGTATTATTTGCTTTTTAATTTGAGCTTATTTCTCAGTGATGGCGACAATTACGAGGGGGATTGTTTGCGATGTCTCTGAAGTGCTCGTGGTAACTCTGTCTGCAGAACTTGAGGATTTGCAACGAGCGCAATCTTCAGTAGCAGAAGAACATGAGAAGAACATGCGCGCCCTCCGATTGAAAACCGAGAGCAGGATGCTGGAGCTAGAACGGAAGGTCACTGAGCATGAAAAGTTGAATTTGGAGAATGAGGCTGAGAAGGCTCGACATTTTGAAGAAAAAGAGGATGTAATCAGAAAATTCAATAGCGGTTCCTTCTTACTTTTTGTAAATCCTACATTTGTTTGCCAATATCCTGTGTTGGTTTCTGACGTTCGAATTCTTTTGGTTCCATTTGTAGGCACAAAGGTTATTGGCATTGCTTAAGGGTCAACTCAAGCAGCACCAAGAGTCTGAGTCTAAACAGGTCGAGCTCATCAATAAGCACAAGGTTGGCACTCTGACCCCATTTAGTGTCTACTGCACTGGAGACAGTGACATATGTTACAACCTCATCTTAGCATCGTCATTCGATTTATGTATGAACATGGATGACGCGCAATAGTCTCATCGCAGGGGTGAAGTGTAGCTCATTCATGATAACTATGTAATTCATGTTTTTCTCTTATCTATCTAGTTATAGCAGATACAATGCTAAGATTTGATCGCATTTTCACAGGAAGAGACAAAATGTTTTGAGAACGAACTACAAAAACAACGGAAGATACTCCAAGCGAAGCAGAGTCGCGAATTGGAGAGTCAGCGAGTGGCAGAGCAATTGGACGCGGAAAAAGCGAAGAAGGCTGAGATTGTAGGGTCTCAGAGAGTGGGGACTGATTTTGAAAACGATTGCACCAACCAGAAAATTGCGGAGTTGGAGGAAAAGTTGAAAGACCTTCAAGAGGATGTGGAAGATAAGGATGCTCTTGTAAATACTTTGACAACGGCTCAGATAAAAGCAAATGATGAAGTTCAGGCTGCTAAGGACACAATATTACACTCAGGGGTACGTGTTCTTTCAAGATCCTTAAACTGTGGTCTTAATAAGATATAGTATGTTGTTTCATATGCACAATTGACTCTCCAATTCAGCTGACTTTTTAATCTGATTTGGGAACTAGATGTTGCACAAGTACGGGACACCGGAACTTGGGGTGAAGTACCTGGGCGAGCTACATACCGAAGGATGGCTTGAGGTTTGTGAAGATAAGTTCAGTAC
This sequence comes from Neckera pumila, assembly GCA_963969595.1. Taxonomy (NCBI): domain Eukaryota; kingdom Viridiplantae; phylum Streptophyta; class Bryopsida; order Hypnales; family Neckeraceae; genus Neckera; species Neckera pumila. Next base: position 15,211,567 of record OZ018411.1, on the reverse strand, counting down.
CCATGAAGCATTCTCGGCATGGATGAGTAAGATGGAAGCAAAATTACGAAGTCAAGATTTTGTTCCACTGAAGCTAGTGCCCGATGGCAAAGGGGAAAATATGAAGGTCTGATTTCCTCTAACCTGGTTTCTTCATTTCGATATTGAGGAGAAAAATGTTACATACTTCCATTCACATTGATTACACCGGAAAAAGTGATCGATGTGAATGGATCATTATTCTCGATGACATGCAATCTGGTGTAAATAAAATCACATTCATTTCAATCTTTCAAATAAAATCACATTCAACGATATGTCTTGCTTACTCAACAGGCGTGATGTGTTTGTTGTAAATTTTGCAGTACGTGGTTAATGATGATGACAAGACATTGACTATGCTCCGCAAAAAGTTTGGTCCTGTAGTGGCCAATGCCGTTGGAGCTTGTGCCTTGGAGATCGAAACTTGGAATCCCAGCGGACGGTACATAGTCCCAATGCCGTGGGATTTCAAGGTTAATAAGAAAGCAGCCTTAGGTTTGGTCTTCGAGCATTTTGTGAAAATAATGAAGAAATTAGAGAAGGACTTGAAGGACACACAACTGGAAGTCAAGGAGAAGAACAAGCAGCTGTTGGCATTGCAGAAAAAAGGCCAAAACTCGACGACTCCTGCTCCTGCTCCATCAAGGAAAAGGGGTCGTGCATAGCATTTTAGCATGTAGTTCGTACGTTGGAGCTGTAATTTTGTGTTTGAGTGGGCTATTAGCATGTAGCACAACCCCTTCAAGTCTTCAGTCTTACTGGCTTGAGATATCATCTGTTACCTTTCCTCTTCAAATCCTGGGGTACTCATTTGAACAATCCCAGTCTCGCCATTCTCACTAGTGTAGCTTGTGAGGGTGGTGTTGCATTCACGGCAAATGCAATACGATTTTTGGGTGTTTTGGTGTTCATTGCAATTATTGGTAAGTATTCCAGTATATCTTTGTACTTTACCAATTGCTTTTCCTACATTCAGGTAACATTCAACACTTCCGAAGAAGGTACATCCAATCTCGTCCTATGCAGGGTCTATTTGTTTGTACGATTCAATTGAATATTTCTTGCTCTATTGTGTGAAATCTTGGAATTAAGGTTCTACCCCTTAACTTATACTCTCTCGACCTCTTTCTCCTCCTCCTCGTCTTCTCTCCATCGCTCTCTCTCTTGCCCGTTCCCGTGACCACAGCTTGTAATCTCACATCTGCGTGCATTTAGACAGAAGCTGGAGAAGACGATTTGAAGCGCCCTTTGAGGAATTTCTTAGGTTGGAAGGCCACGTAGTTGAGAAATTTTTTTTCTGCGATGTCGGCTCGGAAGAGGACCTTGTTGAAGGTCATCATCCTCGGTGACAGCAGGTATGATGTGAACTTTCAGTGTCGGTTTTTTTTCCCTCTGGTGGATTGCGGTGTGGTTACGAAATTGTTTGGTTTTGTGTGAAGTAGAAAGTCCGGGTGAGAAGAGGAGTTTGTGGCGATTGTCTGTACGGTTTGTGGTTGGTTAGGAAGCTTGTTGGCGTGTGGCTTTTCAGTTCTTTTAAGAAATGATCGCTTCGAGTGGTCCTTGCGCTTGGTGATCAGTAGGAGTAGCTGACAGTGGAGCTGTGGATCTGAATGCGAACTTTTCTTTGTGCTAGGGTTTGGAATGTGGTTACGGTTTCTAAGCAGTACTTTGCTAAGCTATGTACTAGGTGTGTGTTAGCGCAATTTGTGTTTGTTGTTAGGGTAATGGTACGCTTTTATGTGGGGAGCAGTGTCCCTGGAGCTTGAATGAATTTTGGTACGGTTAGTTCGGTGTCTCAAGCAGATTATGGGGCTGTAGAGTTTAGGTTTCCTCAAGTTCGTACTGTTAATCTACACCGAGTTCGCTTGGGTGTCGAAAGAGACGAGGGCTGGTCAGGGCCATAGAAAGCTCCATACTTCGTGAGTGAGGTATGTATCATGCAGCATAATTGGTCATCCGTTCATTTAAGGTTTTTAACAAAGACATATTCTCGTTCTCCATTCTCTTTCGTCGTGTCAGAGTTATTTCTGTATCCACGACAAAAGAGAACGCAAACTTTGTTATGATAATTTAAGCTCCGCGTGTCCCAGTAGTGCATGTCCACTCCCGTTTTTTGAATCTTTGCAACAGTGTTGAATCTCCAGAAATTCTCTCTCAGCATTTCCGTCTGAAAACATGCAATCTGAAGAGAGACGCACACACCCAGCGGTGGTGCTTTGTACTACCCCACTCGCTTGTCCGCTCAATTCGGGGCCTATTTTTCAGTTGTGGGTTGCAATTCAGCCAATTTGCAGTGACCCCAGTGGTGCGAGTGGAAATTCCGAGAATTTGGATCGTGCGTGGATTGCGAGGGATTTTGAACGAAGAATTATCGGTCGATTCATGGACTGGGGTCGTCGTTGCTGGCGATCGATCTCAATTGGTGCAGGCTGTCCTTGTGAGCTTTCAATTAGGTCAGTTCTACCTCAATTCATGCTAACATGGCCGGCGTTTGAACACAAGTCTGATGAGAATTAGGAGAGGCTTTTGCACTCGGCAATTTTGTGACTGATTGAATCGCTATTTGCGTCAGTATAAGCGTTTTAACATATGTCTGGGGTGAGTATTGGGAGATGTGGAGAGCTTTACTTCCTGGTATTAGAGCCAAATTTGTTCATAGGAAATTTATATCTCCATGTCTGAATTTCTTGGGCAATTGCAAAGTGGAAGCTTGAAGTGATAGCAGACCATCCCTTTTCTATAATAAGATCTGTAGCTATAGAAGGTTGAGCCAAGTCATGCTTTCTAGTAAGTCTAACCAAGTGTATGAATACATTAGCTGCTGTTGGCAGAAAGGTCAGTGTAGGAGCAGGAATCAGGTTCTTAACGATTATACTGTCCCTTACCTCAGGTTTTGAATTTTGGATGCTGTATGGATGGTGGAGAGGGAGCATGCTAATAGATTCAGCTATTGTTTAATCTAAATTTAAATCGGAACTGGCCGATTTTGCTGGGTTTGATATAACCGATTACCTGCTCTGTGAATCCAGCACGGGTAACCTAGTTTTGTAAAGATACATCAGGCGAAATATTGTTTGGCGCTGGTCGTGTGTGCATGGTTTCTATCTTGCTGTGATGAAACAATGGGTGGCTTCATTCAGGATGGTCCAGTCGGTGCAAAGAGGTGACTCGGGTATGGAACGGAGTACCTAGCCTGCAGGATCGGATGGAAGGCAGATTCTTGAGATGGGTTTGTCGGCTTCAGGCTCGCAAAGGCGCATGAGATCCATCTATTCTAATGTTGTAGGTATTGCGAGGACTCATAGATATGCAGCTTGTTTGCACAATGGCTAAATGTTATAATGTTGCGGTGTCTACTTGAATCCTAGTCTTGACTCTTTTATCTTAGTTTTGCTTATATTGGGCGTATGGTAACATTGGTATGAAGTCACATGCTTCAGTCTCTTGTTTATGTGCCTTACCCTATTTCTTTGGTGGGTTCTTGGAGACTGGGGTCTATCGCTCACACACAAATTTAATGTGGGGGTGTCTGAGCTTGTGACATCTACTCCAAGATTTCACTGTTTCTTTCCACTTGAGGTCATGCACAATTTGAGCAACAGAGACACTACCTATACTTCGAGTTTTTAAATTGCATTTGATAATGCTTCTTATTGTGGAATTGAACAAATTCTTATTGCTTGCACTTCGACATGCCCAAATAGGGGTGTCAATAGCTTGCAACATCTACTGCGATTTTAAAGTTCAATCTTGTCCAAAGGGAGCTTCGTTTGTTCACGTTTTGGCTAGTGGTGCAGGTTAGGGTTTCTGCTTCATTTCCAGTCTACTTTTCCCCATTAGTTGTTTGAACTGAGGTAGAAATTCCACTTTTGAAGCTAACTATGGATTTCAATACGTTCCTTAACATATTTCTGCTATTTAAAAGTGTGATTTCTTCTTTCTATTGAAGTTTTTTTTCTCCTTCCTCGATGCGTTCGAAACTTGTTTCATTTCAACTCCTATAGATATGGAATTGGTCACTTTTGGCTACTTGGGCACTTGGGTGTTACCATCCAAATCTACAATGTCAAACGGATTTTTGTGTAGAACGCGCCAAAGGTAGTCCAAAGTTGCTCTGTTGGAGTGCATCATTCGTGATTGATCCTTGACTCTCTAGCCTAATTGTTTGTCTACAGATTTGCGTCACGGGATTACAGAGAAGGATGATGGAGACGCCGGAGCTCTTCATGAAGCGAAGTGCAAAGATAATCGGGCTCTGCTTGACAATAATACTGCGCAGACTCTTTCTGCTGAAGATATTAGCAAGATGTGCACGTACAAGTCGTTTAACTTTAGTCTTCCTGGTTTTTATATGCCTGATTTTACCCTATTGGTGTGCATTAGATTGTAACACGGGTTTCAAATCTATAGTGGACCTGTTTCTCTTTTCTTTGAGGTATGTAGCTCGGACCACTATGTTAGATGCTGACTGATCTCCGTAATATGCTGTGCAGCGAGGGAGTTGCTGGAAAGGCGATAATGGATGCTTTGGTTGCAAATAGTGCTACTTTCCACACGAAGACGGCATTCTCGCAGGTGCTTTTTGTTGTTTTGTCTAGTTGCAGTTTTGTCTTTTCTTTTACAGTTTTTTCTTTCAACTGAGCATTTCTGACTAATAAGAGTGTGTGGCAGGAGAGGTATTTGCGAAAGAAGCAAAAGAATTATGCACCTCTTGTAGTTGTTAAACGACCGTCTGCCAGAACTTTGGACTCATATTTGGCTTTTACATTATAGCCGCAAACAAGACACTTTATATTTGAACGAACAATTCTTATACTAACTTTGTAAATATTTTCTTTAGTCTTCTTCTAAGTTAGCACGATGTAGGTATTAGCTCTAATGGATTCTGACTTGTGTTTGTGGACAGTGTATCTGAGGCCTATTTTGCCAAAGACCCCAAAAAAACAGGGTAAAGTGTTTTTTCGCCCCGCCACCATTTTGCACAGTGTTTATCTGGTAGTTTTTGCATGGCGACAAGGAGCGCTGGTCTAATTTTTTGAGTTGAAACTAAAATTTACTGTGCGGTTGCTTGGACCTCCTTCAATTATCATTGTTTGGTTCTTTTCCTTCATCATTGTTTGGTTCTTTTGCTTTATGTGTGACATAACAGAGTTTGCTAGCCTTGCTTTATTCCAGGCATTTACGAATGGACATGCTGAAGTTCTTGTTTTGGATATGCCTCTGTCGCTGAACGATTAGGAGTTAATGTGGTCTCAATTATTGATTTTTGTACAACTTTTCAGGATACAAAAGTGATGGCGATCCAAGTATATATGCCCACAAATGATTGCTGTCATTGGGGAGTTAGTTTTAGATCAGTTCCTCGTTTGGGAGGTTTCATGGAGCTGAAGGTTGAGGTGCGGTTAGTCTGGATTCTTCTTTCAATGGAGTGTTTAGATATGAGTAAACATCGGTTGATTGTTATGCAGGTTATGGATCAGTCTGCAGCACGTACCACACAAACAAGCCACCGACTATCGACATGGTGCGTTTATTCCTCGGTTTATTCAATTTCGATGCGTCTACATCCAGCAGGTGATCCTATGTCTCATCTTTGGTGCTACCTTCTCGTTCTAAGTGTGGTCAGAATTATCCTGCTGTATATGGACTTGGAGCGACTTTATTCAAATTCCTCTCCTTGATTGTTGCGTTGATTGAACTTCAACCACTAGTTGTCAGTGTGGAGATACTTCTCTCAATCCCTGAGTGCTTGAACTGAAAATGCCAATGTCTCTTTCCATATTTGGTCCGGTGTGATTTTGAACTCCCAGAAATAGTAAACTGTGTATAGAACTTTCAGTTACATTTCAGAATTGCCTCTCATTGCATGCTGACACCTTCTTTTAAATACGGCCATGTTCACCGTGGTTGTGCTGCGGCTATGGTGGATGCAGGCCTGCTGCTTTGGAAATTGGTTAGTTGTTAGTTCCTTATCATGCTTCGTGTTTTTTGCTCCTCTCTAGTTGCATATGTTCAGTGATTACCAGAACAACGAGCTTTTGTTGAGGACAACGATAGCTTCTGTGAGTGTCTATCCGATTATTAAGGAGCTGGTGGTTGTTGAATGTTTAAAGAAGGCGTGATGATGGGATTCAATGGTACAAGGAAGCCGCAGAGCTTAGACATCCAGCTGGAATGTGCACCTTAGTTCATTTTCTTCTTCTTTACTCTCAAACTTGGATGAGCAATAGCGTTTGGTGAAGGAAGATGCTAATGCTTTAGTTTTCAAGAATCATTTGTTCCCTTGTCAGATTTCAGTAGTCTAGTGGAAGCAGTAAGGTGGCTTAAAATAGCAGCCAAGGCTGGTCATCAATACAGCTTGGCTTGATATCTACAGCAAGGCAATCGTTGACTGCTCCTCAAGGTGCGCACTTAGTTTTGTAGTTTACTAACTGGAGATTGCGTATTCTGTTTAGTTATACTATTTCTTCAATTGGGTGTAGGGCTTGTGAGCAAGTGCAAAAGTATGTTTCAAGAGAAGCTGGAAAGGGTAATCAGATGACTGTAGAAGACAGGTAGCCTTATGTGGCAAGTGCTCTTGCATCTCAAATTCTTTGTTGTCTTGCTTATTAAGGATTGTACAATCATGGAGCAGTTTGTGGGTCATGATTATAGTTCTTTGAGTCCTTTATAATACTTTTATAAATCCTGTAGTCTCTGCTTGCCGTTGCTGGTCGTGAGAAGACTGATGATTGTATTCCGAGGTCGGTACCTTGGAATGCCAGTCAAGATTTCACAACATTAGGATATATTGACTACAGAATAGTAAGACTTGCAGTGCTTTTTGATGCTTTGTAATGTGGCAGACGTTTGATTATTAGAAGAATCAGAACGTGAGTTATGTGCAATCAGTATTAATTTCTTCTTATTTTATGTGGAACTGCAGAGATTGCTAGATGTTGGAGAAGTTGAAGCCTCAAGTTCAGAAGCAAGTTGATCAGTATAACAGAGCTTTTCATGAGGCTACGTCCCTTGCTTCGTACAACACACCATCTTCATATAGCTTGCCTTCTCCATAGAGTTTACCTTCTTTGTACAGCATGCCATCCTTGTACAACTTCCTTTTATCAACAGTCTATTACAACTTGATATTGGAGAGGCATGGTCCCCTATCAATAGGAGTTAGTTAGACTTTTTCATAGATTTAGGCTTTTTTCATAGATTTAGATGTTTTTATAGATTTGGACTTTTTCACAGATTTAGATTTTTTTTTCATAGATTTGGACTTTTCTCATAGATTTAGATGATTTCATAGATTTTGATTTTTTGGTAGATTTAGACTTTTTCATAGATTTGGATTTTCTTGTAGATTCAGATTTTTCATAGACTCCGACTTCTTCATAAATGCCTTGTTGATTTGGCTTTCTTAAATGTACAAATTTTTTATGAAGTAAAATGTCTCTTGGAGAAGATCTTATTTTATGTCTTTTAAGAATGGTGAAAAGGCATGGTGAAAAGGCATGTAGGAATTCAGTAAAGGTACTTTATGGTAAGCCCTAGACACAACATTTTCAGCAACCTTTTACTAAAAACATAAGACCTAATATGCATTTTTTGACTTAAAATTGCACTTAAATCACCCCTTTCTCTTGTAGTGTGCCCTATAACCAAGGTAGCCAAGCTAAAATTTATCTTTGCTCTATTGTGTGAAATCTTGTAATTTAATTGGATGCTACCCTATAAGGAAGGTAGCAAAGGCAAAATTTATCAAATTCATGAATAGGTGCAATTTTTGTTCTATAGGTACTTGAAAGCTGATAACTTTATTCCTTAAAATTGTACAACTATTTTTTAAATCTAAAAACATTTCATTATTGCCAATTTTAAATACTCAAAATTTATTCTTAAGAAAATTTGATTATATTACTAAATTGTCCAAATGCCAAAATTAAATTATTTCAACATGCAAATGTTGAATTTGACTTGAAATGTACAATAGTCTCATATAACAATCACATTGTATTGAAATTCAAATATGATTTAAAAGGTTAAATTGAGCTCAAAAATAGAATTTGATCATATGGCAATAGAATTAATAAGTCCTTTATAGGTCAAGACTTTCGATGAAGACATCTAATTGTGACTTATCTAGAAGTGATCCAAAATTAAACCTTAAGTACAGTGTACAAAGGGCAAACACAAACATACATGATGGCAATTTTGGCCATTTAGTTTTCTTTGCATAATGTGAAATATAGTTACCATTTTTTGGTTTGCACAATCAACATTGATATCTTATGCAATCCCCTTCAAGTATACCAAATTTCTAGTTTCAAAAAAACAAACTCCATTTTTGGTGAATTTTTTTAATTTTTTTTCAAGGTTTTACATGAAAATGCATATAAAAACATTGGTGATGAAATTTTTTAATTTATTTGCAGAGATATATAGGAAACATCCTTGCGCACATCTTTCCTTCAACAAGCATCTCCAAAAAAGTTTCACAATTTCCTCCAAAGAGATTTTAGTGGGGATATGTCCAATGTCCAAATTTTTGAAAATAGATATCTCTTTACTATAATTAGATTTTTGCAAAGGAATAGTACCATCATGCTCAAATGTATGAAATTAGTAGTAGTGTGAAGAAAAAATACAAAAAACTAATTACAGTAAGGAGATATCTATTTTCAAAAATTTGGGCATTGGACATACCCCCACTAAAATCTCTTTGGAGGAAATTGTGAAACTTTTTTGGAGATGCTTGTTGAAGGAAAGATGTGTACAAAGATGATTCCTACATATTCCCACAAACAAATTAAAAAAATTCATCACCAATATTTCTCTATGAATTTTCATGTAAAACCTTGAAAAAAAATTAAAAAAATTCTCAAAAAATGGAGTTTTGTTTTTGTGAAACTGAAAATTTGGTATACTTGGAGGGGATTGTATAAGATATCAATGTTGATTGTGCTAAACAAAAAAACGTAACTCTGTTTTGTATTATTCAATGATAATTGAATGGCCAAAATTGCCATCACATATCTTTTTGATAGCCCTCTGTACAATATCCAAAACAAGCACCAAAGCACAACTTCCACTATTACACTACAGGGTAGGATGACCCATTGCTGTCCCATTTGTTGTTGCATATATTGAAACTTATTAGATTCACACCTGTCTTTTGCAATTGAACAACAAATAAGGGAAATTTTCAAATGTATATTGGCCAACTCATTTTAGAGAAGAAGACTCTATACAGGTGGTCAAAGCTAAAATAAGGTTCATATTCAGACTACCTCTATTTTGAACAAACGCTGGACATGTAATTCTCAAAAGCAGGCATGCTGTAATCCTCTACTGTGAAGAACATCATTCTCATTCCATTGTCATGTGGGCAAAAGGGGTGCTCAGCCAATGGCATGCAAACAAGAGAACCTATTGTTTCATATATGTATGAAAAATCTGGGAGTGTCTACAAGACTTCTGTGCAACCTTACTAACGAAAATAAAAGGAACATGCCAAAAATTTGAATGTAGAACCCTCAAAACAGAATCTGCACTAACTTGTCGGAATATAACTAACCGTGTTGGAGCTGAGCTGACTTAATTTGTAACTGCCACTTCATGTAACTTCAAAACAACAGAGCATCAAGCGGGGACTACACAAGACCCCTACTACTCTTCGTTCACATCAGCGCTTTCAACACGTCGTGGTCTTCTCTCTGCCCTTGACAACGGTTGGCTTCCCGTGGTATTAGCAGAATCTTCAATTGCCGGCGTTGGTTCATCGACGTCATCGTCGTTCTTCTTGACCTGACGTTCCTGCTCTGCGGACAACTCCTTCTTCATGGCTTCAAATCTATTGTGGGCAGGGAAAAACAACAGATGGAAAATTCCATTAATAATATTAAAGAAGGTATATAGGTTGGTTTGATGGCTCTGGAACATGCATATTGCATCAACATAAGCTAGTGAAGTGAGAAAGCTTGGTAGGTTCTTATGTATACAGTATATGTAGCTACTTCAAAATGAACCCTAGCTCCAGAAATAAGATTCATAGCCCCTAGTTGAAAGTTTGTTCTGATCATCACTTTGAAATCTCACAAACCAGGGATTATCGGCTTTTGACCTACGAGGCCAGGAATTATTAAATTTCAAAATAATTTTCATTCAGACAATAGGAAGTCACAAGCCGTACTAAATCCGGGCAGCAGATAATTGATATATAACTGAAAGCATTTCCCTTCCTGTGTGCTGAAGAGATTACTTACTTGGCCATTGGTGAGTCAACGGGAAACGGTCGCTTCAACTTGTCATCCTTGCTGGGATCCTTGTTCAGAATGTACAAGGCAAATAGAGCATGGTCGTACAAAGTAATCGGTTCAGTCACTGCATCCACAATCGTTGTCAGTGAGAAATGACATCTCACTTGCGTTTAAATTTCAGCAAGTCGCACAGGAAGGTAAAACTTTAGTAAGTTATTGCATGCTGAAAATTAAAGCCTACATGTCTGATACAAGGTTCTAGAGGGAAATACCCATTTGTAGCAGAAGTGCGGGCACAACTGCCATATAAACATGGATACCAACGGTCATTGCGGCTCTCTGAATAAATAAAGTAGATGCACATTAGAAACCTAACTAATTTGATAACGGACTTCGGATCTCATCCACAAACAACATTCGCAGAGACCCATGAAAACAAGAAAGAAGCAACTTCTATCGAGTACAAGGAAGCATAACAAAAGGACCCCCATTACGTTGACACGGTTCTTAGTAGGCACAGTTCTCACTAAGCATTTGATTAATATAGGCTTCAAGCTCAGAAATGTTAAGTCGGTATCAATGTCATTAACACATCATCAATAACTTTGTGAATATAATGCGGGAACCTTTGAGATGAGATTCCTTCCACACGTTTGGAGCAAGATCGATCTCAACAGTCATGCAAAATTCGACGGAAAAAGCAAAACACTAACCATTCCGAAACTTTGGAACAGCTTCTGAAGTTCGGACATATCATAGTCCTTATGTGTCATCTCCTTTTCTTCAATAGGCCCCCCTCTGCATCATAAGCAGAAGAATCACATTTAGATTTTCACTACAAGTATTCGGAGCCATAGAGCTTCATGGAAAAGAAAGTACTTAAATCTTCGTGATAAGCACGTCTTGAGCGTGGTGTCTGAAAAGATCATCATTCTTCACTCAAAAAGACTAAAAAATAAGAATCAAGATGGTAAGGGTGGGAACAATGCAGAAAGGCTTGCATGGTAGCAGTACCCAAAAGCAACCCTGACCCCAAAGTGACCCTTATAAATCTAGGATACAGATTAGATATTGATTACTAGGGTAATCATCATCTGAACGGCAGAGTCTAGGGATTAGTTTGGATGAATGTGAAGTTTACTTGGTCAAAACATTAACATCAAGCCCCCTGTTCAACACCCACAGTACAGTCGAACCTCTATACTTGTTACATCGATCAGCGTTAAAATCCCATATATGTTACAGAATTTCACCCCACTTTAGATCCTCAAATAGAAATATTACATGTTAATCGTCACTAGTTCTTCATAACATCCTCACACGTGCGAATCCTCACAAAACTATGACTGCCGGTTCAAATCAATACTCCGAGCGAGCGAGCGTGCGTGAAAGAAAAGACATGCGCAAGCTCATAGTCTACAACTCAACTCTTTCCAAACCACAAAAAACAAACCACACACACCCGATCACCAACACCAAAGTTGCACCAACGCCTCCCATGAAACCCTAATTTACACAAACAGGGCGGGGATTGACTCGAACACAAAGAAAAGCAAGAAACACTTACGTGAGCGAAGGCACCTTAACTTTCACGGATTTCTTCTCATCGCCGTCGCGGCTGATGCGCTGGTAAATCAAGCCCAGAGAAGCGAAAATCGCAAGCTGTGCGCAAGCGTACAAGATGCGGATGACGAGCAAATTGCGCGGCACGTCGTAGTCGATGTGCGCAGCTTTGAGGCCCATCAGCAACGCCGGGCCGAGCAACATCTTCCATGGAAACGCCATCTCCGATTGCGCTCGCTCGCGCTGGCGCTGATTCTCCTGTTCCCAAATGATATTGGAAACCCTAATAACGAGGATGAAACCCCAATTGCTGAAAGCTCCGGGAGCTCTGTGAACAGCAACTGAAGGGGGAAGCCGTGATGAGTTTTAAAGAGCCGGTGCTTGGTGTCACGGCTCCAGGTGTCATCCACTTAAGTGGCGACACGTGTAGAACTTTTTGAAGGGCACAAACAATGTTCGGGAAGAACTGGCAAAGTTAGCCGGCGTAGAATTCGGAAAAACCCGGTTGCGATTTGAAAAAATCGGCAAAAAAATCTGTGGAAAAATCTCTAAAATTTATATTTTGAGTAGAAAACAGAGACAATAACCAGACTCTGTACCATTTAGGAATTGAAAAAAACATAACCGGTAAAATGCAAAAAAATTCCCTATTTTTGAGCATAAATGTAAAAGGTTCGAATAAAAATAGAGTTGTTACCTTACCTGGAGGGCATGATTGGTCGAAAATAGATGCCAAAGTTTTTGGAAAATTAACTTTTTCCAAAAAAATTGTATTAACCCCTAAAGGACCAACATCCCTTTTTGGGCCGTATAGAAATTTTGGGTAGGTACATGTGACTAGAGATATCCATATTTGAGGCTGAAATTTTATTAGAAGGTGGGGACGAGGAATATCTTCATGTGTACCAAGTTTCATGACATTTTGAAATATGAATCAAAAGTTGTGACCTAATATGTTACTTTTTTTCATAACTGGGCAGTTTGGGCAAATTAGAAAAAATCATTTTTTCCAGAATTTTTTTTGAAATTTGTTCTCTACATTTATACATACTTAAAAAGCTTTGAATCATTCCATTTCAATCAATGAGTCAAAAGTTATGAGGGTTTTTGATTTGCAGGCAATTATGGATTGTCTACTCTAAAAAGAACTTTAAAGTCGTTTATTTAACTCAATTTTCAATATTTTTGGAAAAAAAAAAATCCTAGGATGTAGATTGATTATTACAACATTAAAACCGTTGGGATTGGCATTTTAAAATTCCATAATTAAACTTTTTACAATTTAGTATTTTGAATCATTTTCTACTTCTTTCTACTTACTATTTATTTCCTATGTGTTGTACAATTCCAAATGATGTGAAATTTTTCAAGCATATAGACAACTTGTTTAGGAAACTGAATTCAAAGAATCACAACCTCTATTGGCATTTTTTCATTGAAAAGTGAGCTTGCAAAGTGCAGCTGCCTGATTTTTCACAGGATTAAAAAAATGGTTTTCAAGACTTTGAATGCTTATAGCTTATGATCCACACGGTGGAATTTTTTGAAATTTTTACCACATGTTTTCAAAGTATCATACTACAAGATCCTATGGTTACATGTGTCAAAAATTGTTTTATTCCAAAAACTTGGTAGTTGTCTTGAAATTTAGTTTTAAGGGACTGAAAAAATATTTTTTCCCCTATTTCCATGTAGTTGAAACTGTTGTGATAGTGGCGCAGGAACCCAAATTTTTGAATAAAAAAATATTTATATATATATATAATTTTATTCTTAAAAAAATATCATTAAAAAAAAATTAAAAAATAAATGCAAAATTTGACTACTCCGGCAAGCAGTCACACACTCTGCTCACTAAGGGCACTTTTCCAAGTTGACATGCCATGCTTTGAAATAGCATGGCATGGCAATTTGGAACGGCCCTCCCAAGGGCTGATTTTTTCTCGAATGTGATAAAGCTTGAAAATAATAATTTTTTTAATCCATTTTGACCTATAAGTAGAATTTGATGCTCTCCTATCGTCTTTGAAATTTCAGGTTCGAGTTAGCTTTCAAAGTGTAGTTTAGAGTGCTTAAGAGAGGGGGTTTCTAGGCATTTGCAATTAATGAGCATGGATGGCCAAATGAGTGGCCACCTCAAATATAGTTCTAGCACTGCTTGCATTTTTTTTATCATTCCCGCAATTCTACAGTGTCCAAGTCACTAGTTGCAGCATGTCTATATGTCCATTATGCTATAGTTCCACGTGTTTCTTTGGCGTGCATGGCTCTAAATCTATTGAGAGCCTATTGTGGAGGCTTTTATAAACAAGCCATCTGAGCATCTTACTCAACCTTGTTTTGAACTATTGGATTTGTTTTGATATTCAATACAAATGTTGCATATTCCATGCTTATAGCTTCCATGCAAATACAGGTGAAATCAACCCATAGTCTATTGCTCTTGTTTGGAGCTGAGGTCTAGAGTTTGTTAATAGTAGTACAAACAATTCACTTTTGACACTGTTTCTTGACATTCTAAAGAAGGCACCACTGAGATTCAATCTATGGGCCCTTCCTCCTACGTCACAACTGGAATATTATTTTGAAACACAAAACAAATGGGACTTGGAAGTTGTGAACAAATCACAACTTGGAAGAGATTAAGGGAGTAATATTTAGTAGATGAGTGACAATGTTTTCCTACTCTTGAAGTATTATATTTTGATTTGTACATAGAATATTATTGTTTTCTGCCAGTAATAGTATCAAATACATATACACCTAAGATTTAGACCCTATATATTTGTCTAAACAAAAAAAATATCAATCCATTGTCATTAGAATACTAATAGACAAAGTTGTCCTTAAAAAAAAACTAGACAACTTTCATTGAATGATCTAGAAAACTTGTTGTAGTTTTCATTAGAAGAAATATCAGCCCTCCGGAGGGTTGCTCCGGAGTGACAAACCCAGCTATTATAAAGCTTGGTCTATCACTCCAGTTGACTGCTATGGTGAGTAGTCAGAGTGGTTGATGGCTCGTTGGAGCAATCAGATTTCGCAGAATTTTTTTTTTTTTTTTTTTTTTTTTTTTTAAATATTTTTTTAAGATAAAAATGAAAAATGAAAAACCCTAAACTAAAAAATTAAAAAATATTTAATTTTTTATTTGCAAATTTCGGTTCCTGAGCCACTGTCACAACACAAAGTGCTGCGCAAAAATAGAGGAAAAACAAATTTTTGAGAAAAAAAAAGTAAATTTCAAGGTACCTTAGAGGGCTGTGGAGCAGCACTCCAAAGGCTTGAAATTTTCTCTAATGCAATGGTATAAGTACTATCCAAAGCCCAAATGTAGATGAAAGGGTAGACATAGTTGGCTTCAAAAAAATTTATAATCGTGGCTCCAAAATTGTGGAACATTTATAATAATGCTTCAATTGTTATCTATATCTATTTATCAGTACTAAAAAAAAAAAAAACCTAAAGGTTGTTGCTAGAATCAAAATACAAACTTTGGGCCCTACATTTCTCCAAAATGAGTATTAAAGCAACTAAATGAGTACAACAAGGCAATAAGACTATAGTAGCGCTACAATTAAGATTTGTATGAGAAAAATCTAAGCAAAGTACCCTACTTAAAATGAATACAGTTTCTTCATCTATTTTGATAAGGTAGAATCTCAATTGTTAAAGGATCCCTCTCCTAAATTGTGGCTACTATACATTTTAAAAATCTTAAGCAATGAGAAAACAAACCAAAAACGCTTTTCATTCAAAATTACTTTTGAAGATTTTAATTCTCTATGAGGTCTTAATAAATTTTAAAATAAATTTGTACATCACAAAATCCTTCAATGAACTTTTATAGGTTGCTCTTATAATTTGGTGGCTATTTTCAATGGTAAAAGCAACCATTTTAGTCATATATCTACAAAATTATTACACTTTTATTGTGGCACATCAATTGGAACCTATATTCATCAATGTGGAAATTTTTTCAATATACAAAAATATCAACTAAACCAATTCCAAACCAAAAGATGCCACTAGAATAATTATATGATCTACTCATAGATTAAAAATTAATTCATTTTTGTTCAAATATTTTTAAACTGTTACTAATTTGTCATGTTTTAAATGCCTAAATAAATCTTTAAATGAATTGCACCTAATAAAAACCTTCCATTCTCCTTAGGTATTTTTAAAAACTTGTAGTGATTTTTTGTATATAGGTGACTAATTAATGCCAAAATGTAGATAAAAGCATAGACTAATTGGTTCCAAAACAATTATGGTATTTTTATTATAGAGTCTCAAATTTATGACCTACATTTGTCAATATAAGAAAAAAAACTTTGAAACAAAAATATCAGCTCAATCAACTCTAATCTAAATGTCATCACTAGAATTAAAGTAAAATAGTAAAAAGTATTTCCATCATTTTAATATTAAATCCATTCTATACCAAATTGAAGCAAGAATCTTATGCATGTGTCACGACTTGGGGTGTCATTCATTTGAATTATGACGTACACACTAGATTTTGAGACATTGAGGTAAATTCCATTGGTTGCCTCAAGTAGTTCTTCAACTTTCATTGAATGTTCTTAGAAACTTGTGGAAGTAGAGGATGCATGAAGGTAGCTATTGAAGGACCCAAGTGTAGATAAAAGACCCCCCCACACACACACACACACCTAAACTATTTTTGCTTTAGTCATGAGGATTAAAAATAGTTATGCCTTGAGAGATGACACTTTAATTGTGTGGCTTCAAAACTCTTGTTTTTTTAATTGCATATCTTTGCTAAATAAATTGGCCCCTATCTAAATCAATGCATCAACTTGCTCCTACCAAAAGGTCATCATTCATTGGAATAAATAACCAAGAAAAAATAATTGGAACCAATCTGTATATCTTCAATATTATCTATGATTGATCATTCATAGATAAATCTAGTGAATCATATATTTTCACATTATGTAAATATGGACTGTAATCATGGAGGCCTATGATTGAGTGACCTATATGAAAGTCATAATTATAAGACTTCAATATATACACTAGGTAACCTTAGACTGTCAATTATATATTTTCAATAAATATTCTACTTTCTATAAATTTCAAAGAAGCTTGCTCTAAAGATACAAAACTATTCCATCAGTAGAACCATCAACAATGAGCATCAAAAACACCTCAAATTGATTTTGAATCAGCTCTCTTGAATCCAAATTTCTTTTTAAAATCCAAATTTTATTATAAAACCAATTCTATCAAATAATTATTTAATCATTCCCTAGAAGACTTGTTTCATTACCACATGGTCAAACTTCATGTTTGAACTCAGTTTAGCCTTTCAATCATATCCTAATTTCAATGTAAATCATTTGTCACATGAAACTATGTGTTATCTATTAATGTGAAAAAAATTAAAAATTAAAAATTAAAAAATTAAAAAACGTATATATATATATAAACAATTTGTTACTTTGATTCAAAATTGAATGAAGTTTGGAATGGGGAACAATATTTTGCTAACTAGAAATAAAATGAAGCCACATAAGGGCTTTGAGTTCTTTGGATGATTCCAAGCTCGGAAGCTCCGTTGTACTAAGAAATTTGCAACACATATAGGTTGTTGACGTGGCATAGACACCGTCACATTAGATAATATTAATTTAATATTTTTTTGAAAGAATTTGATTTCTTTTGTTATTTAAAAAAAATTAAAATCAAAGTTTTAAAATATAATTACTATTTTATAATTAATTAAAATTCAGACCAATGCAATGTTGATTCCTAATATGGGGAACAACCTTGAAATAGCCTTCTCTTTGCTTCATTTTTCTTTTAAAGAGTAATTGTAGAAATTGTAGTATAGTACAAAGTAGGGGTTGTATTTTTTGGCATTAGCAAGTGTACATTCCCAAAGACTACATACATAAATGTAAAATTGTAATTTGTATGAATCTTGTATTGAAATGTACATTGATTGAACCACAAAATCTAATGATTTAGTAAGGTTTTGTAATTTGAAACGCACAAAAATGCAATATAATTATAATATTGTCTTAATAAAACAATTTTGCGTGTACAGTACTTCAACATTAATATAGTTGTTGAAGAATATTATTATTAAAACCTCTATGTTTCAATATTGAAAATTGACTGTTACCATATATCAATTCTACAAACTTGCAATGCATTGTAGACGTTTACAAAAATGATACTTTCAATATTAAATAACAATATTGAAAGTTGATTGTTGCTATGTATCTATTGCATTGCAGTACCTCTATAGTTCACAAAAAGAAGACTTTTACTATGAAATTATAGACAGTTTGCAACACTCAAACATAATATTATCATTAGCATTGCAATACTATTGAGCAAATGACTTATTATATACTCATTTAGTATAGTCGCAATACTACGATTATACCTCTACTTTTCAATACTACATCAGTACTATATATTGTTAAACGACTGCAACTATATTGAAATTATTTGACAATAGTAAGTCTGTTTAGAGCAGTACTTTTTTCCCGATGAGTCATCAACCATATAATTTTGGACATTATGAGAACATTCAGGGTGAATTTGGTGTAAATTTCCTATTGAATGTTAGGGCAAGAAATAAATTCTTAGGAAGCTTGCATGTGAAATCAAATCACACCCCATTGGCAACTTCCTAAGAATTTATTTGCGACTTCAATCACCATATCAGGCCTCCAATCGCTGTAGGAGTAGCTAAGTTTTGTGCAATCCGGGC
Source organism: Neckera pumila (assembly GCA_963969595.1). Lineage (NCBI taxonomy): Eukaryota > Viridiplantae > Streptophyta > Bryopsida > Hypnales > Neckeraceae > Neckera > Neckera pumila. The sequence goes on along the minus strand of OZ018411.1, from coordinate 15,192,985 downwards.
GTTTAGACCCCTGCTAGTCATTGGCCGAGAGGTTGAAGTGCCCCTCCTCGTCGATGTTGTGAGACTTGCGTTTGACGTTGACAGTCCCCTGGATGCGTATGCTGATGTTCACTTGGCTACCGGTGCTGGAGCTTAAGTTGGCTCTGGATCCGTGGCCGCTGAACTTCTCTAAGCCAATGAGGCCTCCCCTAATCGAGGGCGCCACGAGAATCGGGTAGTGGCCTGAGAGGTTGTTCTCGGATCTGTTTTTACTTTTACTGCTCGAAACTTTCCCATCGTCGTGGCCATCGAATTCCACTGTCCATGCTCGTCTATGCACTAACAAGGAACATACCAAAGGGTCCATGCATATACTGGAAGAGGTTAAGGAGATATTTTTGTGGGAACATGAAGTCGAGAGAGGAGGTGTGCCATGCGCTACAGAGGATGTGAATTAATACATTGTTGGATCCAGAAAGGGCATTGCTGATCCAGATTTACGTTATCTCCATCTGTGGCATATTCCTAGGAACAGACCACCCGTCAATGATATCATAAGCATGAAGCCCAATCGGAGACGGAAAGAGCATTGCTGATCTTGAGAAAGTTTATTATGGTCATGCCCTGGCTATAATGAAGGCATCTGCGAAAGGGCAGCCCGAAGTTTCTGTGGTAGGTGAGGATCACCCCCCCAATGATAGTGCACGGGGAGCCTTGCGCGTTTTTGTTCGTAACATGGAACATCCTTCAGAGATCGATGAAGGCTGTCAATGGTTCATCAAATACTGCAGTTACGTTGATGTGACTGGAATTTCCAGCAACAACGGCTGCATTTGGCAAGCTTCACCAGATTATCAGGAGCAAGTTACTCAAAGACGGTATAGTGCTGGGGGTACTTTCTTGTGCACTTTCCTCAATCGAATTGAGTGCATTTGGTTTGCCAAGTTTGAGTATGATTATGAATGCCATATGATCAGTTTGTCAAGTAGCTCCTGAGATTCTAGCCAAAGGTTTTATGCCATCTGCACAGATATGCCCTCGTCTCAATGGGATCATAACTGATCATCTAGGGGACAAAGGTGTTCTGTTGGCAGACCTGTTGGATCTAGAAGCCCCATTTGGTTTTAGGTGCTTGACAAGGTACATAAACACTGTGTGCCGCATGAACGACGTGCCAAGAATACCTGTTGCCTTAACAGGAAGAACGGGAGGTCGATACCGGGGGTATTTTTTTCAACGTGTAACTACACCCCCCCCTGAAATTTCTGTTTTAAGTAAAGATTTGGGGGGGTGACGTTACACTGTGAAAAAAATACACTCCCCAGTATCGACCTCCCGTTCTTCCTGTGGCTTCACGACACGTGATGGTACATGCCTACACTGTATGGAGCAAGCACGGATTGTTGCTAGGAGGAGCAAATGTCTGATCATTCAGGTGGGAGAAGAGGATGCTGTGTTGAAGGTGGGGCCTTATAAAAGCATTGGAAACGAGATTCAAAACCATTCTCTTGTCGATTTCTGAGCACCCAATATCAAGGTTATGGATCGAGGTGTAAATGGGATTGTACAAGGTGTGGAGAGGCTTGCGTTCATCAAGATGAAAGGCTCCGGCAGATGCATTTCCAGTATTTCATGGGGGCAACCTTCAGAATTTTGGGTAGCAATGGAGAAAGCTCGATCTGGGCTACATGAATGCCGCCTTCTGCATCGGGATATAAAGCCAGCCAATATGCTTCTGATTGGGTTTCTCTAGGATTGAGCTTTTCACGGTGGCTCTCACTGCCGAGAGTAGATGACTCGTTGAGGAGTCTAATGGATGACCCTAGAACCCCTGAAAATTAAATGAAGCGCTGCTATGGAGCATGCTGAAGCGCGTGACCAAGAATTTCTCAATTTCTTGACCTAAGATGGGCCCTTTAGGGGATAATGAATGGGAATTTCAATCTAAATCATTAATTTCATATCGTGAATTATAAACCGTTGAAGCACCATTCATCAAGGCAGTTATCATTTATTGGAAGTCATGAACTGATGAAGCATCCCTTTCTTTGAACCGTATTCCTCTACAGTACATAATTTCAAAAAATGATGAATTAAAGTTTTTATTTCAACCTAGTTGCAATTTGACATATGTAAAAAATGGCATGTTATCAATGGCTGTACAAACGAGATAAGGTTGTTTGCTCTAAAAGCGACCATTTAAGGGCTCGTCCGCATTTTTCATGGATTTCCATGGACAGAAAGATTTTTAGCTCATTTTTCAGAGAAAGAAAAAATAGATGTGGAATGTAACTAAGACAAGTGGTTTCATATTTTTTGAAGCATAATTGAAAATTAATTACTCATGAATTTTCAAAGATTTATGTCATAGGCACCTATTTGTGGCCGTAGGTCTTCCAAAATCCATCCATTTGCAACTTGTAAAGAGATGTGAGGAAACCAAAAAGAATGATTGGCTCTTGCAATAAATAACACTTTTTCCTCAATCCTCTCAATAGCTAAGAAGTTGATATAAGGACCACCTCATATCCATTTGAGAACTAAATATAGGGGCAATTTGAAGAAGATGGTTGCTATTAGAGCAGATGGTTGTTTAACCCCTAAGCACCCTAGGGGGCCAAAAGTGTCTTCACATAGTTTCAGGTTCAATTTGAATTGCTATACCATTCCATTTGATGTCCAAATTCAATGAAACTTGTTGGAAAATCTGCACTCTCTTCTCACTTGTATTGTAAAATTTTCAGATCAATCCAAGATGAATTGATTTTTCGGAAGCCATTCAAAGTTCACGGGTTCAATTGCATTTTGATGGTTGCAACTTTGGGATCTTCTCTCCTTCATCAAATGTTTATTTCCAATAAAATTTGTTGGATTATGTTTCCCTTGAAGTCTAGGTATTGTGATAAAATTTTCATGTCAATCTAAGTTGTTTTAAATGTTTGAAAGCAATCTAAGTTCAAAAACTAGACATTTTTGGAATACAATGTCCTTTAGCAGCTTATTTCTTCTTCCAAGGAGTTATGAATGACTGAGAAGCATTTTAGTATAGTAGAACTCCTCTAAATGCACCCCTTATAATTGCAAAAACCTCTCTAACTATCCAGTCCGAGCAGTCCCAGCTTGAGGCAGTACTACAGTAGAACTCCTTCTAAATGCACCCCTTATAATTGCAAAACCTCTCTAAATGAATGTTGTCAGACGGTCCCGGACCTATGCATTTAGAGGAGTTCTACTATAGGAAGTTCAACCTCAGATGTATTTTTTGCAATTTTTTTTTTTCTATTTTAAAGCCATTCTGAAAACACAATGAATCAAGTGAATGATATCTTCTTTCACCAAAGTATTTGTATGATGGTCTTGAATCACTTTATAGTTTGAAGTTTTTTCATTTGAATAGGTTTAGAAATCAAATTTTACCTCCAAATGTGTTGCTAAGAAAATTTCAACATCCTTTTTCAACACTAAAACATTATAATCTTGCAATCTATGTGGCCAAATGACTCCAAATTAGATTCATGTCATCTCCAACAAGTTGAGTAAAGAATATTTGGTTGAGATACCTTAGTGACATTTAGATCTATAATACTTCATAAGCAATGATGTCAGTTTTAAACCCAAAAAGGCCCTGCACTTTTAAGGGTTAATGCAAGCAAAGGCGGCATGAAACAAACTGGTTCAACATGACTTTGGTTCAACCCTCATAATTGCTATAATTAATCAGTGAGGAATGGCAAAGTACTCTACAGAAAGAGTTGCGATTTGCGAAGGGACCTGACGTTGATTTGAATAGTCTAAAGACTCCAGATTACATTGCTGAGAACCTGACCGGTCCCAAAATTAAATGATAAAAAACTGTACTCACGCAAGCCTTGGTATAGCCCAAAAAACAATACACTGTTTGCAAAACCAGCAGAATCATAGATTGGCTGCAGCTTTTGCCGACAAATCTGAGGCTAAATGCTCTAAGCCAGGCGGTGGTAAAGGAGGTATGGCGGCCGAACTATTGGCATTCTTTGCGTGCTGCTCATTCGGCGCTACTTCTGTAGCCTTAGTATCAGTCTGCTTGTTGTCAGCCTTCAGAGAGTTTGTAACTTTAATCGCGGAGTCTTCCTGTTGTAGTGACTTTTCAAGCCGAGCTTGGCCCGCTTGCACAGCATTACTGAATACTCCTGCCTCTTGCAATCCTTGAACAATTGCCTGAGAGAATGATACACAAATCCATTAAGTAATGCCTCGAATCTAACTTTGTGAATCAAAGCAATTAGAACTATTAAAGACCTGAAGCAGAACTGGGACCGAAAAGCATCAATGTCATAATTCGCGATTGAAAAAAACGTTTAACAAATCCAATTGCAGAGAAAACAGGAAAGAGCAGCGTGACTATCAACCTCTGATGACAACACATACGAAAAAAATTCGTTCAAAGCGCATGTTAGTTTGCAGTTTTCTAATACTATGGTAGAATCTGTACAGTCTGGATGTACATACCGCAGGAACGTAAAGCCGTGTTAAAAGTCCTTTTCGCATCAGTTTCAGGTTTAGATCCTTATCAGTCCAAACAACATGTTCCCTATACCTGCACACACAATGCAATCACAGCACTTTCAGCATCTACAAAATATGCCGAGAAAACCCGGTAAGACAGGAGTAGCTAGCACTTAACGACCAAAAAGCTTGAAGCATTCACAACACCATGTGATTATGGTAGCGTGACTGCTGCTAGCAAGATGGGTTTGAAAAAGAGTTCAAAAACCATACCAGCGCTTCATCTCCTCTTGTGAAGCAGTAGAAGCAATAATGAAAGCCTGAAAAAAAGGAAAAGAGCTCTGATTAGTGCGCAATATAGAATCCCTGACGGGAAAGTCTCTACGTTGAAATAATGTTTTAAGTAAACAGCATGAAAAAGAACAGCTTGCTTGCAAGACCATAAGTAACATTCAACGGGAAACGATGAGGAGGCATAAAGTTGAATGCCCCCATAGGTCAGGGAGTTTACCGCCCTATCGAAGTCAAGCATAAAACATCGCTTCACATCCTCCTTGGTTGGCTTACAGTGACATCGATCACGTCGCGATGTCAGGTCGGAAAATTTAGTATATGTATAATGTAACACTGCTGCCTCGTCAAACTTGATCTCACTGCAAGTAACAAATCAAGCACAGTTTCCCATAATCAGGACTACAATCTGCAAGTCCATGAAACAAAATGCGACATAATATCTCAAGGTACCAAATAAACAACACCGCCTAAAACGCAAAACAAACAGCAGAAAACTCACTTTGGTTGTTTTGCATAATTGTGCCACCTGTGGGCACCATTGGGTCGCAAATTGTCTTGCATGCGGGCGGCAGCTTTTCCATTACCATACGTCAAAAAGTAGTTGGGGTTACCCCGGGTTGCTTCCCGATATAGCCCGAAATAAGTCTCTTTGGTAACATGATCGTAATTCTTCTTGAACATAGTTACCTCACTGAAGGGGCCTTCAATATCGTCGCGCTCAATTGCACTCTCCTAAAATAACGAACAAATTGTGATATGAGCACATACAAGAACCACAAAAGACTTCAGCACTAGATAGAGTTCCTGAGTACACCAATTTTTATTCAATATCAAATTTGAGCACAGTAAACATGTCAATTATATTTCTTATATCAACTAACGTTTATTAAGATGATGTGATACGGAAACTCACATAATTGGGAAAGACCACCATATCAACATCTGCAGCAACATCGTTAAGCAAGCGCTGTAGGGAGTATTCAGGAGCTCCAGCTGGATGTAACAATTCATCAGTGTCCAGATGTATAATCCAATCGATCCCAACCTCCTGTCACAACACCGATTCCTCAAAAGGTAAGCATTAAAGATAACCCTTGAACAACTCAACATATTCCTAGAGCTTGAATCATCAATAGTAGCTGATCCACGGTGAACCAGACTCACGAAGTTTGACAGTTCTAAACGATTGAAACCAAAGGCAGTCTTCGGCCTGTATGATCCTTACAACAATTGTTACCTCAAGAGTTTCCCATGGAAAGACCCGACTACTCATATATTGACTTACCCTTGCAAATACAATGGCCATTTCCATGTTGAGAGACTGCTTCACAAAAAGTTCATAGTTACAAGGCTTGTAAAAAAAGCTGGACAGCCAAGTCTCGTTCCATATCCGACTGCAAAAGATCAAGAGATAAGTTTCCGTTATCCGTTGTACACTCCTCAAACAGCATACTGGAATCCGCTGACCGCTATAAGTATAATATATGCTCCCTGCGATGACGTGTCTACAGTCCTCAAATTCAGGCAAGTCTTCCAGGAGAAAAATGTCAAGAAAAACAATCGCTCGCATTGGTTCATGAGGACACTTGTAGGACAATGAGGGCATGATATTTAAACGAACCTTTTGGCCTGTTTCTCTTCGAGCTCTTTGGTACGATGAATGATCATCACCCCCTGTACTCAAACAAATGAGCAGTCAGCATAACGCCACAAATCCAACAAAAGTCGATCCCGGTAGAAGAACAATTATCCATGAAAAATTGTGATGTATCCATGAACATTGACAACTAGTACTTAAGCTTTTGTCCTTCAGCAAGATACAGATAGATCTTTTCTATGGATTGGATTCCAAGAGAAGCCACTCCTTTCAAATAAATGACGAGTTATCGAGAAGAGAATTTTATGAAAAGAAGATTGGGGCGAAGTACTTACAGGAATAGCTTCCAAAACGGATGTCGAGTTCAGAGATGCCGCCTTCCCTTCAACAAAAAGGAAGAAGTGTGTGACACCGATAGTCCGGTGATAATATAGCCACGGAAGAATCTGCTCTAGCCCAGCCGAGGTACTTGACGTAATAGCGATCTGTTCAAAGCTCAGAGTTAATGCCTCTAATTGCCTGCTACCAAAATGCAAAAAGCTTCAGAGTTGAACATCGGAAAAACCTACGTTCGGAGATTCCCGTAGGAGCCCATCAAGAATGAAGAAACTTAAACCCTAAGAGCCCAAGATAGAGATAGACGGTCCACTTGGAAGAGTTGTTCAAAAAACGAAGCTTGTGACTCCTTTCTGTCAGTACACATCGTTGCCTTCCTAGAAGCTTCCCAAATGATTTGTGACAACTCCTACAGATATGAAAGACTCCACTTTCGACCACTAAGACACTTAGGGATCAACACTTGAGCAAGCGAAAGACGCCCAGCCTTCCTAAAACAAAACAATGGAACCATCAATAGGAGGTAATATCACCATAACTACGATTCTTCTCCACCCAAGTTTGACTCAAATTGTGTGCAATTGATGGAGAAGAGATGGAATCAAAATTCACCTTCGTGGAGTGTTTTTTTTTAACCGCATATTGCCACCCGATGTGATGCGGAAACATTCCAATGTGCGGTGGCTGGAATTTAGGGCAATCCGAGCTGGTGCCGAAACGTCCACTCAAAGGCGAGGTCAGAGCGTCTTGTTGCACGCCCGGCAAACGAGACTGATCCCCAGCGAGATTACCAAGACGAGCTGAATCCACCAGATCCCCGCCTCTCCATTGAAGCCCGAAAGCGAACAAAGCTAAGAGCACTGTCATCGCCGTCAACACAAAGAGCACTCTCTGCGAGGTTGATGGAGCGGGTGCAAACCGCGACCCTGGCATTGGTGGCATGGTTCCCCCAACATAGATGTCACTGCCCCAGCATTACAGACGGAAAGCAGAGCGATCCACAATCCTCCTTCCAAACCCGCCTTTAATTTAGTCCCTCCGAGCTTCTCCGTCGCTAACAATAGCACCACCCAAATCCTCCAAACTTCCACCAGATCGTGTTCGCCACAGAAAAACACTGCAACAACTAAATCCCTCCACTAATCCCCCCTCGCCCGGAATTCTCACCAAAAACCCTTCATACGGCACCTCACCAAAACAATTTTTTCTTAAAACAAGCTACACAGTCCAGTACGAGACACCAAAAACACTCTAGAAACGCACAAACAAGGTTGCAACTCAAAATCAAAGCTCCGTCTGACTGAAAGCAGAACAATCCAAAACTCTGACTGAAAGAGGAACGATCCACAATCACTTTGCGAAACTTCGGAAAAATGAATAATTGAGGGAACCAGGAAAAATTTTAAAAAAAATTTTAAATTTAAAAAAAAATGGCAGAATCTGGAGGTTGCGAGGAAAGTGACGGGATTCCGGCGAGGACGCGCAAGGGAGGAATGGAAAAATTTGAGAGAAGACTGAGAGAAGGGTAGTGTGGCGAAGATTCGCCTTTGAAACCCCTAACCAACTGGTCGACGACGGAGGACTGAATTAGGGTTTCAAAAAACTACAGCCTAGCTCCCGTATGAGTTGTGCTTTGACTGAGCAGCCAGTGCTGCTTTCCTTTCCCGAGGTTGAAGGGTATCTCCAATAACTTCAAACGTACAGCTGCTACGAACTTATTATCTGACAGACACCATATCTCGGACTCAATGATAATAACTTGAGAAAGTGCTCGAGGTGGCCTCCCAAATCTGTCCAGTCGAAACCAACCCCCGTCGGAACCCTAGCTCGACAAAACAGCCACTCCAATCACTCGGATGCACCATTCCCGAAGCCGACTACGACTCACTCATGGAAAACTCCGAGAACAATGATCAGATCGGTGCGGAAATCAAACAGAACTGAAATCAAACGCCGGAAAAGCATCCGTGGGAAAAAAAATATAGGACCAGGGCGCTTGTTCAGAGCATCGCCACCGCTGGCTCTCCAAATGAACCCGGGACTGACCCCGGGACGGCAGGAGAGCGAGGCGGGGAGGCTGTGAATCGGCTCACCGTCGGTACTCTCGGCCCGGATACTTTTTCAACCGGCCTTACATTAGAGCATCCCCACTGGGGCTCAGTGAGGCGCCCTGGAGCCGAAATTTGAACAACCGGCCCGGTCAAATTCAATGTTTTCCCTACAGCTCCCGGAGCCCATGAGATTTGCCATACCGTACGTGCAGGGCAGTTTCGGCACTGTCCTGCCGAAATAATTTAGGTTTTGCAATTTGACAATTCGGCAAGGAGATAGGGAATTTTTTATTAAGAAATTTTTGGTTTTCAGCACTTTATGATGACGCTTCTAATTTTGGATTGATGTATTCTATTCATGTGTAAATGTGTTGCTTTTTCTAATTTTTCTCAAAAACAATTATTTCAGATTTTTAGAAATAGTTGTAAATAGTTTTTTTAATTTCAACATCTTCCAAATTTTCCCGAGTTACTTACGAAACTGACCTACACGTACAATAGTGCCTTGATCTAATAGCTTTTTTTTATTGATTTCTATATTTTCTTGTTGCATTGAATATTGCTTTCCATTCATTTTTGTGTTTTCTTACTTTTTTTTGGTAAATACACGTCGCAGACCGAGTCATGCAAGTATGTCACAGTTGGGGAGCGTTGAATCATTGTACCCAAGGTTGGATTTGACAAACCAATGCTAGCTTGTTGTGGGGATTTGGCCACCCCACAGTAGTAATGCTCTTAGCAAAAAAAAAAATCTTAGCTTTTCAAAAAAAAATCACCTAGTAGAATCCAAACAATTATTTCATTTGTTTGATCATTTTTCCACACATTTTTTGGATTGTGGTTGCCATTAGATTCTATTTTCAAGAGGAAATTAGAAAATGGAAAAAAATATAAGCTAATTTCAAAGATTTGGATTTTTCACTGAGTCAGTTGAGCGAGGCATGGTGGAGAATGGTGTTGCCTCATTGAAAATCATTTTAGCATGAGCCTTCTATATCGCTTTTGGCGTGGGTTGGGGGTTGATCCACATTGGCAATGCTCTGAGGTAGACATATCCATTTCTGTCTTCCATATATTAGTGGTGCACATTTGTTTTTTAGAGTTCAATGGTATATAAGGACAAAATTGAAAGTAGCACAAAAATGGGTGTGTTTATCTTTGCGGTTTCAAAAACAATTGATGCTTATCAATTCAAACTAGTAGCCATACGTTGGTCACATTTTTTGGAACAATATTTGGCTATCGATCAATTTGGAAAAGTATTTGGCTCGTCAGTAGCTGTACTTGTGAGGGCATGACAAATAGAGAAGACCAATAGAGTAGTGGATGAGGGAAGGACTTGGTTGGCCTTTGTTTGCCTAACTTTCATTATATTTGCTTTCTCAAGGAATGATTCTCTATGTGCAACTACCATATAAGCTTAATTTATTTTATTATTTTTCTTCTAGAGTTGTTTGATTACAACAACAAATAACATAAAATGAGATATATATGCATTAATGATATATGGTTTATCTCCTTGAAGACAAGAGCACATTTTGGGCATAAATTGTCAAAAAAATTCACTTTCATTTAAGTTAGTAAGGAAAAGTGAGAATTTTTTTTTTAATAGAGTTTAACTATATAAATTTGTACTAGGCTACTATAAGAATATGTGGAAAAATTTTCATAAATTTTAACCATGCATGTGGGTTGAAAGATATGTTATCTATGTTACCTATGTTATATGATTTTCATACTTGCCAAATTTTAGATGTAGATGCGGAGTTTAGCAAAAGATTCTTTGAATAACTACTTGAATTATCCAAACTTTGTTGGGTAAAATAACTTTTGATTTGGACATGTGCGTGATCAAATTTTTTTTTAAACTCTTGCCTAAAAGATGTCTACACATTGTGTCAAAACTTCAAAAAGATCTACTAAAACTTCACATTGTATTAACCTACTCTTCAATTGATCATTAAACAACTTCTTGGTCTTTTTGTGATGTTTAATTTTTCTATTCTAGTTTTGTTGAATATATATTTTTTGACACGAACACTAGTGTAGAGTATATTGTACTGTAGACTAGAATTGTGTAGGTATTACTATTTTATTATAAATATGAGTATTGGTAAAGAACCAAAGGAAGAAAAAAGGATGATTGCAAGAAACACTTGCTGATTTTGTTGTGTTGCAATACTTATGCATTTTTTCTTTGGAGTACTTTAAAATTAGAAAAACAATTAAATTTTTTTTTAAGAATATGGCCAATGTATACATCTATAATATGAAAGTAACCACCAAAGGAAAATCATAAGAAAATTCTCTAAGTAGGAGAACTTGAAAAGTGCCAAATTTCAAGAAAATACATATTTTGATGTTTTAATTAGAAAATAGGAAAAAAATTAAATTAAAAAAATTAAAAATTTGCCATTTGTAACAACTTTACAGAGATGGTCCTTCACCAAAAAAAACACCAAAATTATTTTTTATATGTTTTAAAATACAAGTAGAAAGATGCTCACTTTGTAGACTTCTACACAACATATAATTAACTATTTTTTAAAATCCTTTGAATAGCAGCTAAAAGTGTAGTAGAAGACCATCCCTTCCAAATTTTTTTCTTTGGGTACTACTTTGTTTAAAATTTAAAAAAATTGGCAAGTATAACATAGAATTGGGGGCTATTTTTAGACAATAAAACATTTTAAGAAAATTCCAAAAAAAAGGCAAGGCATATAATAGTCATGAGTACCTTGCCTGTGAATTTTGAGTCATTGGAGCTACAATGCAAAAGTTATGAGCTACAATGCAAAAGTTATGACCAAAAAACAAATCAACACGCAAGAGTGTGATGCAACATAGGACAAAATAGGACAAGTGTTTGTTGCAATCACCCAAAATTAAAATAAGGATATGAATATAAACTAATTTTTATAATTTCAAATACCTACCATATATCAATAATGCATTATTTTACAATGTAATACATATTTGACCTAGGTATTTATTCTAAGTATTATCTAGGTGCCCACCCTCGGTATTACTTGGATGATTGCTCAAAGCAATACTATGGATGGTAGGATATCACCTAGGTAGTTGCCCAAGCCAATACCAAGGGAGAAAGATATCCCTATTGATACCCACTAGTGATACCATATCCAACCAAATATACCCACACAACTCAACTATTAAACCACATAAGGAATGAACCCTATTGTGAATCCTTTGGTCACTGCACATAGTATAATTACGCAATCCACAAAAACACTTTGGTCACTGCACATAGTATAATTACGCAATCCACAAAAACAATTTAGCAGTAAAATGGCAAATCAAGGGATAATTCATACAGGCTGATGGTCCTTGCCAACATGTTCACCATACATAATCCCTATTTTAAGGAAGTAAGCACCGAATCTGAGTATACAAATGTTTCAATCTAAATTCTGTACTCAACCTTTGCCGTTGGGACACAATAATTACTAAATTGAAAAAATCTATCATCAATAATGCATGGACTTATTGAAAGTCTCAATCAATGAGATTATCTAAATTTCTTACAGTTTCTAAACAAGTATCTTGAATTGACTCATAGTGTACAGTATAAGGTTCAGTATGACTTTGACAAGGACGAGATTGCATCAGCAATGCCGATCCTAGGTGCTAGATGAGGAACCGACACATAACCAAGAGAGCGAGGACGGTTCCAGATTGAACCGGGCTTGCTGCCTAGCAGAATCCTGCTGATTTCCACGACATATGGGTCCAACTTTCGGAGTGGAAGTTGGAAATTCGCTGATGTGTACCCCTGCGCATGCGTAAGTATCCTACCATGAGTTCCACTCTTGTTCGCATATCCATTAAAGAAAACCCAAGAGTACATCAATACCTTAACCCTTAAGTGCATAAGAGCTGAATTACATCATTTAAGAGGCTTCAAAGGAGGCAACAAAATATATCAATAGACAGAAGAAATCATGTCCTAAGTTTTTGAACAATAGCAATATAATATGAACTTTAAGAAAATCGACTACCAAAATGGAGTCGATCTTTTTAGTACCGGCACAGAGAAGTAAATTTGCTTCAAACTTCACCAGAAATAATTATTGAGACCCAAGGCAAACCCCATGGAAATTACACTTTGGCTCTCAAAGCGTAGAACATCAAAGCGTGAAACATTACGGTACCAAGAGGGTAAAGAATGCAACAAATAGAATGCAAAAAGAAGCACATCAAAGAGATGTCAGATATACAATATCTTTACTCTCCAAGCGACACAAAGCACAAACCTGGAGATTCTCTGGGTCCCCGTACAGGACATCTTCGGCATCTTCTGCAAAGTTCAGATCCTCTTCCTCCTCAACTGCCGTGTCACCAGAGTTGGGTCCTCCAGGTTTCTTCAGAATAGAATAAAAGGTACGACGTAAGTATATCACGCATCGGATTATTATATCATTTAAACTATCAATATGATATACCATTGGAGAGCCCTGCTTGTAAGGTCTTCGCTGAAAAATAAAACGAAGTAGCTAGAAAGAGATTTAAAGCAAACAATGAGGAAATAGTAACCTTCTTTGCAGATTTGTTAGCCTTTAAGTGAGCACCACTCTTGCGTAATTTGGCTTCCCTTTTCCGTCGACCAACGCACACAACACAAAGACATCCTTGTCTGTGGGTCAAGGTGCTGTGTCTATAACCATCCAAAAGAACGAGAATCTCAGGATCAGTTACAATCAACATCAAAAAGTATGAAGGAAGGAACTCCTACATACGGCAGACCGCTTCAACTTATTGCCAATAATAGAACACTTTAGATCTAGTACATGTGCAAGATTTGGGGCAACTGAAAGAGATACCCATTTGGCCGTTTCACTTTAGCAGGCAAATTGACAGGTTGTGAGCTTGTAGATTTCCGGTGGTATCTTGTTGGAGCTGATCCCCCTTCTTTCACAGGAGGTGTTGCCACTGGCCCTGAAGGAGGGATACACACACAAACCATCTGTCACCAAGGTAGCAAGGCTACGAACATCCTACAAGCACAATCGTCAGTTAAGCATTTAAACCTGTATAATCTCTTTGATGTCCTAAAAATTGCATACCTTGCAGTGTCTCTTGATCGTTCCCACGAATTTCTTCAGCCTCAGACCCCTGTTCAGTCTGTGGAGTCTCAACCTGCTTGTCAGCCCCACTTGAATTCGCTCCCGTATTTTTGACGTCTCTACCTTGGTCTCCAAGATTCACACCGTCAACATTGCCCTTTTGCTCCCGAGCTTTGCTCTCTGCCATCACCTGATCGACTGGAGCTACAGCACAAAATCATGCCAACAGCCTAAGGTTAGAACAACTCGATCTACATGAGAGAAGGGATGTTATCTATGTTGACATAGGAAATTTTAGTTCTGGCACTTGAAGAACTAGAAATTTACCACTACGCTTGATCTTGGTCTTCAACGAAACACCTGCATCAGGCTGAACATCCTTCACCTTTCTCTTCTTCGAAACCTTATCATCTTTCTGCAGATGGAGTTCCTCGCCTTTGGATTTCTCCGAGATGGCTGCGTCATTCCAATTCAGCAGAAAGGGGTGCCAGAGTAAGTTACCAGAAAGAACATGATTCTCCAGCTACTAAAAATTCAACATGTATTTAGTCCCAAAGAAGCCCTGAAGATGCATTATATGCTGGAGCTTGTACACATGAAGGCGGATTCTTCCGTGCCTGTCTTTCAACAGGCCAGGAAAGAGTAGAGACACGGTGCAGTTATATCAAGGACTAACCTTCAGCAGTGTTGATAGCATGAAAAGGGGAACCCGCTGCCAGGCAAAGTTTGTTGAATGTGGACTCCAAATTCTGAAGGAGTCCCATAATAGGATCGCCATCATCATTGTACTTACGACAATTGCTCCACACAAGTGCAACATCCTCAAAGACATCGTCCACTGTATTATAGACTTCACCTTTCTCCAACCTGTCACGAATGGTGCCGAGATCCATTGGCCGTTTCACGATCTCCAAATAGTCCTGTACGATAAAACCATTCAATACCAAATGAGGCTTAAAAGACAGAAATACCCTTTACGCTCAACTCAGGCTAACTACAACTTCACATACCAAGCTAATATTTGAGCTAAATTTTGAAGTTCATCAGGGTCTCCATGATAACAAGGTCCTTTGATCTCATTCAAGGAGAGGCCCCTTTCAGGATGAAGGAGATAACATATCCTGCACATTAAGCAGTCACGAAAGAGGAATCTCACTGGAATGCCTAGTTTGATAGGGTCCACAGGCTTATTAAAGGGCTCTGCTTCCTTCATCTTCATGACTCGTTTCAATGCCTGCACAGAACATATGAGATTATCAAGCAACTATAATTGAGATGAAATAATCAAAATGCGAAGAAATGCAGACAGGGTTTACAAAAGAAGCATCTTCTCGGGTCCCAAACCCAATAAAGACCAAAAACGAATCGAATCTCGTGAAGGGTAAACTCAGTTTCAGAATTAACAATGTACCCAAATTTGAGCCAAGAAGTTGCACAAACGAGCTAATCTTCCCATCCCAAATAGCAATGAGATCACATAAATTCCAGTTATCGTGAAATCTGCCACCTAGAGCTGTCACAGATAAGCATTGCCCACATAACACATGGCCATAAAACCAAGCATTAACTTGATAAGCTGGTAAGCACGAAGTTCTTAACCCCCAAAAGACCAAGCATTAACTTGACCATATTGTGAAAGATATAATTTAGACGAGGGCAAATTTTATATCGGCAGAGACCAGTGCATGTTTTGGTCAAACTTAAAGACAATCCCAAACGAAAGACAATCCCCAAACGACCTACTCAAAACTGATAGAAAAAGATGAGACTGGCTTAAGAACACACCAACAATACAGTCTTCAACCCAACTCTGTCTGGGCTCTTGGGGACGACAGGTGCGCTCATTGATGGCTCTTTGACTCTACCAGGAGTGGACTTTGATTTGGTTTCCTTCCTCGACGAGAAAATTCTCGCAATCAGTTCCCGAGTATCGACTTGAGAAGGCACAAGCTGCACTGTGTCGTCTTTCGGATTCACAGAGCGGGGGGTAGTTTTAGTTCCTGGATCAATCCTGTCTTCATTACTCTTCAGTTCTCGTTTCACTTTGGAAGAGCTAATCGGCACGCCTTCTCGAAACTTAGATGGCCGGATTCGTAGCCTCGAGCTGCCTCGTCTCCTCTCTGCCTGTTCTTTGGAATTCACACCGGCTTCGTCATTTTCGGTTCCACTTCTATCCTCCTCCTTCGACGGAACCTCCGACTCTCGGAATCCTCCACTATTGGAAACGGAGACCTCTTCGGGCGCACAATCAACTTTCGCCTCGTCCTCATTACCACTTTCCACCTTCGCTTTCACATTTCGACCTGCTGGACCCCGAGGCGCCCTCTTCCTCTTGTTTTCGCCTCCAACAGTGGGCACATATCGATCGTCTACGGCGGTTTTCAAGGAATCCACTTTCGCGGAGGATTTTCCTTGAAGATGTAACATTGCAGCCCGTTTGGGCGTTGCAGGTGTCTTTACATTCCCAACCTCAGCTGGCTTCGTCCTAGACCGTCTACCCTCCATGATTTCTATACCGACTCTCTACACCATGGCCAAATTATCCCTCTCCCATATATAAGGGCAGTGACTCCAATTTTAATTGCTTCACATTCCAAGACCGACACTGATTAACACTGATTCCATTAAAATTCTTTCCACATCGCACCAACCCTAATTCCCTCCAACAAAACCAAAATACCTCTACCGACTCATCACCAACACCAAAACAGTCACCTCGTCACACTTCTCGAATTCCAACCTCCGAACTTCGCCCCGAAACCTCAGCCTGCACGTGCTCGGAACAGCCCATGGAAATACCAAGTCGAACTCCGAAGTCCGAAGTGCAAGAGAAACAGGCGCACGATTAGAATCACCTTCAATCAAAGCTTACGACCACCGAGAGCAAAATTTTATGATTTTTCAACAGCGCGAAATGGAGACGAACATTCAAGCTTTCCAAGTGGCAAATCGATTCAAATTTTCATGGCGACGAAAACGATGAGCGGCAAAAGCGGGGACGCAGTGCACAGAGGAATACTACTGTTCCTTTCGGAAGCGAGGTTAGCGAAACCCTAACTTAGGCTGGTCGTTATTAATTAACCCTTTTAACCCCTACCAAGTTGTTTTCGTTTTAAGTTAAGTATTTATTTTGGATGATTTAGAAGTTATCTTTACTAAACATTTTTCTAGAGCACTTTGTTCAGCATCCAGAATATGGACTTTGGAGGGTTTTGAGGTGAAATTATTGTTTAATATCTAAGACATAAATAGATTTTATAGATATACTAAATGTACGGGATTCTTCCCATTCTCAATTAAGTGATTTTTTTAGCTGACCAATTCTATGGCTATATATTCATTTATCATTAGTTTGACATTTTTAATTGTTTACAAGTTTTGATTATATATTTTTCTTACATAAATATGTATATTTTCTTACAAGGATATATATATTTTCTATCAAGATAAAAATTCAATTTGTTTTATGAAAAAAAGTGATGGTAATAATTTGGTAAATATGATTAGAAATGCTCATTCAACTAATTTGAAATTTCTTCTCAAACATGTATAAATAGAAGCAATCTAAAAATTCTTCAAATTTGTCCTAAATACTTCAACTATGGCCATCATATTAAATTATTATAACCAACCTACATGTAGCTCTTATAATTTGTTAGTAATTGATATCACTTTTAAGATATTAAAAATATTTTTATTATTAATATTCATTTTTATAAAAATTTATAAAAAATCTAATTATTACAATTGTTTATAATAGAATGTCCACAAATCTATTACAACTATTATAATTAACATTAGAAAAATATTAGGCAAGATTTTTATCAAACATGGGACTGAAAATGAAAAATAATATTTTGATTTGAAATGTTGTTCAAATTTCAAATACAAATGAAAAGCATATATAATGAACAATTTGTTTTATATCACATATAGGTTGCAATTGCAATAATTCATTGAATTTTCAAAAAAATAATTTAATTTTCCAAATTTATTCCAATGCAATAGAAACTGAGCAAATAGGTGAGTGGGTGTAAAATTGTAGAATGAAGTCAAGTCTTATTACCTTAGGTTGAAGTCACCTTTGGTGAAAAATAATTAGAGTTTTTGAAGTTTGATGGTTTAGAAAATTAGTAAACCATTTTGCCAAATCCAAGGAGAATTAAACATAATCAAAATCAAAATCAAAATGTTAGAAAAATACTTGTACAATTGATCCTAGGACATGTCTACTAATGTATTCAAAATCCAAATTCATCATTTATCTAATTTTACACCAAAACATGGACACTATAAAAATTAATGAGTTTATTGAAAGCCATGAGGACTATTTCTTTCCTATGCATTGAAGATAACCATTTAATTTCCAGAAGATGTGCCAAATGTTAAGAAAAAATATTTAATAATTGCCAAATTACTAATTAGAAAAAAATGAACTTGCTAACACTGCAAGGGAGCAATGTCAATTCGGACATTTTTTTGTCAATTTTTTGTCAATTTGGACATTATTTTGTCAATTTTCTGTCAATTTGGACATTTTTTTGACAGGATTCTGTCAATTCGAACAATTTAGTCACTTAGGACGTGTCAATTTGGACACTGTTTTCTTGTAGTGATAATCCATCCTATTAAATTATTCGGCAAAAATGTGCCAAAGTAACCTTAGACTATGGTTTCTTAAAGAAAGATAATACTCATCATCATCTTCAAGATGGCCTAATTAATGAAAGTGCCTTTATCAAACTCTTGATGTTTTAACGCAAGTTCTTTTTGTGGTGAAATAATTCATGATTGTACCAAAAAAAATAATTCGGCTAAAAAATGACTGTGACAAACTATAAATTTTTTTGCCAGAAAAATTCAAATTGAAAAATCTTGAATAAAATCCCCAAATTGTGGATGAAATGTAATCATAGATGTACAATATGTGCTATAAACATCAGGAAAGTATCCCCCATTGAAACAATATTGCTTCAATGGGTTCACAGGTCAATATTGAAACTTTATTGTTATAATACTGACGCAATATTGCAACAATATAGTTTCAATGGGAAAGCACTTTTTATATTGTTGCAATATTGACGTGTGAACCTTATAAAATAGTATTGCAACAATATTGTTTCAATAGGGGATACTTTCTTAATGAAGTAATGTGATATTTTCTATCCAATATGTGGATGAATGTTGAAATTTGGAGCACCAGTATAACATTTTATATCACCACTTTCATTGGTACTTCATAAAAAATGAATACAAATACATTGCAAGAGTACAAAAATGCATTTTTTAATCCATCAATTTTTTTGAAGATTATTATGTTAGTCCTTTTATATAGTACAATTTCTGAGGACTTTGTTTTGCAAATGTTCAATTATTCAATAGATATTGGTAGGTTCGGTATAAAAAAGCAACCTCTTTCTATTCAAAAATTCCTTGAATAAAAACATCTTCAAAAAATCAATATGATCAGAACTCAACATTTTAAACTTCAAGGAATTTTTTTGTAAAAATCACAAATATTCAATCTGCAATCTATTTAATAAGGAATTTTTAATTTTTGGCATCAAATTTTATTGAAAAATATTGGTTTATGTACTAGTTGATATAATCCATTAAGGGGAATTCGGGGCCTTTGAAGGAGTGTGAGTTCCTTTGCATTCTCAGACTGCGGAAACGCAACTATAGTAGCTAGCCGATGTGGCAAACAATTGCCACGTCATTTTTGAAAAATAAATAAATAAATATACTTAAAATGATATTTGAAATATTTTTTTTTTCCTTAATAATGTTTTCTAACCACCTGTATCGCTATTCATATAATTGGGCCAAATTAGAAAACAGGCATGAAACGGTCCTTTAAAGGCCCCAAATCCCTCCTAATAATATGAATATAATTTATGAATCATAAATTTACAACTATTATTTGAGAGTCATGAATAAATTATTGTTCTAAGTTGAATTTTATAATAAATCTCTATGATTTTAGAAATTTGGACTGTCTTATAGTCCTTTAGTGGTTAACTTTAGAGAAGAGACTAAAACCTAATTCAAAAATGTCAAACATTATGGTATTCAATAAAATGAGAGTAAGTATTCCTTTAGAGGACTCTACAAGGTTTAAGTAGGTTTCTATAATCTCAATTTTTGACTTGATTTTCTAATTTTTTTTTAAATGATAGAAAAATACATGAATTTTGTAAAAATATCATTTCTATTCCAATTGGTGCCTAGGAAAAGAAATTATATTATGCTAAACTTGAAAAGCAATTTGCCAGGTAGCACACAAAAATTCAAAATAGTTAAAAAAAATTCTCTTACAGAAAATACTTTTGTCTATATGGAAAGATTTTATTCATTCCATTTTGGTGAGTAATGAGAAAGTTATCAAGAGTTTTGTCTTTTGAGCAACTAAAATATTTTATTCAAAATTTACTTTGTGAGATTTGTTTTTTGAAATTAATTTTTACAATTTTTCAAAATGAATGTTCCACATTTAGTTTGCTTTCTAAAAGAATCTCACTATTGCAATTAGTGTACTTTCAATTCCATCTTAGAACTATTAAGATTTAGTTTTTTCCTTCTATCTTATTCCTATTTCTACACAAATTTTTTTTAAGGAATGAACATTAAGTGCTTGTAAATTACTTTTTCTAGATTCCCAACTTAGTTCTTTAATAATTTTTTTTTTTAATTTACAATCTATAGTATCAATATTTTAAATTCAAAAGATTTAAAGTAAAAAATCTAATCACGAAAGGTGGAACAAAACTTGCAAATAAAATATCTTCAAGCTACAAGCTCAAAGTTTCTAAGATTTCTTCTACAAATTTTTATATTAATCTAGTGCAAGATCTTATGGTTAGATATGCAAAATGAATTTTTTTTTTGAAGTCTTGTATCTTGTAATAGGAATGGCAGTTTTATGAGTTTTTTTACCAACAAAAAGGCCTTAGTCCTTTAGGAGTTAAGGCAAACGTATCTCATGAGATGAAGTTAAAATCAATAAATAATGGCATTGTAGCACTATCAAATAGGATTTTTGAGGTTTCTGAAGATTATATAGAAAGAGACAAATATATAAATTATACACTATTATTTCTAGTAGACACTTGCAACGAGGTGATTGTTTTTTAATGCAAACCATAGCCTCAATATCAAAGTTCTTCTTTTTTTAAAAACAAACACAAATTTTTTTGACAAATAAACCCTAAATTCTACCACATTTAAAACTCCCAAACTATATGTAACTCATTGTTTCACTTTCAAACCAATTCAAACATCAAACATTTAAAAGAAACCACATAGGCTTGCATGAAGCTATTAGAATGATAGAAAAAATGGTAGAGAAATGCTAAAAGAATCAAAATGCCTAGAAAGTAGTAGAGAATAATTGGAGGAACCAAAAATAACTTGGAGTACGCCAGTCCATGAATTTTCGTTCCGGGCCTAGTTCTGTCATTTAATTTTTGACCCCAATTCTATCCAAAAGTTAATCCAAATTTGTTCATTTTTTTGACAAAATCACTCCATTAATGCTAATAAGTAGTAATGTATCAATCCTTTAATGGTAAATACTTAAGTACCATTGGATACATAGAAGAGCGGTTATGGGTTGTTTTAAGGATGTTCATGACTCCACTCTATAAGAAGTTTTGTAATTTTAATATAGACCTCTTCAAAATTCACAAAAATTACAAATTTAATCAAAAAAACTATAATTCCATTTGGGTTTGATTCATGAAATAAGGACACACCTCTAAAACATATACGCTCTTCTTAAAATTGACCCCAAGGTATTCAAATTGCTAACAGGGTGGTAATAGGCTTGTCTACTTATACCTTGGAGGGCAAATTTTTGCAAGATAAACATTGATTTCCCCTCATAATGAACCGTACTCTGTTAAAAAAAAGTCATAAGACCACTTCCAAACCCCAAACTAAGAGAAATTCAATTTAAGTTATATTAGGTCCAAATTTCTCAAAGACACCCCCAAAATAGCTTTAACCTTTAAACGTCAAGGCAACCATTTTGTGGCTGATGAATGACAAGGAATCTCTTGTATAGGACGGACAGAAGTGCAACTATTCATCCTTGGAATTTTGTTCTGAAAAAGGGAGGTCTTCTACAATAGTTTGACTTCCAACAAGTGCTTTTGCTATTTCTTACGGTAATGGAAAAGGATGATTTCCAGGATTGCCCCTTCGTCCTTCAAGGGTTAAGTTATTTAACCCTTGAATGTCGAGGCGGACGTTCTGCGTCCAATGAATGGCAAGAGAATCTCCTGTGTAGGACAGAAATGCAACTATTCATCCTCCAAATTTTGTTGTGAAAAGGAAGGTCCTTTACAGTGGTTTGACTTCCAATGAATACTTTTTCATTTTTTTAAGCCAATTGTTCCCACGGTTTGCAAAAGGGTGATTTCCACGGCCACCAGCCCGGCGTTTAAGGGTTAATCTCACATCAAATTTTTGCTTTGGGGATTTGGAATCATGTTGGAACCCTCTCACTAACCATTTGCAACCATTTCCAACCAGTCATGAATGTTTGGGGCCCTGCCCCCGCCGTGATGGCCTTGGAACGGAACCACTAATTTCATCGTCCGAAGGCAGGCGCCTCGTCTTCTCAAGGCAATGTTCTTCCCGGCCTTGGCTGCGAACGATTTCTCGCCATCGCCATCGCCATCGCCATCGCCGTTGTTGTTACTGCTCGCAGGCTTTGCGCTTGGGCGCCTGGCGCCTGGTTCTTGTTTCTGTTCGTTAGTGCGCATGGCGCTTGCCGAGGCTCGTTTCGAGCATTTGCCGTAACTTATATAGTGGTGAGGTTTTCAGGCGAGGCGAGGTGTTGTAGTCTTTTATAGTCTTTGCGGAGGGTGGAATTCGCGACTTTGCGAGAGTCGGTACGTAGGGCGTGAGAAGTTCATGGTTTCGTGTTGGTGAGGAGTTGGTAGTGTTGGGTTTGGGTGGAATTAGGGTTTGGTGTTGGGGGGAGGATTTGGAAGTGGTGGTTTGAGAGAATTAGGGTTTGGTGTGGTGGACATTGGGAGGAGTGGACGGATTTGTGGGAGGGGCGATGCGAGGAAGCGTTGGTCGGGGCCCTTAGGCTTGGGGGCACGCAGGGAGGTCGTGGAGTGGAGAATTTGATGTCGCAGAAAAAGAGGTTGAGCAGCAGCAGCAGCAGTGGAGGAGGCAGCGGGGGCATATCACCGAACATGATATCAGCTACGAAGAAACCGAAGGGTCAATCGATACTTGATCAGTTTGAGAAGAATGGGAAGGTAGGGATGGCTGTGGAGGAGAACAACGCCGACATGATGTTCGTGGACGGGGTGGAGGATCATCTGGCGTCGACTGGCTCGTATCCTGCGGGGCCGGCGTCGGCTGTGACCTTGAGTCACAGTCCTGGGATTGGGACGACAGCGAACTTATCGCGGAAGAAAGCCACGCCACCGCAGCCTGTGAAGAAATTGGTCATCAAGCCCTTTAAAGGTACTTTGACTTAGGAGCTGCCACTTTTTGTTGCTTGATCTTGGAGCATCCCGCCTCCCCCCCCCCTAAAATGGTTTTTAGGGGCTGAATTCTTCATGATGATTGCTGATGAAGTTAGCTGGACAATTTATTAATCTGTTATCTTGTGCATTGCTTCTTCGTGACATGAGATTAATTGATATTAATTACGGTTCATTTCAATCAGGAGAAGTGTTCTTAGGGTTGTCGATTGCGATCAAGCTATTCCAAGTGATTATGAGGTGGTTGTGCGATCTTTAAATTTAGTAATGTAGTACATTTCTTGTCTTTTGCTGATTGGGTATGTAATCACGAGATATGGGATTCGGTGAATTATTATGCTCTTCCCTGGGGGATGGATCGCATCCTGCCTGAAGGGCTTCGTTGCGAATGTTTCCTATCTCCAGAAATTCTGTAGCAGCAAACTTAAGTTGTTGTTTTTCTTCATATTTTAGGGTTAGTGAGCGCCACTGGTCTTGATTGTCAAGACACACCTGTTGTCCAAGTCCTTTCGTCAGCGGGTGAATGGTGCCGCTTTGAGCTGAATCTGTTGCTGCCAGCCTTTGGCCTATGCCATTGTTCATGTTTAAGTAGCAATTAGCTAATTATGCTGGTCTACCTCTATTTGTTCTCATCAGAGGTTACATATTCTATTCGCGGAATATCGCTTGCTTTTGTAATCGCCCAGAGTATATGGTGTGTGTACTGATATCAGGTGGAGTTTCTGATGTGTGTCCTGTCTCTTATGTAGATAAACCAAAGCTACCTACTAATTTTGAGGAGCTGACGTGGGCCAAGATCAAGGAAGCTGTAACTGCTATTCACCTAAAGCAGCCAGTGAATTGCAGTTTGGAAGAGCTGTATCGGGCTGTGGAGGATCTTTGCCTTCACAAGATGGCAGGGAATTTGTACAGAAGATTGCAGCAGGAATGTGAAAGTCACATCTCAGCCAAGCTGAAAGATCTTTTGGGGCGCAGTCCTGACGCAGTGGTGTTTCTGTCTCATGTGGAAACTTGCTGGCAAGACCATTGCGACCAAATGCTTGTTATCCGCAGCATTGCACTCTATCTGGATCGTACCTATGTTATTCAAAACTCAGGTGTTCGCTCTTTATGGGATATGGGTTTGCAGCTTTTCCGCAAGCACCTTTCAGCTTGTCCAGAAGTCGAGTCTAAGACTGTCTCTGGTCTTCTCAGGCTAATCGAGAAGGAGAGGTGAGATTCTGTGATTGTTGTTATTTGTATTATTAGAAGCCAGGCATGGCCAGTAGCTTGAATGTAGTGACTTTAAAGTGTCTCCTTTGGTAAATTCTTGTGGTTCATCAGGATGATTTCTGAAAAAGTCTCTTGCTTCTTGCTGTGGAAAAGATTTGGAATGTTCACTTCTGCCGGTGTATCCTTGCATGCAGGATGGGAGAGACTGTGGATCGGAGTTTACTGAAACATTTGCTGCGCATGTTTAGTGCTCTTGGTATATATTCTGAGAGTTTCGAGAGGCAGTTTCTAGATTGCACTGCCGACTTCTATGCAGCTGAGGGGACACGCTTTATGCAGCAAACAGATGTACCCGATTACCTTAAGCATGTTGAGGTGAGTACATTATTTGTTGAGATGATAATGAATATGAAATGGAAGATGAGCAGAGACTTCAGTTGAGATGTGTGCAGCACAAGTTCATCTGCTGAGCCCTCTACTTTCATTGTCCAGGCTCGGCTTTATGAAGAGAACGAGCGATGCTTGCTCTACCTTGATGGAAGTACACGGAAACCCTTGGTGGCTACTGCCGAGAAACAGCTTCTTAGCCGCCATACGGCTGCAATTCTGGAGAAGGTGAAGTAACATGATGCCACCTGTTGAGTAGGGATGTTTAGGAGTTTCTATAACTACATGCATTAGCAGTTTTATAGTTTGCGTCCTTCTCATCTCTTTCTTTCAGGTCTTGCAGTTTAAATGGGTCCTGTTCTGGAAGGATGTTCACTGTATGTGTTGCTGGTGTTTGCAGGGATTCAGCATGCTCATGGATGCAAATCGTGTCGTAGATCTGCAACGGATGTATGTGCTCTTTTCTCGCGTAAATGCTCTTGAGTCCCTGAAACTGGCTTTAAGCACTTACATCAAAGCAACAGGGAACAGTACTGTAATGGATGAAGAAAAGGACAAGGACATGGTGCCCTGGCTGTTAGATTTGAAGGCGCGTCTTGATGCTATTTGGGAAGAGAGCTTCTCTAGGAATGAAACCTTTTCTAATACTTTGAAGGATGCATTTGAGCATTTGATCAATCTGCGCCAGGTAATATGACTTCTGTGAAAGCTTAATTCTGTAGGAATTTCAGAGGAGAATACCACTTGCAGTTTCTGCTACCTCATGATCTAATTGCTTTATTTTCAGTTTTCATATCAGGGCACTCTGTTCAGGGATGTAAGTAGTCTTTTTAGGTACGTTTGTTCAAGTACGTTGATGTCTTCATTTTCAAGTATCAGGCATGATTCATGAATTCTGGGCTTTAATGTTGGCTATTCGGTATGTATTGGTAACCATCCGGCTTTGTCTGATGACTGGTGTGATGGTACTCAGAACCGACCTGCCGAGCTTATCGCTAAGTTCATTGATGGCAAGCTGCGTGCTGGCAATAAGGGGACTTCAGAAGAGGAGCTAGAAGGCATTCTTGATAAAGTGCTGGTGCTTTTTAGATTTATTCAGGTATTCTCGGAGCTTCCTGCTTCATTTACGGATTCTATTGTTTGTTCTTCAATATCTTGTACTTCTCGTGGGTTTCGTGTGTAAAACATATGGAACATATGTATTTGTACTGTGGATACTTGTTGATCCGTATTGCTTTTTATGATGTAGATTATATCTGTTTCAGGCTAGACGAGGATTTTGATGTTGTAGTTTGTATGGTGAACATCAGGGTAAAGATGTATTTGAAGCCTTCTACAAGAAAGATTTGGCAAAACGTTTACTTCTAGGAAAGAGCGCCTCCATTGATGCCGAGAAATCCATGATATCAAAGGTATGAAACTATTAGGAATTGCTTGAATCCCTTCGGATAGTGATCGAGGTTGTCATGGATAAATGTAATTCTAACAGTGTGCGATAATTTTGGAAATCTATGTTGGATATCTCTGTTTTTCCACCTTGCCTTCCTTGGTGTTACAGTTTGATCACAGGAACGCAATTGGCTTCATAGATTTATGCTAAAAGTCAATGTTGCATTGTGTTTCAGCTCAAGACAGAATGTGGCAGCCAATTCACTAATAAGCTAGAAGGAATGTTCAAGGTAAGGTTTCACTTCACAGGTTTGAATTGCGCTTTACTCATGTTATTATCTTCACATTTATTTGGACAGGATTTTGATGTTGTAGTTTTTGGGTTGTATGGCTCTCTTATGGCAGGGAGGATCAGTTTCTAATACTGGTACTATTGCCCTGTTTGCAGGACATTGAGCTTTCACGAGAAATCAATGAGTCATTTAGGCAGTCTGCTCAGGCACGGCTGAAGCTTCCGTCAGGCATTGAGATGAACGTTCATGTTCTTACGACTGGGTAATATTTTCTGACAATTTCATGAAGTTATTGTACAATAGGTCTTGGTATACTTTTCTATGGTTTATTGCGAATTTGTACCTGGGAACATTTGCTCCGTAAGATGTGTAAAATTTTCACTTTATGATCTATTTTTTTATGTGCAGTTATTGGCCTACGTATCCACCTATGGAGGTTAGGCTTCCGCACGAGCTCAATGTGTACCAGGACATATTTAAGGAGTTTTATCTGAGTAAGCACAGTGGACGACGTCTGATGTGGCAAAACTCCTTGGGTCACTGTGTGCTGAAGTCCAACTTCCCGAAAGGAAAGAAAGAGCTTTCTGTTTCTCTTTTCCAGGTGAAGATCTTCGCTCCTGTGTCAATGTTAGTTTCTACTTTCAAAGAGTGTTGATGACTTATTAGATTTGTTATGCTTGAGCGTATATCGTTTTGGATGCTTTATCTAACTTTATCAATTTTGCTTATCTACAGACCGTTGTCCTGATGCTCTTTAACGACGCCCAGTCTCTTACCTTCCAAGAAATCAAGGACACTTCTGCAATTGAGGATAAAGAACTCCGAAGAACTCTGCAGTCTCTGGCCTGTGGTAAAGTTCGTGTTTTGAACAAGGTACAGTGTAAATCATGAGTCTTCCTTCCTGGATGATCAAGAGAGTCTACAGTAGTTTGTTAGGTAATATTTGATTTCATAATTATATTACGTATATGAGATTTTCTTTTGACTTGAGGAAGATGCTGGGATACTAGATGTTTGTATGTCGCAATGTTGATAAGGGCCTTAGTAGTTGGATCACTGTCTGCTTCTAGTCCTGAAAATGAGGGCTGAATATTGGTATGGAAATTTGTTTTTGTGCGTGCAGCTACCAAAGGGAAGGGAAGTGGAGGATGAAGATTCATTTGTTTTCAATGAAGAGTTTGTTGCACCTCTTTTCCGAATTAAGGTAGTGTGCTCTTGCTGTCACAGTTCGTTGGTCCGGTTCCATGGCTTCCAAATATGGTAGGGGTTTGGGATCTTGACACTTATTGTATGTCTTGTCCTTTGTCAGGTCAATGCAATACAGTTGAAGGAAACTGTAGAGGAGAACACGAGTACAACGGAGCGAGTGTTCCAGGACCGCCAATACCAGGTTCCCGACTTGCTTTGTTCCCTTATTGACTCTTGTTGGCATACTCATAAGGTCATATACTTATATTACTTTTTATCACGATAGATCTAGAATCCCAGCTTCGATTATTGTTGCTGATACTGGGACAATTTGGAGTGTTTTGTGCAGATTGATGCTGCCATTGTACGGATCATGAAAACACGCAAGGTGTTGAGTCATACACTGTTAATAACTGAACTTTTCCAGCAGGTGAATACTCCATTCCTGAGTAACAGAAACCTTTTGGGTCCTTTTCATCTACTGAATCATAATGCGTGTCATGGATCTGGGATTTCAGGGTCTCTCTTTGTGAAGGAAATGTTTCTGCAACTCTAACCGATTCTTTTTTAATTTTCAGCTCAAATTCCCAATCAAACCAGCTGACTTGAAGAAGAGAATTGAGAGTCTGATTGATCGGGAGTATCTTGAAAGGGACAAAGCCAATCCCCAGATATACAACTACTTGGCTTAGAGATTTAAAAAAATTTGGTATGATAAATTTTGTCGACTTTGTCGGCCATTCTCGCAGGCAGAGTATGCTATGTTGACATTCTTCGTCCCGTCTCTAAAAGAATTTTTCTAGCATACATTATCATTTCTTGTTGAAAGTGAACACTTTCAGAAATGCAATGTTGGTGGCTTAACCCAAATGGCCGGGTTTGTTTATATAAACTGGGAGGAGGCCGGTCTTTGGTTCCTCGGTCCTTTAGGGGTTCTGCGTGATGGAAGTGAATGATTCTGCCTGGCACGTTGGAGAATTACTGATTATTGAAGAGTAGAAAAGCCCTTGCTACATCAAGAAGCAGCTTGGCCGTCGCTTGACGAAAATATATTGGGATCCTTATAGAGTTTTTCTTGGCCCTCTGTTTCTGCAGTTTCAGCCTTGGCGGAGCCTTTTGCAGCTCTTATTTAGCGTGGTCTTTCCTCGATCAGCTCTGGGCGATTACTATAGAAACTGTACCTTCAATCGTCACTCCTGTATATCATGAACAGGCACTTTTTTAAAGTTTCATGCTACTGTTTGCTCCTCATTTTATATCTTCAATGGTTTTGAGAATGGTGTTTGGAATAGAATACCTGCTGTGCTGATCCATAATGTTCATGCTTACTAAAATTATCTTCTGGATAGACATTGACGTGTTGCTCCTCTACACAAGGGGTTTCGATTCAGAGTTCCTATTTAACCTCTAAATTTAGATTGCATAGATTTATGGAGAAGTAAGTTAGAATGGAAGTCCCATTTTGTCACACACCCGTGTCGAAATCTAGAACAGGGGGTGTCAGAGCTGACGTGCAGAAAGCAATTTCATATTGGCTGTTCAAAACTCTCTGACAGCTTGTCTAGGTGCGAGGTTTTTTGCTCTACAAGGAGAGGTGATTTTCATAATTAATCACCGTTTATCTCCTCCTTCATGGAAAGAGAACAACCTACATAGCCAAAATGGGGGGTGATTAGAAATGGGTTGCCTCTTATAGATCAATGGAAAAGAAAAACTGTAGTGTGCCTAATTTCATTGGCAACAAATATGCAAATTGCAGAGCAAGAATTTGATAGCGTTTGTTGGCTGATCCTTTAGAGCAAACATCTATGTACAAAAATTGAGCAAACTTCAAACTTTGTAGAATAGAGAAAAGAAATACTGAAATCCTAATAATTCCGGATTTTTAATAAAAGGCTTGTAAAAAGCAAGAAGATACATTTGTGAATTCAATATTTTTTTTTCCAAATATAGCTTGGAAGTTTGCTCTAATTGTAACCAAATGACTTGATAGCCACAAGAGGAAGACGCAACTTGCGGAAAAGCCTCATCAATGTTCAAGAAATTTTTAGAGCTCCTCCAGCTAATTCTTCCTTCTACAAAAATGGACTATTTTTTTTTTCTAGTGGTCATCGATTGCATCACAAAAGTTTCAGTTTATTTCTTGCAGTATCAATCTCTCACCAGCCAATTTCCTCCAAACATAAATTGGCATTGGTAAATTGCTAGATTCCTATAATGCAATAAAAAATAGTTTTCAACGGAAAGTACCTTTTAATAATGCATCTTCGATACAAATAAACTTGGCATAGCCCTCGCTTTACCATTCGAAAGCCAAAAACCTTTCAACCCATCTAAGATGAAGTTGAAAGCAGTATGGTAATGAAAAGTTTGCATGAAATCAAAGGAATTTAGGAATCAAAGTTTTCACTTTCTTCAAATGGTTCTTCTTTTTGCCTCTACAAGGTGCTGCTTAGGATTCATATATAAATAAAATGCTTATAGATAGATACTTATGGACATTAGAACATTAGTGCAAGCAATTGACCTTATCTAATCCTTGAAGAAAAATTGATTCATTATTTGAAAACAACCAGTTTAACTAATCACCATCTAGAAATTGTAATTTAGTTGAAGCAAAATTCATATCACTAGAATTAATGAGCAATACTATAGATGTAGGTCAAATTAAAAGAATTTGAAAAAACAAAGTCACTATATTACCTACTCAGATTTTAGCCAACATAAATTAGATCCAATTAGGGCCTCTTGGTTTGGTCATCAAGGGATAGAGGTTTAAATTGAGGTTCCAAGCAAGATTTCTGCAAAAAAAAAATAAGCTTTCACAATATGAAATTGAATGCATTACGAAAGTTGCTGATAAAAGCCATGGAATTGTACAAACATTTTCAGTATGCATTCATACCTACTACCCAAATTCCTTAAAACCACCTAAATTGATGACCTCGGCCTAATTTGATACTTTGTCCTACAAGGCTAATGCCCAGGTATGAACCTCACATTACCCAGGTATTAGCCATTAAATATTATATTATAGAAGTTGAAATCTGTCAAGTGTTCAAAGGATATAGGTAAAATATCCTCCAGTTTTTTTTTTAAACCTCTAAAGTCCCATGACTATGTTTTCATCGAAAATGCTCAAAAATTGCTATTTTTAGAACAAGTACCAAATTTTTGGAAAATAATTTTTTTGACACATATAACCGTAGGATCTTGTACAAAGTATTGAGAAGATATTGAAAACTGTACACTAGCTTGAGAAGATAATGAAAAAATTTCAAAAATTTTCACATATAGATTGCAAGATATAAGCATTTGAATTAACAAAAATCTGTTTTTTTTCCTTGCAAAAAATCGGGTAGGTGCACTTCATAAGGTCACATTTGTATAAAGAAATGCTCAAAATGGTGGTAACTCTTTGGATTCATCACTCAAGGCAAGTTGGCTACATGCTTGAAAAATTTCAAATCATTTGGAATTGAACAACATATAGGAAAAAAATAGTAAGTAGACAGTAGTAGAGAATTGTTAAGAACTTAATTTTGGAATTGAAATTGCTAATCCCAATAGTTGAAATGTTGTAGTTAACAATCTACATCTTATGACTTTTATTTTTTTCCAAAATATTGAAAATTGAATAAGATAAAGGACTTCAATGTTTATTTTAGAGTAGAAAATCCATAACTGCCCACAAACAAAAAATCCACATAACTTTTGACTCATTGGTCAAAATCGAGTGATTCAAAGCTTTCCACTAATATGTAACTCTAGAAAACCAATTTCAAGTTTTTATTTTTGAAAAAAATGATTTTTTTTTATCTGCCCGGACTGTCCAATTATTAAAGAAAGCAACATATTAGGCCATTAATTTTTACTCATATTTCCAAATGTCATGAAATTTAGTGCATATGAAAGATGTTCCTTGCCCCCACCTTCAATTAAAACTTGGGCCAAAAATATGGAAATCTCTATTCACACGTACCTGCCTAAAATTTCTATGTAGCCCAAAAACACATGTTGGCGCTTTAGGGATTAAACATGAATAGTTTCCAACCTTATCAATTTTCTTCCGGGGGCAATTTTGTAAAGTAGGAGGCCCTCTCCTGAAGGCTTCCCGGGTTGTAAGGGCCTTACCGCGAAGGCGAGGGCGGGAGCCCAAGCTTGAGGGGCAGGGCCCTCACAACTCGGGGGGCCTGAGTACATTAGAGCATCCCCACCAATCTGTTCTCTATTTCTAAACTTGAAGTCTCAAAGCAGTCAACATTGACTTTATACAGATGAGACCTTGCAAGTTCTCCAAATGAGCCTCTGGATATAGGATTTGGTGAAAGTTTTACAAAAATTTGTATATTTTACAGATACAAATTATAGAAAAAGATTGATGCGGTGAATTTCCTGTATCTCTGTTTGCATCTCAGGTCCTCTCCCTAAATTTTTAGAAAAACAGAACTCCCTGGTGGGGATGCTCTTAATTATGCTCTGTAATTTCAGGTATTTCCTGGAGGGAGTCAGCATCAAAGTGCTTAACGCATCATTTGTTTTCAAAATGCAACCGTTTGTTTTCCCACTTCCACCGGTTAACTTTGAACCAGCCGCCGGTTTTTCCCAGTCATTGCCCAAACGAACTATGCCTTCCACTTGTCCTCATACCGAACTCGCCACTTGTTCACCAGGAGTGCTGCTTCATCGACTCGCCATGCCTGCGCTCCCGATCGAGACAGCACGCACTCCGTACTTGACTTACACAGATTGAGGTTTGCCAATTTCACGTCACCCAATTTCCCTTTCCCTTTCCAAGAGCAATCTGTGTATTCGAACTCAGTGCGAGCGAGTTTGTCTTTATAAATTTCACTCCATTCTGTTTCACGGTCTCTCTGTTAAGTTAGTGTGCATTGTTCACTTCTTGTGTCGAGAGCCTCTGTTCTGTTCTTGTGGTGCTGTTGCCATTGTAGTTAGTTTGCTGCAACCAAGCTTAACTTAGGAAGGGTGAAGATGGCGGAGAAGTATGACATGAAGAAGTTTGACACGACGAAGATGTCTGGCGAGGAGCTGAAGAAGCTGGGGCTGGAGGGATCAAGGAAGCCGCCAGGCTCCAACCCAGGTCCTGGCCACACGCTGCACCAGCAAGGAGGGCAAGGGCTGGGCAAGGCGGGCCGTTATCCGCTCATCTTGTGGGGATTTGCAGCCGTCGTTGGGGTCGCCACGTTCTCCTATTACAGGTCGCTGGGAGTGCAAGAGATTCCTGAGAAGAGCAACCAGGCCTTGACGTCGAACCATCCCGCCACTGCGAAAGCTCCAGCTGAACGTTGAACCCTAAAATTCGATGTGGGCTATGGGAAAAGCTCTCTTTTGCAGCTTAGAAGAGGGTAGAAGACTTCGTTGTTTTTTTGTTTTGTTTTATTTTTCTCCCGGCAGGCTTGGGTGGAGACGAAACCTAGAAATCGTGGCCATGGTAAAAGCTCCACTGTGCAGCGTAGAGTTTAGAAGACCTTGTTTTTATTTATTTTTTACAATCTCCGGAAGACTTTGGTGGAGACGAAACCGGCGCGGGAAGTAGCAATCTGGACCTGTCTCTTTGAAAATTATGAAAAGCTGGTGCATGCGCCTTTGGACATGCCTGGGGTTCACGGCATGGTTGGATGCCACATTCCCAAGTTTTTCCAGAGTTTTTGACCTACTGATGCAAATAAACTGTTGATTTTAGAAGCACGTCATTTGTTGTCGTTGTTCTGACTATGATGGTTCTTTGCTTGTCGCTGACTCTGTTCAGTATTGTCTGATGATTTTGGACGTGAGGTGGATTAGACTATTTGCATTCTAGTATATGGAGTGTAAGTTTAGGAGTTCAATGTAGAGCTCTCGAGATACCACTTTGGGTACATGAGCCAAATCTGGTGAGATCAATTATTTTTTATCACTCTGGCTATGTGTGATGATTCCTCATGCATTTTTATCACCCTATTGAGGTGATACTGTGGTAAGACAACCCCATTTCCATTTGAAATATCAGTGGCCATAGACTTTAGCCAAGTCATGCTTACATCCAACTTGCGAACTGTAGACCACCAAGTGTATGAATATAATAGATTGGTTTCAGGGTCAGTCAATAGGAGAGGGCAGATCGAAATGTGCCGATGATGCGAGTGCAGTTGCTGCAAGGTTTTGATGAGCATGTGCACTTGCTTCTGTGTGAGTGTCTCTTATTCAAGCTCTCTCTTTCCATTGCAGTAACTGAGCATGGAAGATATTAGATAATTCTCTCACCCCCTTTCAAATGGTAACAGTAAAAAAATCACCTCTCATACTGACTGCAGTGCTCAAATTGTGTGACCAGTAACCAGCACCTTGACATGTGCCATGCACGGGACTTTTTGTCAAGTCTATGTGCGTGCACTCGTTCTTGACCCGCCTTACCTTAGTCACTTTAGTGTGGAAGAATTTACAAAAGGGAAGGAATACGAACACGTCTAAAAAATTCTTTGTGAAATACCGACATTGATTACAAGTGACATTTGCTGGATCTTTGTTGGCATTCCAAAGTTCACACAATTTCTCTCTTCTGCAGTCACGACGCTCTGTACGGCACAAACAGGCACGCTATTCTAAAAAAAGAACGATATTCGAGGGGGCTTTCAGTACAGATGGTGCTGGGACTTGCAGTCCAACGTGATGCTGTACTGTGGACTGTTGGCATTTTTATTCTTTACAGTAGCTCAAAATAGGGGCCTACTCCAAGCGGATTTGGGAGCCAGGTTTTATTTGATTTTTGAAGTGCTCGATTTTCTGTGGCTCCTCTCACAGCAATGGCTGTTGATACATGCTGATCGATTGCTCCTTGCCATCCAGACTCCAGATACTTTAAGCTTACAAGTTTTGCGCATTACAGGGCCATGAACTTTAGCAAATCTTAATAGATTTAGAAAAGCTCTTCCGTTTAAGGGTTAAGAGAGACCTCCAGAAGCTCGTCTAACTTGTATCTTGTCGCATTTGGGTTTTGAAGTGAGTTACTGTAAGTTGCGAGGTTGTACTGGAATGGCAGCGACTCAAGTGCCATCACCTTGCGCATGGGGCAGGAATCACAGGAGTTTTATTGAATCAAGCGATTCTGTTTTGTTAGGTATACTCTTTTCACTGCTTCTTTTTTATCGTTTTTTCTTCTGTTTTTTTGTTTTTGTTTTTTGTTTTTTGGTGTTTCTGTGTGAGCTTGATCAGTGCATTGTATTACAGGTGGTGAGGTACGATGGGGGAACGACACAACGCTGGCGTTAAAGCCGAGGCTGTGTGTTGGTGGCAAGAAAGGAGGGCGATGGCGGCGGACAGGGAAGTATTGCGCACGATTTGCGTTTCGTGGAGAGGCGAAGGAAGAAGACGTGGCTATTCTGATGGAAATGGACTCTCTTGTTGAAGGTCTGCTCAAGCTGAATGAAGCTGTGAATCAAGGCAACCAAGGAATCGGTCCTGATGTGCGCACCAGAGTGGACGCTTTGTATAACCGTGCTACTGTGCTCAAGTCCTCAGCTGATAGTATGGTTGCTTCTGGAGGTCGCGTTCCTGTGCACCTCACTGCCACTCTCAAGGTATTTCAGTTTGCACTTTAGGTTTGAAAGTTTCATGTTTCTTTTTGCTTTTGTCATGCTTTTGTCAGCACCAGTAGTCGCGTGTTTTGTTGGAAATGGTTCTGGCCATGGTCAGGGATTTGGCTTTGCATTCTCGGTGCACTCAAACCTCTGTTATACCACATTGCTCTAGATCTGAACTCTCCACTTTTCTTTCCTTTTTGTCAGTCATTCTATAGCAGCAGAGATACTCACTTTTTTCATTGAAAGCGGTTCTGGCCATGGTCAGCGATTTGGTTGCCTTTATAGACCAGGCATTCTCTACTCCCTCGGATCTCTTCACTCTTACCACTTTGCTCTTTAGATTGTAATCTTTAAGTTCTGTTTTTGCTATTGACAGCACAAGCACTTACGTTTTTTTATTGGAAATTGTTCTGGCTATGGTCAGGAATTTGTCTTTTGTGCACTCAAACCTCTTTTTATAAAACCATGCTCTTTAGATTTGTTCTCTCCACGTTTCATTTTATTCTGTCAGTCATTCTATATTTGCAGAGGTACTACTTCTTCATTGGAAACGGTTCTGGCCGTGGTCAGGGATTCGGCTGCCTTCTGAGAATATGCATTACCAAATACACCCAAATGTCTTTAAGCTACCACCTTACCCTTTAGATTTGTAATCTCCTTGTTCATTTTTATTTTGGTCATTCATTCTGCAGCAGCACGAGTACTCACTGTTTTTTAATTGGAAATGGTTCTGGCCATGGTCAGGGAATTGGCTATACATTCTCAGTGCAATTATTCCCGGGCTTTGGCGTGGGGTCCCAAATTTTTCACTATGACTAAGTGTGCAGGACATCCTAGAATACCATTTCAGAGTAAACAGGTTTCAGTTTTTAGTTTAGTTTAGGGCTTAGGGTTTAGGTTAGGAAACCAACTCTGATTTTCAGGATCAGTGTATATTACTTAGTTTGCTTGTTTTTTCTTCTGTGGGCAGGCTTTACAGAGAGAGCATGTCTCAGTGGAGAATATTGTACGCCTTGCAATGGGGGCTGGGCCAGTCATCATTGATGTTCAAGATAAGCTAAGCCCTCTCTCAGAAGGGGAAGCTACAAATGCCCTAAACAATGATGATTCAACTCTGAGTCTCGTCTTTAAAGAAAAGGAAGAGAGGAGTGGGTTACTTTTCGAATCTCTCATCAGACAAAGTTCTTTGGAAACAGTGGCGCAGTCTGAGATAGAAGAGTATCTCATGAGTATACCAGCATTTAAAGTAAGGATGCTCAGTCATGAAAAGTTTCCTTTCATGTTCTTGGACATGGTTGCTTTTGCAATTGCACTACACCTCTTATTCTATTTAGTTTCATTCTTTAAATAATGTTGTTTTGCAAAAAATGAATTGTTTTTTAATTTTTCGAGTTTAAAATAGTGTATGATTAAAGAGAACGACGATTGTTGACTCTTGACCGAGCAAGGGTCTTAATGCGATTTCCTTCTCGAGAATGGCTTTGCCTGATTAGCCAGTTTTTTGCAGGATGTGTCATCACTTTCAGCATTTCGAAGGGAAATTGAGCGCCGCGTGATGCAAGAGGTGCAAAGATTTGTGTCTGTGGTGTCTATTGACTCATATTGTTAACCCCTACGGGTCCCGCCTTAGTCTTTTCAGGGTTAATACATAGAGGTCCTGCCTTGTGTTGACTGAATCGTCTTTACATTTTTTTAAATTTTGTATTTAATATTTCTGTTCCTTGGGACCGTTTGTTTTTTTATGATTTTTATGAGTAAGCAAATTTTCAAATTATATCATGAATAATGAAATCATTACTATTTCCTAGTCAAATATGAGAACAGTTTTTGATAAAGATAAAAAATTAGTTTAATTGTGT
Source organism: Neckera pumila (assembly GCA_963969595.1). Classification (NCBI taxonomy): domain Eukaryota; kingdom Viridiplantae; phylum Streptophyta; class Bryopsida; order Hypnales; family Neckeraceae; genus Neckera; species Neckera pumila. Next base: position 15,155,745 of record OZ018411.1, on the reverse strand, counting down.
TATGTTTTTTACATTAGATGCAAGGAGCTATAAAAAGTAAAAAATACTCTTGAACACCTAAACTACCTTGGACTACGATTTCCCATGTCAATATTCACTTAGAACACCCATGGATTTGACATGTAGAGTTGAAATTGCAATGAGTACCTCAATGTTAATAGCATTTATCAGTGGTGTACAACTGTAGGCCTTGTTGCTGCGTCGTCCAGAAATCTTACATTTAGTGCACCCAACTCTGCAGCTTGCTGAGAAAAACAAACCTACAATGGACTCCGGTGCTGCATCTCAAGAGCAGGAAGAGAGGCTGGGAAATGGAGATGCAGCAACGTCAGAATGCAATGAAGTTCTTGGACTAGTTCAGGTAAGCTTTGTACTGCTACGCTTTCTCTTCCCATTTGATGGTTGGTTACTCAAAGTGCAATGGTGGGTGTTAATACGGGAGGATTGTACGGGTGAACAATTTACAGAAGTTAGGAAATGTTTCTACAGTTAACCACACCAAGGATGCCAAATTCAACACCTCAGTGGATTAGGAGAAGTAACCTTTTATGTAGAAGATTGAAATATACTTTTTGAGGTCCTTGAACTAGCTACCAATGAGACACTTCAGAGTATTTGTTTCTTGTTATTTGTGATAGCTAGTTAATTTTTTTCTCGTCTCTTCACAGGGTGACAAAGCCTCATAGTTTCGGGTACCTTCCAGATCTCAGCTTACAGTTCCCATCAGTCACGCAAATCTCATTCACTCGTGTCATTCACCAACTCTGATGCCTACTAATGTTAGCATTTGCGAAACAGCATTATGTAAAGACTGGGACTTAACCAAAAGATTGAGTGAAATCAATCCTCCACTCGTGCTCACAAGTAAGAGTACGTGAATTGTGTGCCAACCGAACTTCTATAACGAAGATGTTAAAGAACTGAGGAAGTGAGTGAAACTATCAGGGGCCTAAATGCTAACCCCTAAACTGTCCAAAGTCCATAATCTGAATAATGAAGTAAGTGATTCGGGGTGATGTATTGTGCAAATAACTTCTGTCATTTAAAGTAATACTTGAATCGTTAAAATCACACTTTCTTTGTTACCAATTTGATGAAATTCAGGATAATTTATAATGTATTTTTTAAAGATGCAAGCAAAAATATATAAAGAAATATATTTTTATGATGATATAAGCAAAGATATGCAAAGCGTTAAAGAGAATTTGGGCGTTCAAGGGTTTCTATCTCAGGAAACGAAGCATGGTAGCCTGATCCGTTCCCAATCTCAAATGCAGGCTTGAGTGTACACCACAGACAGCCTGCTATTTTCATCAAGTCAATCCATTGGGCCTGCACTGAACTGGACATCTTTCCTTCTGTAGAACCTGCCGTTGAGAAGAAGCCTGCCTCGAAGGCGCGATAAAGGAGCTGTAATGGATGAAGCACAGTCAGGTGGTACATTATACGTGGGTGAGCTTGATGCTGCGGAATCCCAACTTCAGATGCTGAATCAAAGCAGGTGTGAGAATTGAGATTTTTATTAACGCCCAGCGCATTTCTAGTACAGTCTATTGTGGTTGTGGTAGTACCAATTCTGTGGTTTACGCATTAGCTCAACATTCTCTGCAAAACTACTCATCAGGAAGTACTCTTTCGTGCAATTCTTATTAATATTAGAATCAGAGTTCTCGTGTTAATGTAATGCAAATGGTGTTAAAATAAGGTTAGTGTGATGTTAGTTGCATGTGCTTTAATTTGATGTTGCATTATCAAACTATTAAGTTGAAATTGAATCAATAGTAACTTTAACATTAATTTTTCATATTGATCTGATGCCCATTTAGATTAGCATTTACTTAGCATTAAGATGTAGTGTTTAATTGCTATATGTTCATAATGTAGTCGTTCCTGTACCTCGTTTATGCTGAAGTTTGACAGACACACAGCAACAATCAACATCTAGCATAGTGGCGACAGATACCATCTCCAAAGAGCTAGAAGAGTTGCGCAATGCCCTATCAATGGTGGAACCGCAGTTGTCTACTGTTAAAGAATACTCAACTAGGGCAGAGAGGGCAGAGACACAATTGCAGCAATTTACAGAGGAGACGACATCGAAGGTGCCTTTAGAAATTCATAATCAAGTGGTGAGGTTACTTACTTGTGTGGTGATTTAGGTTATTATATTTTCTTTCTTGTGATCTACTGCATGGGAAGGAACTAAACACTAGTTTGAAAGTTTTTGTTGCCCAACGAAAATGAGAAATGCGTTAAGGCCATCTTAGCATGCTGGGGTTCATCATTGCAAAGAATTGTCTTACAATATGTAGTACGGTGTTAGGATTAATGATTTCTAACATTATGGAATAATGTTTTTGAAATTTCAATCAGTGGAAGAATGACATGAGTCAGTTTGACATATTGGAATTCTATTTACTGTGTATAATTTTGAAATGATTTAACCCCTAAGTGCTCAAGTGTCCACATTGGAAACTCGTGTTTTTTTCAGTAGTTTTGAGCAGGTTCTATGGAGTCTTTCTTGGGCCCAATTTTTATTTAGGTTGCAATGAACACATACAATGTTCTTCGTTGATTGTGGTGATAAAAAATTTGGAGCCTTCTGAATTATGTATTTTACAGTACGATCAGTGAAATTAGTATTAAAAAAAATGAGGTTCCAATGCTGACACTTATTTCAGGATGCAGGGAGTATTAAGCTTTTGCAAAAGCATTAAGTTTTGAGCAAACGAGTTGAACTAAGGATTGTATTGAACGGCACAAGAAAGTTATACGCTTCTTATTGGGTTAGAAACACTTGTGATTTCCTTAATTGAAGAGTATAGGATAGTGGTAATCTGAAGATATTTGGTGACATCCTAGAGGCCTTTAATGTTTGTCTCTTGCGGCGCAGGTTAAGTTGCAAAGAGAGTCCATGGTGATGGCTCGAACCAAGCTTGCACAAGTGACTGCTGAATTAAAAGAGAAGGAAGTCATTATAGATAGAATAAAGCAAGAAACGATGGCGGAACGGGAGAGCCTTCTAGATAAAGTAAGACTCTTCACTATGTGTCATAATAGAAGGTGAATGCATTGTTTGAATTTTGTTTTATAGAATGGCATGAACGCTTGTCTGTAAGTGAGATTGTCCTAGCCTTTAAAGGTCCTGCACACACCAATCTCGTAGTGTCTACTAGCTACTTGGGATGTCAAGGCCCATTAGCTAGTTCGAAGTTCACCAACCTATTGCGTGCTTGCACTTTCAAGGTAACTACTGGAGAGTTAGGCTTTCAATGCTGCTAGTTGGTGCAGGTAGATTTAGCATTTCAATCCATGGATTCAGGCACATTTGATTTGCCTTTTCAAAATCACAAACTTAATTAGTGGAATTGAATGCAAGTTGCAAGTTAGTTAGTGGGAATTAACACCAATTTGGTAATAGACACAACAGTGGCATGCGGGCATTCAGTAATTGATTCGCGTTAGCTAAGATTGCTACTTTGATTGGTGCGGATGCGTTCATTATAGTTTAACTGTTAACACTCTTCAAGAAGTATGCATAGTCGTCACAATGCAGTTGTTTTATGACTCTCGGCTGCATGATAGATCTTTCGGGATGAAGTGGGCTAAATTTCATGTATTGGAAGATCTTCATGTGAGGATTTCTTCATTGGATGGTTGTGTGGTAAGTGGCAAAGATTCTATTTGGTTAGGTCGTGTTCACAAGCAAGGTATATACCTTACTAATCAGTCTTCTGTTGTGCTTCTGAAGGTTAGGGAGTTATCCGATGAGCTATCGAAGCGAATTAGTGCGGAGGATGTAGAGACTGCTGTTAGCAGTGCTGTCTATGAGTTGGAGATGGAGCTGAGAAAGGCTTTGAAAAGAGCTGAATCTATGAGACTAGAGTTAGAGACGAATGAGAATCTTTTGAGGCAGTTGCAGCAAGAATGGGATGCGGAAAGGGCTAGTTTGTGTGGGGAGCTTGGTAACGTGAAGGAGCAGTTGGCACAGCTACAGCAGGAGCACGTTAGTGATAGGACCAAAGTTATGGAAGCTGTGGAGAAGGTAAGTAAAAGTTACCTAAGCAAATGAGCAATTGAGCACTTCTTCTTTGGAACAAGGAAGTTCGGTACGAGGAGCTGTTGTCAATAAAATTAGACTGTTCCAAGAATTTAGACAACTCACAAAGAGAATCCTTACCATGATTCATGGAAAGGTCTCCCTATGATCACTGTGATGATTCAGAGTCGTCCTATGATGTGTAAGGAAGCCTCGGCATGATCACTGTGATTCAGAGAGACCTCATGAATTCTGGAGATAATTCGATTTATGACGATATATAAACAGTCTAATTTTACTGGTAACCCTGTTTGAGTTTTTTTGTGACATTCAGATCGTTTAACGATTAAAAAAGGAACTTCCTTGTTCCAAAGAAGAATTGCTCAATTGCTCATTTGCTTAGAATTGCTGTACATGAACTTCTCTTTTCGATAATTTGCATTCACAATGGCTATAGTGAATTCACTATTCCATATTTTATACAGTTTCTAATGCAGTCTAATTTTACGGTTAACTTTTGTTGCGGCAAGCATATTGTTTCTTTATCACCAAACGAAGGATGTTGTAGTTGAACTTCTCTTTTTGGTAAACTACGAGTCTGATGATGTGTACATCTCTTTAGGTGAAAGAATTGAATGAGTCTGTGACTACAATGCAGCAGTCAATGGTGGAGGCAGATGAAGGAAGGGTAAAGAAAGAGAGAAATGTGCTTGCGACCTTGAGGTCGCTTGTTACAGATATGGTGAAGACTAAACGTGGGCAAGCAAAGATGAGCTCAGTTGATTCGAGATTATTGGAAGCTACAAAAGCATTAGACACAAGCGATCTTAATGATGCTGAAGCAAAGCAGACCAAAGAGTTACTTGATTCTATACTTTCTGAGGAGAGAGCTATGGCACTGGAGATTTTCTTCGTCAGTATGGGCGTTCTTTTACTGCAAGAAACTGGGAAACTGAGAACAACCAAGGATCTATCAAGAGAGCTTGCCAATTGCCTATCTGGATCTCGCGAATTCAAGGACGATCACCTTGATCAGGATTTGGGAAACACAGGAAGCATTGAAGGTATCCTTTTGAACTATATCCTCTGTCTCAATTGAAGCTTTGTTTTTTTGCAGAAGTCGTTAGTGGAACAAGAATTCAAATTTAATTTAGAAAGGATTGAAAGAGGGTTAAAAAGAATCTTATGACTTATACGTTAACTCCAATGATATACATCTTCTGAATAGATGCCTTGAGATGACTATCTCCTCAAAAGATCCCGCGTTAGATTTTGACAAAGCTATTAATCATAAGTCTTGTTAATTTCATCGTACATTTGATCAATATCATAGTAGTTTAGCAGATTTTATACATAATTATTTTTTTCTCTCGAAGAAGTGTCATTTGATTGGTCACTAATTATGAACAAGGGGATGTGGAAATTTAATTTGGCAGCTCGTGTCTGACGTAAACTCTGATTGATTTACCGTATGTTTCGTGATTTTGGGTTGCAGTTGACGCGGAAATGTTGACAAAACCTATCATTACTTTATACTACGAGAGCGGCTGGGAGTTTGCTTATCTTCACTATTCAGCGGATAATTTGGGGTAAGTCGATCTTGAGTCTTGGCTGTTGCATGATATGTGAATTCTGACATGTTGAACTTGATAGATTTTTAATTCTTTTACGTTTTTCGCAGGTGGACAGAATTGCCTGGTGTTTGCATGCGTAACGACATTGTTGTGAATAACGTGCCATTAAAGGTGAGATAGCAATTAGTATCTAGAGAGTGTTATCATGCAACATTGTATCGCATCATATGACTGTTCCTTACGAATTCTGTGTTTTGTCATCTGCGTACATCTGTTCATTATTTTTCCGCACACAAATGTTCTCTTTCTGGACACTGGTGTTTTTTTGGCTGAATTTGGACACCGGTATCAACTACTTGCAGGTTGTTGACGTTGAGGGGAGTTCAATTGAGTTTGTTTTGACAGACGGAAGAGGCTCCTGGGATTGGTAAGCTGAGACTCCCTATGCTGCCTACTTATGTTGTTTAACATACCCCTTCCCTGCTTGCATATGCTGAAAAATGTTTGACTCTGACTACAAGCACTCATTGGGAGGATTGATCACATTAGTCCCAAGGGCGAATCCGTTTTGATGGGGGCTAATCTACGTTGTGAGAATTGTGAGAATTAGAGTTATCCGATTAGCTTGGGATCAATATCAATTTTAGCTTTGATTTAATGTATGAAATGGGGCCAAAAGATAATTTAGATAATGAGAATTGTTTTAGATAATGAGAAGAATTGCTTGAGAAAAAGACACAAGCTATTCTGTTGGGGGTGTAACATTCTCTTGAACAGATTCAGTGGAAGTTGTGCTTTTCGGGATTTCCTCAAAACTGAAACTTGATTTTTTGAATTTGGTGTTACACAGTGCTCCCCAGGGGGGAAATTACCATATCAAGAATAGCGGCACCTTCTTATTGTCTTCCGGATTCATCGAGCAGAAGAAGTGACTCGTCGATTTCTTATTGTAAGCGAAGCATGGCTGGTAGAACATAACAGTATTCACAAGTTCTAACAGGGCCCTCTTGTCTCCCACGTTAATAGGGACCTGACTTGTGAGGGTGTCGATGGCCACTTCAAGGAGCACACTTACATGAGGATCATAAGGAAAGATATTTCTATCATGTGGTGAAGTGTCACAGAAGACCTTAAGTGCGAAGTCTCTGGATTATAGAATGTTATGAGCTCTGTGGGATGTACAGGACATGGCTTGTTTATGCTTAAGGATCCCTGGCAAGCAGGAGTTTTTAAGGTCTTCCCTAAGTTTCTTGCTCATCAAGCTGTGATTACTCCCAACTTCCTTATAATTCTCTTCATGCTAAGTAAATGAGCATGGTGCTTGAGAAACGCCCTCATGAATCAGCACCCAGGTTGATAAATTTGATCATGCAGTTTGTAAATTTTCGATAAAGAGAGTAGGTAACTTGTCTAGGTTGCTGTCATGCTTGCGGTGTCTGTGCTTGGATCTCTGGAAGATGAATTCAACCTCATTCTTATCAAATGGGTACAAAAGTATTGCAAATTGTGAATGGTAAGGTGGGGTGTCCTTCTGATCACTAGTAGGAATCCACACTGAAAAAAACAATCCAAAACCAATTCAGATGATGGTTTTGTGTTAAAATAATGCACAATTATGTTTAAATTAATGTACATTTAATGCAAAGTCACCATTTGGAATGGTATTGTCAATGTCAATTTTTACTTGTGGATGATGATTTTCAAAGGATTGAGTATTCCAAAACAATTTTTCTTGAGACGAATAACTGTTGCTTTTCAATTTGTAAAGTGGATTGCATGAAACATTACATGAAAAGAAACAATAAAAATCACTCTGTATATATTTTTATTTGGGTAGAGACATTTGTGATTAGTCTCTTGGTAGCTTTAATCTTTAAGGTGTGATGGATATTGTATATATGATCTTATATTTTACTCTTGATGTCAAAGTATGTACTAAAATATGACAAGGCAAATAAATTGAAAACTTCACAACGAAAATCTTTCATTTGGAGGTAATTTTAATATTTAAATCTTATCATGTTCAAATTTGGCATCGTATGTATAGAATACATGACCATTTTGCAACTTCTTGGCTATGTAGGTCGTGCAGTAATGATCTAAATTAGAAGTGTCTTATAGCATTGGATCTAATTCAACATGAATACAAACTTTTATAAATGCTATATACATCAATTTCAGCTCCATAAATTGTATGCACTATGTATATCTATAATTATATCTATATGCCTTTGACCTCATGCCAAAAGTTGATTTTCCAAAGAATTTTTTGTAGAAGCACTAATTGAATTAACATGTGTACTTGTAATTGTCCATTTTCAAAAATCATAGAATAATCTTAATTCTTAAAGGTTTGAGAAGCCTAATTTGGATTGCAATATGGTGTTCTTTTGTGTTTTTGACAAACAGGGTGTAACTTGATGTATATAGCATTTCTATTCAATTAGTGCTTCTACAAAAAATTACAAGTGTTATAAAAGCGTTAATTCAATTAGTGCTTCTACAAAAAAATTATACACTAGTCAAGTGTACAGGTTACTTAAAAGCTATACTATTAATTCAATTAGTGCTTCTACAAATTAAAAATTATACACTAGTCAAGTGTATTAACTATACCATTAGGAAAAATTTCAGGCCTCAAGAAGGCCGCGAGTTCTAAACCCCTCCGGTGCATTTAGAGAGGAAAAAAATTATTTTTTATTTTTTATGATTTTTTAATTTAACATCTGATGTGGCACTATTGGTGCCACATCAGCGCCCTGTCAGATTTTACTATTTTTTACTATTTTTTTCAAAAAAAAAGATATTAAAAAAAAAATTACTTTTTTATTTTTCTGTACTTGCACCGCGGGGTGCCGAAAAATGAAAATTTAACAGCCTTTTGCAGGGTTCAGATTTTTCCTAATGTTGATTGAGGGTAGGAATAATTGAATTGAAGTTTATAAGAGAATTTTAATCCCTAAATCCTCAACTGGTCTTTCTTGAGCTTATAAACAATTAATAGAATTTCCTCAAACTAAACAAAAAGAACAAATTATGATGACTTTTATTAGTTTTTTTAAAATTATAACCATATGAATTCAAAAAATATATAATTTACCAAAATAGATAAGAGTAAAATGTCTTCTAAAGCCTCATTCCATTAGGATTTTGAGGCAAGATATGAACAAGAAGTTGGCAAATCTTATTGATAACAACCATAGTGTGGATTGCTCATTTGAAATTCCGCTAGACAAGAAAAGAAAAGTCCTAAAGAAAATCACATTAAACAAGTACAACAATTTTTTTGTGACATATAAGGAGGCTATATAACACATGATGGTCAGACTGTACAAGATTACTTTTGAAGATACTACTGCTCACTGAACGTTCACTGCCATGATTTTATTGTAAATTCAATTTTGCTATATTAGTTGCCATCAATTACATTTGTTTTTGTTAATGCTACTTTGTCCTACTTTCAGCTAAAATTCCAATTTCAACGATTGATTTACTAATTAAAATGAGCCTTTGCATTGCATGTCATGCAAAGGTTCAAGACCAAATATTAATCTTTGTGATGAAGATGGATGAAGCAGAAATTATCCACAATCAAAAATTGAGAAGATAAGCATAATATTTATGAATGGGGCGTTGGATGACTCCATAACACCAAATTTTGATTGATACTTCTTAGTCCAATCTGAACAAGAGATTTGGCCGGTTGGCAATTTCCAAGTACTAAAAGAGAATTTTGAAATTTTAGATGTTATGTTTGAACTCACTAAGATTCCTATTATTATTCAAGCACAAAAGTCCAGTCAACTTCTAAAGGTCAATGGAGTGGGAGAATTTATAATACAGTGGTATTTAGAGGCGGACATGAAAATTATCAAGACATTCTACAGTCAATAAAGTAGAGTTAGTGCCAATTTTTGTTGCAAATATTACAACCATATAAAAAACAAGCAAACAGTTGTGACTTTTAAAGAAGCCAGGAGTGCTATCAATAGACAGCATTCCACTTAGAATAGCGTATCTTTGCTAAAAATAATCCTATCAATCCTATGCTTGTAGCTAAGGACCTATCTTGACAGCATCTCATATTGCCTATACCACTTCATTGTGTTCACATTTTTACCATGCAGGCTTTCATTCAAGTTTGTGAGAAAGTTTTGCACAAGCACTTCCACTTGTATGAACCATGAGAGACAAAAGTTTGCAAAAAGATTTGTAGCTATAAGAGACATACAATCAAAGAATCCTTTTAGGCATTTGAATATATAGAGGTGACATTGAAATTTTTGAGAATAAGAACCTCTCAGCTAAGCAAAGCAAACAATGCTCCTCAAAAATCATTACTAAGTGGTGTACATACTCATAAGCTTTTTAAACCATGTATGTTACTTAGTGGTTCACAAACAATATATGAAGATTTGATCTGTGCAGAAAGAAACTTCATGGATAATGGCAGTGCTTACTTCAACCGCAACCAAGTTTGAAAATCGCTAGAAAACTTGATATCGTACTTTATAGAAGTTACATTGACTACACAACAAAGAGCATCTTTCCGAGAATTGACTAAGACTTCAAGAGACTCTTCATCACGCACTTTGGAAAACAATCTATGACGCACTACATTGTGATCGAGTCTCTGGATTTCTATTAGCATTTTCTATTTTAACCCCTAAGGGACCAAGTTGCATTTTTTGGCAACATAGCAATTTTGGGCAGCTCACTACAAATGGAGTTGTTTTTTTTTTCTTTGAAAATTTTACACAACATGTGTTCAAGGAGTAGCTTTAAGGCCCAACAATTTTCATAACTTTTGACTATATGGTTAAAAAGTTATTGCATGATATGTGATTTTCATTGGTCGGCGGGCAGCTCGGGCAGCTCAAAAAACTTCTTTAAAAATGACTTTAAGAAAAAAGTAAAAGTTTGAATTGGTTCTTTAGATTTATATAGAAGTCTGAAGCTTTGAATCATTCAATTTGGATCTATGAGTCAAAAGTTATGAGGATTTTAAGTTTGTGGGTAGGTATGGAGTCTTTCAAATCCATACCTACCCACAAACTTAACCCCTAAAGGACCAACATGCGTTTTGTGGCCGTATAGAAATTTTGGGCAGGTACGTGTGACTAGAGATATCCATATTTGAGGCTGAAATTTTAATAGAAGGTGGGGGCGAGGAATATCTTCATGTGTACCAAGTTTCATGACATTTCAAAACACGAGTCAAAAGTTGTGACCTAATATGTTACTTTTTTTCGTAACCAGGCAGTTTGGGCAGATCAGAAAAAATCATTTTTTCCGGAATTTTTTTTTGAAATTGGTTCTCTACATTTATATATACTTAAAAAGCTTTGAGTCTCTCCATTTCAATCAATGAGTCAAAAGTTATAAGAGTTTTTAGTTTGCGGGCAGTTATGGACTCTCTACTCTAAAAAAAACTTTAAAGTCGATTATTTAACTCAATTTTCAATATTTTGGGAAAAAAATAAAATCTTAGTATGTAGATTGATTATTACAACATTACAACCGTTGGGATTGGCATTTTTAAATTCCATGATTAAATTTTTAACAATTTAGTATTTTGAGTCATTTTCTACTTCTTTCTACTTACTATTTTTTTCCTATATGTTGTACAATTTCAAATGATGTGAAATTTTTCATGCATATAGACAACTTGTTTAGGAAACTGAATTCAAAGAAGCACCACCTTTATCGGCATTTTTTCATTGAAAAGTGAGCTTGCAAAGTGCAGCTGCCCGGTTTTTCGCAGGATTGAAAAAATGGTTTTCAAGACTTTGAATGCTTATATCTTATGATCCACACGGTGGAATTTTCTGAAATTTTTACCACATGTTTTCAAAATATTATACTACAAGATCCTACGGTTACATGTGTCAAAATTGTTTTTTTCCAAAAATTTGGTAGTTGTATTAGAAATGGCAGTTTTGGAGCGTTTTTGGTGATTACATAGTCATGAAATTTTAGGGGTTAAGATCCTCATAACTTTTGACTCATAGATCCAAATTGAATGATTCAAAGCTTCAGACTTCTATATAAATCTAAAGAACCAATTCAGATTTTTTTTTTTTTAAAGTCATTTTTAAAGAAGTTTTTTGAGCTACTCGGGCTGCCCACCAACCAATGAAAATCACATATCATGCAATAACTTTTTAACTGCATAATCAAAAGTTATGAAAATTGTTGGGCCTTAAAGCTACTCCTTGGGCATATGTTATGTAAAATTTTCAAAGAAAAAAAATAAAAACTCCATTTGTAGTAAGCTACCCAAATTTGCTATGTTGCCAAAAAATGTTGTTTGATCCTTTAGGGGTTAAATTAGCATCAGCAGTGGATTGTGATTGTAAGCTTAGTACCTATAGTATTTTCAAATATATTGATTGTCTTTATAGCACATATTAGTAAAGCATATATAGGTCGTTCTTTGTTGAGCAATATGATTTGCTGTTAGTCTGGTTATGCCAAGAAATGGAGTACAATGACCAATCTACAAAAGTGGCTTACCCTCAAACACACTCAATGTAGAGGGACTAAACAAAAAAAAAAATCATATTTTGCAAATGTACAAACATTGGTATAGAATAATTCAGCATAAGTTTCAAAATGATGATGAAAAGCATGCACAATATGAAATCATGAATTTAGATCCAGAAGAGATAATTTATCAAAGACGTCAAGCTTCCAGTGATTCCTACTTTGCTAGACACTTAGCTACATGGTAGGCACAATGTTCTTGACTAGGCAACATTTTGGTTCCTTGCTCACACCTTCTATTGTTATTGTATGATCTACATATAAATCATTCTAACATGAAGATTGAGTAGTATCAATGTGTGTCAATGTAAGCATTGATAGGAGAATCGCAAAGAATACATATAATTACAAAATTCTTTCTTGAATTGTCTATGACAAGCTATATATTGACAGATACAAACTAATCATGATAAATACAAAGTATTGGTATTCCATGAGCATAGCAAACTTGATCATCATTGTAGTAAACATTGAAGATTTGAAATGACTGAAGAATTTTATAGAAGCTTCAATGTTACAAGATTTTAGATGCAACCTCTATTTACATTGTGTACTTTATAATACACATTACTAAAAGACATGGGTTATTTACTTTGGTGGTAATATTCTTTCTTTGAATAAATGTAGTAGTTCTACTCATTCGAGTCATAGACTTGCAATTCATAATGTTGTCTTGGAGCGTTAATTAAAAAAGGTAATGTTCACCAGGTATTAGGCACCAAATACCAAATCTAGCTTCAAACTGTAATTGGCAATTCTAGACTGCGACACAAAGTTATAAATATGGATTCAAACAGCTAACAGAGATTTGATAGAGCGTCAAATAAGCAAATTAAACTTGTAGCTATAATTGCACTTGACATAGCTATAGAAAAATTCAAGTGATTTTCTACTTTTGAGATTCTTAATATGAGAATAAGTCTATTATAGAAGTTGTTTCCATTACATCTAGACATAAGCATATCTAGGCATTTCAAAAACAATAAAGGCAATACTTTAGGAGGTTGTAAATTGGTAGCTATATTGCTCTCTTTATTTCTCGCATTGACTTGTACCTAATAAAAAAACATTTTATTAGTTCATAATAAGAAATAAAAATTATAAAAAATTATAACTCCAGTCATTATTGCAATGAGCATCTTACCTTCTTGCTAATGCCACCATTTTCTACAATAAAAAAGTTGAAATTCTAAAAAAAGTCAGTTTTCAGATGCATTGACACCTTATTTCATATATTCAAGAGAATCTATGTCAAACTTTCTTTAAGTACTATCTTCTTCTCTTCATTTGACTCTTTACGCTTTACGGTGACAATACTAAAGCTTTATCTTGGTCAATCTCTTGCTACTCCATGCATGCTATGCTGTAGTCAAAGCCAGTTGTATTCAAATGTGACGTCTAAAGTAGACCGTCCAATGTGATATTTGAAAATCACAGTTGGTTTTTATACTACGCATTTGATAATCTCTACTGCATCATTATGTTTCACTTTCTCCCCATCATCTATTAGAGAAATGAAACATTGATTTAATATATTATGAAACACAAAGAAATTTTTTATTTTCTGGTATGCATTATTAGAGAATAAGTCTACCATCACATGAACTGGTACTAACCATTGCAAGTATGTCAACCACAATCTTATAGTTTGTCTCGTGGACAATAGAAAATTTTATCTTAAACAAAATCTGAAATGCTCTAAAATAATATCTCTGAATTGGCCATTTGGAATCATTAAATCTCAGAAGAGGAACTGATTCCAATTAATTGCGTTTAGATGTATGATTACATGGTATGTATAAAGATCCCCCATGTATTTGACAAGCATCCCAAAAATTAGAAGAACCACTACACTTCACAATTAGATTACTTTACAATCTAGGAGACAAAGTGATCAACATATTGATGGTATTACAAAAAGTCTTGTTAGTCACATCATAAATGAACAAATATCATTGTGTAAGAGATGAAAAATAATTTTTTTTTTCATCCAATCAGTTCTTTATTCACATCAAACTCAATCCTGAAATCCTAAATCTAGGTGTTAATATAGTCTCCTCAAAACACAACTCACACTCTTTGGTAATGCATGTAGATTATCTTGATACCAAAATATGAAAACATTATCCGAAGAGCTTGGATTTCTCCTCAAAAAATTCAATACAATCAAACAAACTAAATTGGATCTTTCCTCCAAAAATCGTACAGGTATCGAGAGAAATTATTTTGTGTTGCTATTATGATGAATGACTTTATATGTGTCAATACCACTATAATGAAAAACACAATAACTTTAATGATTTGCAAATACCTTACTACTTACCTCACTCAGTGTAAAAGTGAAGTTACATTGCACTTAAAGTTCAAAAGCCTAAAAGACGAACAAATGTAAAAGTGCCAAAAAATGAAAACTCTTTAATTACAATAAGAAGAATACTTCCACCTTCACTAGCAATATATGCAATCAAAAATAGAGACAAGCTCTCATATCCGTGCACAACCAAAGATATTTTACAGCTCCATTTTTTCATGCGTCTGTAATTTTGAATCTTGATAAGTATGCATACACATCAACAACAAAGTATTCACATTGAAAGAGAAACAAAAGAAATAATTGTCAAGCAATTGCAGAAAACCTGTAAAGAATACATACTTTATTACAAATATGTGGTTACAGTGAGAAAAAAAGAATAATTAAGGCTTCATTGCACGTTTCATTAATTACAACCGTTGTAATCCCGGATTTGGTCTATAAGAGAAGGAAGGGTCATTTTATGTACTTCATTATTCTTTGTTTGTTTGATGTAGCAATTTCGTGACTACATCAGGTTTATTCCCACAATATCCACAAATTTAATGTCGAAAATTTGGAAACTTATAGTCTTCCATTGGCTTCAAAAAACATCTAATTTCTTGTATTCGAAAGGCTTACATTGAAGGCAAGAGTCTACAATGAAACAATTTTGCAAACTAGTTATAAATAAGGTAGGTCTATCTATGATCATGACTGTCCAAAATATAAAACCTATGATAGGACCAAAAAACAACACTAAAATTTAAATAATGATGGCACAAGACCTACATAATTTAAACATGAGAGCCATGGAGAATCTAGTGTTGATTTTGATACCTAAAGGCAATACTTTAAACTTCATAACTAATTTATTTAAAGTCCAAATAATACATATCATTAAGAATTGGAATAGTTTTTCTTTTGTCCAATGAGATCCAATGATAATAGCATTCTATGCTAATAATGCTAACTTGCACAAATTCAAAAATTATTTTAGTTTGCAAGACACACTCATATGATAGCTTACAACATTTGAGATAGAACTCAATACAGTATAGTCCATATGATTTTCATACTATCTCGATTATCTTGATTTTCATCCAAATTTCATCCAAATATTCAGACTAATTATATTACATTCTCCCAAAATTATCTGAATTAGTGTGAAGTGATCTTGCATAATTCAAACTCTCACATTAATAGAATTAATTGATGAAATAGATAAGAGGTTAAGTAACTTCCTTTGAGCAAAAATGAGGACCCCTGTGGTAGTGAATCTTCTTCACCAAGCTGTCTTGCCTAACTCCCAACCCATCCTCAACCTTTTCATCTTCGTCTTTCCATTTTCCCACTCTAGCTTTCACTTTGTCTTTTGCCCGCAGCTCTAGATAGCATTTGAATCGAGTGATAAAAATTCAATACATTCTTGACTTAGATGTTAGCATTGCTTTTTTGAGTGAATGAAATGCATTTTTAAGTTTTAAATGCATTTGATTTCAAAAGCAAAATTAAAATCTTCATCAATATTTATTTTTTAATAAATCCAACCATAGAATCCTTTCATTAACTTGTTCAAGTACATTGTGCCAAGATTTAAAATAAAAATCGCCCCATCGATTGCAAGTCCAATCTATCAAAACTTTAAAATGTAGGCTTTTGTAGCCCTTCTAAAAGTTGAACTTTTGTCTTTCAATATTTTTTTAAAAAAACATGTAAATCCTACACCTTGTGCATTTAGTCAAAATGTGGGAAAATAGATTGAAAACATATTTAAATTTTTTTAACCAAAATAACTTTTACATTCACCTTTACAAAAATTGTAAATAGGAAGATGGTAATAAATGAATAAAAAAACTAATTTGCTCATATTTTTTATAAGAAATTGAAAAATGTTAATTCCAATTATAATAATGTTTCATTATAAAATTACTATCATTTTTTCTTAGGATATCTTTGATTTTGTTATATTTGAGAGTGTCAATCTGATTGTTTCAGTGTCAAATTGTAAGTTGGGTTGATGAAGTCAATATTTGTTTTACTGATTATTACGGGCAGTGGTTGTTTTCAATTGAATCATATCAACATGAAAGCGTATGCCATTTCTGCTTCAAATATTTATGGCATTGATTTTTTTATTAGGCATGGCATTTGTTGTAGTTATCTGTGTGCTTGTAAAGTGTCTGGAATGGATAAAGTCGCTTTGTTGTGGATGCTGGATGAGCTTAAGTTAATAGTTTAGTCTTGGAGCGCAATCATGAGGCACGTTCTGCATTGATTTCTATTAAATCTTTTAGAAATTTTGAGTGTTTTTCTTGAATTCTCCAAGAAAGGAACAATTTATGGTGCTCGTTGTATAGATATTGTATTATGAGTTGATGGAGTCTTGTGCTTGTTGTTGCTTGAGCTTTGTACAATAGTTTGAGGTGAGGAATGCTACAATATTTGATATACCGCATCTCGACTTTGCTATGCCAATGATCTGCTATATATTTCATAAATAATACAATTGTAGGTCATACCAAAGCAAAATAGTCTAGTTGTTGATGTACTCACCAATTGCAGAGTCATTGTTTGATATTCCCTTACCTTATATTATATCTTTTAGTGTCTTAAGAATAAATGCCTTTTTTCCAACCATCCTGATCTCTTTATCTGCACTCTCGGTTCAACTTTTAAAATATATCAAAAGCACAAAAATATTTTTGTCTCAGATCACATTGATCTACATTACTATGCTGAATAAAAAAGGCAAACTAGAATAACAAAAGGCCATATAAAAAATGATTGAATAGAATCAAATATTTTATTGGAACTAAAAAATTTGTAAAATTGATCTAAGAACTTTTATTTCGGCATGTGCATTGATTTCTTAAAACTGAAACTGATGCCTACCCTAGTCCCTAGAGCCTCAAAATGCACTCTATTTTTGAGTCCTTATATAACAATTTTCAAATTTTTTTCACTTATCTGAAGATGATGAAGAAATCAATTAATATTATATTTCTTCATTCATCAAAGATCATGATTATTTAAAATAAATACTACATCAAGATCTTGAAAAATTGTAAGAATTTTTTAACAAGTATATATTGAATTATAAATTGCTTCATAGTATTCAAAAAATAAAGAGTCAAATTGTACAATAATTTTGATTACCTTAATTTTGGTAATATCATATGTGATATCAAATGCAAATGCAATTCTTTACTATATTTCACCATCAGTTCAAGTTGTCATTCTATTTGTATTCCTATCATAAATGAGGCATCATTTTAAGCTGCTATATTTAAATTTAATAATGCAAACTTCTTAAAATAGAAAATATTTGTAAAATTATCTTTCATTTATATATTTGTGTTTATATTATCATGGAGGTGCTTTTATCAAAGATTTGCGACTCTTTTATTAGATAAGTTGTGCACATCATAGAGCATTAGAAATATATTACAAATAATAGATATCTTCAAAATTGTCATCTTATATATTTTTGTTTTATATTGGATCATCACTTGAGATGATGATAATCTTAGGCTCAACATTGTAAACAAGCGCCTCTTCATGTTGTTAAAAAGATTGTTGTCCATGGTATAAAAAAATCTTTTTAGAATACTATGATAATTGCGTTCCATGATAGTTTCATGATAGTCCCATAATAATTGTATTCTTCCTCTTTGTTAACATGTTTTGTTTGGTAATAGTTAATTTAACAAAGATTGTTGTTTTATGCGCTTCTTCTTGCCTCTCAAGGTATTATGTGTTCTAAACAAATTGTATTCTAGGATGACTTTTTTGCCTCATTGCTTTGTTTATTCTATCACTTTTTTGTAGTAAATGCAAAAATGATTCTATATCCACGGATAGTAATCATGAGTGGTCTTTAGGATTAAAGTGAAACTTATATATGTGCAAAAAAATCCAAAGATAGTTGTAAAAATAAAAAAAATGTAAAATAGCAGAATTATCAATCTTGTCATATTTAATAAGTTTACATCGTTTAACAAATAACAAATAATAAAAAAATAACAAATAAAATGATTACTTTGAATATTCAACTATTATGAAAAATTTGAATTTTATTTGTGGACATATGTTTAATAGTTAGTGCTAAATAAAATGTAGAATAATAGAAGTACTTTTGATATTGTTATATTTAATAAGTTCATATGATTCAACAAATAAAAGATGATGTATAATCTAATCACTTTAGAGTCACAATTAGCTTGAGGCTTAAGTAAAATTTCAAATTTGTTGACCTTCATGGTCTCTTTGGTAAATTTGCATGAAAAAGTTTTGTTATTCTGTTTTCCAGCTACAAAATCTTCTAGCTGGCTCCATGGAATGACATCAATTTCAAAGTGGTGATAAATTTTTTTGCTAGAAGTTCTATAAAGTCTTTAAATCAAATCTTCATGTTGAATTGATCCAATAGATGGATGTTGGACAGCCTCAGCCAATGCACAAATCAATTTACTTTCGCTTTAAGAAAAATATCATTCTTCTTCATTGTCAATGACTTCAACCATGTGCTGTTCACATTTTATGTTACTCTAGAGTTCTATGAGCGCTTTTCTACCCATTTGTAACTGCATTTCTATTAGAAGAGAATCGAGGCCTATAAAAAGCCTTCAAAATGAATGCATGATAATGGCTATCCATGAAAAATCTACACTATGTAATAATATAGGTGGTAGTAGTGCAGCCATCATGATAAACTAATGAGAGCGCAAGTGGCATATACCATTAATCATGGACTAGGAGCTTTCCTACGTGCAATTGTCTCTACACAAAAAACTCTCGTCCTCTTTCTGAGTTTTGCACTTCTAATTATTGATTGATTTTGATGTTTTTGATTTTTGATTAATTTTCTTGTTTCTAGAATTTTCTTCTCTGATCACTTGTAGATTTGTCTTCTCATCCTTCTTCCAAAAGCAATGCGAGCAATGTTAGCTGCTGAAATTGATTGAAAGTGGGAAAAATGTTGCGTAAAACTTTCTAGCACGATTTAAAGCGCAAAATTGGACGTGAGTGCATATTGGAAGTTGTCCAAATTTGAAATGCAGCTCGGGGAAGGAGATTTGATAGAGGAACATAAAACAGCAATATCTAGTGAGGTTTAAGGTTTAATAAATTGATTTAAGATTTTTAATTATGTATACAATTTATGTTACATTTATTTAAATCCATGTTCAAATTTACGTTATTATATCATTGTATGAGCTTCACATTTTATAGTGCTAAACTTTAAATTTATTATATTGTCAATTAATACATGTTAGTTGGACTGGGGTTCACATCGTCATATGGTAATTTAGTAATTTTTTACAATTTGGCACTTTGAGTCATGACAATAACAATGTGGGGTTTGATGTTTTGTTGCATTCACTTTTAATGAGCTTTTTTAAATCTGAAAGACATGAATGAAGCTAAATATACAAATTGGTTGAGTATTACTTTAAAATGATTTAACTTTGTCAAGAATATGATAAATTCATTGAGGATTTAATCCAATATGGCAATCTAGCTAGTGTGCCTCTCTTCTTTCTTTTGAAAATGGTGTAAATGTGAATCAATTTGTATTCTTTTTAAAAAGCAAAAAGAGTTATGCAGAAGAGTGACGTGCAATGACAATGCCACATAGGGAAAAAATTGAGCTATAAAGTTTCTTGGAATTTATTTTTGAATTTGCATTTTGCGCTAGGATCTCATAAATCTCAACGACCAATCTAAACTCAAGCCGAATCGTTATTCTTACATGGTTGCTCAGACTGCTAGGATCGCTTAATATTAGTCTTCATCATCCATCTCCAGACGAGGCCTTTGGGGGGTATGTGCAAGATCAGATCATCAAATCCTTCAACCTTTCATTATAGACTACATCAGTATATGGACGATGTTTGTAGTGTTAACATGCATTACATTTATTTAGTCCTCATGTTCAGTTAATATTAGTGTAATGTAAATGATATGAACCTAATGTTAATGTGATTTTAGTGTCCTTGGAACTTGATATTATACTAGCAACTATTAAGTCAAATTAATTTGACATTAATATAATAATATCTTAATATTGATCTACTGTCTTAACAGATCAACACAAATTTGTCATTAATAACTTTGAAAATTCTACTAAAAGGAAGCAGCCTTCCATAAGCTTCAAATTTTTTTGATTCAAATGACTTTTTTCTTTCCTTAATACAATAGAATGCATGGTATGCCATGATAAACCATTCTCCATATCTATAATTCCATAAAAATTCAACTCTAAAAATGTTCAATGCCAAAAATAACTAAGAATCTGTATCCTCCTTGTGATCAAACCACTTTCAAACAACCTTTTTATTTTTTCAAACATTGTCAAGTAGTGCATCTACAACCAAGTTAAAGGCTCTTGTTTGTAAAGTTTATTCAAGATGTGATATAAATTTTTATCTCTTGTGGGTTTATGAAGAAGAGATCCATTTGTTTTTTTAACCTTGATGTGCACCATGATTGAAATGCAATACACAAATCTATACAAATTGTCTTCCTACAATAATTTCTATAAGATATAAAGGCAAACTTCACACTGAAATTGGTCATGAATAAAATAATGACAAGGATTATTGTTGAAGAAGGACCTCATTACAGCCCATCTAAATTACTACATCTTAATAACTACATCACACCATAATTTGAGAAGCTCAAAATATCAAAAGAAGAGAGGCAATTCAAGAAAAAATCAAATGTATTTATTGATAATATATACCTGACAATAATGCAAAGCCCTGACCAAAATCAGCTTTTCTACTATAATATACAATTCAAGAGTGCAATGAAAGCATTATTGATACAAATAAAGAGATTCTACTGTAGTGATGATCCTACTGAGTGAGTATCGTTGTATCATATCATAATGACAAAATTTGATCAAAATTGTGATCAAATATCAATATTAAGATATGAAGTCAAAATATCAAAAGAGTGAAAGCAATTCAAGAAGAATTAAGTGTAGATTTGCTCACCTTAGCTAATCTAACCACAAAAGTGAGGAATAAAGGATTTTTTCATTTTTCTAAAATATGCTTCAAAATTTTGGCCTTTTTTTATTTGGGTTCTTGAATCTAAATCTGAAAATCCAAATTTGGTTTTTTCAAGCCCTAAAATTTGCGCTTTAAGAAGACATGCATCTAAAATCTGCTCTCAAAACTCCTGAAGTTTCAAAAAAACTACGCTCAAAACTATAAAGATGTGAATTGGTTGCTCCTGAAAAAATGCAATCATTTAGTACGGCAATCGGAAGCTGTAGCATACAGGCGAAAGATGAAGTAAAATTTGGAGTGGGATGACAAGAAAGGGATGACAGCAAGATAGGTGGATAGGAAGGACGGAACGATGGGGACAGATTATGGTGGGCCTAGAGGATGAGATCGGGCTATATTAGGTCGCGAGTTGGGCAGGGTGTGAGCACTTTCTTCCCACCATGGAATTAAAGTGTATACAACCGGGTTGTAAGTGCCTTTGTCATATAAAACTCCTAACAAATGTCTAAAACGTGCAATTCAATTGTGCCTTCCAAGCAACGGATCTTTAATGTATTTTTACCTTGAACTTTCTTAATGGCAATGGCCAATGGCCAATGGTTAATCAAATCAAACCAAATTAGTACCTAAGACTAGATTCTGGCTACGACAACCAAAATTTTAGGCCAATGGGGTTAATTAAGCGGAAAAGTTAAGTAGAACCGTTTGTAGGGCTGATTTTGCCCTTTTCAAAATGATTAAGAAGCTTAAATTTGATTTAATTCACTAGGAGATATCTGTGGACAAAGTTTGACACTACAAACTACCTTCTAAAGCTTCATCCATTAATTTCTAATGTTTTAACTATCGAAATTCACTTTTAATTTTTTTACTATTTATTATTTTTTCTCTTCTACCAAAATTAAGGCTTTGACTTGGTTTGGTCAGCTTAGTTGACTTTCATCCAATTCTTCATAACTTTTGTTTAAAACCTCATTTAACTATAATTCGTTCAATATTCTTTTAGGTCTTGAAGTTAAATTAGTTTGGGAATCTAAAAAATATTTTCTTTAAGATTCTACTCCTAACTTATCCCTTGGTTATCTTTTGACCTAAATAATAAATTTTTAATTGTTTCTTACTGCTTTGGATAGTTTTAGATTTTACTTTTACTTCTCGGATTAATTCATTTTATCTTTAAGGTTCTATTTTTATCTTTTTGAAAAGATAAAAAAACTTATCTTTGAGGTGAATGTTTTTATGGAAGAATTTTGACCGTTAAGCAGTTCATCAAAAATTTTCCGTAAAAATTCTTTTGCTTTTTACTTCCAAAAGTTATTTCTTATATTTGATCGTTTACTTCTATTTTTAGGATGAATTAATTTTATCTTTAAGGTTCTACTTTTATTTTTCTAAAAAAATAAAAACTTCTTACTTTTGAACTTCTAGGTAAATATTTTTGACGAAAGAATTTTGATTGTTTACAGGTTCGTCAAAATTTACCCGTCAGTTCCCTTTACCTTTTGATTTTTAGATCTACTTTGATTTTTACCTTTTGACTTTTATTTCTATAAAAATAATTTTTTTTCTTTTTTAACTTCTTGACAAAAACTATTTATGAGTAAAATTTAACCGTTAATGGGTTCATCAAAATTTACTCATTAATTTCTAAGTTTTATCTTTGAATCACTTTATCTTTCACTCTTTTAATTCTATTCTTACTCGAAATTCTACAATTCCTTTTAAAATTCTTTTGGATGATCTTTTAATTTTCATCCAATTGAAATAAATTTTTTATTTGTTTTTAATTCCTAGAATTTTAATCTAATTTTAAAATAAAAAAATCTTTTTGGAATGGGACAAAAATTTCCTAAATTTTTTTGAATAAAAAACTAAATTCCTAATATCTCTAGTGTATTGTTCTTAGTTTTACCTTTCTTGCTAATGCCTAATCAAAGTTTAATCTATTCTAATTTAATCTAATTTCCGGCGAGGAAATGGAAAGAAAGAATACTTCAACTATTTCAATGTTCAAATTGTGATTCATTGCCATTGCTTCTTTTTGGTGCCCAATCGCTACCTCCATCTTCACGGTCTTGTGTTTAAAATTGGTATTGGGTATGCTCATATGTTGAAATGCAGTTTCTTTTCTTCTTTCTTCTTTTTGTGTCTTCTATATTTTTATGGTATTTTCCAAAACAAAATTCTACCAACTCTAATATCTAAATGCTTGCTAATCTTCTTGAGAATAAAATAATGGCTTGGAGACCAACTAAATTGGCTTATATCAACTAATATCTCATTCCTAGCATCTCCCAACTTAGTAAGCTATTTCCTCATTTTGTTTTTTCTACTTGTCTTTATTCCACACTCCAACCTTGGTACACGTATAAAATATTCCCAAGGAACAACTTTCTTTCTTCACACTCCAACCTTGGTACACGTATAAAATATTCCCAAGGAACAACTTCCTTTCTTCACACTCTTCTTTCCTATTTGAGTATCAAATGGCTAATGTATAATTCTAGTCTCTACTTGCTTTGCTTCTATTCTTTAGGTTTGAGCTTTGCTTAGGGCAATCCACAGTTGGCTTGCGGAAAAGGGGCGCCAAATGGACAAACTTCAACAATTGTCGTGCGGCCTTATTAATTGAAGAGTCATGGCCCCACTGGAAGACTCGCCAAGTAGTTAAATATCCACTTATAGTCCTTATTTTATTATTATGAAGAGAATCTATTCAACTTTTCAAAAGAAGCTTTTCAAAAGGTGGGGTCAAAAGGATTTTCATATAGCTTGACAAGCCGCGCCCAAGAGTCTCTATTTGCCCGTATCTTCTTCACTCTTGGCCGTGGCCGGGCATGTTTTTTCACTTGGCGTGTGTGCCGTGCGGCAATTTCTAAGCCACGGGTCGCCCAATGCCCGTGCTGAGTGCCTTTGGCGCCCTCCTATGGGGTTGCTCTTAGAGCTTGATTGTACAACTTTTAGAGCTTGAATTTTCACCCAAAAAAATTGGAACTAGGCTTGGAGATGTGCTGGATGGGAATTGAATGTGTTCTGGATCAACAAATGGTGTGTGAATGTAACTAAATGCAATTTGGTAGCCAGATATGGCTTGTTACACCTTGCAAGCTAAGTTGGCTTGCTAGCTTGATTTGATGAATGGTTGAGTCTCAATAAACATTATAAGAAACCCATGTTTTAGGTAACAAGCTCCAATTTTTTATGACAAATTTTAGGTGATGTCAATGTTGACAATTCAATGTTTATATGTCAACAAAAATGTCCAATGTAACATCACTGTTCACATAAAAACATTGGATTGTCAACATTGACATCACCTAAAATCCGTCCTAAAAAATTGGGACTCGTTATCTAAAATGCGGGTTTCTTATAGTGAAACTAAGTAGGCTTAAATTGGCTTGATCTGGTTGAGCCTTCAAATGCCTCCTTTTCCAATCTGATTTTTACTTCTTAGCTATATCTAGATTTCTTGGAAACTTTTCTAAAGCCACAGACTTGCTATTCATCTTGAATTTAAGGGAGGATGATTTTTCAACAAATATCATACTAAAGTCGTGAATTCATGCCTACGTACCATCATTGTATATATTATGTGTCATTTTATGCATTGAAGCAGTGTCACTAAAATCTTTTTTAAAAGTGAATAATTTTTGTACTTTAATTATACAAATGCGGTATCCAAAATACACCTAAACTGTATTGATATCAGTACATCAAGCGTACGTTATTGATAGGCATTGTTAATGCACTGATTCAATGCGTAAAAATACATGTAATATATACAATTATGGTATGTAGGTCAGTAGGTATGAATTCACGACTTCAGTGTTGTATTTCTACTAATCTATGAACCTTATAAATTAGAGATGTTAGGCTTCATAGCCCCTTCTTGGATGTTTTTAAGAACTGAATTCTCAGTTACAATTAGCACCAAGAACTTTCCACCAGAGTTTGATTGTTAAAAAATTAAGCCTGGTGTTCAAAAATCAAACAAAAGGCTAAAAAGAGGCTTTGTAGGCATCATCTCCAATTTGGTTTTTTGGTAACTCGATGTATGTAGACCGAACTAGATGTGTGTATTCAATCAAGTGACATGTACTCAATCAAATGACTGGGCCTGGTTGGATCAGTTGTGTATTAGTTTGGCTGTGTACCGGCCTTCTACGCCTAGCTGCTATCCAACCCTTTTTGGTTGGCCCTAGTCCGGAATTGCTAAAACCTGTGGGCTCGGATCCAAATTCAAATTGGTCGCTGCTTGCCAAAATTTAGTTTATAGAACTAATTTTGGTTTTCCATATGAGAACCCTCTAAAATAAAAGAAACACAGAAAAAATTATGTCTAGGAACAAAGCTTCGCCGTCCGAGGTGTTAAGCCCGGATTTAAAGCACAAAAATACAAATAACTAAGAAAAATTATGTCCAAGGCAAGGCTTCGCCGTATGGCGGCTTAACGCCAATTTTTGGTCAAAATTCCACAAGTTGATAAGTACGAACATGTGAGCTTACTTTGACTCCCATCCAAACTTCTCAAAATGGCATAACAACACTTATGACCACAAATTCCTTCGTCAAGGCTCTAGGGGGGATTTTCAACACTAAAGTGTGAGATCCCACTCCAAAAGGAGCTCAAATGGAATTTAAAAGACACACCAACATTTAAATTTGAACACTTGGTTTAGGAGTAAACTCAAGGGGGGTTTTCTCCAACTTAGAGTTAGTACTTAAACACCAAAGATTCAACCACAAATAAAGTTTGTTAGTACTCCAATAATCTCACAAAAAACACGTGTTAGTTGGTAACAAAGACAAAGTATGCATGCAAGGCAAGACTCTCCAAAGGGACCCCAACATCCTTTGGAAGGAGCTTCAAAAAACACATTTTAATTGCTATTGAATTTGGTGGAAACAAAATACAAGCAAAAAGGGTGCAAAGTGAGAAGAGGGGAGGCCTCCTATACTCTTTCAAGGCCTCCTACCCCGTCAAATTACCTAAATCTACCTAGAAAATTAGAACTAAAAACTACCAATTACTCTAATTTCTAACCTACTGCTGGACCGTCTTATAACTTTTGGAGAAATGCTGAAATTGCCAAACGGATTGCACCATTGGATTCAAAAGATCCAAATTAGTCTGGAAAACCCTCAATCCCTACTTCCAAGCCAATTCACAAGCAAAAGCCAGCAATTTGTGAACCAATGAAAAAGGTCAAAAACTTAAATGATGGAGTTTACATTTTCCAAAGATTTTGACTAGCCTAGGATGTGTAGAAGGTTAGAGAAAGTAAATAAAGAGTTCAAATTCACTTCATTTGGACACCGCATGCTCTGGATGTGCCGATCAATCTGTCGAATGTTTTGTAATTTTGTTAAAAATCGTTGTTGCCGCCGGTTCGGGTACTTGTCGATGTTGAAAAGTCTTGAAATTTGGCTGGGTGCTTATTTATGCTAAAACACACTATCCTAATTTTTTTAAGAGGATTTTATCGCAACCTAGATAATTCCTATAAATTTCCAACTATTGATAAATGAAGTTGACTTCCCATGGAGTCATCTTTTGCGATCCAGAAAAATATGAAATTTTTTGGGCAACTTCTAGGAAGTTTTTAAATGCCATGTGCAAGTTTTTATATTAAATATGCACTAATCATGGGAGGATTGTAATTACGACCTCCTGTTTTAATTCCGAAGAAGAAGAAGAATCATTCCTGTACAAAGAAATCTGGACAAACCGTTTTTGCTATTGAGCTCCTGGCGTGTTTGAATGCTAAAAATACCTCTCTTCAATCTTTGATTACACATATTCTCCAATTGCCGGATTTAACTTGTATGCCCATAAATAACTTTTTTCAATTCCGAATTGGATGGTGACCTTTATGTGGATCACTTAGAAGACTCCTATAATCTAAAAAGACAATTGTTAATTTGTCCAGTCAATTCATTTAGCCTTTCACTATGTCAGATGCATTCAAGAAAAACCCGATAATAGTCTAAATTAGGAAAAATTCTACTCATGTGCCAACAGGGTTTAATTCTATCTCAAACTCCTAATTGACATTTTAACTACCTAATTAGGCTCTGAGAACGGGAAATAAAAGTGCTTAGAGCACTTCTAGACTTTTAAGAAATACTCACCGTATTTGTAGGGACTTCTATCTAACACAATGCAAACACTCTTTTCAGGTCTTTTTTACTATACAAATTTTAACTAAAACTGAGCAAAAGCGAAAAAAATAAACTCCAAAGGCCCAAGTGACAACTACGGGGCTCACACAGGGTAATCTGGTAGGAAGAACCCACTTCCACAAAGCTCACCTTCCGCTCAAAGGGGTGTATTTAATGCCTTACTAGTGTATACTAGTATCAATTATAAGTTCATCAAAGTTTAATCCAAATTTCATCTTAATGTTTACACTCATTTTTCCCAAATTATCCGATTAAAGGTGACTACACCTAAATGCATTTGAACATAAATCCTGTAAGGATGCTGCAAAGTAGAGTGGTTTGATGGTGACTTCACTTTGCATTGTAGGATGGGAAAAAATGTTTTTTCATCCAATTTATTTATTTTAAGGATACTTGAGTATATTTTCAATGAATAGTATTGTAAAGTCCTTCATTATGCCAATCTTATTTACTTTTGAAAAGACAAAGATGCTCAATCCACAGGATCACCATTGCTATGTGTTTAGGCCATTTTTTGCTATTTTCTCTTTATATGAATCTTAGCCATACAAATGATGTTTTTTGAATTTGAGTTCAACTAGTGAAATGATGCTAATCAAGTGTTGTTTCTACTCCAATTGGAAAATTTTGAAAAATTACTAATATTTCAGTATTTTATAGCAACATGAACTTTGGGCCTATAACCATGGTTTGTTGGTTTTTTAATTTTAGAATGACACTAGCGATTGGCACTTGCTTTGCTACGCATTAAATAAATTACTTTCATCAATTTTTCATGTGATAGAATGTAGATAAGCAAACTATATATAATCTTTAAATGAAAATATTGACATCCTCATACAATATTCTTTGAAAAAAATTTATAGTGCAATATAAAGTAATTAAAGAAACTCTTTATATCATAATTTTTACAAAATAACCTTTGCAAAGATGAAAACATTGCAATAAGAATAAATTAATCAAGTGAACAATGTAAGTAGAATCTTTACATTTGAATATGTAGAGCAACGCTAGCAGTTGGTGCTTCCTTATTCTTTAATATCACATTTTAAAAAGACATGGAATTTATCTATAGTTTTGTTGTCTGAAAAGTTTCTTTGAAATTTTTTTAGAAGTATCCATTTGATTTTCAAATATTTCATGAAAAGAATACATAATATTTGGTAGAAAGTATCCTATGGCTATTACAAAAGCAATTGAATTTCTATAATATTATTCAAAATTGAATTGTGATATTATAGAGATCGTTGTGATTTTAGTAGTATGATGATAGTTTTGGCATATACCATAATGATCTATACTATAATATACATCTATAATGTAATGTTCATATCTTTTGAATATATTTTGTATTTGATATGAATTTTCTTCATTTTTTTCTTAAAAAATTCATAGTAATTTCGAATTTTCCCTCCGAAATTTGAAAATTTTATAACTTGTAGTTGACATATGACTTCATTTTAGATAAATAAATGAAAAAAAATGTAGTCATATCTAGAGCATTGGCAAAATGGCAGCAAACAAAGTGATGTCCTTTGAGGCTTGAAATCAATGATTATGGGCCTGTCCTTATAAGATTAAACAATTAAGCTTTGTTCCTATTTTTAACCTCTAAATGCTTGATGCACCAAATTTGGTGTCGATAATACTTTGAAGCTAAATAAAACCTAACCAAATTGCTATTTTTAATAGTTATATCTTTGAAAAACTCTTTCTGAAGTCTATATTTGTTCTAGCATCAAAATTTCAATTTTGAAAAAGATTGATTATGATTTTTCTATTCAAGATTTTATGCAAGGGTGTCTTTTGCAATCTTGACTTTCCATAGTAATGAGGGCTCTTAGAAATGAGTCTCAAATACACTAGACCTTGGAGAAAAAATCACATTAGGTATTCATTTAAAAAAATTGTCGAATAGATTTTGAGAAGCTATAAATTGATTGGAATTATGTATCTTAGGCCTTTTAACCTGATATTTTTTTGGTGGCCAACTTTTTAGATTTGACATGTGAAAAAAGGATTGAAAGACTTCAAATCACTTTTGCAACTTTAACACCCTCATAATCAAATACTATAATCTTTTAATCCATAAGTGATATTGGTGTATTTTCAATTCCTATATGATTACTAACATGTCTAGTTGAATTTGTATGGTTAAAATTCCAAAAAAATTGATACAACTTATCAAAATGTTGGCTTTTTGTTCAATTTCGATCAAATTGCTAGGAGCGCAAAAATTGCCGGGCATTTAGGGGTTAAATTGCTGGACCTCCTGCCTTTACTTTCCTTAATTTTGCAATGAATAAATTTATACTACGTGGCGAATCCAGAGACCGGCATGCCAGATGGCATCCCAGCTGGCCCTCCCCTCCTTCCAACACGTGTCAAGCATCCAGGTCTATCTCTTCCACAACCTGTCTGTCACTCCCGTCACCCCGCTCCGTCACTTTCCTCACCGCACTCCCCTTTCCTCACCCCCCGCTGCTCCCAATTCTGCAACGCAACCCTCGTCGAAGCAAAAGAAGAATTTTTGTTGTTTCCGCCGTGGGTTACGTTCAGTTCCCTTCGCCATGGGGTACAAGGACGAAGCCGTGACGAGCTCCGCGGATGCCGGCGAGGAGCCTCGCGCGCCCGGGGGAGGAAGCGACATCGAGGCACCTCGCGTGCCCTCGGAAGCCGCTCCCTTGCTGGAAAACGCCCCTCGCTCGGCGCAAACCGACACTCTGCTCTACATTTGCGCTGTGCTCAGCATTGTCACTGCCGTCGGCGCTTTGCTCTGCTTGGTGGTCAATCTCATCTCGCTCCTGCGCTCGTTCGATTACCGTGGCTTCGACTATCGCGTCAGTGTATGGGCCCGTACCCTAACTCCTTTCTTTTGCTGACTGGATTCATGTTTGATATGCCGGGGTTTGGGATTGTTTTTCTGTTGTGGCGTTTGGGAGAGACTCTGCATTGTTAAGGTAGAGACTCCTTTTAACTTTGCAATACAGTAGAGGTTCCGTTGACCATACACGTGAACTTTGAACCTTTTCCTACAGCAGTCTAGAAATTTGCACCATCTCAAATTTTGCGCATTTTTTTTTTGTGTCAAGCTAAAATTCAATTGCTCAATACTAAATGTCGGTAGATTTAAGTATTTTCAGATTTAGCACAAATTCAATGGAACCTCTCCCTTGCTATTTGGTGAATGTAGACTTTACATTAGTTTTTTCAGTTTTTGCGATATGTTTTATACCGATCTAGAGTAGGTTTTGTTGGCATTGGAGCGAATGGGAGGCGGTTAATTGCGTTAAGACGAGCGACTGCGAAGTGAGAAGGTTGGGGATGTTCCGAATTACCATGTTTGTTGCTCCTCGAAACTGAACCCTAGTCCCTAACGGGTTACAATTTACTGTGAAGTGAGAATGTTTTAGTAGGTTCTTATGGACAGTGTCTGTTGTTACTCAATTGAGCTCTAGCACTTTACGTGAAATGGGCTGCTTCTATTGTGCGGCTACACTGTGAATTTGAAATTCTTGTTGATTTGTAGGAGCGCTACATGAGGGACAGAGGCTTTTGTATCATAGTTGCTTGCTGAGCCTTGTTTGATTGCCCTGCTGTATGTATGATTTGGGACAGGGGTTTAACAGCAAGTTTTGGAATGTAGCGAGAGTATTGACGAATAATGTCCTTTTGTAGTTACAAGTGGATGGAAGGTGTCTGTATGGATGATTATAAATATAGAATGGTTAAATTTTGGAATTGATGAAAATATGGCTGCAGGAATTTGTCTTCTTTTCAAATGTTGCAATCTAGAAATGGTTTAGCCCAAATAGCGAAAACCTGCCTTGAAGACAAGTAAAATTAATACTAATGCTGGTTTGGACTTGAGGAGGATATTAACGTAGATTGCATTTGCTTCTGTTAATGTTTGAAAGTTTGCAATGGCAGGTATTTGTTGGCATTTTACGGTTCTATGCTGTAGCGTTCGCATTGCTGGTCGTCATTGCTGAGACGGAGTGGGCACCGATTTTCAGATTCTGGAAGGTAATGCATTCTTCTTTGCATTTGCTGGCATGGATTGCCTTAGGGTTCAATTTGACTCCACGATTTGATTTTTTTGCGAGCAATAGTCTCTTTAGTTCTATCTGTGCGTTATCTTCACTCTCTTTGACAACCTTGCATTTCGATGGTTGCTTTGATCTCGATAGTTGCTTTGATTGATATTCTAGAGCTTAAATGCTTTTTGCGTAACCTTCATCGAATTTTTTGACGGACTGTCATTCTCAAGTTTTCAGACTCAATTACGACCCAATAATCATTTGTTTATGAGTATCCGAATTTATTTTATTCTGCCAATTCCTATTGCCGGTTGGTGTCTTTCATAATTCACACTACGCTCTGGTTCAGGTGTTGGAGTTCTGGGTAGGCCGAGGCATTCTCCAGGTCTTGTAAGTCTCTTATTATCAATCCCTTTGCTAAATTTCTACACATTAACCGGGTAGTATGCCGTCTTGCAACGAAGGATTGTCTCAGGACTATATGGTGGTTGTACTGCCTCGAGTCTTGTGTCTTGTCAGAGTTACGTGGCCTCTTGTTGTAGAAGCTTATTGGATGTTTCCATCACTTTAGCGTCATTGGAGAAGAGTTGGTAAGCGTGATATCATGTGCCCATAAATCTAGATTAATGCTGATGCATTGTCATTGACTTCAGTGTGGCAGCTTTGACTAAAGTGTTGGCACGAGCAAGCGGAGAGACTAGGGCAGAAAGCTTATTGCATCAAATAGCCAGCTGGTGGCTTTTGGGGTGTGGAATTGTTTACATTGTTGCTGTAAGTTCCCTGCACTGATATTTACCCTAAATAGTGTTGAGCTAGATTTAGTCATGATTTGTCACTTTAGCAACACGCACTAAGTTCGTGCTTTACCATTTGTGATTTAGTTCTCTCATACTGCTGCTAATGGCGTCATGTTTTCCAACAGGGACTATTGTGTCTCGGTGCCGTAAAACGTAATCACATGCAGAAGGCAAATTGGAGGGAACAAGCTCAAAAAGACCTCGAGGTACTGTCTGTTTCTTGAGAAGCCGTGGGTTCCTGATGTTTTATTTTCTAATTCTCTTATGCTTACGCTTTACTTTTCATAACAATTGGGACTGTATACCACCCTCTGCACTTTCGAGAACACTAGAGAATCAAATAGAAAAGACAATTTAAATCACCATAGGGTTGGCCAATGGAGTTAGAGAAATTGCGAGCAAGTGTTTTTTTTTTTAGTTTGTTCACAGTTGTGTCCAAAGGGAATGTAGATTCTTTTTCATTAACAGTTCTAAGTTTGCCAAAGGAGCAGCTCAAGAATGTTATTTAGACATTTTTGAGCCATTGAGGCACTTCACTCTTTCTATTTGCAGAAGCTACATTGACAAATAATTCTCTTCGGTTAACTTTCTCTTCTTGCATTTTTTTGTTCGGAATAAGAGAATGGGCACCACTGTCCACTTGCCCTCTGAAGAATTGTCGTACTGAAATTCTCTGTTTTTGCATGGTTTCCATCAGGATGTACATAGGCGACGGGAACAGCTGGAGGCTCAACTTAGTGGACACTATTAAGCTTCGCATTTCAACTACCCTTGGGCTTTCAGATTATTGAGTTGATTTGCAACTTCGTGGGTTGGGAAGCACAGAAATCTCAGCGATTTTGAGCGAGACAGGATTGCGGGGATTTGCTCAAACTTGTATCGTGAACAACTGCAAGTGAACAATTGTGCAGGCCAGCTCAGTAATTTCACATTGTGTAAAGATTAGAGCTACAGAGTTGTAAATTATTTCCTTGAAGAGAATTTCGCACCCGTATGTCCCTTATACGATGTCTATGAAATGATGCACTGATCTAACTCCATACCTATCAGCTGGAGTAATGTATCGTTTAAAAAAAGTTGTTGCTTTGGGGGAGAATAGGCTTATGATGGATTTTTGCACCTAATTTGATCCTAGACTATTTATTAGAGAAACACAATTTTCAATATTTATTTATGAAACATTCATCACAATGAAAATGAAATGTATATGTGTATAGTTTCCATTTGTAAAAATTGGAAGTACCTTTAGTGGTGATAGACTATGGTATGTTATAAGGTAAACGTGCCTATGGCGGGCAGAATGGGTGGTCTGGTCTGTTGCCATTAGGAAAAAGAATCAATTTTTTTTTCCGTACAAAGACAAATGTGAGACATGACGGAAGCAGTTGAAATTTTATTGTTTGGACAAAGTATGAATTAGTTATGAATTTCCAAAGTGTTCTGCCCAATTGGTCTAAAAGAGTCTGTAGACTACCCCAAATGAGCAAAAAGTGTTTCCATAATGGTCATCTTACTACCTAAAGCAATCACCAAATTTTCTAACATGGCCATGACATGAAGGAATAAAAAAAAAAACTTTCTATGACAAGTTGACACTAAAAAGGCTTAAGTACCCTATGACAGTCACTAATAATTCCATGGTCATCTTCCAAGGCATTGATTTTGGCCACTAACCAAACTAATGAAGTCATAATTTCATTTATTGACAAAAATCTGAAATGGGCTGATGTAAGGCTGTAATGGGTGGTTTTGTAGATGTTTGCATTGGGTGGTCTACTTGCCATAGGCAGGTTTATCTTATTAGGTGCTTAAAGTAACTACACCTAAAATCGCACAATTAAGCAATTCAGCATGATTTAGCATGGTTTCCACTTTTATGTTAAAAAACTTTGTTGGTAGTCAAAACGGGATTCTAGATTCTCTTAGAATGCATTTTTGGACACTGTGTGAAGAATCTACAGACAATGTATGATTTTAGGAAGTATGTGATTTTAGATGTAGGTATCTTATTTTTTAATGCACTTTCTCGAACAAATTTGGTGTAAGGTATACAATTGAAATTTGTACTAACAATTTTATATTATTCAAAACTATATCTTAGAGTAACTACTTTTGGCTCCTTTAGGATTGTAAGGTTAAAAACTTGGTTCACATTTCTTAGTCAGTAAGTTCTTTTTTCAATCTTTTGTTGGGCACGATCTACTAAAATAAACTTCTTGTGCATAGAAATGGTTTTTTATTCTTCTATAATATGCAAGTATTAAACCATTTTTTTATTATAATTGTTTACATTTTTGGATAGTGTAATAAACATCACACCAAGAACAAAGAACATAAAGGTATTACATGTCACTTTTTTTTAAACCATCAATTGAAAGACCACCATTTGGAAGAAACCATGTGTGAGTTTAAATAGAGCTATTAGAATGGTAGAAAAGATGATAGAAGAATCAAATGACTCAAAAAAAATTGAAGTAAATTTATAATTCATAAACAAATCTTTGTGGGCAAAAAGTCTTTATATGTATTATCTTTATGACTAATCTCTCGAAAGGATAAATTATACTTTGTTCAGGAATGTTAGGTCAATGAGACCTAAGCATTAGTAAATTGAAGATGTAGCTTAAATAATAGGGGGAACCAAAGTAAAATAAGAAGACTAAACTAGAGTTTGTGTCTAATTTTTTTCCAACTCCTATTTTTATACTTCACCCTATTATCTTAACACAAAAATTAAAGATTACTTTACAAGCTTTGATATGCAAATTCTATGCAAATTGTTTCATCTTCCATCTTAGTCTCCAATGCTTGTTGAATGGAGATACTTTGTTGAAGTGTCCCTCAAAATTGTGTTTAAGCTAATTTTTGTGACTCATTTTCATGGCCATTTCAACAATAGCAAAGTTGACTTTTCCTATCATTTATTCAAATGAAAATTGGAATCAAATGAATGAATGATAAACCTAAGGTAGAAGGTTAATTCTAAAACCAACAAGGTTCTAAAATGGCTCAAATGTGCTTGTTGTGATTATTTTAGGATAGAAATGCATATATATACCCATTGTACATGCTTTAAATTTTTTTTAATTAATTTTTGTGACTCAAGTGTTTTCAAGTTGTGATGGAGTGTTAAGAACAATACAATAATTAAAGTGAATGTAGTGATTGCAAAACAAATGTAAAATAATATGTGAGTCAGACACCATCAATATCTTTTTAAAACATATTAGAAGTAGCCAATACAATTTGAAGTTTTGAAATGAATGAATGTAAATAAGCCAACAAGGTCCAAATTTTATATATTAAAAAAATATTTGAATTTTTTTTCACTTTTATGCCACATTTAACTACTTCTGCACTATTCAATGAATTCTGGACAAAACATTGTGGGATCTCACAATGATAACATCGTGGGATCCCATGATGTTTGTATAGATTTCTCAATGTTTTGGATAGATCTCCTGATATTTTGCACTATCTCTTAATGATCAATTTATTTTCTGTTGAAGATCATTATTAATTCTGGACTTTCAAAAGTCCAAAAATAGTTAAATATGGCATTTTTAGGAATTCAACTATAAAGACTTTGCATTGTTTTGTTGAAGTCATCGAAATTCTAAAGTATGAACTACAATGTTTTATTTTTTTCATTGCAAATTATCTTAATACATATACTATCTCAAACATAGTATGACATGCCAAATTTGTAATCAAATGATGAAAAATAAAATCTTAAAAATAGGTCACAATTTGTTCTCAAGAAGGTATATATATATTTTAAAAAAATGTAGTGATTTGAATTGTTGTAGAAGTCTGAAAATCACAAAAGTTGAAAAATTGACAAAACTATCATTTTATAGATATTAAATCATTGCACCCTAGTTTGAAAACACCCATTTAAGATATATACTATAGACATGTATTTATGGTCTTAAATAACCATGCATATATTTGAACCATTTTAGAATCCATATTGGTTTCAAAACCCTCTACCTTATAAGTAACTTTTGGAGCTAAAATAGTAGTAAGATGCCAGTATTTATAGCCTTTCTAAGGTAATTGCACCCAATACCAACACTGATAGCAGTTGAGTATACTTATTATAATTAAACATAAAGTATATTTATTGCATCTCATTGGCAAATGACTGAAGATTCCAAAATATTTTTGGCATGAATTATTTGAGTCCCGCACAAATAATTATGAACTGATTTCAAAGTTTTATTTGAAGGTTTACCAAAATGTGAAACTAACTAGGCCCTCCTAGATTCTCATATTTTGATTGTGTAAGGTAACTACACCTAAAATCGACCAAATAAGCAATTCAACTTGGTTCTTATTATTATATTAAAAAAATTTAGTAGGGTCTTATTGGTAGTCAAAAGGAGATATTAGATTCTCTTAGAATGCATTTTTTTGGACATTGTGTGAATAAACTATGAATATTCAAAGTACTGAAAATAGGTATTTCTTAAACCAACTCTAGACTCTCATGAATAGTGGGATTACATTTCAGGCAAGAATATCTAGCTAGGAGTTGGTTTTAGAGAGGGGTCAAAATTAGGTGTAGTTACCTTAACCCCTAAATGCCCAAGGCCTGTTTTGGGCTTCTTAGAATTTGTTCTAAATTGAACAAAACACCAACATTTTGATAAGTTGTATCAATTTTTTTGAATTGTAACCATACAAATTCAAACTAGACATGTTAGAGATCTTGTAGGAAAAGAAAACACAACAATATCACTTGTAGAGTGAAAAATGATAATGTTTGACCATGAAGATGCTAAAACTGCAAAAATCTTTCAATCTTCTTTACACAAGTCAAATCTAAAAAGTTGGTGCCCAAAAATATATGAGGTTAAAGGACCTAACTTATATAACCCTGATCAGTTTATGGCTTCTTAAAATCTACTTTACAATTTTTTTAAATGAATTTTGAATGTGATTTTTTTTCCAAGGTCTAGTGTATTTGAGGCTCATTCCCAAGAGCTCTCAACACTACAGGAAGTCAAGATTGCTATGGGTACCCTTGTACAAAAACTTGAATAGAAAAATCACTAGCATTTGTTTTCAAGATCGGATTTTTGGTGCTAAAATTAAACTTCAAGAAGAACTTCTAAAAATATAAACCACTTAAAAATAGCAACTTGGTTAGGTTTTATTTAACTTCAAAGTCTTGCAAAAACCAGATTTGGGCATTTAGGGGTTACGGTCCCTCTTGGCGGCGGAGGACTCTCCTATTCTGACTGTGTAAGTCTCGTGTAAGTCTTGTGTAAGTCTTCTGCAAGTCTTGTGTAAGTCTTGTGTCATCCAATATCCAAGTTTTAGTGTTGCTTTTTGGTCCAAATTCACATTTTTGCGCAGTGATGAGTTAGGTTGGGTGCACATTCTTAGTGTGAATTCTACGTCACACTCACAAGATCAGCGGCGTCTGCTCATCGTCACCAACGATCTGCACACAACAAAGATGAGCTCGTCACTAACGCTGCAGTATTCTATTAATTGTGAAGCTGACAAAGCTGCTTCGGAGAACTCGTGAGTCTATCTATGTAGAGTAGAATCCTTTCAGTTTCGCAAGGCTTAGTAACACTACGGTGGTGACGCTGTTTGCCGTGTCACCGGATCGGATCAAACGCTTCCCAATCTGCAATTTGCTTCTTTCAATTCGAGGTATATATGTTACCCAATTCTTTAGTTGTTTCTGGATTGACCTGCAATTCGAAATTAGCTTTTTGGGATCATGTACTCAGTTGGGGTGTTGTCTAATTCTGCAATCGTGTATTTCAAATTGATTTGTGGGTATGATATTCCAGCGATTTGCCATACAAGGTGACTTTCTTTGATTGTGTTCTTCTGGTTGTGGGATTTTTGCAGGAAGCTTAGAATTGAGAGTTTTCAGGTTCACTACGGATTTGAAAGGGAGGCTCCTGGAGAGCTCTTGACTTTGTTAGGGTTTGAAGAGATTTTCGCGAGGATGAAGTCGTTCGTGGACGTGGCGCCGAAGTCGCAATTTCCGATTGAGAACTTGCCGTTCGGTGTGTTTCGGCCAAGCAATGCTGCGTCCCCTCGTCCTGGAGTGGCAATCGGCGATTTCGTTTTGGACCTGTCGGTTCTTGCTGACGCGAGTTTGTTCGAGGGCCCCTTGCTGTCGAATTCCAGCTGCTTTTCTCAGGTACCTCTCGTTCGTTAAATTACAGCAGAAGTTATCAGGGTTCTAAAGTGTTTTTGGTAGATGATCTAAAACTGACATTAGTTCTAATATTAATATTAGGTGATGGACAAATCGATATGTACTCATTGTGCAAGTATCTGTGCAAGATCTCAATTAGGTGTGTTAGCTTCGCTCAAAGGCAAAGAGCGAAGGGTTCGCTGAATAGAGTGGTGTGGGGTCGATTTTCAACAGGCCCTTCAGTCTCTTCTAGCATAAAATTTGGTGACTAGCTAGTTATGGAGAAAGTTCTCATTTAATTTTAAAAGGTCGTTGGTGTGGTAATGATCATAGTTGTTGCGTGCGAATGAATGAATTAAGGTGATCATTGAAATGCCGTTTTGACCTAACAAGAAGGCTAGCATAGAATAAGGATTCAATCAATGGATTGCAGTGTCATGTATCTGTTAAGAGGTATCCCTTGTTCCTAACAAATATCTTGCTTTGACAGGCTTCTCTAAATGCGTTCATGGCGCTTGGGAGACCTGCGTGGAAAGAGGCCCGGAATACCTTGCAAAAACTGTTATCTGGTAAGCAATGCTATCGTAAATCATTAAGGGGTATCAGAGCTCTCGCCTTCTAGTGTAGGTTATGCCATATACTTCTCCTACTTGACAAGCCCGATAGTGACGCCTTTGTTGATTATGAAGGACAACTAGTTATGGCTTATGATGCAGCTCCTCTTCTTGAATGACTGCATGCCACATGTAAATTAGGACTCGTTGAGATTATCATTTGGAATACAAATGTGCAGTTAATAAAGCAGAGAGATGATGGCTATGCGCGCATGTCAGGATCAGTGCTGCTGTTCTGAATTAAGAATTTCAAATTCAGGTGCTACGTGCCGTGGTCTGACCTAGAATCATTCTGTCTTCTTGTACAGCGGATGAGCCATCATTAAGGGACAACGATGCCTTACGTTCCAAGGCGATCATTCCTGTGGTAAATTTTATGCGTTACTTTCCTTGTTTTACTTCTATCAGAGAATCTTTAACGACTGAAAGAAGATTTGCGTTTACTGTTTTGAACTAAGCTATTCTCAACAATCCGGTGAGGCATATGACTAGATATTGATCCTTATCTGTTTGATGGGGGCACAGAGTCAAGTTAAAATGGAGCTGCCAGCAGTAATTGGCGATTACACAGACTTTTACTCTTCCCTGGAGCACGCTACGAATGCGGGCACCCTCTTTCGGGGCAAGGAGAATGCGCTTACTCCTAACTGGTATTAGCTTGTCCCTGAGTTTTAGAATGTCTATGTAAGACATCCTGATTTTTTTTGTTGAATCTAGTGACCTTAATGAGTAAATTATGTTTAGTCTTTGTCAAGTGTGCTCAAGATTCACACTCGAAGTGAAGCTGACCGGCATGTCGGAAAGTGCACATCTTTCTACTAGGCTTCTGGTTTGACCTAGCAGAACCTTAATGAGGATGCTATGACCTTGGGTGATCCGACGGTAAAGCAACTCTTGGCATATCTTGGAAAACTGGGTGTGAGAATAGTATCTGGAAAGCGGGGAGTGGCATGGACTAGATAAACGGTCATGAGCCGTCAGGTTATTTAGCATAACGCGTTGGCATGCATACGATTGTGGATGTTGATATTACACTTTTTGGTCAAGCAGAGGGTTCACAAAAAACTGCTAGGTTATGCTATATAACCCTCTTCTAATTAGCTAACCAGAAAGCGACCTCTGCTGAGCATGCTAGTTACCTGTTGATGGCTTATTACCCAGCTTGTTACATGATGAGAACTGTTGACGCGTGGTCCGTATTTTAATGCCATTGCTATTTCCATACTAGGCTCAGACTGAGCCTCCTATGGATAAGCATGATTGCTTTCTGTATTCATCATTTGTAAAACATGCTTACCTTATGAGGAACCAATTGGATTTACTTGTGCAGGTTGCATATCCCCATCGGTTATCACGGAAGAGCGTCCTCAGTGGTGATATCAGAGACAAACATTAAACGCCCCAGGTACGTGAAAGGGTCATGACTTGAGGGTGTTGATCTGCTATGACATAGCTTATGTTGCAGATTGCAGCACTAATGATCAGTCTTATATTATTGACGGTGAACACGGTCGTGCAGGGGTCAAACTTCTCCACCAGAAGGGCAAAAGACTCCTGAATTTAAACCCTCGGCCCTTCTCGATTTTGAGCTTGAAATGGTATGCCATGACTCGCCTTTACGATGAACTTGCAATTAATACCTGTTCTCTGAATTCTATTTTGGTCAAGGCACGAATTGGATTTAACCCTAAGTGCCCAAACTAAAACTAGAAAGTCTACTTTCGAAGCTAACATTAACAAAACATATATCTATTTTTAGAAAATGTTGGGGTATGACTTCTTTCTATTGGTACATTTTGTTATGTTTATTGAAGCTGCCTAAATGATTCCTTTCAACTCCTTGATATATGGAGTTTGTCCATTTAAGCGCTTTGAGGTTTATGTTCAGATAGTGTCTCCAGTATGTTGGGTGAAATGTGTTTACATCCTGTAACGAAGCGGTACCGGCACTGCAGGCTGTTTTTGTGGGACCAGGAAATGATCTAGGAACACCTGTGAGTGTGGACGACGCTGCTGACCATATTTTTGGTTTTGTGATCATGAACGACTGGAGTGGTATGCTGAGTTCCATGCTCATTACTTCTGTGCAATCATTTAGCTTCGATGTTCTTCCTTGTGGGAGTCCTCCAAATACTTTCTTCATATCGATGTATCTCAGAAGGTTTCAGACGGACCTACTTTGACAGGTTGATCAGTCCAAATTTAATTTTCTCCTACATAGAGGGAAGATTTGTCGTGGTGTTTTTTGGTTTTATATGCAGCTCATACCTGACTGATTGGTCTTCTTGGGTGCAGCACGAGATGTACAGAAATGGGAATACATACCACTGGGACCTTTCCTTGGAAAAAGCTTTGGTACGCACCCGAATCGTATCTCTTTTGAAATGTCCACCTTGTCGCTGATTATAAAAAATCTGAGTACTAGATAATCTTAAATTGTTTCAGCCATTGATAGTGTGAATGATGTACCACTTTCATGATGGTTTTGTTTGAAATTCTAAAGTCTTCATGTTTAACTTTGTCTTTCAGGAACGACGATTTCCCCATGGATTGTAACACTGGAGGCTCTAGAACCATTCATTTGTGATGCACCCGAGCAGGTCTGTTCCATTTCCATGCATCTTTTGCTTGTGGTATACCTCGTAAGTGAGAAGTCGGTCAAATTTCATTTTGATTTTGCCTTGAATTTTGAACGGAGACTTCGAGAATATAAACAACTTTTTGCCGCAAACAGGGGTAAAGAAAATCTTAAAGCTACTCACCAGGTCAGACTTAGTTGTCAGTATAGGTGGCGTGCCTCTTGAATTGTGCTTGGACATTGAACTTATGATCATAAAAGTCAGAATGATCTAGTTTTGTTTTTTCTTGATTTCAAACGTATCTAGAATTGTACCAATTTTCCAGATGCCTTATTTAATTTTCAAGTTGACGTTACTCAACTTCTTCACGATTGAGATTCAAAGGTGAACGAATCTTCAAAGAACTCATTACGATGGTGTTTTGATCGACAGGATCCACCCGCGCTCCGTTATCTGACTGAAAAGAATCGCATCACTTATGACATTCCACTGCAGGTGCTTGACATCCTCAGCCTCTATATGTTTTGTCTAAACCTTCTCGTCTAATCCGCAAGTGATTGAAACTGAGTTTACTCTTTGGGATTTATTTAAACTTATGGCAACTCGAGTTATCATCAATGGTATAGTGCTTCGTGCTATGTTCATCTCTAATAGGATGCATGCAGGCTGCACTTAATATTCTGCTGTTTCTGGAAGATTGATTTAGGGTTACCTGTTTAAGTGGATTTACTTGAGCTTTAATTTACGTCGTGTTATGGATGTAGGTGGCACTTAGACCCGAGGGTGATTCAAAAGCCTCTGTCATTTCCAAATCCAACTTCAAGTACTTGTAAGCATCGTGGCCTTTTCCTAGGACCCTCAAATAGTTTGTTGCTCTCCTTGCAACGGCGATCTCTTGCACATATGTGGAAACTAAGCAAGAGCAATGGAACTTGTCTGCAGGTATTGGACGGTGTGCCAGCAATTGGCACATCACACTATCAATGGCTGCAACTTAAATCCTGGAGATTTGTTGGCATCAGGAACCATTAGTGGGCCGGTATGTATTGCTCCTCTTTTTCGCTCTGCCAATATCATTCAGAATCTGAGTCAGCGCTGGAACATGATGCTTGGCTTTGATCACTGCTTACTGCTAGAAAATTCTAACTGATGTGCGTAGTTATGTCATTTTGTTTGTCTTTCATGTGTCTGTCATGGTCTCTAAAGAAGTTCATGTGAACAGGATTCTGGAAGCCTGGGTTCGATGTTGGAGATGTCAATGGCAGGGAAAAAGGAGATACCGCTAGAGCATGGTGGGGTCCGCAAATTTCTAAAAGACGGTGACGAAGTTATCATGACAGCTGTTTGTCAGGTAAGAATGGTCACTCTGCATCGATTTCTCTCTCTAAAGATTTTCTCTCTTGCAGAGCAGAGCTAAGTTTTGTTATGCTCAAGAACAGCTGCTAATCTTTTATGACCTTTTCTTGTTTGTGTCAAGTACTCAAAGTTTCATCCGTATATGTACACAACTCAAAAGATCCCCTATTGATTCCCTATTCATGGTTTGTTAATAATTTAATACTGCATTATGTAAATGTTGACTTAATAGGAACCAACGTAATATCAAGGTCAATGCAAATGACACTAATATCGCACTGTCAATAATTCATCACCATTTCCATTACACTAATATGAACTTAACACGAGGAATGTACGAATCTAGTGTCTATTTACTTAACATTAAGAAGTATCTGAACCTCATTGCGTGAGTCTTTTGTGAGGGAGAGATTCTATAGTATTTGAATGTCATTCCTGATGATTGAGATTCATGCATTACAGGGTGACGGATTCAACGTGGGTTTTGGAGAGTGCAGCGGTAAACTTCTACCTGCGACGTTGTGAAAATGTGCTTGCAAAGATGGTGGCAAGGCCGCTGTGGGAGTCATACGACCGTGAGTTTCTAGCGAAGCAAACAACTTAAGTCTAGCTTGATCTAGGTAGATTTGACAGTCTCGGTTTCTTTCGTGGT
Organism: Neckera pumila; assembly: GCA_963969595.1. Lineage (NCBI taxonomy): Eukaryota > Viridiplantae > Streptophyta > Bryopsida > Hypnales > Neckeraceae > Neckera > Neckera pumila. The sequence goes on along the minus strand of OZ018411.1, from coordinate 15,111,884 downwards.
CCTGTATATCAATCTTGTGCAACTTGGGCTTCTAGAAATCTCATATCAGGTCATCTTCCTGATGCTGAAATCTTCTGCATATGAGGTTCTGTACATAGAGAATTTCTAGATACATGTTGAGCCTATGCTTTAGCTGGACTTTATTTAATGCTCGTCTTTTGATTTTAGAAACTTGCTCAGTTAATTTCACACCCTTGACACCTCATTTCGAAAGGAACATCAATTGCCAGTACTGTACATGATTGTGTCGTGAATACATTGCTTTCTTTCACTAATTGGTTATCCGTACTGTACAGTACTGGGGAAAATGAAGTGTGGCTGGTGAATGATTTGTCGCTGTTTTTTATGACGGAAGACCAATGTATCACATTTTGGACCGGAGTGGTTACAACTTACAACTCTGGTCATATAATGATGACCTTGACAAGGGGGCTTGTCGCAACTCTTGTTGCAAAGATGGCATATATTCAAGTCCTCATTTGAAACATAAATCAGAGTTGTTAAACTGAATTACTGAATGTAAATACCTTTACCAGTCTCAATTGCAGCAATCGGAGTGACAAAGCATGAGGTGTCAAAAAAATTGATAAGTCTTTCAGTGATTGAAATATTTTCTCAATTCCATTCTAGAATGAAGAAGGGTCAGTGGTTGCAATTGCTCGGGAATGTTGTGATTCTCAGAATACAATTTGCATCTATTTCTAGAGATGAAAACTCAAAAAACTCCAATACCTCTTAGGAAGGATCTGGTGTTTGAGGGTTAGATTAGGATTTTTCACATTTGCTCAAGGTTCAACACCACTCATTGATTAAAGGGATTTCATTTTTTCTAATTGAACTGAATTTTCTCCAATGCAAGTCTTGTAATATAAGACGAGGCAATCTATTCCCCTGAAATACCAAATCAAAATCGAAACTTCAAATAAATGCCAAGATGCATTTCTATGAATATTCAATGTCAAATATATTAAATTTACAAAAGATGAATAAGGTGGGTACACCCAAAATTGCACCCTACATAAAACCGCCATCATCACTCTATGCACGTCTCCAAAATCAATATGTGTGTATATTGAAGAAATGATTTTAGAACATCTATCAAAACAAACTTTGACCCTTTATAACTTTTGCATACAATGTCCAAATGTCACGTTCTTTAGTGCGTTGGAACTTCCTATCGTTTGCCAACAAGAAAATCAATGAATATTTGACCAGACTAATAATAATAACTGGACACAGTAGCAAAAAAGTGGCGGTTTTGGAGGTATCCACCTTACTTGAATTGCTATATAGTGTTACAAACGAACTGCCAAAAGAGATGCTGCATTTGGTACACACTCCACGCCTCATTAGCATGGGAAAATTACCCTACACTGACACAGCCTCTTCCTCTCCTTCCATCGAGGTTCTTCGAAGTCTCTTTGTAGACTCAGACCTCTTTAATACGACCTACACACATTTACACTCACATTGAGAATATCTGCACACTGCGGTAGTCACACAATCATTGATTGTAGCACACTTGTCACACAATCAAATTATTATGTTGGTCACTTTCTGGGACTCTAGGTAGTTGTAATAACAAGGTCATGGTGCACTAGTGGACATAAGACTACTGTAGTCCCTGATTTTGTGACGACTTAAGAAATAAATGTTCATAATCTGGAGAACCATGGTTGATCAGAGCTTGTTCACAAATTCAGCCAATACGCAATTCTGTCATTTGTTGCCGCGTGACAAGTAGGAGAATCTTGTCTCAAAATAGTAGCCTGGGCACTTGTCGAGATTTAAAAGAACTTTCTCCCCAATTGCCTCCAGCCGTTTGCGGTGCTCAAGTCTTGGAACTCGGACACCCCAGCCAGCTTGTAGATGTTTCTCTTTTGTGCCAAGTTACTGCCATGGCATGACAGAAATACTTGACTTGCGGCACATGCATTCAGGGACAGGGTAAGCAAGGACATCCTTGAGACTCTTGCTGGCTCGGAACAAAGGTCTTCCAATGGCATCCTCATGGAGGCTCCGAATGGTTTGGTCAAATTCCAAACTTGACATTGTGGAGTTGAGAAAGTGGGCTATCATTTGCCGTTTGTTGGGCACGATGTGCTTGCGGTGCCCCATGTAGGCACGATGTCCCTGTGCAAAGACAACAATCTCATTAAGCCTCTCAAATATACGTAATACTCAAACACTGCACACGCTTCTTGTATATGTATAGAATAGCTTAATTCCTATTTCCTATACTAATTGAACTTATATGGAAATGTCCAACTGACACTCAAGCAAGTGTTTCAAACATAGCAAACTTTGAAAATATGAAGTACTCAACCCACATGGAAACACAGTCCTTTCGTTTGAGACCACACCTCCATGTAACTTGCATAGGATTTGAAGACAACCTACACTAAGAACACATTCACGTCGCTAATATATTTGCATTAATGAAAAGCAATTGGTGTTGCGAACATGTGGTGCGTATTCGGAGTGCCATCATGTATTGAATGGAGTCTATTTGCTAACCAACCACCTTGGAAGTAATTGACAGAATGTGGTTTTCAATCCAGTTTTTCTACCTGCATGACGTGACCAAAATTTCCTCCGTGGGATTGCAAAAACACGTCGCTGCTGAGACACACCAAGTAGTCAATAGCTGCAAGGCTGGAAGCTTTGTTCTTGAAAGGCTGAAGCTCCTGCAATGTGGCCAGGTTTTCTTTGTTGAAGAGTTCAGGAAACTCCTCCATCAATGGCTGTAGAGCCGCCTGTCCTCCCAGGGGCTCTCCTCCGGCCCAATAGATTCTTGTCCTTCTCGACGCTCCCAGAGCCCTCAAAAGCCTGCAAAACAATTTCCCAAACCGAACTTATTAATTTTATCAGAAAAGGACGTGTTAATCCTTAGGGCGCCTTGATGCCCTAAATCTTGGGTATCCATTCTTCCAATTGTTATATGCAGATATAACAAGAGGAATATTGAGGAATGAAAAAGAAGAACATGAATCATAGATGTACATGGTTGCAGAATTAGTGGTATTACCCTACCAATTATAAATAAGATGGTGTAATGATCCAATGGCTATAGAGTGTTATGAAAGTTAGAGAAGAAATAGCTAAAAAGAAACAATCCAAAATGATTCAGTAGAGTACCGACCTATCGTACATTCAATACCCCAATATCTTACACAATGAGTACAAATTAATTCTGAGAATACACACCACCTCAACATCAGAAGTTCTGTCCGATTTTTTATCATCCACCAACAAAACTTTGAACCTTTATAATTTTTGCATATAGCATGCAAATAATGTGGGAATCCTCTTCAATTTGCAATCAAAAAAAGTTTAAAAATCTGACCATTTTTAATAGTATATAGCACTAAATAATGCCCCAGTTATGCTCTCAGGTGCGGTTCCCCTACGTACCTTGCAACTTCGGCCCCTGTGAGTGGGCAAAGACCCGCCCTTTTGCGCTCCGTGAACCCCAAAGTGGGTCCACGAGCAGTGAGAAGCTTGGGATGCCTCTTTCGCTCCACGCGCACTTGCTCATCGAACTCTTTGCTCAGCCCGGGAAGGCATCCTGTGCGCACCCACACATCCAGCTCCAGCCTCAAGTGGAGAGCCAAGTAGGGGCCTGGACTCCACATCCGCTCCGCCAACCGCATCCCCAGCTCTTGAATGGGCGCTGCAAATTTCAAAGCATGGAAGGCCACTTTGCATCGCAGCTTCTGAAGGTCGGAGGGAAGGTCCTTGGCCAGTCGAGAGTCCAGGCCCCGGAGGAGGAGCACACCTTCTCGGTTCATCTGACACCAAAACACGGACACCAAAACTCTTCATTATCAAATAGATTTTACACGAATTCCAGAGTTAGTACTCCAAGGTGATCACAACTGAGGTCATGAGTATCTAATGACAATAATATTCGTTAAATGCTTGGATCTTGAACAAAAAATAGAAACCAACTTTGGAAGAATATGTCTCGTGATAGTAACTACTGATATGCAATCATCCGTTTGCTAAGAAAAGAGGTTTTGGAGCATCAAGCTACTGATTGTGTAAGATCTTGGTGCCCTAAATCCATATGGGCTCGGTCATGGGGCCTATAAGGACTTTGGGAACCAAGTTCTGACACAAATGCTTTTGCTCCAATATGTCTTTTCTACCATTGCTAACGTCAAAAAAACATTGACCACATGAATTCTTCTTCTTTCTAAAGGTATGTTATGCGATCTTAATAGTCCTATCGACATGGAACTGTGGAAGTGGTCATTTTTTTCCATTTAAATAGCTAGGCAAACAAGGATTTGAGTAACGTTTTTCCAATTGCCAGACTTTCAACGAGACGTGCACATGGCTCTTTACTTTGAAAACTAAGATAGTTCTAGATTTTGGTTTCGTACGCCTGCTGCTCACTGAGAACTGCCAATTTAAAAGAAAACAAAAATTCTTGATGAAACGAGAGAGATGATTGAATGAAACTGTTGGTTACCCTTTTCTGATAATGGGCTCGTAACCATCGTGGGCTGGCATTCAAGGGCGTGTCTTTTTCCTCCAGAGGTCGGAACATGATGTGTGTGGATGGCACGGACGAGACCACCCTGACATCGTGTTTCAGAGTCTCCTTGAAATGCTCCGTATCGAAAATTTCACCGAACTCACTGTCATGTTTGATCACCCACACGTTACTTTTGTGCCAGTCTGAGTGGATTTTAGAATTCAGACTACTGCATGCACATAGCCCCACATACACGCGTATAATTATTGTTGCTGATCTCCACTATTTGATGAAAATCAACCAACTATATACAAAGTACAAGTCAATAGTAGCAAAGAATCTACCAGAAGAATTCAAAAAGAGTCAAATTGAACATTGATGCTACTGCCGCTACATGTTTATAGGTTTGCTCCTGAATTGTATTAAACAAAAGTGGTTCAATTTTCAGCAAATTTCAGTTAGGGATACATTACTGAGGCCAATTTTCTAACTGTTGACACCAAAACTGGGTTACAGGGCTGGGAGATGACTCTATTACTTGTCTTCCATGACTTCCATTTTCTCAAACTATCACCAGTCATTTGTGTCCTAAAAGACAAATAAACAAGTCATAAACGCAGTCCTTGCCTGCCGTTTTTCTACTCATTAGCGTACCTTTCGTCTTCCCAAATGGGATTGACTTGCATAACAGGCACCACCAGCGACGCCCCCAAGATCCTCGCCATCACCACCGAATCCACAATCTGGTTCCGCTGCTGATTCACTCCCCCAGACACCACTACCATCAAATACTTCTCCCGTTGTGTCACCACTCGCTTCGACTCACGTTTGAACTCACCACTGAGTTCAATGCACGGCACAAACCCCTTCCCATCCGGTTGCTTCCAGAACGCCGTCTCCATCGCTGTGAAATTGGATTCCGACTCCAAATGGTGCGGTGCCAAAGGTTGCACAGAGAGAGAGGAATAATTAAAATTGGTGCACCTGTCGTCGTCGATGGGTGCCCAGGAGAAGAGGAAGCGGAGCATGCTGGCGCAGGTGAGGAGCGTCAGGAGAGTGAGCCAGCAGCTGGTGATGTGCGTCCTGCTGCCGAATTTGAGGGACTGATTTCGAGGGGAGGGCTGGAAGCTCGCTGCCATTGCTGTCTGGAACAGAGAGAGGGCCTTCGCATACCAGTATCCATGGTGGAATCTCTTGCTTGGCTTCGCCATAGCTGACTATTTCAGCGATCAATCTGCAAGTTGGTTCAAAATGGTGGTTCCTACTTGGAGATTCACACCTGAGGTGCAACACTTGACCATGGTGACAGCTGCATTGCACAATTTTCCGCTGAATTTAGCTATAGATTCAGAGGATCGGAATTAAATGCAGCACCAGCTCCCTTGTACAAAACGTAACGGACACGATTGATTCAATCAAGCGTTGCAACCCATTCCTACTCCGTTTCCCATCGAGTTACAGTGCGTTTCTGTAGGTCCGAGATAGATCGGTGCAACTGTCCACAATCCCAAAGTTAGATCCTCAATCAGCACACCGGGACTCCACCCCTACTCATCAGCTGCACTCACTCATGAATGAATAGGGTCCAATTGAAGAATCCAGCAACCACTCCAACCTTGAATTTCGTTCATCGATGCGTCACCTAAGCATTGCAAATGCGATCGTCTTCACAGATAGTGCGTCACATAAGCATCGCAATTGCGATCGTCTTCACAGATAGTGTGTCACCCTCTCTAGCTGGACCGCCATCAATTTGAGCTATGTCGATCCTACTGAACCCCAAAACAGAGTGCACCGAGTGTAGACTCGAATGGCCAGAAATCTGCTTCTCTCTCGTGCCTAGCCTGTAGCTAGCTACTCGTGCAAAACCCATTACTCCGTCGAACAAATTGCCAATGATCGATCGGGACGCCACCTTCGCACATAATGAGTAGCTGGCAGGCCACGTCGTGCGCAGCTAGCGCAGCGTCCTCAATCAGCCATGGCCGCGCCTTCGATACTCTACTGTACCCTCCTCACTCACTGATCCTGCTCCTCGATCTCATAATTGGATCATTCCGTCTGCAGCTTGTCTCCCTTGAGCTTCGCATCCGTCCACGCGCACATGCGCTGCTGCACATAACCATCCAATTCAAGAAGCGACCCCGTCGACGAGGCCGTGCTAGCCAGCGATCGTTGGGACCCTCTCCTGACAGGACGAGGTGGATGGTCGACTTGGAACGGCCCATGCCAGCTAGCTAGCTAGCTACTATGGTTTGTCCTAATAATGCGTGCGACTCTAATTGACCAGAGTCACATGCACGAAGTTAGCGCAGGTTGAAATATTTTTGTGTTGTACCAATCAATTTCCACAAAACTAAAATCTAGTGGTGACAGTACTTTCCTAGGTGACACTAAGTGAAGTTCCCCACTCCTCACCACTCGCTAAGGTAACTACACCTAAAATCGCACGCTTCCTAAAATCACACAGTGGACATTCTTGCCTAAAATGTACTCTCTATTCATATGACTCTATGATCGCTTTTGGGTACACCTATTCTCATCAGCACTTTGGAAATTCGTAGTTTATTCACCTGGTGTCCAAAAAATGCGTTCTAAGTTCTAAGAGAATCTAGAATCTCGTTTTGACTACCAATGGGACCCCACAAATTTTTTTCAATACAATGTGAAAACCATGCTGAATCGTGCTGAATTGCTTAACTGTGCGATTTAAGGTCAGTTACCTTATTACTACAAATCAGTAGGTGGTGATCGAGGGTAGCGTAGGAGTAGGTGACGATCGATCGATCATCCTGTCTGGCAGGCTTGCGTGCTAGCTGGCTGGCTGTACGTTCATGCACCGGTTGTTAACTTTGCTAGCTGTGGACCGAGTGGCATGCATGGACTTCCGGTACGTAGTAGTCTTACGGAATTAGTTGAGTGTTGTAACTTAATATTAACGAAGTTGAAGTTGAGAGCTCGAGCTGGCTGGCTTGATCGACTGCAAGCTAGGCGTGAATTGCAGGTTTGGTTGAACTTCAATTAATCGGCTTGTGATGACCGAGTGCGCCAATGATGATTATGTCGATGGATGGACCGGGTGGATGATGAGGGAGCTAGCTAGTTTGTGCTATATAAGTTACCAGGCCGACATCGCCAGGACTCCTCACCTGCTCGCAACTGAGTGAACTGACAAGGGGAGTAGTCAGAACACTGACAGAAGCTTATTATTTATATGTGCACCGGGCCAGACCATTCGATCTGTAGCTAGCTGGACGTTGCCTGTACGTACGAAATGGAATCACCGGGTCGCCGTCGTCGCCGTCGGGGTGGTCGTGGTCATCATGGTCGCAGCCATTCCTGCTGGGATCAGTGCGCGCGCACAGATTGCGAACTAAGGTAAAGGTAAGGTAAGGTTAGTTGCACTGACTGCCCGTGACTGACTGACTGACTGAAGGAATGATGGACTAGAGCTCGTCGTGAGCGCTCTCTTTAATGGTGCGCCTGCAGACTTGGTGAGATCGATTGATTCTGTCTTGAGCATGCTCCCCGGCCTTTCAGAACATTAATATTTACCCCGTAACTTAGTAAGATACAGTGTACGTCGCACGAAGGGCGAAGGGGACATGATATCGCTGCCTCACGAAGGATGAAACGAGGGGTGTAGTCAGTTGTGGGTGCATGTGCAAGTATAGATTGCATTGAAGTTGTGTAGGTTTGCCAATGCTCATGGACAGTACCAAACTCCTACAAACTCCAGTGCACTCGTGAAAAGACAACCTTGGGTAAAACAACCCCGCAATATGAATGAAGGATTCAAATTGGTGGAGAGGGAAATGGATTGCGATTATTTTGACCCCTTCTAGTGGTTCTTTTATTCCCTCATGAAGCTAAGAAAGTTTGGATATGCTTCCTTGGTAAGTAAGAGCCCTTAGTAGGGAGAGGGATGCAGATCTTGCCAGTTTTCTTAACCCCTAAAGGACCAACATGCGTTTTTTGGCCGTATAGAAATTTTGGGCAGGTACGTGTGACTAGAGATATCCATATTTGAGGCTGAAATTTTAATAGAAGGTGGGGGCGAGGAATATCTTCATGTTTACCAAGTTTCATGACATTTCAAAATACGAGTCAAAAGTTGTGACCTGATATGTTACTTTTTTTTGTAACCGGGCAGTTTGGGCAGATCAGAAAAAATCATTTTTTCCGGAACTTTTTTTTGAAATTGGTTCTCTACATTTATATATACTTAAAAAGCTTTGAGTCATTCCATTTCAATCAAGGAGGCAAAAGTTATGAGGTTTTTTGGTTGGCGGGCAGTTATGGATTCTCTACTCTAAAAAAAATTTTAAAGTCATTTATTTAACTCAATTTTCAATATTTTTGGAAATAAAATAAAATCCTAGGATGTAGATTGATTATTACAACATTACAACCGTTGGGATTGGCATTTTTAAATTCCATGATTAAATTTTTAACAATTTAGTATTTTGAGTCATTTTCTACTTCTTTCTACTTACTATTTTTTTCCTATATGTTGTACAATTCCAAATGATGTGAAATTTTTCATGCATATAGACAACTTGTTTAGGAAACTGAATTCAAAGAAGCACCACCTTTATCGGCATTTTTTCATTGAAAAGTGAGCTTGCATAGTGCAGCTGCCCGGTTTTTCGCAGGATTGAAAAAATGGTTTTCAAGACTTTGAATGCTTGTATCTGATGATCCACACTGTGGAATTTTCTGAAATTTTTACCACATGTTTTCAAAATATCATACTACAAGATCCTACGGTTACATGTGTTTTTTTCCAAAAATTTGGTAGTTGTATTAGAAAATGGCAGTTTTGGAGCGTTTTTGGTGGTTACACAGTCATGAAACTTTAGGGGTTAAATAAAGCAAAGTATAGTCAGCTAGGATTTTAGGTGTAAGATCTAGAATTTTGAGTGAAAGCACACCATGGGGGAATCAACCTTGACAAAAACATATGTACAATTGTCTCAAAAATTGTACAAGTTCCACATATACATTAGAGAAAATTTTAGGCCTTTAGAGGGCTGCTCCAAAGCCCTCCGAGGTACCTTGAATTTTACTTTTTTTTTGCTCAAAAATTCATTTTTTTCCTATTTTTGCGCAGCGGTTTCTGCTATAACAGTGGCACAAAAACTGAAATTCGCGAATAATTTTTTTTTAAATAATGATAATAATGATCTTTAAAAAAAAAAAATTATGCAAAATTTGACTGCTCTGACGAGCAGTCAACCACTCTGACTGCTCACCATAGCAGTTAGCTGGAGTGATGGACCAAGCTTTTTAATAGCTTGGTTTGTCACTCCAGAGCAGCCCTCCAGAGGGTTGATATTTCTTCTAATGAGCATGGTTGGTGGTAGTAAATTAAAGCTAAATTTATTAGACTTTGAAAAATAGCCCTATGAGCAATATCATGGCTACATCTTCAACAACATGGTGAGGATACAATTTTCTAATTAACCCCTGAAGGACCGGTTGTCCCCTTGGGGGACAATTTGGGTCCGGGCAGGTTCCTACGATCTCAATTTTTAGTAATATTTTTTGGGATTTTTAGAGGTTGTGTATTTTTGTAAGATCTTTGCGAATATATAATCTTTATTTTAATTGATGCTCGGGAGCAAAAGTTATGGCACAATAAGTAAAAATGGAATTTTGCGGGCAGCCCCAAAAAATCACAAAAAGTCAAAATAATTTTTTTCAAATTTTTTCCTCAAAGATTATATTTTTGTCTACATGTGAAGCTTTGTTTCATTCAATTTGGACTAATAATGAGAAAGTTATGGACAATCTTAGTTTTTCGGGCAATCTAAGCATCTTCTTGAAAAAATAAGCTGTAGAATTCATTTTTGAATGCAATTTTGAGAATTTTTCAAATTTTTTTGTTAGACAGGGTTAGATTTTCTTGCTAGAACAATCTCACCATTGAGATTATTGTGATTCAATTCCATCTAAAAGCTATTAACAATTTAGTTTTTTCTTCAATCTTGTACCCACCTCTACTTAACAATTTTTTAATGAGTGAAAATTAAGTTATTTTTTTCCTAAATTTTTTTGGTAGATTCTCAACTCAATTACTTAACATAAATGAGTAGAAAATTGAAATTGATAGTGCTAAAATTTGAACTAAAAAGATTCAAAGCCAAAAAATCTAGTCAAGCAAGGTGGAAAAAAACTTATTTTCTTCACTTTAAATGCATATATCTTGCAATCTACGTGGTCAAAGCTTTTGAAATTTCTTCCACATACTTATATACTAGTCAAGTATAAGATCTTATGGTTAGATAAGCAAAAAAGAACAATTTCTTAAACTCTTTTCTCTTTGCAATAGAAATGACAGTTTTGAATGGTTTTTGGTAGGAAAATCACCTCGGTCCTTTAGGGGTTAAAAGATGTACATATAAATTAGTATGAGATTGTTGGTTTTACGCCTTTATCACTAGACAAACCATAACCAATCCCACCCTAACATAACCAATTTGTTCGGGCTCCATATCTTTGAGCACAAATTGCACTCCAATAAAGTGAATAAATCGGTGGTCAATATTGGATTGAGGTCTCTACTTGTAACCACTCAATGGTCACAAATGAGTTTAGTCCTTAAAGGACCAGCATGCATCTTTTAGCTTTATAGAAATATAGGGCAGATACATGTGATTAGAGATTTCCATATTTATGGCCCAAAATTAAATAGGAGGTGAAGACAAGGAATATCTTTCATATGCACTAAATTTTATGACATTTGGAAATTTGAGTAAAAATTTATGGCCTAATATGTCACTTTTTTTGTAAATAGGCAGTCTAGGCAGATTAAAAAAAATCATTTTTTTCAAAAACAAAAATTTAAAACTGGTTTTTTAGAGTTATGTATATGTAAAAAGCTTTGAATCATTCCATTTTGATCATTGAGTCAAAAGTTATGAGGATTTTTTGTTTGCGGGCAGTTATGGATTCAATCTCTATTCTAAAATAAACTTTGAAGTCCTTTATCTTACTCAATTTTCAATATTATTGAAAAAAATAAAATCATAACATTAGAGAAAAAAATTAGCACTTCAAAAGGCTTCTCCACGACCACCTTTAGTACCCTAAAATTTAGTTTTAAGGGACTGAAATTTTATTTTTTCCCTATTTCCGCGCAATTGAAACTGTAGTGACAATGGCACAGGAATCCAGATTTACAAACAAAAAATTAATAAATTTATTTTTATTTTTTTTAAATTGCAAAATCTGACTGCTTCAGCGAGCAGTCATGCACTCTGACTGCTCATTGGGGATACTTTTCCAGCTTGATAGGCCAAGCTTGAAATAGCTTGACATGTCAATCTGGAGAGGCCTTCCGGAGGATTGATTTTTTCGCTAATGGATGTAGATTGTTCATTACAACATTGGAACCATTGGAACTGGCATTTTTCAATTACATAATTAAGTTCTAAACAATTTCGTATTTTGAAACATTCTCAACTACCATCTACTTATTATTTTTTTCCTATATGTTGTACAATTCCACATTAGATAAAAATTTAGTCCATTACAGGGCTGTCTAAAGTTGACATGCCATGCTATTCTTTGCATGGCATGTCAACTTTGAAGTTGATCTTGGTGAGTAGCGAGAGTCTTTGATTGCTCGCCGGAGAAGTCAAGTCTCGTAGAGTTTTATTTTTTTAATATTTTTTTAAAATTAAAAACAATAAAAAATTAAATTAAATTTTTTACTCGGAATTTTTGGTTCCTGCGCCACTACTGCTGCAGTTTTAGCAAGGTGGAAATAGAGAAAAAACAATTTTTTAGCAAAATAAAAGCAAATTTCAAGGTACCTCTGAGGGCTGTGAAGCAGCCCTTTGGAGGCTTGAAATTTCCTCTAATGAAATGATCTGAAATTTTTCAAACATGTGGCCAAATTGTTTAGGAAGAAGAATTCAAAGAAGCACTACCATTTTGGACATTTTTCATAGAAAAGTGGGGTTTTAAAGTGCAGCTGCCCTATTTTTTGCAGGGCCAAGAAAATTATTTCAATGAATTTGAATGTCTATATCTTGCAATCAACAGGGTGGAAATTTTTGAAACTTTTACCACATATTTTCAAATCAACATACTACAAGATCATCCAGTTACATATGTCAAAAATAGATTTTTTTCAAAAATTTGGTACTTGTACTAAAAATGGCAGTTTTTGTCTAGCTAGGATCAAAGCTTCACTATACAAAGTTTACACTTAAAACTAAACAGTATAAAAGAAGAGAGTTCTAAAGATAGTTTGACCCCTAAAGGACCAACATGCATTTTCTAGCAATGTAGAAATTTTAGGCAGGTACTCTTGATTAGAGATTTCTATATTTTTGGCCCAAATGTTAATAGAAGTTGGAAACAAGGAATATCTTTTATATGCACTAAATTTCATGACATTTGGAAATATGAGTCAAAACTTATGGCTTAATATGTTTCGGAGTACTTTCTTCCCCAGCCAGGTAGTCCGGGTAGATTAAAAAAATCACTTTTTTAAAATCAAAAATTTGAAATTGGTTTTCTAGATTTATATACACGTGAAAAGCTTTGAATCATTCCATTTTTATCAATGAGATGAAAGTTATAAAGAGTTTTAGTTTGCAAACAGTTATGGATTCTCTATTCTAAAATAAACTTTGAAGTTGTTTATTTACTCAATTTTCAATATTTTTTGAAAAAATTAAAATCATAAGATGTAGGTTGTTCATTAAACAGTTAACACCATTGGAATTAATATTTTTCAATTCTATAACTAAATTCTTAACAATTTAGTATTTTAAATCTATTTCTTTCTATTTACTATTATGTTGTATAATTCCACATGATGTGAAATTTTTCAAGCATGTAGACAACTTGCGTAAGAAATTGAATCCAAAGAAGCCCCATCATTTTGGACCATTTTTCATAGAATAGTGAGCTTGTGAAGTGCAACTACCCAGTTTTTCACACAAAAAACCATTTTTGTGATTTTGAATACATATCTTTCAATCCACACGGTGGAAATGGTTGAAATGTTTTCATATGTTCTCAAGTCAATGTACTATAGGATTCTACTATTATATCCGTCCAAAAGTGTGTTTTTTTTCTCAAAATTTGGTACACCTACTACAAAATGGCAGTTTTAGAGCATTTTTAGTGAAAATATAGGCATGGAACTATAGGGGTTAATGGATAATACAAGGTCAAAGCTTTGGAGTACAAGACAAAATTTCAAACAAGAGAATGTTACAAAGGCACTTACATTTCTAAGATGGGCTTAAAGAATGGTGTAATGTCAAGAGTGCAAAAAAATGTTATGAACCTTGGGAGGTATTATTTATTTTTTATTCAACATTAAAGATTATAATTGAGATTATAAACTTCTAAAGGACCAAGGGAATTTGAACATAGCTCCTGTTTTTCTAAGTATTGTAACAAGCATAGTTTCTCATTTGGGGGGAATAATTTTGATAATGGCCATTGCTGAAATGAAAGAAGACTTATGTAGCTTCCTTACGAAAAAAAGATCCACGAAATCACATACTTTTTGAAAAAGTAACACCATTGACAAGATTGATGAAAGATGTTTAGGGTGGTATCTTGTACATATGTTGAAATCAGAATGGTTAAAAATGCTCCAAAAACTTTGGGGTTTTCCCCATGGGTTTTTTATCATCATGATTTTGATGTGTAATTTTTTTCAAATCATTTTGAGATTTTGATGTGTAATAAGACAACATGCGCCGGCCTTTGCACAGGCGCCACGTTCCCATTGAAACTGACAAACTCCTGCAGCCCTAAGAGCACAAAGAGCTGGCCAGACACCCCAACTCAACGGCCCACAACGCCTTCTCCGATTTTCCAAAATTCACAAAAAAATTGCATTTCCTGATTGGATTGCACCAAGGTAACTACTCCTAAAAATGCACAAATAAACAATTCAACATAGTTCCTATTGTTATTGTTATTATTTAGCATGGAAAAATTGTTTGTGGGGTCTTGTTGGAAGTGTAAAAGGGATTCTAGATTCTCTTAAAATGCATTTTTTGAACACAATATGAATAAATTATAAATTTTCAAAGACGGTGCTGAAATTAGGGTTTAGGGTAATCAACCATAAACTCTCATGAATAGAGGAATTACATTCTAGGCAAGAATCTAAATTGTACGTTTTTAGAAAGTGGTTGAAATTAGGTGTAGTACACTATATAAGATTGCAAATGATTTAGAAAGATTATAAAAGATTTTAAGAGGTTCTAGTAATTTCAAAAAGATTTCAATAGATTTTAAAAGGTTTTAACAAAGATTAGGAGACTTCTAAAAGACTTCCAAAAGATTTTAATAAATTTCCGTAGATTGCCAGATGATTCTAGTAGACTATAATAGATTCCAATAGCTGGCAAAAAGATTTCCAAGATTCCTAAAGATTCTTGAAATTCCAAAAAGTTTTATAGAATTTTGTTGATTAACATTGAACCAACAGAAAACCTGTTGATGCGGTCTAAAAAAACACAAAATATTAGTCAAAGTCAATTTTATGGTGGTTCGATCAAAAATCAACAAAAGTGTGTTGGTTTTGTCTTGGTTTTGACTGCTTCTCTGGTAGTGAGCTCTCATGTCAGCTTATACTAGAAGAATTGATAATATCTTGCCTTGGCTAGAACTACAACAAAATAAATTTCATGGTTGAGTCACATCTATGCAAGATAGATAAGCCTATTACTATGTAAACTAGGAATCTCAATAATCTTTTGTCCAGCTTCAAGAGAGGCCCATATTTTTCAGAAATGTGCGCTTGTTTCATGAATGAAACCCAAGTGGAATTATAATTTCTATAAATTTATGAAGTTGTCCACCCTTAAATTACAAAACTATTTATAGAACGTAGTGATGAACATCATATAAACAACCCATCACCGCTCTCTTGCATATCCACTGGTATTTAAGTGTTCACTATAAAATTGACATGGTACCCCTTCTTGGTACTTATGGAGGTTGAAATGCCAATATATTGTCCTCAAGCTAAAAAGAGGCAGATGATTAGCCCCGAATCTAGTGAATCTATAACCACCATTTAATCTCGATTACTACCTTGTGCAATTGTAAAACCAATTTGTGCCATTGTCCTATTTAAGTCACACAATCACTCCATTGATTTTTTAGTAAAAAAAATAGATTTGGATGATTTTTTGGATAGTATTGAAGCCAAAACACTAGTAGAAAAACAAGGATATGTAACCACTCATTCAATGACTAGTTGTCCACCGTGACTAATAGTGACTGCAAGGACCAAGATTCAGTTTGCAACCTATAGGTGCTGGGTCTAGAGTCATTATGTAGTCATTCAGCATGCGGGTGGATGGTAGCGGGATGAAATCTGGCCCCTAAAGGAGGCAATGAACATGTTTCGTTGAAGACTCCAGGATGGAAAGATCTCGTGGCATGGGATCAATCATTTGTCAAGAGCAGAGCTCGGGCTTTCATCGATGAATGACTCGTAGATGACTCGATTTTCCTCAGGTGGTTTAGAGCGTATAATTTTAAATTTTTTTGGGGGGGATAATTATAATTGCGCAAGTTCCAAGCAGTTCTTTACTAATCATTAGAGCAGAACTATGTGGCTGCAAAATCACTATTGGGTAGTCATTAGCAAATCATTTTGTCAAAACAAAGGCATTTGAGGATCATTGGATCAGATGGACAATTGAAATGGACAGACCAAATGGATGGATCAAATGGACGAATTAAATTGCTTCTTTTTTGAATGGCTTAGATGGATGGGTGAAATCTTGCATCTTGGCAAAAAATGGATAGTTGAGATTGAATCTCAACAACAAATGGATGGTTTAGATTTTAGGATAGCCGCCAAATATTAGGTCAACCACCATATATTAGGTCAGCTGCCACATTTGCACCTTGGCAAAAAATGGAAAGCTAAGATTGAATCTCAACAACAAATGGACGGTTTAGATTTTAGGGTAGCTGCCACATTTTAGGTAGCCGCCACCACCTCTTCTCCTTCCTTCTTCCTTATAAATATCTTCTCATTTTCTCCTCTTGCTTTGGCTCCAGTTTTTCTAAGTGATGGGTAAAGTTCACACTTTTTTTTTTTTTGTGTTGTTTTCTTATGTTGTTGTTTTCTTTTGTTGTTATGTTATTGTTTGTTCTAGTTCTTGTTCTATTGTTTTGTAGTGTTGTTGTTTTGTTGTTTTGTTTTGTTGCTATTTAGTTTGTTGTTGTTATGTTGTTTAGTTTGGTTGATCCGCTGTTCTGCCGTGTTGTTGTTGTTCTGATGTTTTGTTGTTGTTTTGCTATTTTGTTGTTGTCATGACATTTTGTTGCTGCTCTGCAGTCTTGTTGTTGTCTTGCAGTTTTATTGCTCTCCTGTAGTTTTGTTGCTATTCTATAGTTTTGTAAGAAAGTTATTGTGATGTATTGTTCATTTGTTGGTTGTTCCAATACAGTGACCAGAACTCCAGAAGCATTAGACATTTCTACGTACTTTTGTGCATACGGAAAAAGCTCCGGAATGACTGTAAATTGACCTCCGCAGTCATTTTTTATAACCACTGAAGCACAACATCAACTGAAAAAGCACTATAAAATGACTAGGTTCCAACTCCGTCTGCAGTACCCTCCAAAAAAACAACCTTGTCTAAACCCGCTTTTTATAAGAAATGACTACGGCATGATTCTCTTATAACTAAGCAAAACATTTATATTTTTTCTCAAAAATCATGCCCCAAACCCTAATCCACTACCAATCATACGCTGACATGCAATGCTCAGCAGTTCCCACAAAACTTCCAAAATGACTTTCAAATGACTTCTCAAAGTCTAAAAAGTGACTAGTAAATGACTTCTTTGATTCAGATATGACTAATACATGACTTTACAGTGTCCGCCAAGTTGTGCCAAGCAATCGCAATGTAGTCATTCCATGCATCACTAAACTGTCCTAAGCACTTCCAAAAATCCATTTGCTGATGTGGCACAACCCCTCAATTGTCCAAGTCCTAAACCACGTCAAATTTTCAAGGTGATGAATTTTTTTTAGAGGTCAAGCATGTCTTTTTGACACCCGAGTCTGGAATGACTAAAAAGTCCTAAATAACTCAAATCCAGTCATTCTGGCTAGTTATTTATAGCCCTTTTTCTACTAGTGAAAGTAGAATGACAAAATTAGTCAACAAATGGAAATGGGCTTGTCTACCTTAAATATTCATATTTTACATTTCTTCCCGAACATGTGAATGGATTCCAATCTTTCACCATCAAAGTTGATAGCATCAAATTCCAAAGACTTTCTCATGGGAGTAACGTACCAAAACCAGTTAGATTAGAACTAAGGTCTAATTTAAATTAGATCCAAAGGTGAGGGGATAAAAATTTTGGAAGGTTTGATTGGTTGAAATTTAGAGAGGTCTTTGGAAAATAATTACACCATGAAATGAAAAGTTTGAATTTTCCACAAAGGTCCTATGATGCGGAGCACATTTTTTCCTTATATCGCAGAAAAGTTCTCAAGTTCGAAAGCATAGATTTATAGTCAACCAACCTCAAGGGCCTTTACTGAAATTTATAATATTTATAAATATTTTAAATTTTAAATTTTAAAAAACTCTTTTCCATTTTATGCCTTCTTGATAGTGTACACCTGCCCCATCCAAACATATGATCTTCAAAGGAGGATTTTTCAATGTTGGCATATCTTAGGCCCAATTTATAATAGAAATGGGGGGTCAAAAAATTGAGAAGATTCCAAGCCCTTCAATCCAATTGCTTTGTAATCTACATTTGTTCAAAATTTCAAGCTATGAAATATAGAACAAATGTAGATAGGGAAAAATTCTCATGAAGACAAATGTGAGAATATATATTGAATTAAATTTTTTTGACAAATGTAGATTAAGGATCCAAAATGGGTATGCCTATTTTAGCTTCAGTCTATGTAGTTAGTGACTTTGCCTTTACATGAACAATTTTGCATTGAGCTTTGAACATATGTGCAAACTCTAAAAGGTAACAACATCCAAAGTAGTTTGCATAAGGATTGGGACATGTTTTGTATTATTCAACTGCAAATGTTTTTGTTGAGTCATATGAAAAGAAGAAGATTCTAGATTCTCTTCAAATGTATTTTTTAGGAGTGTATTTTCTAAGTGTTGAAAATCCCTAAAATTGACTCTGAACTCTTATGATTGGAGGCTATACATTTACTCAAGAATCTATAGGGTTCAATTTCAGAAACAAGTTGTATTTACGCAACTGTTTTTTGTGTGTTTCAAAGTTATTACCATGGTCAGAGTCTAACAATCTCTCCAAAATTTGGCACCAATCACTAGCCAAGGTTATAGTTTTTGTAGCCCAACAAAACAACGCTACAATTAACCCCTAAAGATCCAAGGCCTTTTTTTTGCCAAAAACACCCAAAATTGCCATTTTTTTAGCAAAGAGTGAAAAAAAACTACAAATGTCTTTTTTGCACATCTAACCATAGGATCTTGCACCTAACTAGTATAAGAATTTGTGGAAAAAACTTTAGAACTTTTGACCCTACAAATTACAAGATCTCTACATTCAAAGTGAAACAAACAAATTTTTTAGCACATTGTGCGACTGGATTTTTTAACTTTGAACATTTTTAACCTAAAACTTTTCTACTACAGAGTTTTGAGCTTTAAATGTTTATAGTGGAGAATTGAGTTGACAATTTACCAAAACAAAAAAAAATTCAAAAAACCTTAATTTCCATTATTAAAAAAATTGTTAAGTAGAAGTAGGTACAACATAGAAGGAAAATCTAAAATATTCATATATTTTTAGATGGAATTAAAATGCACTAGTCCCAATGGTGAGATTGTTACTAGCAAGTAAACTAAACCATGCCAAAAAAAAAAATTTGAAAAATTTGAAAAATTGCGTTTAGAAATGAGTCCTACAATTTATTTTTTTCAAAAAGATGCTCTAACTGCTCAAAAAACAAGAATGTCCATAACTTTCTCATAACAAATCCAAATGAAATGAATCAAAGCTTTTAAGATAGAAAAAAATATAATCTATGAGAAAAAATATACTAAGAAGAAAAAAAAAAAAAAAAAAAAAAGTTTTTTTTGCTACCCGCCATCCCTTGTTTTGAATTTATTTGGTCATAACTTTTGTTCTTGGGCACCGACTGTGAAAAAAATTATATTCCCACGAAGCTAATCAACTTTTCTACCTCAACTTTTCTACCTCAACTTTTCTACCTCTAGAAAAGTTTTAAAAAATCAAGAGAAAATTTAAGCCCATAGGTACCTGTCCAAAAACACATTTGTCCCCCGAAGAGACAACGGGTTTTTAGGGGTTAAGTGCAGACCACTATAACAGTTGCATAATATCAAGTTACAATTTTTCAAGAGTGTGCAATGGTTGCACTGAGTACGACAATTTGAAATACAAACTATTATGAAAGTCCCTAACAAGCGCATGAACAGACAAGAATCATGCTTGTAAGCTGTTTTTTTCTTTTTAAATTAAATGCTTAGAAAGAAATTCGCCTCATCAGAGATTGATACATGAAAGGAGGTACACTAGAACAATACAGAGATCTCCCATTCAAACTATGGGGTTAAACAATGTTAGCGCTTTGGAAATTGTCAAGTCAGCAAATGAAGGGTAAGGTTACAACCAAAGCGTAAGTTGAATTTTTCCCGGACTATGGGAGCCATTTGCAATGATTTATGATGGCCCTTGCAAAAGAATGCTTTGAATAGTGACAGTGACAACCTTTAGGAACTCTTAAGAGATGACATTTAAAAACGTCACCATGAGTTTCTGGTTGTTCGACACGTCCTTAAATCGATTTGAGCCGGTGATCCGATTTGTTGGGGTAGCAGAAAGTTGAGTTGGACTGAAAATATATATACGTCCACCATGTAAGCAGCTTGCAAGACTGTGAACGCTGACTTTGAAGAAGAAATGCCATGCAAAGGCAAGAATCGTCGTAGGCTCCATCGACCTCCGCTGTAGACCATTTGTACCTAGGTGCATACAAAAGGATGGAAAGACTGTTCAGCGGCGACCCCGCCTACTACGTCGGAGTGCCAGTCTTGGAGAAGCCGGGACTCCTTACGCAGTTTTCAGTAGTGAACCTCCGTCGTGTGACAAGACAGGATCAGCCAAAACGCTTCGGGATGAATGTAAACGGGAGAAGGCCTGGAAGAAACGACACTACCAACAAGGAAAACAAACAACATCCAATTAGGAACTTTCCATAATTCTTTTATATCTAGAAGAATGACAAATTGCTGGGATCGATAATATCACTCGCCATGACCAGTGTCCGTTAATTCTTTCCCAAGTCCTCTCATCGAAAGTAACTTCAGTTAATAATTTCATTGCTCACATATTGGGAAAGATTGTGGATGAAAAAAATTCAAAATACTCTAACTAAGTCGGCAACAAATATAACTGACTCTTGTATAAACGACTCTTGAGAATACTTGCGGTGGATGTGATCTTACCCATTGGAAAGCAGCAAGGGTCCACCAGCTTCCTTGTAAGCCGAGACCAAGCCTGTGCATTGCCTGCAGTTTGCAAGACACATGACTCATGAGTTGCTAACCAACAGATTTTTGCGCTTCATGATACTTAATAAGCAAGCACTCGTTCAACACCAGAGAGAAATTTTAAATATGTAAATGGGACTCGGTTTCAGGTCAAGGCCCGTACCACCAACATCATACTACCACCAATGAAACATGAAGCCATGCTAAATCCCAGGAACTTCATATCCCTACCAGCCTGCAGAACATTTACGGTTATTCGTCAGTGGTAGATACCGATCGAAAAAAATGATGGCACATATATATATTGAAACGTGAAATCTTTTCAAGAGTGGCAACTAGTTGTGTTTCTTTCTAATTCAGCACCACACCAAACTGATAGAACTCGTTTCAATTTCTCCCTCACTAAAAAACCTAAAGCTTAACACAACTTCAAAGGAGCGGTTAACTAAGAATGATCACTATGTTAAACTCCTGCCGACATGCATCCGATATTGGCGAACACGCTGATAGGCAGAATATTTACCAATAAAGTGCCCTCCAGACTAAGTGTCGGTGGAGTTATCATCAGGCTGAAAAGAAAAGGCACAGACAATGAACGCATCTGCAAAATATTTAATGAATAGGACTAAGTCAGACTCTCATCAAAAATTCCTCATCAACTGTGCTTCAGAGTGCTTCATGGTCAACAGCATGATGATACAGACAAAGTGACCATGCTTGACAATTGATACTGTCAAAACGTCAAGGAGCGTATGAACATGAGTACAGGACAGCTTGTAGAAATCACCAAATCTTCGTCAGCACGTACCTGAGCGACAATAGCAAGATCTCTTGTAAAAGCTTGAGGAAACAACCAGGGCACTGATACAGCGCAGCACCCTAACGTTAAACCGACAACAATTCCAATCATCATCAAGGACTTAAGCAAGTCCCTTGCCTGCAAGATCACCAACATCATAACCAAAACCACAGAAAAGAAATCAATAAATCACTCTACTCTCTGATGAATAAAGATCAAAGACGAAAAACACAAAATAACACAATAATTGTCATAGTTACCTTCTGCAAGTTACGGTCAACACCACAGATGAGTTCAGGCATGAAAGACTGGGCGGTCTGTGCAAGCGGCTCTCCCCATACAGTACAAAGGGAATAAACCCCAATCATCACCTGAAATCAAAACGCATGCATTTCACAAAAAGAGTGAAACAGAGGTATGCCTGTCTTCTTTCAACAAGTATGCCAAGCGGCTTGATTAGTACATATGTTCACTCTTGAAGTATAGTTTCGAAAGTCCACTAGGGTTCGAGAAAACTTCACGAATCGTGATTTATGTACAAGGCGAATTGTAGTCATACCTGATGTGCAGCAAGGGTTACTGCTCCCAAAGACGTCGCCAAATAAGTAATTAGCGTATAGAAGCAAACCTGCTCAAATGCCAAAGCTCAATAGGTTGGTAGGAGTTCCTAGTATTCAGCAATATTATGGCAAGCAAAACTATGATAACTCGAAAGCATAACAGAGCCTTCTGAATGAACAAGAATCTCAACAGAGTAACAAAGGGGACCGGAAGCAATCCTAAACAAGTATGTTCAACCTGTTACCTTGGACAACATGGTGAGCAGAACCGGTGCAGCCAAATTAACCATAATCATCAGTTCCTTCAAGGAAGGTAAGGAAATTGCAAGAGGATTGTAACCCTTGTCGTTCAAGGACTTCAACATCAGAATCACTCCCACGTACTGCAACAAAAATAGAAATTCGCATGTAATTTTGAAATTCATAAAGAATCCACGGCTCATCATGCATCTATTAAACTACAAAATTCCTAGGCAAATCTTCCTACACCCTTCATATGTGCCTATCACAAAATTGAAGAGACTGCAATTAGACAGGGCCCTTCAAAAGATAAAATCAAGAATTAACCAAATTAATATCAAGAAAAATGTCGTTGGGCATTCTTCACATAGGATAGATCAAGCAAACCTGAGAAGCCATTGTTGCCCATGCTGCTCCTGCTATACCATACCCAAGTACGCTGCACAAGAAGATGTCCCCAACGAGATTCACAGAGCTCGCGATTGCTAGCACTTTCAGTGGAGCCCATGAATCCTGCATTCCAAGGCTGCGTGATCAACACATCCAAATTTATCAGCTAGTACTATTGGTCATGAAAAATATGCTACGACAGCGGCTATCAAGTCACTTGCATGACAAAGATCATTCTCTATCTCGATTCCTTCACAGGCTGAAAGTTTCTGTCAAGTAAACAATATTTTCAAGTATCTCAGAACAAGTTGAACGGCGAAAATGTCCTGGATTAGCTATATAAGTCTTACAATCGCTTTAACCAGCCTCACATAGTAGTTTAGCAAACATACTGTTCAATCAACACACAACTGATTACTGTAATTTGATAAACGCGCAATTATGACTAGAGAACACTTCATCGAACGTCTTATTACCTTGCACTCTGTGCAACCATGCCAACCAGTACAGCTGGCCATGCGAAGGCCCTGATCTGCATTCCCAAAAAAATGTCAGAAAAAATTGCATTTGATATCTAACAAGATCAAAGGCACGTTCTGCGTTCTCATACTAAGTAGCAATCTGTGAAGTACACACTCAGTACACATGGTAACTGCACAAGAAACCCAGATCCTTTGCGGGTACAAACTACTGTCGATTCACAATTACTAAGAATGCACAGCTTGTGGCTGCCGTGCATTGATTGGACGTTAATACTGGGGTGCACAATAACACGGAATGAATGACACCTAGTTACTGCTGTGGTTCACAATGTCTGATGTCACCGGTTTATTAACCACTAATACATGAAAAAACAGTTCACTTGTTTACATTTATTCAACCTAATCAATAGAAGCAACCCAAGAAGAGAGAGGGCAAATTCAAATCCCTCCGGAGCACATATCGACTCTCGAACATAGATTGGCAATCAATTATGTTCGTGTCATGACATCACCCAATAACAACGCATTCTCACCTGAACGTAAGGTAGTGCAGCAGGAACCAGAGCTGCGTTCTTAGTTCCCACAAAAGCTGTAAATTCACAAATTGGCAGGCATCAGGCATTGTTCATCAGAAACAACCATTTTTTGACGAATATAATGGCGCACGGACAAGTACCGACTTTCCAGAATTCTGGCCTCCTAACACAACTTCAATATATTCATGAACTAGACATGAATTCGAAGCTATGAATTGTATAAACCAGTCAATCAAATGGTACCATAAGTAGAATCAAGAGGTCCAAGCAAAGCTGAAGTATGATTAACAATGACGTGCAGATAATGGGAATCAAACTTGAGGCATTGCGTAGGCATCGTTATTCTAAGCGCCTAAGAAATACAGAGCCGTAACAGTTGAATGAGCTTATTCTTATTCGGAATTCTAAATTCAGAAAAAATTATTCGACGCAAAAGTGTTGCTATTGAAACGCGCAATCTAAGAGGCTCCGTACCTTTCATCAAAGGAGCAGCCCCGAACCAGGTGAAGAAAAACATGCCCATCCCACATGCCAAAGAAACAAATAGCAGTCTTGAAAGATGGCCTGCTGCCTCTTCTCTATTCTGCAAAAGATAAGCAAATGTGGATAATCCAAAAATGTAAGGCGCGTCCACATCACGTTAAAAGCCTGTACCAGTTGCTTAAAACCATGTAAGAGTCCCATTGGCCCCGTTCCTCAGAGGGACTAACCCTCAGAGCACCACCTATGGAAAAGAATAAATGCCCATTTCGAACGTTGCACGACTGATTCTGATAAAAGTTATTCCTTAATTATCACTCTCAAAACTTATCACACACCAAAAGGAAGCTCAATGATGCCTCAAAGAATCCGCAGGGCTAGTCACCTTCTGAGCGAGAGCAGTGGCAACCAGATTGGAAGTGGCCACAGACAAGAACATGAAAATGAAGCAGAATTGATCGCATAAGATCGTTCCAGGCCCTGTATCACAATGCGCCAATTAAAAGCCATTATTAATCATAATACGGAAATAAGTTGGAGAACCCTTCACCAAACAATGCACCTCACTGCTTTGCGAAAAGGAACTGGCACGAAGTCACTCTCAAGCTTGAACACTTACCAAGGGCAGCGAGTTCCAAAGAGCTGCTGTTCCCGATCACAGAAGTGTCAATCAAGCTCATGATAGGGCCAGACAGCCAAATGCCAAGTGCTGGACCTGCAAATACAACAATCTCTCGCAGTTGCTCAAATATGTTCTTTGATTCTACGATTGATGCCGAGCCTTGCTCCATTTCGTTTTCTTCCGGTAATGATGAATCACCACTTGTGTGCGCGTTTGCGTGTAGCAAGGACTCAACCATTTCTGGCGCCATAAGATTAGGTTCAACAGATGAAGTGATTTGCTCGATTCCGTGCAGCAACTTATCATGCGTTAGCTCCGCTTCATCCATATTCGCCATATCACTCTCCTCGAACTCATTGCCATCTGTCTCCAGAGTCTTCAAGGCATTAGCAACTTCAGATATCAGAAGAGACTCTGCCACTGCTGAAGAGGATTGCTCTCCTGCAGTTGGAAGTTGAGTTTGTCCATTCAGCATATACTCCTCCGCCGATAATGCATCCAGCACAGGTATGATGGGAGTTTCTAAAACTTCCTTTCCAAAGCTCTCCCCCTGCGCAGAAACGGCTTTGAGTACCTCGTTCTCAGCTTCTTCAATAGACCTCACAACTTCGATACCTGCCTCGGTAAAAGAATTCACGACCGAGGCCGGTGGTGACGTAGAAGTCGTTGCATCAACCAGGTCATGAGCCGGCTCCGATACACTATCAACTACACTCGATTCCGAGCACAAAACTACCCCGCTCCTCCTACTCCGAGAGTGAGAAGATTTTCCAAGGAAATTCGATGTAGCTACCACAGAATGCTGCCATTGCTGAGAGTGCTGTAAAGACTCACTATTCGCAATCCTACATCCAAATCCTCTGCTTCTGCGCACAATAGACCTTTCATACGGTATAGTCGCAAGCACCTGCTTCCTTCCAATTGGTAGGAGCTGCATCGTGCCAAGGCCCATTGCCATATCCTCCTACACTTCAAAGCAGGAGAATCACAGCACTCGCAAAGGAGAAAAGCTGAATAACTAACTTGGCGAACAACGAAGAAGATAGGTATGAAAGAAGAGTAAATTGAATCCTTCCTAAAGTAAACCTCTAAGTAAATACAAAACACTTGAATTACAGACGTCCTTCCAGGTTCCTCCAACGAAAATGTCGACAAATTTTTTTGATGTGGCAAATTTGCCCTAACGAAGTGTGATCAGAAAGTACAGACGAAAGCACCACACCCGCAGCGAAGGAGCCACGGTCAATCCAACCGTAACGAATAGGCAAAACCTCCAGCTAGAAATGGACGAATGAGCAGAACATGTACGCTCCTGCTCTAAACGCTCACAGCCAGACTACTCCGGTGCACCTTGCATCATACGCTTCCTCCTCCAACACACTCAGTCGGCAGCTTTCTCCACCAGAACACAAACCAAAATCGCAAGCTACACAAACGTGCACTCAACAACCATTACGGGAAACATGCACAACCGCAGTACTCAAACCACCAGATCCGAGGTCCAGAGCTCAATGAACTCGGCGGCGACCTATTCAAATCAAATGTCCTTCAAATGAGGCGGTGCGGCATTGGAACGGTTGATCCACAGGAAGTTACGCTCCAAATGGTCAACAGACGCCTGCAAAAGATGTCTACAGTACACAAGATGTAGGCTAGGTCATGCCCTAGGTCCGAGCACTTGAGTGAGTACCAGAATTTGTCAGCGAAAAGCGTAAATTACGCCCCGCACCAACAGAACACGGCAACACGCGACTGCAAACAACTGAAACGATTGGCCAAGTGACGACCTGAGCTAAGCTACAGCAATCAGTTATGTGTTGCGCAAACGGTGGCTGTGAATACGAAAGTAGGAATGCCGGATTGCGGAAACGCTGATCCAGCTTTTGCTTGCGAGCTTCGTCTTCGGGAAGAGGAAGAAACGGTGTGCCGTCGGTCGCCGTCGAGCGTCCAGGACCCCGGCAAATCTGTCTGTCCAACTCCGCTTTATTTACGATCCACGTGGTGACTACGTCGCCACGTAGGTGCATGGGCGAGCACTACTTTTTGACTGGTGGGCACTGGTATTCCGGTAAGGTAACAGGCTCAGAAACCGCTCATCTCAGGGCTGGTACGCCTTTTTTATGTATTTACTTGGATGTAAATATTTTTAGCACATTTTTCAGAGGTAGGGAAATAGATGAGGAATCTAACATAAGTGGTTTCATATTTTTTGAAGCATTATTGAATTAGTTATGAATTTTCAAACAAGTTGTGTCGTAGGTGTCTATTTATCACCCTAAAGCTTTCCTAGTCTATTCACTTGCAACTCTAAAGAAAGATGGGGAAAGCTAAGAGACCGATGGGCTCTTAATTATTCAAGTCTTTTTGTGATTTTTTGAAACTTTTGAGGGAGCTGTAAAAACACGTAAGGTTCTTGAAAATATAATTTTTGTGTCAATTGGTGCCCGGAAGCAAAAGTTATAGCACAAGAAGCCAAAAATGGAGGTCGGCAGGCAGCACCAAAAAAATCACAAAAAATTAAAATTAAATTTTTTAAATTCTTTTCCTAAAATGTTGTATTCTTATGTACATGTGAAGCTTTGATCCATTCTATTTGGATTAGGGATGAGAAAGTTATGGACAATTTTGTTTTTTGGACAATCTAAGCATCTTTTTCAAAAAAACAACTTATAGAGCTCAATTTTGAATGCAATTTTTAAATTTCTTTAAATTTCTTTTTTGGATAGGATTAAGTTTTCTTGCTAGAACAATCTTAACATTGGGATTATTGTATTTCAATTGCATTTTAGAGAAATTAACAATTTAATTTTTTGTTCAATCTTGGACCTACTTCTACTTAATACTTTTTTAAAGAATGACAATCAAATTTTTCTTCTTGAAATTTTTCTTCTAGACTCTTAATTGAATCCTTTAGCATATAAAATTTTAAATTCAAAGATTGTAGTGCAAAAAATTTCCACAAATGGCGATCAAAGTCATCTAAAATTGCAAGACAACAATCCAGAAAAGTTTTCTTTTCAACTTTGAATGCTAATATCTTCCTATTGGTATGGTCAAACTTCATGAAATTTTTACCACATGATTTCAGATAAGTGAAGAACAAGATCCTACGATTAGATTCTTAAAAGATTGATCTTTTTGCATTCTTGAGTGAATGCAACAAAAATGGCAATTTCATGTGGTTTTGGGCAAGAAAATGACCTTGGGACTTTAGGAGTTAGATGCCGACCAGTGTTCCTTGAAAATATTTCCAAAGTTCCACTTTATAGTACTTCTAAACTGCACTTTGAAAAGGGCTCCAAAACTCAAAGTTCTTAGGACAATAAAAATGCACCAAACTCTATTTACAATGTGAAATGGATTTTTAAAATGTTATTTTAACGTAAGTATTTTCAAAAAATTTGTCCAACAGGAAGATCTTTTTGGAACAAAAGAAATATTAATTTTTACAAAACTAATTTTTAGGTGCACTAATTTTCTTCCTTCATCAATAGGATAAATTTTTGAAGTTTATGCAAATTTTATAAAATTTTCATAATGGTAGTTTGGGAGGAATAAGACATCAAGAGGAAAATATAATACCATTACTACTCACAAGCCCATGTAGAAATGTACTTGAAGATGATATTGACTTGAATATCACATTATAATGTCTTTGGCATGTATACTGTATTCCTAAATCAAACTGAATACTTGTGTGTTGAATTAGTTTAATCCTTTGAAGACGATGGAAAATCTAGATTATTTTTCCAAATTGTGGAAATGTTATAAAATACAATTTATAATAATAGTATATTGATGGTTTTCAAACAATAGTTGTAAAATGTGATCTACAAGTTATATCCAAATCTTTGGATCTAATACTATACTAACCAATATTTTCCAATACAGTTTGAAAATTGTAATTGAAAACTCTTTCTCAAATCACTTATAGATTGAATACTTGTAGTCTTTACAAAAGATTTAAAAAAATTTTAAAAATTACTTTCTCATAGATTGTATTTTGATCTATATGGGAAGCTTTGATTCATTCCATTTGGATTTGTTATGTGAAAGTTATGGACAATCTTATTTTTTGGGCAATTAGAGCATCTTCTTGAAGAAATAACTAATAGGACTCATTTCTGAATGCAATTTTCACAGTTTTTCAAAAAAAACTGTTGGACACATCTAAGTTTGCTTGCTAAAACAATCTCACCATTGGGATTGTAGTGTTTTAATCCCATCTTAGAGTTATTGATGATTTAGTTTTTCTTTCAATCTTAGACCTACTTCTATTTAACAATTTTTTAAGGAATGAAAATAAATTGAATTTTTTTGGAATTTTTTTCCTAGATTTTCAACTCAATTCTTCAACATAAAAATAAATAAATTCAAAGTCTGTAGTGCAAATTGTTTTTACAAATGGGGGTCAAAGTCATCTGAAATTACAAATCAATGTTGAAAAAATCAAATTTTTCCAACTTTGAATGCTAATTTCTTTTAGTCTATACGGTCAAACTTTATGAAATTTTTACCACATGATTTGGGATAAGTTTAGTACAAGATCCTACGGGTAGATTCTAAAAAAAATTATTTTTTCTCTTTTCTTAGATGAACGTAGCAGAACTGGCAGTTTTGAGTCGTTTTTGATAGAAAAATGCCTTGGGACTTTAGGGGTTAAGTAAGTTAATACTGTACCAGTTTGCACAAGTGAAGGCGATGTTTGGAGTCCTTTGATTGCTTTGAAATTGGATGCTGCACAGTCAAGCTATGAAGATGCGAGTTACAAAATATTGTCTCTCACAAAGGAAGACAATGACGTCCATTCAGGCCTTCTCTTGTCTTCAGGAGTACTGAGTACTGACCCAACACTATGAGCAGCTCCTCTATTATACACTACCGGTATCCTGTTTGGCAAGTTGGATGTGAGATTTGGCTAATTGTGTAAGGTAATCGTGTATGGTCATTGATTTTGGTATGTAAATGGATTTGTTTTCTATCACTTGTATCGTAGTTAGGCAAACAATAATTATAAAATAGATGACAAAATATTAGGGAAATTACATTTTTCAAAAAAAGTTTTGAATGGAGAAAACATGAATTTTGAGGAAAGATTCATGCTTTAAACATGTTCCAAAACTTAGTTTCCCAACTCTAATTAAATATTCAACATGAAGTGTTGATCCTCATAATTGAGTATGGTAGTGTTACAACTTCCCATTTCTACTATAAGGATTGCATTAGAAATTCATACATAATGGTAAAACCCTAATCACAACAAAGTTGATGTTGTACCCAATGAAAAGATCTCTTCTACTTTATCAGAGACCACGCAAAAGTCACACTCCTAGTTGTATATGTTTAAATGCTGATGTGATGCAAATATTATCATCTAAGATTGAAATAGGAGAAAACAACGATTCATAAGACAGGCAAAGTTTATACAATACCAATAATATTCACCCTTGTTACTCATTCATACTCCTAATCATACTACTAAAATCATAACTCCCTCTGTAATATCACAAATGCTACCATTAATAATAGGGTGCTAATGCTTGCTATGCTACGCATTCATTGTATCACATATTAGTAAAATTTTGATATACTTGAATAGAATGCATGATAATGATTTCAATAAGTCTTTGAAATAATTAATTTTAATATTTTGTAAAAATATTTTCAATCATGCATACATAAAAATAATATTTTCACACAATATTATATTACAGAAATAGAGTAGTAGTTTGCAATCACCTTTGTACTATCACTTTTACAACTTTTATGATTTCAAAATTCTATTGCTACTACCAAATGATTCAAGAACTTTATTCAATTGAAGCGATTTTGGATTTCACAACAATTAAGTTGTTCATGAAGTTTTTGAAATTTACAAGTTTTTCTTTTCAATTCTCCAAGTTTTTTAAAAACATACGGCCTTCAAGGGCTGCGAATGGACTAACACAACACAACCAAGGGAGCCTGGTGCAAAGTCTGGGAATTACACACCTTGGATATCCCCGTCATGAGCAAGTGGAAAGACAAACAACAACTCCTCGTATGCCAGTACAAAGAGCCCCCATGTGAGCAATGTTAACGTGGGAAATTGAGCCAAGACTCTCCTAAATTTGCATTTCAGCACGTTGAAAGTAAAGGCTTAGCTAACCAACAACTACATATTTTTGATAACTTTGACATGCTTTGCAAGTACCTAGTTTGTTCTGTCATTGAGGTGAGCTACACTAAATAGAGCAATTAGGTTGCCTTAACAATTAGGTTGCCTTACTTCTAGTAAATTGTCTTATGACTCAATGGTAGTACACATGGAGGCTCATGCAACTCTCTGGACCGGGCCTTGAACTAGTGCACTAATCCTTGTCACACACATGGCTCTAGATTGAATGCATCATTGTATAACAACAATGAATATTTATATAGTGTGGATTATCGAGGCATTAGTGTGAGGCAACCTAATTGCACTATTTAGTGTAGAAGTGGCCCCATTCTTCCAATGGCCAAGTCACTTCAATTGTAAACTTCAAAAGCGTGACAATATGGACATCCACCTGAGTGGGTGGGTGGACTTCAGGTCAAGAGACATCCATAAGTAGGGTTTTTGGTCTCACTCTTATTAGAAATTCTCACTAGAACGCCAAAGCAATGCACCTTGCACAACTTAAGGGAACAATAAGGTGGGTACACCCAAATGCGCCATTGACCTTAAATCGCCATCTATACTCTCTATACATCTCCAAAATAAATTTTGTACCACTTTTAGAACCAAATTTTGTTCATTAATAACTTTTGTATACAATATCCAAATGCTACGTTCTTTAGTGCATTGGAACCTCCTTTGACTTGCCAACAAGACAATATGAAAATCTGACCAACTTAGTAATAGTAACTAGGCACAATATCAATCACTATAAGAAAATAGTGTCCGAATTGACACATCCTAATTGACTAAACTGTCCGAATTGACAGAATCCTGTCAAAAAAATGTCCAAATTAACAGAAAATTGACAAAATAATGTCCAGATTGACAAAAAATTGACAAAAAATGTCCAAATTGACATTGCTCCCTTGTAATGAATTGGTGGCGGTTTTGGGTGTGCCCACCTTATATTGCATCTTAGTTGGGATTCTAGTGGTAGGTAACCAATAGCTTCACACATTGTCCACAAATCATATTTCAAGTTCAATTGCAGTAACTTATAAGTAACTTATAGTAGTTACTACTATACATATAGGTCAGTTTCGAAAATAAGTATAGGAAAAATGGATTGTATCTAAGATTTAAAAAAATGTTCAACTATTTTTTGAAAATCTGAAAATGTCCAAAAATTATTCTTGAGTTAGAAATAAATTTAGGTATGATTAGAAAAAATCAACCCAAAATAAGGAGTGTCTAAAAATTAGAAAAAACAAAGTGTCGAAAGCCAGCCAAGAAATCCAAATCAAGCTGCCAAATTGTCAAATTACAAAAACTAAACTATTTTAGCATCAAGGTGCCAAAATTGACCTACACATACGATAAGCCGGGGTTTGAACCCTAGTCTCCACCATGACAATGAAGATTCTTTGCTTTCAATGAACCTACTTCCCTTTGCATTTCCTTTGCATAGGATGCCCCCTTCTTATTCCAATGCCATCTTCTTATTCCATTTATACCCTTCATATTCCTTGCTTGATGATGAGAGCATGTGCTGTGATTTTTTTTTCCAAGGCCGTTTATGACCCCTTTCTCATGTTTTTTTAGCTTTTGCTTGAAAAAATTGCCACATGAGTGAGGCTTCATAGGAAATTTCAGAAATTGAATGGACAAATGTGGAGAGAAAAGGATAGAAGTTGAACAAATGGTATAGGTTTGGACTTTGGGCTTGGCCTTTGGAGGCTTCACACTATGGCCGGCCAAACTCTTCAATTCCTATATTCTATTGCCAATTTGTTGTTCATTTCTTTGGACTCTCAACAAAGTTTGGATTCTCAATCCCACAACCACTCGACTTGGATGGCCATAGTGTGAAGAGTCCCTCAAGACTGGAAGTCCAAATTTGATCAAAAATTTGAAAATTAGGGACTGGGGTTCTACAAAATTTAGCCAACAAAGGAAAATTTCAGTGCAAGGGAGAATTTGAATTGATGGGCTGGAATCAGCGCTTTACTTTTTGCTACAGAGGTTGAGTTTTGGTAGCACCCCATTGCATTAAATCTGGAGGGAAGTTAGTGCATTTGTTGCTTTCTATCAAAACTAACAAAATTTCATCAAATTTCGCTTTAAATAAAAGCGTTGGCTAGAATATTGTATCAAGAGTGGGTGAGAGGGTAAGTGAGGAAACAAGAATAAGGTAACTACACCTAAAATTGCACTAATCCTAAAATCAAACAATGGATCTTGCCTAAAATGTACTCCCACTATTCATATGATTCTATGATCGCTTTTGGGAACATCTATTTTCAACACTTTGGAAATTCATAGTTTATTCACACGATGTTCAAAAAATGCATTCTTAGAGAATCTAAAATCCCCTTTTGACTACCAATGGGACCCTACAAAAAAAATCAATATAATAGTGAAAACGATGCTGAATCAGGCTGAATTGCTTAACTGTGCGATTTAAGGTGCAATGTAACCGTGAGGCTCTGTCCTAGGTAAACAACAATATGAATTTACTGATCCGTTGAACCCTCCATCCCCGCTCCAACCAAACCCTAATCATGTTGGCAATGTGAATGTGGTTATAGATAGGATTTGGAAACCAAATTTGATGGCCATATTGGTAGTCTTTGTCCAAGGATAGCATTAGAAAAAATTTCATCCCTCAACAGGGCTGCTGGCCTTGCACCCCTGTGGTGCAATTGTAAAAAAAAAAAATTGAAAATTTGAAATGTGACGTGGTCGCATTGTGACCACGTCAGCGTTGTCAACGCCACATCAGTGCCACATAAGATTGCATTTTTTTTCAATATTTTAAGAAAAAATGAAATAAAATAAAATAATAATTTTTTTTTGTAATTGCACCCGTGGGGGCCGAAATCATGCACTCGCAATCTTGTTGAGGCCTGAAATTTTTGGTACTGAGCCAACAAATCAATTCTGAGTTGAGAAGTCAAGAAAATTAGAGAGGCGAGGTTGCGAGTTGTGATTTGCAGAAAAACAAAGCAACCACCAAACTGCTGGAATCAGAAAAATTGGTCCTAGCAAATATGGTGCTATGATGGTGCATGTGATAGTAAAGAAGAGATTATGGTGTCATTTTATCCTATCAAAATTAGTACAGAGGTTGGCACCAAAATATCTTAATAGCATTTCAATGCACTATCATGGCACTAAACTTGCAAGCCCTCAAGTTCCTGATGGGAACAGAAGTGAGACTACTGCCGAGAATGAATTTGAGCTGGGGCGGTGATTTTTCTAGAAGTCTAAATACTTTTTGTATATCCCCCCCCCCCCCCCCCCCCCCCCCCCCCCCCCTAGCAAGGGTACCTCCAAAATTGACAATTCGATAAAATCACCATAACGTATTACTTAGAAGATACTAGTGTACCATGTGCCGTTGCCACAGTCAAAATAAAGTAAAACTATTAATTTTTATTTTTTTCATCCATAAAAACTTTGAAATTCAATAACTTTTACACCATCATTCCAAATGCTACGAAACAAAGCGAGTCCACCGCTCCTCGCCAAGAGCTTTCCAACAGTACCAAGAACGCGACCAAAATCAAATTAAAAGTAATTTCTAATTTTTTTATCCATTAATACTTTGAAAATCAATAACTTCCGCACCCTGAGTCCAAACGCCACAAAACCAAGCCCGTGCACCCCTCCTTGCTGAGCCCTTTTTGACAATACCAAGCATGCGACCGAGAAACGCACGGTCTGGAAGATCTCAATGTAACAAAACAAAACAAAACAAAACAAACAGTCGAACTTAAGGTATGGATTTTGGAATTGATTTACAAATTAAAGTTGTAGAGTTCGAGTATTAGATTTCATCTCTATGGTAAGATTCACCAATGCCATTACCAATATTTTTTTATAAATTTTGAAAGGAAAATTCTAAAATTCCTTCTAAATTCAATGAGTACAAGCAAAAGTTATCATATTTTGAGTAAAATTGGTTGGAATGGATTTGAAATGAGTTTTTCTTGATGTAGTGAGTTTTTGAAATTTTTGTGTTTTTCAAATTGAAGACCTCATTTTTGCAAATCCAATTTTGAACTAGAATCAATGCAGTTTTGGCTTGGTCAACAATTTGACACACTTCCACATTTGTAATTTTAGAAACATAATGTATTCTAGAAACACCAAATCCAATCATTAAATAGGACAACAACCTGATAAAGTATCTTTACAAATTAGGATGACTTTCATCCAAGTAGTAATGAGAAAGAAATAAGAATATAAATATGTTTGTTGTTCAAAAATTGGACTTTGAAGCGTTGAACATTAGAAAAAAAATCATCCCTCCGAGGGCTACTCCACAGCCCTCTAAAGGACACTAAAATTTAGTTATACGGGGCTAAAAAAATGCTTTTTTCCCCTATTTCCGCGCAGTAGAAACTGCAGTGACAATGGCACAGAAACCCAATTTTGTGAGTAAAAAATTAATATTTTCTTTTTCTTTTTTAATCTTAAAAAAAAAAAGAGAGAAGAAAAAAAGGTAGGAAAGCTAATTGCTCACTAGGGGCCTTTTTGAAATTGATAGGACAAGCTTAAAATAGCTTGGCATATCAGTCTGGAGCAACCCTCTGAAGGGCTACTTTTTTCTCTAATGAGGAATAAAGGAAAGTTCACAATCTAATGGAGGCTTGACTCCTATTAAAAAAAAGAAAAACAAAGAAAACACGTAGTTGATTGGATAAGAAGCTATGACATTAGTATATATTTAGTGTGAATTAATGACAAGTTAGTCATCATTTTCATTTGATTTCCAAAGTCAATTAGCAAACAAACATAAGAATTAGAATCAACGGTGTGCTACTTCAAATATCCCAAGAAAAAAGATAAAAAAGACAAAATATATTAGAAAGAAGATCATAGCTAAAACAGAAAAAGAAAAGAACTAGAGGAAAGTCAAACAAAAAAGCAAACAAAAAATAGTTTGAAAAAAAAGACAAAATAAAATAGATTATTGGATAGCTATATAAATTCCATTGTAAAAATTGTACATTAAAGCAATGAGTACATTAAATGGCTACAAGCAATCAAATGGAACAAGTCGAGAAGCTAAAAAAAATTGGAAATGGAGCAATGGAAAGATGGCAACGTGGTGGTAACCACAAGCAAGGTAAATGCATAACTTAACATTTGTTGGTCATTCCC
Organism: Neckera pumila; assembly: GCA_963969595.1. Lineage (NCBI taxonomy): Eukaryota > Viridiplantae > Streptophyta > Bryopsida > Hypnales > Neckeraceae > Neckera > Neckera pumila. The sequence goes on along the minus strand of OZ018411.1, from coordinate 15,075,446 downwards.
AATTCCAGTTATTAGAAGCTTCTATTCAATTCATTATTCAATTAGAAATTTATGTGTTAAAATTAGACTTTGGAATTAAATCAAATGCAAACTTTATATTTAAATTCATATAGATAAATCTGAAAGGTTTTCAAAAACACCAAACACTCAAAATAACAAGTCAAAATTGAAGAATGTAGTGTAGGATGAAGTTTGGGTTTTAGTTACACAATTTTTTTTGATGAAAACCAAGATTTAGAGTAAAAATAGGAAGAATTTCAACTTTTAGATAGAATTGATTGTAAAACACTCAAAAGCACTAGAGAAACCGAAAAGGCTAAGAAAATTTAAGAATAAACCATGGATGAAGGTTTGGTGATTAGAAATCATATGAAATTTTAATTAGAATTAGAAAGGCCAAGCCCAATTAGAAAGTTACATAACTTTCTTGAGTTGATAAAATATCCTCTATGAACTTGATATCATAAGTCAAGTGTTAAAATTCTTTAATTGTAGCTTAGATACAAGTTGAAAACCTTGTAGCTATGAAAATGTGTTTCCAAAACCATTTGACACTTACAAACAAGTAGAAAATTAAGGAAATGGAATAGGATGAAGTACTTACTATTAGTTGGATGAGATTTGAATGGAAACTGCAATTTAGTAGGAAACTAGGAGGAAAATCAATTCTCAAATAAATCTAAGTACTAGAAATCCAAAACCCAAAGAAATACCAAAGAATTCAAAATTATCTAATAGAAATCCTTGGATGAAGGTTTGGTGATCAAAATCTATCCAAAATTTTGAACCTTTATATCTTTTTCACACAAACTTGTAACCAAACATGTAATACCATTTTGGAATTGGCACAACATTGTCAACAATATTCTAAATTGAAAATCTCCACAAGCACAATTTGACTATCGAGCACCAAGGTTCCTTAGAATTAGCCTAAAAAATATTATAACCTAAACTATAAGTATTTCAATCAATCTTTTTTAATTATGACTTGAAATATCTAAGATTAGACATCACTAAAAAACTTGTCCATTGCTTGAACGGAAATTCAATTGGACAATGCCTATATACCCAATCCTAGTTGTGCCCGCTTAATCTTAAAGGTGGAATAAAATGCTTACAACCACTAGTGTCATTATTGGATGGTCAAACTTTGTTTATGAGCTCAATTCATACTTTCAAATCACTTTCCAATTTCATGTACAATTTGTATTTACAATGGCATTATGTGCTATCTTTCACTTTGAATATTTTAAAGTAGTTTTATAATAAAGAGCATTTGATATAATTTGTAAACAAAAAAGTAAAAATAAACTGATAAATATAAAAAAAATATACAATTACATGAAGAGGTAAAAGCAAAGATGAATAAAAATGGAGAGAAGAACTTTTAAATGAGTATTTTACTTTGTACATTGAAATCACCTTTGGTAATGAACCTTCAAATAATTATCACCTTAAAATTAAATGTAGCCTAAAAAAGCCAATTGGTAAAACTACAATAATTTTGTGTTCTACATAGCATTTTTTAAAGATATTTTAACTGATTTTTTAGGGGAAAATCAAATTATATTGAGTTTCTAAAGCGTAATATGTATATAAAGTTATATCAAGTATATTGTATATTAGAAAAATTTGGGATTTTGAACAAAAGTGAACTTGAAAATGGGAAAATGGTATATTGTAATTTAAACCTTGAAGACTTGTTTTAAAAAAAGATATAGAAACATAATACATATTATCTTATCTTACTTGGTTTTTAACATATAGAACTTCCAGTTACAGTATTTCATCAAAAAATTCAAAGTTTCAAATTGGAGCAAATATATGACATGAAGAAGTATAATTAGACAAATCAATAACACTCAAGTTAATGGTAGCTATATGTAAAAATATGTAGGCTATGTACAAGTGTACAATTAGTTCTCTCGAACTAAACACGTGTGATAATCTATAATACAAAATCATATTGTTGGGTTCTGGATGACCTATGATGCAGCAAACAAAGAATCTCTCATCTATTCCCTATCCACTTTGCCTATAAAATTGTCTCCTAGAAACTTTATAAGGCCTTGATGAATCTTGTGAAATTATCCTATCACGACATCTATTAACAAAAAAGGGCATTGCCATGAATCTCTCAACAATTGTATAGAGAACAATAGGCAAGGGTAACAATAACAACAATGTCAAGCCTTCTATTGAAGCTCACCAAAGCATGTTCTATTACTATCCTTTTGGTATTTATGGACTCACCAAATTGTCTCTTGTGTATGAAATAGTCGTCAATATCAGGTGTTGAGCTTGAAGTTCTTCAATAAATAAAAAAGACTAGGATAGGGTGAGTCCCCCAAACAAGTACGGTCGGATATCCTTGCCACCAATCTCTAAGACATACTCTAGTAGAATGTCATGCTTATACAACTCGGAAAAAATATACGCTAGGCTATACAAATTGTCCAGCATCACGTATCCGTCTAAACTATCCTACATACACATTCTAAGAAAATCTCTTTGAACTGCAAACACCATGTAAAATTTCCTTGTAAAATTTTTTCTTGTTGAAAAAATCACAAGTCATGAGAATCAAGTGCCTTCTTGGTTTGTCAATGAGAGGAATGTATGTGCTATCTATGGCAACGACAACATTTGATAGCCTTGTTAAATACAAAACTTTGGAATGGTGTCAATCAACTTCTGTCCTTTAACCCCTAAAGTCCCATTGTCCCTACGAGGGATAAAATGGATTTTGGGCAAGTTCCTACGAGCTTAATTTTTGGTGAAACTTTTTGAAACTTTTTTATAAGATAGAAAAACTTATTAGCTTTTGGGGATTGTAATTTTTATTTCAATCGGTGCCCGGGAGCAAAAGTTATGCTACAATAACCTCAAAATGGGGGAGACCGGGCAGCAAAAAAATCCATAAAAAATCCATATAAATTTTTTAATTATTTTTTTCTAATAGATTATATTTTTGTCTAAATTGGAAGCTTTGATTCATTCCATTTGGATCAGTGATGTGAATGTTATAGAGTTTCTAGCTTTACGGGCAATCAAAGCATCTTATTGAAAAAAACTTTTTCTTTCACTTTGAATGCTAATATCTTTCAACCTGTTCAATCAAACATCACAAAATTTTTACCACATGATCTGAAAAAAGTGTAGTACAAGATCCTATGGTTAGATTCTAAAAAAAGTATTCTTTCGGATTTTTTGGATGAACGCAACAAAAATAGCAGTTTTGAGTGATTTTTGACAGAAAAATAGCCTTGGAACTTTAGGAGTTAAGTACATACGTAAATATATATATATATATATATAATATACAAAAAGTCAAACGCTGCAAGAGAGTACTCTATAAACCACAAGTGTGTGCTTCCTAATTGTGGATTTACCACAACCATATAAGTTATTCATGGTTTTGCATAAATAACCTTGTGTCAACCAATAAACTACCAATGCCATTTGTATTTGAATTAGGCCAAGCGAATGACTCAGCTATGGGCTATAGAAAGGACCTCAACTCTGACACCAAATGCTCAAAAGCCGAAAAAAACCATCATAGAATATTGCTAAATTTTTTATCTAACATCTTGGGATTAGTCTGTCAAATATTACCCTCAACTACATTACTGTAGTACTACCTTTGTCCTACTAAAAAGCTCTTGATTTCACCTCCTGTAGTATATGCTATGTCTAAGCTTTATCCAATCACACTCGATTCATGAAATATCGCATCCATATATGCATGGCCCCATACATGATAATAATGGAAAAGAACTTGGTTGCAACATTTTGCACAAACAAATCTCATGTTGGGGCCAAACCACACTCAAAGGTACCATTGGAATTACTTTGCTAGGATAGAGTCCTTTTTTGAAATTTCAAAGTTATAAATTACTTTGATGTTGTCATTTTTTCTTAAATTTATAGATGAATAATATTGCAATGTGTCCCTTCAATAAGTGGGAGAAAAAGATCCGTACCCCAAACTCATAAAAGGATGTAAATCACCAGTTTTGAAGCTAAATTTAGTATTTCTTTTACAATATAGTACTTTAAAAGGACATTTTTATCCAAATTTTTTATACTTCTCAAGCATACAACTATTGAAAAGTTTTTTACAAGATTAAATCTAAAATACAAAATAATTGAATAATAATAGAATAATAGAATAATTGAATAATTGAATAATATAAAAATTTAATTGATTAATTGATTATTGACAAACTACTGATTTGTTCTAAAAACAAATTTAAACATTCAATTTCAAAAATAGCTTACATAGCGCCCTTGATGTGAATAATATATACATTTTTTGTTCTAACACAATCATCATTGTGGATTATTTTTTATATTGAAAGGATGTTCACATGTTTTTACTTCTGTATATTATTGAAAATAATATAGTATTCAAATTGTAGCAAAAGATACCTTTTCTACTCTATCATATGATTATAAATTCATTTGATTTTTTTGGATTCAATCACATTATTATTCATTAGAAATTAGACCCCTTTTCTACCATAGAAAAACCTAACAGGCTGACATTTGAATTGTAATTGGAACTTTAATAAAGATATCTTGATTTTTTGATGATGAAAAAATATTAGTCTTAACATGAATTGAAATACTAGTCAAAAAGGACTAAACGACTTATAATTAATAGATTCATTCTAAAAACAATAGCTAAGAAGAAGTTACACTGCAGATTTGACTAGGTCTGACCCCTTTTTTGGTACCTTTGAGAGTGATTTGACCCGTTGGTCTGGCATACGCCCTATGCATGGGAAAGGCCATGATAACAATTATAAAAGCAAGAAAAAACAATAACAAATGTTTCTGGTGCATAGCCATCAACATGCATTATTTAATTTTGAAATAAAGATGGCTAAAAATAATAATATGCTAACACTCCTAAACTTGTTAGACATCGTATGAATAGACTCAACATTGCTAATATGTGAGCATTAACCCAATAAAGCAAGCTTGTGAGCATTAAGCCTACAATATAAGTACCTGTAATATAGATACCACACACTATAGAAGGTATATGTATCATAAACACCTATAATATGGATATTTGTAACATATATATCCTAAAATCAGATGATTTCTATAGTATATACGCCTATAACTTAGATGTGTAGTATTCGAGGTTCATGGGCTCACATTCCTATGCTCACATAACAGCAATTCTCTGAATAAATTCTTAAATTGCATTTTTTATAGAATAATTAGAGTTATAATATATAAAAATTCCTTTGAATAGGTCTTTAATTTTTGTTCACTTGCAAAAAGACTAAAGTTGTTTCTATATTAATTAGCACCCTTGAGGAACCAATAAAATAATTATAAGTAATGAGAGCAAAAGAGCTCCTTAATCTCATCCATGAAGTCTAATTAGATACAAACACCTATTATTGTTCATTTAAGTTGATGTATATAGATGGAGTCAAAATCACAATTAGGTGTTATTCATGCCCTGTTAACAAACGGAAATCATTACTATGAAAGAGTAAAAAATAAAATTGAAGTTTTTAAATATTTTTTGTGAGTTTTCAAAGTCCAAACTTGAAGAAACTTCAAAATGTTTAATTCGTAGGTACATGTTTGAAGCCCCTTGAGAAAGACCCAAAATCATTCACTGTTGAAACTTCATTAGAAAAAAAGTCGGGCCCAAAGAGGATTGCTTTGCTTCATAAAGCAGAGGTTGTTTACTTGCTCTCAAGATATATTCCCAAGGCCTGTTCCAAGAAACTATCCATGTCCAGCTCACCAATTCCCTGGGTAATGCATACCAAAATTTGGCCAAGTCCAATATCATCATTGTGCCAAGTCCAACATTCAACAAGGAAGACAATGAGTGGCTGCCTTTATACAAAAGGAAAATTTGACCAAACTGGCAAGTGTAGCTGGACTAAAGAAACGTGTGGGAAATTTGAGGGGAACTGGTCTCCCCAAAGAAGGCCAACTTTTTTGCTAATGTGTTAGTTTACAATTGTAAAGTGCCATTTATAAAGTAGAAGCAAATGAAAGTGAATGAAATCAAATTGAAGGTCATATTGGTGACACTTCAATGGATACCTAGATGGAAATGAGGGTGAACAGAATCACCTAGACATAAATGGATATGTTGCTTAGACCACATAGAGTAATTCATTTTAACTTTTCAGTATGAAAATAAGATAGAAATACTTAATTGCAACATTTTTTCATTCTCCAAACATTTAAAAAATAACCTTGAATGAATACTTTCATTGCTCAAAATCACTGCAACTTTTCAAGAGCAACCAATAATAGTTGAGGAGTTTTTGGAAGCACCAACTAAAAGTTGAAACATTTTGTACTTCATTGAAGGTGAGTCTAGTGTCAAATACAACCTATCCTACATTTTGAACTTTGAAAATTTGTAGAATATTACTCGAGCGTTTGCAAATCACATAATCACTTGAGGATATTTCTTTTTAGTTTGCTAATTAAGTTAATAATCAAGTCACTACAAGAGAAAGGAGTGTTTTAACCCCTAAAGGACCATTGTCCCTTCGGGGGACAAATGGGATTTTGGGCAGGTACCTGCGGGCTAAATTTTTGTATTGATTTTTTGAAACTTCTTTTGGAGATAGAAAAACTGATAAGCTTTGTGGGAATATAAGTTTTTTTCAATTTGTGCCCAGGAATAAAAGTTATGCCCAAATAAGCTCAAAACAAGGGAGAGGGGGCAGCAAAAAAAATTTGCAAAAAATTCAATTTTTTTTTTTGAATTCTTTTTCCTTATAGATTATATTTTTATCTAATTGGAAAGCTTTGATTCATTCCATTTAGATTTTTTTATGAGAAAGTTATAAACAATTTTGTTTTGGGGGCAATTAGAGCATTTTCTTGAAAAAAATAACTTGTAGGATTCAATTTGGAATGCAATTTCTGCAATTTTTCAGAAAAAAAAGTTCCACATGGTTTAGTTTTCATGCTAGAACAATCTCACCATTGGGATTAGTGCATTTTAATTCCATCTAAAAGTTACCAATATTTTAGATTTTCCTTCTATCTTGTACCTACTTTTATTTAACAAATTTTTCAAAATGAAAATTAAGTTATTTTGTATTTCTTTTTTTTCTTTGACTCTCAACTCAATTCTCCACTAGAAAGATTTAAAGCTCAAAACTTTGTAGTCCAAAAATTTTAAGTTAAAGATGTTTAAAGTCAAAAAATCTAGTCCCGCAATGTGCTGAAATTCTTGTTTATTTCACTTCAAACGCAAGTATCTTGCAATCTGTGCGGTCAAAAATTCTGAAATTTTTTCCGCACATTTTCATACTAGTTAGGTGTAAGATCCTATGGTTAGATCTGCAAAAAAAATAAGTTTTAAGTTTTTTTACTCTTTGCTCTAGAAATGGCAGTTTTGAAAGTTTTTTGGCAGAAAAAAGACCTTGGTCCTTTAGGGATTAAGTGAGTTTTTAAGTATATTCCTAGACACATGATTTTAAGTAATGACCTTTAAGGATAATTTCAGCAAAATTTTACTTAAAACACATGTGTTTTAAGTAAAATTTTGCTGAAAATATCCTTAAAGGTCATTGCTTAAAATCATGTGTCTAGAAGTATATTTAAGAACTCACTTAAAACACCCCTTTATCTTGTAGTGAGTTCCCCCCCAAGGACCAGGGGTGCAAAAAAGCATGTCATAGAAACCATTTGGTGGTTTTGTAGTTTTTAAGAGGTTAACAAATTCATCAATTTTTATTTGGATCATTCGCCCCTTCGAAATATATAGTGGGATGAGAAAGTGGATGTATGAATTCAATCCTTCCAATTAAAAAAAATATTTTTATTTCTTTCTTCATTACTGCCTAAAATTTTTAAATTTAGATTCATTTCTTATTACTCTCCATACCAAATATCTTTTCTACATGCACATGTGATTACAATTGATATTGGATATGTGAATCTATGCCATATAGCCTATATCTTGCCCTCTAGAAAGTAAAGTAAACTCTACGAAGTTTGTGCACAAACACAAAAATGCATGGCCAATGCTACATCATAAACAGATCATGAATAAGCTTTTTAGCATTAACTCCTAAAGGACCAGCATGCATTTTTTGCCAATGTAGAAATTTTGGGTAGGTACATGTGACTAGAGATTTGCATGTTTTAGGCCCAAACTATAATAGAAATTTTAGATTAGGAATATCATTCATGTGAACAAAATTTTATGACATTTTATGACATACAAGTTAGAAGTTATGGCCTAATATGTTACTCCGTATTTCTTTTTGTAATTGGATAGTCTAGGCAGATGAAAAAAAAAAAAAAATTTTAGAAACAAAATTTTGAAATTGGTTTTCTAGATTTATTTGTATGTGAAAAGATTTGAAACACTTTTGTTTGATCAATGAGGTGAAAGTTATTAGGAGTTTTAGTATGCGGGCAATTATGGATTTTCTACTCTTAAACAAACTTTGAAGTTGTTTACTTAACTCAATTTTCTATATTTTTGGAAAAAAATAAAATCATAGGATGTAAATTGTTCATTACAACATTACAGCCATTGGAATTGGCATTTTTCAATTCTATAACTAAATTCTTAACATTTTTTTGTTTGAATCATTCTCTACTTCTTTCTACTTACTATTCTTTTCCCATTTATGTTTTACAATTCCAAATGATGTGAAAATTTTCAAGCATGTAGCCAACTTGTCTAGGAAAATTAATCCAAAGAAGCACCACCATTTTGGAAATTTTCCATAGAAAAGCAAGTTTGTGAAGTGCAGCTACCCAATTTTTTGCAGGGCTAAAAAAAGCATTTATGTGATTTCAAACACTCATATCTTTCAATCTGCACAATGGAATTGTCTGAAATTTTTTCCACATGTTCTCAAGTCAGTGCACCGCAAGACCCTACGGATACATGTGTCCAAATTTTTATTTTTTTTCAAAATTTCGTACTTATACTACTAATGGCAGTTTTATAGCGTCTTTGGTGAAAACATAGTCATGAAACTTTAGGGATTAAATAGCAATTCTAGTCATATAGAAATATCTAACTCTAAAAATATATTCTAAAATTTGTAAAGATCACCATGCAATATAGTCACAAGGATTACCTTACTTTCTAGAGGGCACTACTTATACATCATATCGTATTCAAATGCCGATATTGTATTTGTACACAATGTCCGTATCCATATCAACGTATACCAAATGTGTGGGGGGAGTTGTAAAAAATAATAATTTTATTAGTGGTCACAGTTGTCTCTTTTGAAGATAGTGGGACCCAAAAAAGTGTTTCCTTTTAGGGTGGTTCTACTTTTCTCCCTTTCGGCTTTTTCCCATCCAGTTTGGGTGGTCGGAGGGGCCTCAAGGCGCTGCCCAAGGATCCCGCTTCCGCTTGCCCGTGTGAATGCCCCACACGACAGCCACTAGCGCCGCGACACGTGTCTACCGGCCGGTTGATGGGCCTGAGCCATGTGCTCCGGCCGACTGCCCAGCCCCAGCCAGCATCTACGGATTCCAGCATCTACGGATCATCCCCGCAACACTTCGTCTCTCGCATTGCCTTTCTGCTTGGCACCAGCCTTTTTTTCTACAACCCAAACTCTCATTTTTTCACTCTCAGACACTCTTGCTGCTGCTGCTGCTGCTTTGCGACGAGCTCGGCGTCGCCTCCTGACGGTGAGGGTTTCGAACGATCTTGGGATGCATTGCAAATCGAGCAATGTGTCATGGATGTATGGATCGATCGATCTATCGGTGTGGAACTTCAGAGAGCTTGGATTTGGAAGCTGGGGTGGGAGCAGGGTGGTTGTGCGTGGAACAGATGCATTCCGTTTTACGCTTAGGGTGCTGGTTTTCTTGATTGGGATGGTTGTCGGGATTGCAATGTGAATGAGCCTCGAGGTTGATTTCGGATCTGGCGGTTTGGGGTTCGTTGCGTTTGGGGGGGGATTTGTGGAATAGGGAATTGGGGTTTCAATTTGGAGTGTTTTCGGCTTTTTTGTTTTTGGGTTTTTGTTTTGGTGAGGTTGATGGGTTATGGATCTTTGAAGGTGGGGCTGATAAGTCGGAACCCTTTCTTTCAATGCATTAATATGGAATAGGGTAGGTGCTTGCATGTTCTTAGTCACATGGGTGTCCCTGCAAAGGTGGATTGGGGAGCTGGCCTCCACTTGCTTGAGGTTTACAGGGTTAGCATATCAAGTCTAGCTTCGCGCTGCAGTTTTTTGGAGTAATGAAGAGTTGTACAGTGTTCAGTTGCCAGCTTGTTGCACATCCAGGTCTAGATTGCAGTTCTTTGATAATGACCTCAAATAGGAGTGGTGTTGTTATTCGGGACGAAGTTCGGTAGGAAGTTTCGGATTCCCCAAATACTTTCTTTTCCTTTTCTCGACGTAACAAAGATTCGGTAATGTAGAAATATCTGGGAGCACTTTAAAGTTTCGTACTTTACTGTCCGCTTTTCGATGCACCCAACATTTTGTCATTTCGGAAGGGTTGGGTGGTGGTGGTGGTGGGGAGCTCTTTTGAAAGTTTCTTCGCTGTTGTGATTTTGTGCAGCTCTCGCTGTGAGACATTGCCCAGGAGCCATGATGGCGATGCGCACCCTACCAGGCCTGGCCTCCTCCAGCCTTGGCTCCATGTCATGTCACAGCACGAGCAAACCTCGAATTCAATATGCTCTTCCACGCACTCAGGCTTCCCGAGCGCAGAAGACACCGAGCAATTTGAGCTTCCATCCTTTCTTCGCAGGTGAGCCGCTTGGGGTGAGCAAGAGAGTTCCCGTTTTCAGGAGAGGCAGAATCTCGGCCGAAGCTTCTGCAGGGAATGCCGGTGCTTCTTCTTCGGATGCGTTTCGGGAGGAGCCGTCCAAGGTGGTGGTTGGCGATGTGGAGGTTCCCAAGCCTGTCATGGGGAAAGTTAAAATTGGAATCTACTTTGCGACTTGGTGGGCTCTAAATGTGGTGTTCAACATTTACAACAAGAAGGTGTTGAATGCGTATCCGTACCCATGGTTGACATCAACTCTGTCGCTGCTGGCTGGGTCCACTATCATGCTCCTCTCTTGGGCTCTGCGCATTGTGCCCGCACCAGATGTGGACGCCGACTTCTGGAAAGGGCTTGCTCCGGTATGTCTCGACCCCTTTTAGCGTCCTGGGGAATGAATCAATTCTTACAATACTATTTTAACCCCTGAGGGACGAAGTATTCACTGATTTGATCGATCATATTGTGAAGAACATATTGTAGATGGGGCTACTTTATTATTACCAGAACCAATGTAGAGCTTTGCCTGTTTTAGTTTACTGGTAAATGAAATATTTTAGATGGGTCAACAGAAATGACCTTTCTGACCGACTCAAATCTTAAGAAAACATGAAACTCAATTTGGGTCTCTTCATTCTTTAGGGGTCAAGACAATGTAGAATCTTTTAGGGTTAGGTGTACCTTTTCCTGAAAGCCAGCTTGCTGCTGGTATGAGAGATTTTTATAGTTTACAAGTGTAGCAACCTTGTTTGAGCTTTTATTACGCATGGTCGTTGATGTGTTTCTCGCGAAGAACACGTTGGTGTAACACGGAATGTTCCGTGTATGTGAAACTCTAGGCCGTTTTGAGAGTATGTTGGAGGGAATTTAAGATGTTACGAATTCTTCAATCCTTGCCCTAACCTAGTCTTGAAAGATACCAGCACTTCTGAAACACTAACAGTAGCGAAATATTAAGTAGCTTCAAGAAAATCACATGCAGGCCTCCTCGGGTCTGATTTCAGGTTATTTAGATGCAAAATATGGATTTGCTGTAATACTCAGCGACACAAGAATTTTTCTTGCAGTCATAAGCTGTGTTTGGGCTGCTGCCGAAGAGAAGCTGCACTTTGGGGAAATTTTTAGTCACCTTATTTTGCTCACGCTCTAGGATTGCTGTTGCATCTAATGAGCCGTACCAATCTCATTCTAATTGAAATGTAATGCGCAATGAAAGGTGGCACTGGCACACACAATTGGACACGTGGCAGCGACTGTGAGTATGTCGAAGGTTGCAGTCTCCTTCACACATATCATTAAGAGCGCTGAACCCGCCTTTAGCGTCGTCATTCAAGCGTTGGTGCTTGGGGAGAAATTCCCATTGCCTGTCTTCCTGTCATTGATTCCCATTATTGGTGGTTGTGGTCTGGCTGCTGCTACAGAGCTCAACTTCAATATGACAGGTATTCCACTCTATGCACCTGAGTTAGTCCAATAACGCAATACCTCTACCACCTGTCCTTGAACATGTCTACATCAAATAGTAAGGGCTGATCGTGCAATGCTTTTTGGTGTGGCAGGCTTTGTGGGAGCCATGATTTCGAATATTGCTTTCGTTTTCCGCAATATCTTCTCCAAGAAGGGGATGACAACCGGCAAGAGTGTTGGTGGCATGAACTACTATGCATGCCTGAGCATGATGTCCCTTGTGTTCTTGACGCCCTTCGCCATTGCTGTCGAAGGCCCCAAGAATTGGGTTACGGGATGGGACCTTGCAAAAGCAACTGTTGGGCCTCAGATATTCTGGTATTCGATACACATTTCTTATTTGGACATCAAATGTATATGGTCAAGATTGTAGAACCTTTTCCATTTACGGTGTAGCAGGCTTGCCTTTGCCATTGCTGTCGCGATTAGAGGATTAAGCAATTCATGGACTAATTTTTGGTTTACGTGCAGGTGGGTGGTCGCACAGAGTGTATTTTACCACTTATACAATCAGGTCTCGTACATGTCGCTGAACGAAATTTCCCCACTAACCTTCAGCATTGGTAACACCATGAAGCGTGTGACGGTTATTGTGTCCTCTATCATCATCTTCCACACTCAAGTTAGGCCGATCAACGCAGTTGGTGCTGCTATTGCCATCCTCGGAACCTTTTTGTATTCCCAGGTACTTGGTTAGCGACACTTAGAAATGAATAGAAAGAAAACATCATGATGTACATTTTTTCAACAGTAGAGATATTCCTTGGAAGTTATCATAATCAGCTGTTAGTTTTCAAAGTGGACTTCCTACTTTGGGTTTAGACACTTCAGGGTTAAGGTTTCTGATTGTTCGACACACTTGATTGTGGGCAATTTTGGTTTCTGACGTAGTGTTACTTGATTTGTGCAGGCTAATCAATAGATTTGTGAAGATTGCGTCTCCCAGACTCGGCAAACCTGTATTTCTTAAGGCTTATATCTGTACTGTAAAGGAGGCGTCCGATGTAATAATTCAATTCCGCAATATATGTTCACGAGATTCTTCTATGCAAGTGGATGCTGAGTTTATGCTTGTACGTTGATGTCGTGATGAGTTAGCTGACATTCTGAAAGGTAAAATACTCTTCCTTGTCATCTGTGTTGACGGATACAAAACAGCAACTTCGGCAAGTCAAGTTTGTGCAATTGCATCTCCAAATTCGACCTTAGCTCTAGTCGGCTATGCAAAGTTTCACTAGTTTCACACTACACTAATAATGATATTTAGTGTTACCAACACTAAATATCAACCGTTAAATGTATTAATTTTTAGTAGTTTTCATGTTTGACATAGTCATTGAGTGTCAAGAATACCTCAAATGTCAACCTAAACACTATTTGTCAACTAGATGAGAACTAAAGTGAGTTAAATAGTAGGATAAATAACACTAAATATCATTATAAGTGAAATGCTAAATTTTCTATTTGTTCTTGTAAATCAAGTACAAAATTATCATTAACCTTGTAACATTGTTGTGAACATTAAATGTCCAATGAATTATAAAGAATCTTTGCATGAAAAACAGAAGTTTGATTGTTCATCTTTGGAATTTTGTACAAAAAAGAAAGACCTTCTATAGTAGCTTGTCTTTGAATGAGTGCTTTTGATTTACTTGAAGTAGATGGTGAACACTATATCAAAAAGGATGATTTTTGTGGAAATCAATCCGTCCTTATATATTTAATCCCAGGCATTCAAATTTTGTACAATGGATGAATTTAAATACATCCCAGGTACATAAAAGTATACTTTTTCATCCATCATTTTTTGGGAGATTCTTGTATTAGTTTTTTAACATTTGTCTAGTGTAGGTTTTGAAGATTTTGCCTTGCAAATATTCTATAATTCCAAAGAGTATTGGTAGTTCTTGCCTTAAAAAGTAACTTTTTAAATTCAAAAAATGATTCTTCAAAAATGATTGAATAAATAAATAAAGTAAAAATCTTCAAAATATTACTATGAGTAGGATGTAACATTTTGAATTTAAAGGAAAAAAATCCTTATAAAATAAAAAATACTCAGCCTATAAATGATTTTTGAAGGAATTTTTAATTTTTGGCTTCTAATATTATTGAAAAATATTGGTTTGTGTGCAAGTTGATCTAGCCATATATATATGATCTATGAATCATAGTTTACAACTATTGTTTGATAGTTATCACTAAATTATTATTATAAGTAGCATTTAATAATACATTTTTATAATTTTGGAAATTTAGACTACATCTTGGTCTTGTAGGGATTAATCGAAAACCATCACATCTAATTTATTCCCTAGAATGTACATCAACCCCTAAATTCCATGACTATGTTTTCATTGGAAACATTAAAAAATTGCTATTTTTAGTACAAGTACCAAATTTTTGAACAATTTTTTTTTAAAACATATAACTATAGGATCTTATAATATGCTGACTTAAGAACATGTGGTAAAAATTTCAAAAAATTTCACCTTGTGGATTACAAGATATAAGCGTTCAAATTCACTAAAATCATTTTTTTGGCCATGCCAAAAATCGAGGCAGCTGTACTTCTCAACCTCACTTTTCTATGAAAAAATGTCTAAATTGATGGTACTTCTTTGGATTCTTTTTCCTAGGCAAGCTGGCCACATGCTTCAAAATCTTTAGATCATTTAGAATTGTACAACATATAGAAAAAAAATAGTAAGGAGAAAGAAGTAGAGAATGATTCAAAATACTAAATTGTTAAGAATTTAGTTATGGAATTGAAAAATGCCAATTCCAATGGTTGAAATGTTGTAATAAACAATCCACATCCTATGATTTTGATTTTTAGAATACTTTTGGAAAAACAAAAAAGATTTTCAAAGTTTATTTTAGAATAGAGAATCCATATCTACTCGGCAAACAAAAAGTCCTCATAAATTTGGACTCATTGATCAAAATGTAATGATTCAAAGCTTTTCACGTATATATAACTCTAGAAAACCAATTTTAAATTTTGTTTTTGAAAAAAGTGATTTTTTCTGGTTTGCCCAGACTGCCCATTTACAAAAATAAATAACATATTAGGCCATAACTTTTGACTCATATTTCCAAATGTCATGAAACTTAGTGCATATGAGAGTTGTTTTTTGTTCCACCTTCTGTTAAAATTTTGGCCAAAAATATGGAAATCTCCAATCACATGTACTTGCCCAAAATTTTTATGTAGCCAAAAAATG
Organism: Neckera pumila; assembly: GCA_963969595.1. NCBI lineage: Eukaryota > Viridiplantae > Streptophyta > Bryopsida > Hypnales > Neckeraceae > Neckera > Neckera pumila. The sequence goes on along the minus strand of OZ018411.1, from coordinate 15,059,991 downwards.
CATATTGGTCTTTTTAGGGGTATATTTTATGGATGTATATGGTTTACGCAATAAAACTTTGTGTTGATGTATGGTACACCTATAGAAAAATTTTAACTAATTATTACGTTGTTGAAATAATGCATCGTAAATTATTTTGGAATTCCTTTTCATTTGCCAACTCAACTTGATAGAAACAAATCTTGCCATTTAGTAGTAATTAGTGTGACTCTATGCCGTTGGCCCAATTTTCATCTACTCCCGGTTCCACTCCTGGTTCTACTTCCGATTCTATTCCCAATTCTACTCCCGGTTCCACTCCTAGTACCAAGAACGCCACCAAAATCAAAGTAAAAGTAATTTTCTAATTTTTTAATCAATAAATACTTTGAAATTCAATAACTTTTGCACTACCGCTCCAAACGCCACGAAACCAAGCCGGTGCATCCCTCCTTGGTGAGAGCTTTCCGACGGTACCAAGCACGCGGCCAGGGGATGCACGGTCAAGAAGTTGTCCACGCTACAAACAAAACAAAACAAACAAACAAACAAACAAACAAACAGCCTCATTTAAGGTATAGACTAGTATGGCCCTGTGTCGTTGCCACAACTAAAATGAAAGGAAAAGTAATTCTCTAACTCTCGGTTCCACTCCCAGTTCCACTCTCAGTTCCACTCCCAGTAGCAAGAACGCCACCAAAATCAAAGTAAAAGTAATTTTCTAATTTTTTAATCAATTAAATACTTTGAAATTCAATAACTTTTGCGCCACCGCTCCAAACACCACGAAACCAAGCCGGTGCACCCTTCCTCGGCGAGAGCTTTCCGACAGTACCAAGCACGCGGCCGGGGGACGCACGGTCAGGAAGTTGTCTACACTACAAACAAAACAAAACAAAACAAAACAAACAAACAAACAAACAGCCTCATTTAAGGTATTGATATTGACTAGTTGCAATTTGTGGCGATTAAAAGTGTGTGTACCATCATACATAGTCATCATGTTGGTTTTGTGGCATCCTATTGATGTTTCTGGCACTCGAGAGTTATTTTTCCATTTTATCTACTCCAGTTGTTTTTCTTCTACTGTAATTGTTGTGTAGATTGAGTTCATGGAAATTGAGGTTCCTTCACAATGTTCTTGTAGTATTGATGTTTTGAATTTGTTCAAACCTTTCTAACTTTTTCCAAAATCAACAAGGTTGTATCACTTGCTTCCATTTTCAAACAATGTTCAATAATTATGAACTTTGGATGCCATATTTCCATCTTTTGGTTGAGTTCATTGGGAGAAACATAGCTTGTGAAAATGGAAAAACCTTCAAACAATGTTGAAGACGTTTTGATTCATTTGTGCCATAAAACGATACTCTTTGAATTTGAGTCCAACTAATGAAATGAAGTTAATCAAGTGCAATTTCTACTCCAATTGGAAAATTTGAAAAATTCAAATATTTAATTGCAATCTGAACTATGGACCTATGACCATGGTTTGTTGATTTTCCATTTTAGAATGACACATGACTTTGGTTTATACCATGATATTATAGTCTATAATATATGCCAATGGTATGAATTTTAGATATTTTTTAGCATATATTGGATATGAATTTTCTTCTCTTTTCTATAAAATACTGCTCACAAAACTAACTAAAATTTCAAACTTTCACCCAAAAAACTTGAATCTGAAAAATAGACACACCAAATTCTTTCATATATATTGTCAAAATGGAAGAAACAGAGTGAAGGAATGTGTGCCTTGAATCCATGTGGTGATGGGCCTGTCCTTTCACGATTAACCCTTGAACGCCGACGAGGACGTTCTGCGTCCTTTGAATGACAAAGAATCTTTCCTTACAAGACAGAAGTGCAACTTTTCATCCTCGGTATTAGGAGTAAGAAGGAAAGATCTTCAACAGTTCTTTGACTTCCAATGAATGTATTAGGCTTTTTCAAAGTAGATGATGTCACACGGAATCACAATACATGATTTCCATGGCTACCGGTCCGTCCTTCAAGGGTTAAGGAATGTGCACCCAATGTTGCCAGAATTGTGAATTCAATTCTGTCTATTTCAGATGTCCACAATGTCACATTTATCATATAATGTTTGCACCTTCATTTGCAGTCACAAAAACATGCTTTACCTTTCAATAAGGAACAATAAACTAGAAGTCCACTTTCAGAAGCCAATCTTATCACTTCCAAAATACATTTTTATCATTAATAAATCAGTTTCTTTTTATAGTGATGAATTTTTTCACGTTCTTTAAGCTTCCTAAAATGAAGGTGGCAAAATCGCTTCATGATTGCTATCATGCTATGTTCTATCTGCACATGAAGCTTGTACGAAGAAATTTGCACAGTCAAAGTCATTGCATATGTAATACCAGTGTGGCACTATACACTAATAAAAATTGTGTGTCAATGTGACAGTATAGCCGTAGTCACAGGACTACTAAGAGCAATTGAAAATTATAATGGTTGCTAGTTTCCTTGCTAAGACGTGTGGGTGCTGAGCTCTACTGGCGCAAACTCTCCACAATGTACGAGGCGTACAAGTTCCTGCACATGATTCAAACGTCGGCACAATTTAGTACTCCGTATGTCCCTTCCAGCCAAGACATGTACAGTACACTCTGCTAAGCAAACGCATTACTTTAGCAGAATCTGTATGAAACAAGACATGCTAATTCAATCTCTAACCAGAATTGAACTGAATTTCTAAGAAGGAAAGTAAAGAATCTGTCCCCTTACATGGAGTGCCCGATAGCTTCAATTGCAGCCTCATGGCCGAGGAAGTCATTGACAGCGACTTCCTTGTTCTCATTCTTCTTGTCTATTATTAGAAGGAGAACTAATCAGTGACCAAGACATGACTACGTTCATAAAAATTTGGAAAGAAAACTCCATTAGAAAAGGATATGCACAAAGCAAGACAGCAAAAATTCTCAGACCAAATACAGGAAGCTAAAACACAAACAAACAAGCATGAAGATACTTACAATCCTCAAAAAAACGACGGATTTCAGCCAATCTATGGGGGGGAAGCTCGTTGATGTCCTTGAAATGTCTGTATTCCGGATCGTCAGCACAAACGGCAATGATCTTGTCATCCTTCTCACCCTGCATTATTTTTACAGGTACATCCAAAGATTGACATGACTGGCATTTGAGAAACTGATTACAAATTTGAAGAGCTCAAGATGAAGTTCGCGCCATTTTGGGAGCAAAAAGATCAAGATCTAGACTTCCTACAATTACCCACTTTTATGGTCAGAAATGGTCAGTTTTTCATCCTTTTATGACCCTGCCTTCAGTGAGTAATAAAATCCAAAAAGGGCTCTGAACGGCAATCACCTGATCGATCATAGGCATGAGGCCAATGGCCCGAGCACGTAGGAAGCATCCAGGAAGAACAGGCTCCTGTCAACAATACCACAAGGGCCATGAATAATTGACCAACATCTACCCACTCATTCTAGTAGTCACAAAATTCACCAAATAAAATCCAAAAAATCATATCATTGGGCTCAACAACTTGTAAAAATGAATACCTGCATGATGACAAGGACATCAATGGGATCCTCGTCTTCACAAAGCGTGCGGGGGATGAAACCGTAATTGTGGGGGTACACAACCGATGAGTACAAAATACGGTCTACCTTGATCAAACCACTCTTCTTATCGAGTTCGTACTTGACCTTGCTTCCCTTTCCGATCTCAATCACCTGCAAATACAGACAACAAAAATTCATCTTCTCATCCTAATAAATGCCTTCAAACTTTTCATCCTACAGACACTCTGAGCTTCCAAAGTGGAATTTATACATTCTGCTAGGGCAATTACAAGTTAATTATTCCCATGCTGTGAGAGATGAAATCCACCAAAAAAACATGCATTGATCAGATACGCTCAAACTTACAGTGTTGAAGATAGCGGGCGCCTCAGGACCTGCACAATATATAGCATTGAGACTGACAAAATCAGAAAAGTTGTCAGAAATAAAGGAAACACAAACAGGGATACTAAAACATGTTACTGAACGCAGCATCCTACACAACATAGCATGGTAGCTATTAAGTTATCTTACAATCTTCTCTCTTTGACACTGTGGTAATGTACTGCTTCCTGCAAAGGAATGAAGCCTATGCTTTTCTAAAGCTGGGCTGCAGATCTAGCTCTCAATAAAGACAACTTTTTCAAGTGCCCCATACACGACTGAACTCACCAATTTCCAGATCGTGCCACGGATGGGCAGCTACTGTGCGACGCTCCATGGTGGAGAGAATGCGTTGGTTGAGAGGAGTGCTTTGAAACGTCGGCTGCTTGGAAGGTGTTTTCACTGCACCAGCTGGTGGTGCAGCCCCATTAGACGTCATACTTCCTAGTGATGAAAGACGAGACGCCCTTGACGCAAGGAAGAAGCAATCAGCCTTCAAGTTGAAAAACAGGCAAACACAAAGAAGCCCATGGGTCACAAAATGTCATTTTATGCCCACAACAAATTTTACATCAGGGTCACAGATACATGAACTCTGAATGTCATTGACGTCCATGATTACTAATTCAATAGAAAACGTGAAGGACATAGTATATTCCATTGCCAGACATGAGCCCACATACAAACATGCTGAAAATTGCTGACGAAAAGACAGGACGAACGGAATAAATAATTCACAGTGAGCCAGACCTATCGTTACAAAAATAAGCTCAAGATTGTGCACGGATTCCTTTTCTTGACTCACTGTTGATTGATTTCAAGGGTGCTCGGGGAGCTCCTCAAGGATATTATGTTCGAAGGCTCCAAGAAACCATCGTTGTAAACATTTGTAATAATTTGCAAGTATGCAGGCCCCTCGCAAAAATCTATTCACGCGCTAAACTAACATGTTTTGAGTACGGGAACAACACTCTCTGTATGCGTTCTCAAACCAACCAGCCAATTCTCCACACACCTCGCCATCGTTCAAGGGAAAGGCTCCGATACAACGGAAACTAGAAATAAAGATCCTAAAGTCCTTTTACTTCGCCCTACCGACATGTGCAGACTTTGCAAACATGCATGCCCCTCACAACAATCTTTTCACCGTACTCAACAAGAAAAAAGGTATCAAATACGCAAACTATCCACTCTCTGCGATCTCACACAGACCAAACCTGTCGACGTGAACCCCTCACACCTTGTTATCATACAAATTGAATGAAAAAGCTTCGACTCAAAAAAAAAAATCGAAGACGAAAATTAACATAAATCAGCAGCTGCTCGAAACGTCCTCTTACCACCACAACATTCACCCTCCAGAGCATCAACTCAAAACAAGAAAAACCGCCCCCAGCGTCGTAGCAAAAGCACTGAGTACCAATGCGGCGAAAAATCAGCAATGCGCGAACAATGCACAACTGCACACTGTGTGCGGTCCCAAATCTCCCCTCATATCTTGTCACCTCAAATTTTTCAAAATTATTGTTCAAAAATTCAACACAACGAAATCTATATTAAAAAAATTAGCCATCGGCAGCAGCTGTTGTGAAAGTCCTTTTACCACCCCCACCAAATACAGAGCATCCACTCAAGAAAATTCCCAAACAAGGAAAAAACTCTCGCACCATCCTAACGAAGAAAATGCGAAACATCTAAAAATGTAGTCAATGTAAAAAATCTATACCCGAAGTCAGATCCAAACTGGAACAGAGGAACCAAGACCTGTGAGAGTCATCTTTCATAAAACACGGACAACAGACTCAAAATTCCAAACATGATCTGCACAGAGAAGGCGCATTCTAATCTCAAACACACTCAGATCCACTCACCTTCGCAAATAAAGCTCTGTCCGTCTTCTCTGCAAACACCAAACGTCCAAACGCCCAAACGCTTGCTTGCTCGCACTGCACCGTTAAACCCTTGATCTGAGGCCCCAGAGGCCAAGAAAAGCACCCACGAAATGCAAAAAACGCAAAACTACAAGTGGGTGCGGCAGAGTGTGGCAGAGAGGAGAGTTATAAGGTTCCCGGTGATGCGAAATCGGTGCCACTACGTAAGTTACTCAACAAGCCTTCAACCGCGTGCTGCAGGAGACTGGGGCCGGCACCCTCCGTTCTCTCTGCACTGCAGCCAGCCAAGCTTCGGAAATCTAGGTGAGGGGAAGACTTCCTGGTTGAACTGAGAGGGTGATATGTATGCGTGGTTGGTGGATTGATAGATGTCGTTGATTTTGGGTCATCTGGGAGTCCGTAGACCGTAGATTGGGTATTATTCTAATGAGATATTCTGCAGAAGGGCATAGTCCGTTTGTTGTTAGGCGACGAAACTGCACGTGATTATATGGAGCACACCAGCATTCATAGAACTGGCTAAAATTCGCTCCATTGCCAACTAAAATTTTCAGTAGCTAAATTTATCTATTGCTCGAAAAAATTAGATTTTTGCCAAGACTGTAACAACCAGTGGAATTTGATAGCCAATTTGTTACTTCCTTCACATTGGAATTAGCATCTATTTAGTCAGGTTTGGGTTATAGTACTCCCAATCATCCTTTATAACTTGTAAAATCCTTTCTTTTCTATTTCTTTTAATGTCACTTACTCTCAAGATAGCTAAAATTGATGTTTGTTTGTCTTGAAGGTAGCATATTGCACTAAATTCCATAGGTTAGTTCTAAAATTATTAGAGCACATTGAAAAATTGTGACCAACTTAGGATGCACCAGGGTTTAAGGTAGGAGGTTCATAAAGCGTCTATTAAGAGCTCATCGCTTTGGGGGGAAGTTATACTCATTGAAATATTTTTTAGTCAATTTTTCATGAAAAGAAAATGGAATTGGAATCTGACTCAATTTGTTTCATGTTTTTTGGACTATTGTAGAGTTAGTTATGAATTATTGTTGCTGAAATGCAGTGGTTACAGGAAGCGCCCACCAAATTCTTGAAATATACACTATTTGTACTATACACTGATGGTACATTGAAGAAAGAAAAATGTACCTTTGTATTGAAAGAAGCTTTTAGAGTCTAGTTGCTTTAGAGAACTCCTACTTTAATTCCTTTTTTTTAAGGTTTTTGGAGACAATGCCAAAGTGGTGATTACATACAAAGATGTGAATCACTATAATTCTACATTTATTATTTTAAGAAAAATAATAACTTCTCAGTTATACAAAATAATTTTCTATACAAAATTGGCCACTTTGTCCATATTTTAAATAGAAATGGAAAAAATTTGACAAAAAAAAGACTATTATTATTTGGCAGAAAGTAGAGATTTATATTGAAATGGTGTAATTAGATTCCATGGTGACAAAAAATGTTGATTAATATGATCAAATGCAAATAAGTTACCACTTTGATTTCAAAAAGAAACAAAGAGAGTAAGTGGGATACATCGTAAAATTATTGGTTGATTTTGGAAAACCAAGGGGCTTACAACTTTTCAAGTTGAGATTCTCCTTATGAATTTGATTGTGACAATATATTGTTATAGTATTCAAAGAGACAAAAATAAATCATCATAGGCTTTGCATATTTTGATGAATGAATACGATTCCAAGTCACTATAGAAATGCACCTATTGGTTCAAAAATCATACTCCATACATTTTTGACAAAGTACCTTGGTGATAAGGTGGGTACTCCAAAATGCGTCATTGACCCAACACTGCTATCATCACTCAATGCACATCTCCAAAACTAATATGCACCTATGTGGAAGAAATGATTTTAGAACATCTACCCAAAAAGCTTTGACCCTTCATAACTTTTACATCCAATGTCCAAATGTTGTGTTCTTTGATGCGTTGGAGCGTCTTTTTTCTTGTCCAACAAGAAAATATGAAAATCTGGTCAATTTAATAATAGTAAATAGGCATACATAGCAAAAAGTGGCGTATTAGGAGGTGCCTTCCTTAACTTAGGTCTCGTCTTTTCAGGTTTTAGGTTTAGATATGTTCCACCAGCTTAGGGGACATCATCAACATGAAGGGAAGATTGGCATTAAACTAAGCTTAGACAAAAGTAGACCTTTTTTTTGGGCACCATAGAGTCAGATAGTACCATTTAAAAATGAATGGCTACTTTTTGCCAGATAAAAGTGTTTTTTTTTGCTAAATTTTTTTTGTTTGTATTAAAAATGTGGATGAAGTTGCCAAATTTGAATGAAAAAAGTGCATAAATATGATTGAAAAGTGTTTTTTGGTCCAAAAGATGGATGAATGTAGAAATACATTTTTTTGCCAAATTAGAAGTGAATGATTGCTAGCTTGGCACTTTTTCAAAAAGTAAAAAAAAAGGCTGGATAGAAGTTAAGCTTAAAAAAGCCACCAATCCAATGTAGGTGGAACTCATTTCTAAACAATTTGATGCATAGTGGTGCAAAAGCAAGTTTTATTGGTAAGAGGGTTGATAGGAAAGTTGAATGGAAGGAACTAGCCCTTTTTTTTTGGCACCATGGAGTCAGATTGCACTATTTCAAAATAAATGTCTACTTTTTGCCACATAAAAGTAATCTTTTTTTGCAAGAAATTTACCATTTCTAATTTAAATGTGGATGAAGTTGCCAAATTTGGATGAAAAAGTACATGAATATGATTGAAAAGTATTTTTGGTCTTAAAGATGGATGAATGTAGAAATTGAATGCTTCACCAAATTTTAAGTAATCGCCATCTAGGTACTTTCTCAAATAGGAGAAAAAAAGGGCTGATAGGAACTTTCTTCCTCCTGCAGATTTACTTGAGCTTCATAGATGGCAGTCTAGGGGTCTTGGTAGATTTAGTGTCTCTTGTCCAACCATGTTCCTCACCTGAACTAAGTTAGCAATCCATATTCTAAACCCCTGAAGGCCCAAGTGTCCATTCAACGGACAAGTGGGATTTTGGGCAGGTACCTACGGGCTGAATTTTTGTCCTGATTTTTTGAAACTTTTTTTGAAGATAGAAAACTGATAAGCTTCGTGGGAATATAATTTTTTTTTCAATCAGTGCCCGGGAAAAAAAGTTATGCCCAAATAAGCTCAAAATAGGGGAGAGGGGGCGGCAAAAAAAATTTTGCAAAAAATAATTTTTTTTTTTTTACATTTGTTTTTCCATAGATTATATTTTTGCCTATTTGGAAAGCTTTGATTCATTCCAATTGGATTTGTTATGAGAAAGTTATGGACAATCTTATTTTTTGGACAGTTAGAGCATCTTCTTGGAAAAAAACTTATACGATTCATTTCTGAATGTGATGTTTACAATTTTTCAAAAAAAAAGGGTGCCGTTTGGTTCAGTTATTTTGCTAGAACAATCTCATTGTTGGGATTAGTGCATTTTAATTCCATATAAAAGATATTAATATTTTAGATTTTCCTTCTATCTTCTATATACTTCTATTTAATAATTTATTTAATAATGAAAATTAAGTTTTTTGGAACTTTTTTTTTTTGCTAGATTCTCAACTCAATTTTGCACTATAATGGTTTAAAGCTCAAATCTTTGTACTGCAAAAGTTTAATGTTAAAAATGTTCAAAATCAAAAAATCTAGTTCCACAATGTGTTGAAAACCTTAAACGCAAGTATCTTGCAATCTATGCAGTCAAAAATCTGAAATTTTTTCTACACATTTTTATACTAGTTAGGTATAAGACCCTATGGTTAGATGTGCAAAAAAAAACAATTTTTAAATTTTTTTACTCTTTGCTATAGAAATGGCAGTTTTAAGTGTTTTTTGGCAGAAAAAAGGCCTTGGGCCTTTAGGGTTTAAGAGAGGCTGTTTGTTTAGGGTTGTTTGTTTTGTTTTGTTATTTTGATTTTAAGAACACTATCATTGTTAGAATTTGTGTGTTTTAATTCCAGCTTAGAATTATTATCAATTTAGTTTTTCTTTTCTATCTTGAATCTATTTATACTATACAATTTACTAAGAATGAAAATTGAGTATGTTATTTTGAAATTCTTATTCTTGACTCTTGACTCAATTCTTCAATATAAAAATTTAGAAATTCAAAATTTATAATGAAAAAATCTCAAGTTAAAATGACTCAAGGACTTATAATTAGTTGGCAAAGTGCAAAAATTCTAGTTTTTTTCACTTTAAATACAAATATCTTGCAATCTATGCGGCCAAAGTTTCCAAAATTTATTCCACGCATTCTTACAATATTGAAATCTAGCTCAAGATTCTACAATTAGATATGCAAAAAAACAAATTAACTTTTTTGCTCTCTGCAATAGTAATGACAATTTTGAGTACCTTTTGATGATAAATGGCCTTGGGACTTTAGGGGTTAATGTATTAGGACTATTCAATGCCCAACAACCTTGTTAAAGACATCCTATTATATTATTCAAAGATTTTGTATAATATAGAATATAATTGACTTTTTCTATCTTGTATAATTAACATTTAAGTCTTATGCAATTTCAATTAAGCATCCCAAATTTGAGTCTATTATAAATAAAAATTCCATTTTGGATTAGTTGTTTCATTTACTATTTATATTTTTATATGATAATTGATTGAAAAACATTGGTGATGAATTTTTAAAATTAGATATAAAAAACATCTATAAAGTTATGAAATTATTTGGTTAGTAGTATCATCAAAACTGTAATGAGTGATCTTACAAATGATATAATAGCTTGAAGTCAACTTATAGTTCTTATGAAGGTTTTGGTAGATTAATTTCCTAATCAATGATTGCATCACTTATTGTTCACTGCATCATTTAATCTTGTTGATTCATATTTTCTATTATTACTATGTACAGTAATTCATTAGTACGCTTCAATGAATCCTTTGTTTTCACTTGTAAATAAATTGTTGAAGTACAAATCAATAATTTCTTTAAAGTTGCCATTTTGAAAAATGGGAAAATGAACCACCTAATTTGTTTGTTGCTTCTCTAGACTAAACTAAATGAAAATTCAATTTGTACATAAATAATTCAAACCAATAGATTTAATCATAGAGTGTGTACAATGAGGGACCTAGATCTAGAATTTGAGTATAACACAAGACAAAATTTCTCAAACTAGAGTCTGATGGTATTTGGTACGCATTGTGTTTCTTTTGTACTTTTCTTAGTTAAACCTTCCTCAGACACTCCTATAATAGAGTCTCTTTAAAATAATAAGATTAAGACATGTCTGACACATTGCATTAGAGAGGCGATTACCATTACAAAAAATATGGACCCTATAGAGTGCCGTTAGGATTTTGGCAAATGTGCAAATACAGTGAGAAAAATTTAATAATTCTTTTTTTTAATTTTTTTTTAAATATTAAAAAAATATTTTTAACAAAAATCTGACGGGACACACCAGCTAACTGCTCACCTTATAGATTCCTTGATGGCCTTTTGGGCTGATGTTTTCTCTTAATGCACATTTTCATGCATCCTAGCAGCCCTCCCGTGGCCTAAAATTTTTTGTAATGATTAGGGAGGGTCATGATGTTTGTATGTGGTTCATATTGTTAACTCCTAAAGGGCCAACATGCATTTTTTGGCCGTATAGAAATTTTGGGTAGGTACATGTGACTAGAGATATCTATATTTGAGGCTAAAATTTTAATAGAAGGTGGGAGCAAGGAATATCTTCATGGGTACCAAATTTCATGACATTTTGAAATACGAGTCAAAATTGTGACCTAATATATTACTTTTTTTTGTAACTGGGCAGTTTGGGCAGATCAGGAAAAATCATTTTTTCTGGAATTTAAAAAAAAAAAAATTGGTTCTCTACATTTATATATACTTAAAAAGCTTGAGTCATTCCATTTCAATCAATGAGTCAAAAGTTATGAGGATTTTTGGTTTATGGGCTGTTATGGATTGTCTACTCTAAAAAACCCTTTAAAGTCGTTTATTTAACTCACTTTTCAATATTTTTGGAAATAAAATAAAATCTGAGGATGTAGATTGATTATTACAACATTACAACCGTTGGGATTGGCATTTTTAGATTCCATGATTAAATTTTTAACAATTTAGTATTTTGAATCATTTTCTACTTCTTTCTACTTACTATTTTTTCCTATATGTTGTACAATTCCAAATGATGTGAAAATTTTCAAGCATATAGACAACTTGTTTAGGAAACGAAATTCAAAGAAGCACCACCTTTATTGGCATTTTTTCATTGAAAAGTGAGCTTGCAAAGCTGTCCAGCTGCTCGGTTTTTGGCAAGATTGAAAAAATGGTTTTCTAGACTTTGAATGCTTATATCTTATGATCCGCACAGCGGAATTTTCTGAAATTTTTACTACATGTTTTTAAAATATCATACTATAAGATCCTATGTTACATGTGTCAAAAATTGTTTTTTTCCAAAAATTTGGTAGTTGTACTAGAAATGGCAGTTTTGGAGCGTTTTTGGTGATTACATAGTCATGAAACTTTAGGAATTAAGCTAGGACCAACAATCAATACTTCTTGACAACTCTTTGTTGGTCCAGAGAATATTGGATTAGGGAGGATCTACTATACAAACTGAGGAGACCTTTATAATTATTCTAATAATGCCTAATTCTATTTTTTATGTGCCATGTGTTATATTGCCAATGATTGGATGTCATTGAATCTTATTAGGCACCTTGAATAATAGTTGAATCCCCACCTTGGTGTCAGAAACTTACCATGTCATATCCAATGGAATGTATTATTAAGGTCTACTTCTTTGTAAGGTTAAACAACCTATGATCATGCTGATTTACAATCTGGATATCTTGTGCAATGTGCTGATGGTTTCAAGTATTTTTTGGAATAGTAATTAGTTAAATTGACAGATTTACAAGTGGAATCATATTAATCTAATAAGAACTTAAATTGATATGAATTTTCAAAACAAAAAGATAAAACCATTAGTAGATGGGGGTCATAACCATCTTTCAAAAGTTTAAAAGTCGTGACCTACCTTTCTAATCCATTTCATGAGTGTTATTAAAGAACAAGTTCAACATTCTAAAAGCACCTCTTTCATTGGCTGAAAATGAAATTGATTCTGACAAGTATTTATTCACAATATTGCCCACCTAAACTAACATTTATTGAACCACATTTTTAATCAATCTTAAACCGTGCATAAATAGGCTTGAACTTGGTGTCACTCGTTTTTTGACACAAGCCACCCAATTACTTGCCCAAAGTACATGATTTACACAAAATAGTGCAATTAGGTTGCCTTGTCAATTAGCCATTGCCTTACCTGAGATAAATTACCTCATGGATCAATGCTTGTTCCACATGTTGAGGATCATGCCACTCTCTGAACTCCAGGAGGCCTTGAACTAGTGCACAAATCTATGCCATACACATGGCTGTAAATTGAATGCATCATTGTACAAAAGCAGTGGATTGGTTTCTGTAGTGTAAATTGTTGAGAAATTAGTGTGGGGCAACCTAATTTCACAATATTTTGTGTACATACTCTTCAGAATTAGGTGGGAGATTGACACAATTGGAGGATTGTGTAGATGACGAACTTGGGTGACTGACAATACTATTAGGTTGATTGACTCTAAATTTACCAAATCCTTTTTACAGTTTTATTTTTCATTTTTGTTTCTTTATAACAACTAGTGTGCCCTTATGCTGTTGGCCCAATTTTCATCTACTCCCGGTTCCACTCCTGGTTCTACTTCCGATTCTACTCCCAATTCTACTCCCGGTTCCACTCCCAGTACCAAGGACGCCACCAAAATCAAAGTAAAAGTAACTTTCTAATTTTTTAATCAATAAATACTTTGAAATTCAATAACTTTTGCACCACCGCTCCAAACGCCACGAAACCAAGCTGGTGCACCCCTCCTCGGCGAGAGCTTTCCGACGGTACCAAGCACGCGGCCGGGGGACGCACGGTCATGAAGTTGTCCACACTACAAACAAAACAAAACCAAACAAACAGCCTGATCTAACGTATTGATGGGACCTTTTTACAGTTTTGAAAGGTTGGTTTGCAGTGGCGTTGCTCTACCTCACACCTTCTGATTGTGGCTCACATGTAGTTCCGAAGTGAATGGAGGTTGCGATGCGAGGAGGATGAGACACTACTCTGTGGTGCTCGCAGCTCTACCCTGATCCGTAGCCGAGGAAAGGAAAGGCCTGCTGAGATCCACTTTGCAACCACATAATTATTCTAGTGCAGTGCAATCGGCTTCGTCCACTTGGCCAGGCTCTCTGCTGCACTGCACTTGCACTTTCAATCCCTAAAGTGCAAAGAAGAAGGAAGGGTGGTTTGGCCGCAAAAGGACACTGATGGTTGTGTGATCCTCATTCCCTCTTGCCTTCTGCGTAAACCACTCCCAGGATTCCTCCCGTTCATTTTGCGGGGTGGTTCTCGACTGCAATCCACAATTACTTGGATAAAACTGCGTAATGGAGTATTACGGGATTTTCATCCGGTTCCAACTCTCATCCTCAATTTTTCATCCTTTCTTGCTCGTGATTTATGTTGGGCAACGCCTTCGTTGTCGGAGATTGCGGGAAAAAGAGTGCCTCCTCGTTGGACTCCGCCCTCCTTGTCAGCACTTTTTTTCCAAGCAATCCCCTCCTCCTTGGGCATTGCTCTAAGGTAAAAGACCCCATTGCGGTTAAATGGCCCATGATGGACACCTAATGACTCCATTGTGGTTTTTCAGACCACAATCAATGTCTTACATGATACTTATGGAGTAATTAGTGACCTCAATAGGTACTTCCAACTTTTTAGTGTAAAATTCTTTGTAAAATCTGATTTTTTAGGTCTTCCATGTTTGAAAATGTTGTGATTGCATTGGGTAGGAAGATGACTATATTGGATTCAGATTTTGTTGGTCATGAGGTGACTTACAGACCTCAATGGGCTGATCACTTTAAAAATTCATAACTAATTCATATTTGGTCCAAAAAATGTAATTTCAAATGTCTTCACTCTCTCTCACACTTATCTTCGTGTAGGAAAAAATTTGAGAAATTTCAGCAATGATATGAGAGTAGACTCCAAAGTTTGACCACAATGGGTTGGTTTACCTTATACAGAAGCCATCTTCATTGAGGACTCGTCTGCTCTCATGCATTAAAGGTCTGGTTTTGTTTAAATACAGTGAAGCTAAGATCATTAGTGTCTGGACTACAAACGAACTTACCGGTATTGGTCAACTTCACTTCAAGGACAAGGAGGGCAAATGAAAGCCAGGACTGAAGAAGCTCAAAAAGGTAGGTACCCTCCAACTGAATGGCCACTTTGGGATACTGGGCCTACATAAGAGTATCTCCTGCAGCCCTCCAAGGATTTTCTCTCCTCTAATTTTTGGATGATAAGCAATCAATTGTATACAGTGTTTGTTAGGCTCAACCTTTACTTTCACTCACCAAATAATCCATATTGGAAGGAGACCTTTACGGTCACTACATGCTATATATTCTCTTGGAATTAGCAATTGTCATAGCTTACTTAATGCTTTTGCAAGAACTGTGACTTGTGATTGGTTGGAAGTATATATAGTGAATTGTACTGTTGGGGATTCAAGTGGCCATTCCCTTTAAATTAGACAGATCTCGATTGAAGGAACAAATTGTTTGGAGGGCTGCTGGAGATGCTTTGACATTTAGTAGCCCTATATAACAATCAGTAGCCTTCAGGGAGGCTACATTCACACAAACTCATCAATGGGGTTACATGAGCTGTCTGCACGTTGATACATGTTCTCTAGCTAATAATGGTGTGGAATATTCCACACCATTTTTTAGGGGGGAGGTAGACCTTCCCTCTGCTAATGAATGTTATGTAGTTAGTTACTATTGTTAAACTGGTCGAAATTTTGTATTCGGGTGATTGCAAGAAACACTTCATGTTTTTGGCTCAAAATGTAGTTTTTATTCATAGGATTGGCAGTACTATGTAGTACTATGCAGTACTATGTTTCTACAAAGCCTCTGTAGATCTCAACTGTCGATTCAAGGCATGTACAAATCTCAACCATCAATTCAGTACTATATAGTACTATGCAGTATTATAGACTGATGCAAAATACTATAGAAGCCACTGGGAGCAGAAAATAATAAAAAAGAAATTTGTGCATGTTTTTATTTTTAATAATTCAAAAAAAATTCAAAAAAAGAAAAGAAAAATCCATTTTGCTAGAGAAGATTGCACTCACATTGCACCAAAAAATTAATGTAGGAAATTTTTTCCCTCCAATATGTCCAATTTGTGGCTTTTTATTTGCATGTTAGGATAAAAAATAGGACAAAACCCCCCCAAATGGCCAAAGTAGACACCAATCAGGGGCAGTTTAAAAATAAATTAATTTTAAAAAATTACTCAATGCCTGCAACTACTATATATACCTTCCTTCCAAATTTCATGCCAAATGGACAAATGGTGCAAAAATTATGAGCAAAAAACCACCCATCCGAGGGCAAGGGGACAAAAAATAAGACAAGTGTTTCTTGCAATCACCCATTTTTGCAAAGGAAAGGAGGTTCCAACGCACCAAAGAACACAACACTGAGATATTGTATTCAAAAGTTAGGAAGGATCAAAGTGTGTTTTGCTAGATGTTCTTAAAATCATTTCTTCAACATTAATTTTGGAAAATTATACCTTACCTAAAATTGCCATCATCACATGTCAAATTTAAGAATTTGGTCACCAAAAAAATACGAGATTCAAGGGCCTAACATGCATAATCCTAATCAATTTATGGCTTCTCAAAGTTGATTCTATGATGATTTAAAAGGAATTTCTAATGTGATTTTTTCTCTAAGATCTAGAGTGTATTTGAGGCTCATTTCCAAGAGCCCTCAACACACGGAAAGTCAAGGTTGCAATGGACATCCTTGCATATAATCTTGAGTAGAAAAATCATTATCAATCATTTTCAAAATTGGATTTTTGAAGCTAAAACTAGACTTCAGAAAGAAATTTATAAAAATATAAGATACTAAATATAACAACTTGGGTAGGTTTTATTTAACCCCTAAAGTTCTTTGACTATGTTTTCATTGAAAAATGCTCAAAAATTGCTATTATTAGAAAATATACCCAATTTTTGAATTTTTCTTTTTTGACACATGTAATTGTAGGATCTTGTAGTATGCTGACTTGAAAACATGTGGTAAAAATTTCAGAAATTTCCACTGCATGCATTGCAAGATACAAGCATTCAAATCTATTGAAATCATTTTTCTAGCTTTGCAAAAAACAAGACGGTTGCACTTCACAAGCTCACTTTTCTATGAAAAACTGTCCAAAATGGTAATGCTTCTTTGCAGCCACTCTTTTTCCTAGACAAGTTGTCTACATGCTTGAAAGATTTCACATCATTTGGATTGTACAACATATAGGAAAAAAATAGTAAGTAAAAAAAAAGTAGAGAATGGTTCAAATTACAAAATTGTTAAGAATTTAGTTATGGGATTGAAAAATGCCAATTCCAATGGTTACAATGTTGTATAAACAACCCAAGTTCTATAATTTTATTTGTTTCAAAAAATATTGAAAATCAAGTTAAATAAAGGATTTCAAAGTTTATTTTAAAGTAGAAAATCCATAACTATTCGCAAACTAAGCTCTTCATAACTTTCATCTCATTGATCAAAATGGAATGATTCAAAGCTTTCCACATACACATAAATCTAGAAAGCCAATTTCAAATTTTGTTTCTCAAAAAAGTGATTTTTTTTGAATTTGTCCGAACTGCCCATTTACCAAAAAAAGGAACACATTAGGCCATAACTTTTGACTTTTTTTTCCAAAAGTCATGAAGTTTAGTGTACATGAAAGATATTCCTTTTCGGCACCTTCTCTTAAAATTTTAGCCTAAGATATGCAATCCTCATTTACGGTAGCCTGCCCAAAACTGCGAAGTAGCCAAAAAACGCATGTTGGTCCTTTAGATGTTAATCAAAGAATTAGACATGTCTCTCTTCCGCTCTCTATATAATGTTTATTGTAAGAGATTAAGCACATGCCATACTTCTTCTACATATACAAAGCTTTGTATTAAGATTAGGCTAATGTCTACTTTCCTTCAATAAACCTATGATTCAAATAAATTAAAGATTTTTGAATTTTTCTCTTTTGAACTATGTTCAAAGTATACCAGAAAATTATTCAAACTATAGAATGTTTTTAATGTGCACTTTAGCCATATTATATTTATTTTAATTAAAACGAGTATTATAGCTAGGTATAGTAGTGAGCTAGGGAAGGACTAACATCCTCTAGAAAGTTAATGTCACCACCAACTTTTGGGGAGACGGAAATTGGTACAATATAGTAATATTTCAACATTCACTACTTGAAAATAATTATTGTCACACTTACTATTAGGACAAATTAGTGTTAGGTAGAATAACCCATTGACTTTCCTTTAGGCGTTGCCTATATTTAAACCAATTGGATTAACAATTTTTTATTGCAATAGAATGGCAAATTAGAGATTTTTTACATTGATTTCAGTCAATACTTTTTTACTAAAAAAAAGATCAATTATCAAGTAAATCATAGGTGTAAATCATAGTAAACTTGTAGAGTTTAAAGAAAAACATGTAGCCTCCTATTGTTTTCTTTGGAGGTAGACTATTCTTATCCATTTGGATTCTAATATGGTTCTTTGAACTCTACAAGTTTGTTATGATAATCCAAAAGCGTCCCTTCAAATTATAGTATAATGAATTATGAACCTTAGGATGCAAAACTTGTACCAAGGCTTTTCATTCAATCATACTATCACTGATGAATAGCTTGCAATTCAAAATAGACTGAGGATACTAGATTTGCTCTCAATTGCCCATCAAATCTATCCTCAGATAATTGAAACTGACACAATCTCAGTTCACTATATTAGCCTGCACGGCAGCTATGCAACTCATGGCAGTTGTGAATTGACAAATGGAAAGTAACTTACATCAGTGAGTAAGGGAGGAGGTTCTTAAATCGCTCGGGCTCTAAAATTGCCCACTTCCTCAATGTTCACTGCTTGTACATGTTACTTTTTGCAATGTACAAGCTGTGAACATTTGAGGAGGTGGGCGATTTCAGAGCCCTCCGAAGCGTCAAAATTTTGAACTTCAAAAATTCATAACTAATTCCACAAAGCTGCAAAAAATATGAAACGACTTGGGTTGGATGCCAATTTCATTTGTCTTTGAAGGAAAATTTACTAATAAATACTTCAAGAAGTTTCACCTCCCCAAAATTCAATTTTAGCTCTTAAGTGAGCCCTTTATGGACCTCCTCCCTTACAAGCCAAGCTCACAACCATGAGATGAAGATGTTCCTTGTGAGAGAAGTTTGGAAAACGTTAAATTGTGCCATCTTTAGTGGGCCCTCTAGCATGATAAATTTGGGTTTCTTGAGGGTAAAAGTTTATAAAAGCCCCCTATATTTGAGCCGTGCTTAGGGATACTTACTAGCTCTCCTAGCTAATTTGGGGCCTCTAATTGCAAATATGAATTCAGATTTTGGAAAAAAATAAAAATTGTGGCAAATAAAAAACTCCAGCATTTTTTCCGGGATAAATTTGGCCTGCAAGGCCCACCAAGGATGGCACAATTTAACATCCTGCGAGAAGTTTTGGGAGGAGCAACAAGTTTTGGAACCCACTTGAATGGATGAGAATTTTTCCACCAGAGACACATATTTTCATTCACTATAGGGCAATGTCCATAGAGGAGGGTCATTGCACCAAATAATTGGTCGACAAAGAGGGCGGAGACTAACAAGGAGACTTGATTATTTAGAACAATGTCCGACGACAAGGGTCATTGCCCAATGTAAACTGCTGCAAGAAATCAACAAAATTGGATGAAGTTAGGATGAGAATTTGACATTGGATTGCGAGGACAAAACCGCAAAATCGGGCATGCACATTACTGCGCAGCATCCGTCCAGAGAACGTACAAGACCTTTCCTGCAAGTGGTTTACGTTAGAACAGTGCTATAATGAATAATATCACTCGAGATTTATCCACTGAGAATAATTGAGCAAATTCTTGTTTGAAAGGATCCTTTGGTTTTCAATGTTCTAAGAACAGCTTCTAAATTTGACTAATGAGTTTAGATGGCGGCAACCAAAGTCCTTCTCAAGATAATTAGGGCTTTTTTACACTATGGCTGTCCAAGTCGAGAGGCCGTGGGATTGAGAGTCCAAACTTTTGGTGAGAGTCCAAAGAAATGAGCAATAAATGATAGGTTTTGGAGCCTTTGGCCGGCCATAGTGTGAAGCTTCCAAAGGCCAAGCCCAAAGTTCAAACCTATACCATTTGTTCAACTTCTATCCTTCTCTCTCCACATTTGTCCATCTAATTTTTGAAATTCCCTATGAAGCCTCATTCATGTGGCTATTTTTTCAAGCAAAAGCTAAAAAAACATGAAGGGTCATAAACGGCCTTGGAAAAAAAATCACAGCACATGCTCTCATCATCAAACAAGCAATATAAAGGATATAAATGGAATAAGAGGATGGCATTGGAATAAGAAGGGGGCATCTTGTGCAAAAGGAATGCAAAAGGAAGTAGGTACATTGAATGCAAAGACTCCCCAAATAACAAACAACAAATAACAAATAACAAATAACAAATAACAAATAACAAATAACAAAGGGAGAAGGAGAAGGAGGAGAACGGAGAAGCATTTTTGTCTTGCAAAAAACAATCCACAGATATCTAGCGACCGAGATCTTGTCAGTTTCTTATTTTTATGAAAAAAAAATTCTGAAAAATTCGGCGGACTCTCGAAGAGAGTTTGGGTCCTACATTTTGCAAGATCCAAACTCTCCTCGAGAGTCTGTCAAATTTTTCTGCCATGTAAGCATTTTGCTGCCATGTAGGCAGTTTTGAGAGCGACGGACTTTGGATTTTGGCGCATAGTGTGAAGGCTCGAGAGGCCAAACTTCGGGGTTTCTGAAATCTGATTGGTGGAAACCGACGGACTCTCAACCAACGCCCGTAGTGTGAAGTGGCCCTTAAGTTACTCCACAACTTTACTTCACAAACTAAGCATTTGAACATGGTTCTTATTAGGTCTTGTAGGGAGTCAAAAGGGGATTCTATGCTCTTTCAATATGCATTATTTAAATAGTTTATGAAGAAGCTAAGAGTTTTCAAATTGATTCAAAGTAGGTATATTCAAAATTGATCTTTAGATCTCATGAATAGAGGCTATAAACTTTAAATATAAACCTATTTGGTTCGTTTCAAGAAACTAGTCGCAATTATGTGTAATAACCTTACTGATAGATTTTGCATAGAAATTGCCGGAGAAACTGTGGTTTCGATTTTCCATATCTATAGCATATGAATAGAAGGATTTACAATGTAAGGTGCACACCACAAAGCTAGCAAATAGGAGAAATTGCAAAATCCATTGGTTGCTTTTTCACTTTAAATGCCACTTAGGAAGTAAATGAGTCAAACCATATAATGATTCATTTCTTTTTGAATACATTGAAGTGAAATCAATTGTCATAAGAAAAAACAGAAACAAAATAAAAGATAGAGTGATTTGTATGGTGTCATTTAGATTTGGAAAATCTATATGGCAATAGAGATCATAAGATTAACTAACTAGATAAAATCTATGGTTGTAAGATTTTAAGTATTATGGTTTCTAGAATTCCTTTAGGCCTCTTTAGAGAGGTGAGATTGAATAATGCCTGTAGAATCAAGAAAACATTATCAACTTAAATCATGAAGAATATCTAATGGACTTCTCATTCACAGAGAACGTCATGAGCCTTGAACTAAGTTTAAGACAAACTTGGTTGTGTTCAATCTTTGTCTTGGAGTAGTGTTGTTTGAGGCCTTTGTGCTGGACTTCTTCTTTCCTCAGATGGATTCACTTTTCAAGCCTTCAAATTGAATTCCCTCATTGCCCTCAAGCTATAAGGTGAGCACCTCCCAAACCACCACTTTTTGCTAATGTGCCTATTTGTTATTATTAGAATGGTAAAAGTTCCATTTTTTCTTGTTGACAAATGAAAAGAGGTTCCAATGCACCAATGAATGTGACATTTGGATACCATATGCAAAAGTTATGAAAGTTAGGGTCAAAGTTTTTTGGTTAGAGGATTTAAAAAATAATTATTTTTTCCTCATAGATGCATATTAATCTTGGAGATGTACCCATAGTGATGATGGTGGTTTTAGTAGCACATTTGAAGGAGCCCCCTAAATTTTCATTGCTGTATTTTTCAGTTGCATCAAATGTTTAAAGAGGTGACTTCTCCCCCTTGAGGATTATCCACCTCTACCAAACTTGGACTACAAACTATTTCTCTACCAATAAGCCTACATGGCTTGGATAGTCATTAGATGATATTTGGGGGTCTTGGAGGTCCGTTTCAGGCTTGTTCCCTGACCAGCCCAGATCCAATGAACGCCGGTACGGGTGTGTCAGAATTTTTTTTTTTCAAAATTTTTTTTTTACCAAAATATCATTTTAAGCAATTTTTTTTTAATTTTTTTTTTAATTTTAATTTTTTCAAAAAGTGACGTGGCAGTCGCTCGACCACGTCAGCTAGCTGCTGCTGCGTTCCTAGATTGCGGGAACGCAGCAGACAGCAGGGGAATTCACAACCTTCTAAGACCCTTGAATCTCATGTAATGTAGACTATCCCCAATTGACTCTTCATTCACGCTTGATGTTACGACTATAATTACTCTTCTTCTTCTTCTTTCTCTCCCAATCAGAACTTATAGAAATTGGAGTGGTCCCTTGTTCCAATCTTTGGTGTAATCCAACCCTTATTGCAACCCTTATTGATCCCCTTGATTGGTCCCATGAACTTTACGAATGATGAAGTTGTGACAGGGAGACAAAACCAGTTCCTATGGTTTATTCTTTCACCTTATTGAGTGCTAGCTGAGGCAGAGTGGTAGTGCATGATGAGAAGAAATGCTCATGCATCATGTCCACAGGCAAGCGGCAAGATCGAAATTGGACTTTTCATTTTTTGCAAGTCAAACTGCAAATGTTCAGTTGCTTTTCAATGAACTACAAATGATAGAAGAGTGCTCAGGTTGAAGAAACAGATGATTGCTCCATAACTGTTTCTATGGGGGAACAGAAGGAGTTGTCAGTTGGCACAAACATTAGAGAAAAAATCAGCCCTACGGAGGGTTGCTCCATGGACCCTTTTAGTATCTTGAAATTTGGTTTATCGGGGCTGAAAATTTATTTTTTCCCCTATTTCCACGGAGCTGAAACAAATGATAGAAGAGTGCTCAGGTTGAAGGAACAGACGATTGCTCGATAACTGTTTCTATGGGGGAGCAGAAGGAGTTGTTAGTTGTCACAAACATTAGAGAAAAAATCAGCCCTCCAGGGGGTTGCTCCATGGACCCTTTTAGTATCCTAAAATTTTGTTTATTGGGGCTGAAAATTTATTTTTTCCATATTTCCATGCAACTGAAACAAATGATAGAAGAGTGCTCAGGTTGAAGGAACAGACGATTGCTCGATAACTGTTTCTATGGGGGAGCAGAAGGAGTTGTCAGTTGTCACAAACATTAGAGAAAAAATCAGCCCTCCGGAGGGGTTTTCCATGGACCTTTTTAGTATCTTGAAACTTCATTTATTGGGGCTGAAAATTTGTTTTCTCCCCTATTTTCACGGAGCTGAAACAAATGATCGAAGAGTGCTCAGGTTGAAGGAACAGACGATTGCTCGATAACTGTTTCTATGGGGGAGCAAAAGGAGTTGTCAATTGTCACAAACATTAGAGAAAAAATCAGCCCTTTGGAGGGTTTTTCCATGGACCTTTTTAGTATCTTGAAACTTCATTTATTGGGGCTGAAAATTTGTTTTCTCCCCTATTTTCACGGAGCTAAAACAAATTATCGAAGAGTGCTCAGGTTGAAGGAACAGATGATTGCTTGATAATTGTTTCCATGGGGAGGCAACAGAAAGGGTTGTCATTTGTCACAAACATTAGAGAAAAAATCAGCCCTCCAGATTGTTGCTCCATGGACCCTTCTAGTATCTTGAAATTTCGTTTATCGAGGCTAAAAATTTAATTTTTCCCCTATTTCCACGCAGCTGAAACAAATGATTGAAGAGTGCTCAGGTTGAAGGAACAGATGATTTCTTGATAATTCTTTCCATGGAGAGGCAACATAAGGGGTTGTCAGTTGTCACAAACATTAGAGAAAAAATCAGCCCTCTAGAGGGTTGCTCCATGGATCCTTTTAGTATCTTGAAATTTTGTTTATCGGGGCTGAAAATTTATTTTTTCCCCTATTTCCACGCAGGTGAAACAAATGATCGAACAATGCTTAGGTTGAAGGAACAAATGATTGCTTGATAATTGTTTCCATGGGGAAGCAACAGAAGGGGTTGTCAGTTGTCACAAAACTTACGCCTTGACTCCCTAATTGTTTTTCTTCTCTCTATTAGCAAGATGTCTAAAGTGCCTTCTAAGCTCTTAAATTCCATAACTTTTGATCTAGGCATCCAATTGGGAACAAACATTATATTTTTATAAAGTTTGTGTAGGCCTACATCTTTAGTAAAAAGTTCACATTCATCCATTTAAAATGACTTCAAATGATCTTATCCAAGCCTCTAAAATACTCCATTCAAACTTATTGTCCTTTAGTATTTATAACACTATTAATACACTTTGTTTATAAGTGAGAATGGTACGTATATAAAAGCATTTGTTGATTGTAAATAGGAGGGATAATATTATATGAGCCTAGAATCATGAGCACATGAACTTAAAAGACTATTCATATATGTTATAAGTGTCTATACTATAGAGTACGTATGCTATAAGCACATTCATATACAAAGAATGTGCAAATTGCATTTCATCCACAACATTGAACAATGCTAAACTTAGATTTCTATCCCTCCTTACAAGCTCCCTTAACCCCTAAATGCCCAAGGCCTAATTTGGGCTTCCTAGAATTTGCTCTAAATTGATCAAAATGCCAACATTTTGATAAGTTGTATAAATTTTTTTTGAACTGTAACTGTACAAATTCATACTTGACATATTAGAGATCTCATAGGAAAAGAAGACACAACAATATCACTTATGGAGTGAAAGATTATAATGTTTGACTATGAGGGTGCTAATATTGCAAAAATCTTTCAATCTTCTTTACACAACTCAAATCTAAAAAGTTGGTAATCCAAAAATATGAGGTTAAGGGGCCTAACTTGTATAAACCTGATCAAAAGCTATTCTACAATTTTTTAAATGAATTTTGAATGTGATTTTTTCTCTAAGATCTAGTGTATTTGAGGCTCATTTCCAAGAGCTCTCAACACTACAAGAAGTCAAGATTGCAATGGGTACCCTTGTACAAAAACTTGAATAGAAAAATCACTATCATTTATTTTCAAGATCGGATTTTGGTGCTGAAATTAGACTTCAAGAAGAACTTTCTAAAAATACAAACTACTAAAAATAGCAACTTGGTTAGGTTTCACTTAACTTCAAAGTTTTGCAAACACCAGATTTGGAGGCCTTCGGCACTTAGGGATTAAGTTTGATATCATATATATACACCTAGCATTGGAGGAAAAACAAGCTCTCTATAGGGCTGCCAAGGTTTGACAAACTAGTCTATTGTTTTTGGGTAGGGAGCCTAGCAAAGTACACAATCTCTGGTTTATTCTTCTAGTGAGATTGTGTAAATATTCCAAAGTAACTAAAATAGATTTTATTTTTCTTAGTATTGTAATGTCTTTGTGTTGGGGAACTGATACAACTTGTTGACCACTCATTCCTAGATAGGGGACACATTTAGAATTTGGTTGGTGTATGGACCTCCTACATTATGTGAAGTTTGAACTTGGGAGTGAATATATTGTTGTAATGGTATTGGCAATGCTATATACTCATCCAAGATTTGTTTAATTATTCAAGAATACAGATTCATCCCAAGATTTTGAATTGCAATTTAGCAATATTATCCCTCAGAAAGGAAGAATCTATTATCATTCCAAAATATTCTGCTTCAAATGGAGCAAAGTATCTTTTGAAATAGATTCTTTGTTTACATACATATATCATTCTTCAAATCTTTGCTCCTTTTGAAACATAATATTGGATGAATAGTTGTAGCAAAACATTACAAAAATCCTTAAAAAATTTGTAAGTGGAAGGTGCTCCTGAACAAAAGATAAAACTATATTATAATACCTTTGGAGAAAGTTGAGAGTTGTTAATCCCAATAGTGAGAATGTTCTAGTAAATAATCAATATCCATTATTTTTATTTTTATTTGAAAACTTTCTAAATTGAGAGCAAAAGACAACTTCAAATGTTTTTTCTAACTTCATTGCCTGCAAAATAAAATCCTTTGTAACTTTCACATCATTTATTGAAATTGAATGGATTTGAACATTTTTGAGTAGGTATCAATCTATACAATTCCAAGATTAATTAATATCTTTTTAGAATATATTTTTTGATGCCTAATTTGACATTGAAATAAATATACAACTTCTAATGGATTGTTGCAAGAAAGATTAACCGTTTTTGTAGTGTTTTAGACAACTGATTTTTATCCGAAGCTATAACTTTTGAATTATGTATCCAACACCAAAAGTAAAAGATGAGTTTCTAGAATTTTTGATTGTAGTCTTAATTCTTATTTTAAAAAAATTTTAAAAATCATTTTATAGATAAAGTCGGTTTTGTTAATTTGTCACAATTTTGGATTTTGAATTTTTTATACTATTGAAGGGTTTAAATTAATGATTTTATGCTGAAATTTCTGTGAAATTTCCCTATAGCAAGCAAATATGTTCCTATAAAACGAAATCATTTATGTACTCCATGTTCATGCAAATAGGCCTCCCTTTTTGAATCATTAGCGATGGTTTTGACTTTGGATATACACTATAGAAATTTTGACATGGAACACATAAATAAAGGAATTAAAAGATTTGATTATTAGAGTTAATTGTAAATTATGTGTAATGCAAAATCAAGAGTCAAAGTTTGGGAAAAATACAGGGCAAAACTCCTTGGAGCACCAGAATTGGGTTCGGATTGTTTGCCGCGTTTCTTTTGTATTATTTTTAGTTAAACCTTCTTCTAATACCTGTTTACAAAGCACAGAATGAACTTTATTATAGCAAGGAATATAGTGTGAATTATAAAAAATTATTGATTGAATCTAACTTTTCCATCAGTATTACAACATTATTTAGACATGCCCATGCAGAGTCTAAAATTCAACTACTTGTATTTTCTTAAATAGAAAATAATGTGAATGTAACACATATTCAAGTTTTCCCACCTTATTTCAACTTCATTTTTTTCTAGTAAGCTCAAATCAACACATCAGACTCAATTTGTTTTGTTTTGGATGTTTGGGAGTTGTCATGGCCTAGGCATTCCAAATGCATTTGAAAATATAGAATTACATTATAATGTGATAATATTGAGACAATACATTCCATGTGAAATCAGTGTGATCAAAATCCTTACTGTAAGTTGTCAAACTCTTATTAACCCCTCAGCACTCCAATGTCCCAATTCGAGACGATGAACAAAGATCGAGGTTCTAGGGACTTTTTTGACTACAAAAATGAAGTCTCATTTATCATTTTATCCAAACCAACGCTTGACTTTCCAAAAACTACATTTTTTGTATAATGAATTAATTTGATGAAATCAACATATATAATATGTATTTAAAAAAATATATATTAAGTAAAAACATGCAACAATTCAAGAAACAATTCGGGTCTTGGGCGCCAAGGAGTTAATTCTCACAGTCATTTGCATAGAGCTTCTTGTTACATAACAGCGTAAAATTATAGTGAAAGTACAAAATGAGTATTGACGTAGGCGAGTTTAAAGCACATACAGTTTGTCTTAGGTTACTCAACAGGACATGGATGTCTGGGGCATGCTGGTGCTGGAGCTCGATCTACAACGTATCGTCCTTCACTATCGATCACTATCCCCACAAACTCCCTCATGTTAATCCACTGACGTACTTCCTCTGTCACGCAGGTTCTTCACTACCTCATGTTTTCCTGTTTGCACGTAGAAATATGCTAGCTAGCTGAGGAAATTAAGTGTTGCTGCGCTGTTCTAATCCCGGAGTGTGCAAAACAGAGAGTGCTTTGGACTACGTAGAACCCAGCTTGAAAGCTGCAGTTTCTGAACGTACAATCTTCGATCACACTGTCACCGACTTCGAATTCTTGGAAGCATGAGGCGAGGAACGGAGCCGATTTTCAGGCAGGAGGAACCCAACATGGCAGATGTTTTGGCGCAGGTGGAGCGCTCGAGACGCAGCTACTTCGTGAAGACACTCTCAAAGACAGCAATCCAGACTCGCGCCGACACCGAAAATACAGCTGTGCTGGTACGTTCATGCATATATCGAAA
The DNA here is from genome assembly GCA_963969595.1 of Neckera pumila. Classification (NCBI taxonomy): domain Eukaryota; kingdom Viridiplantae; phylum Streptophyta; class Bryopsida; order Hypnales; family Neckeraceae; genus Neckera; species Neckera pumila. The sequence goes on along the minus strand of OZ018411.1, from coordinate 15,031,690 downwards.
TGCCTACCTGCTGCACTTCATCACTTTTCCCGTCAACTGATCGATCGAAACCTTATTGTTTTCCATTGATAATTCGGTGATTCTAGCTAATGAAGTTCTTGTTGATCGTTTTTTTTTTTTTGTTTCTTGCAGTCTCTGCCAGCACAGTTTGTGCGGGAGAACGGTGATAAGATCGAACGATGGGTCATCCTTCGGCCTCATTCATCCGAGAGGCCCTGGGTTGTGCGACTCAGCGTCAGTGAAGCAGGAAAAGTAGTAATTTGTCGTGGTTTACATGCTTTTGTGACTGAAAATGGGCTCAGGGAGGGCGATTCGCTGATCTTTGTTCTCCAGGAGGATGCAAGGTCAGAGTTTGAAGTTTACACGTTTCACGGGTCCCGGCGGTTTCCCCATTTTCCAGACTGGCGTTGTGGGGCCTCTCGTGCCGAAGAAAACAGCAACAACCATTCCAGTTTCCCCTCTCCCTTGCACCATCGGGATGAGCACAAGAAGGAGTTCACCAGCGATACTGGGGAGGGCGAGGCTGCACCATCATGGTATTCAAAGCCCTGGAAGAATCGCCGCGCGAACAAGAAGGCGTTCACCAGCGATATTGGGGAGGGCGAGGCTGCACCATCATGGTATTCAAGTCACCGCGTGCACAAGAAGGCGTTCACCATCGATGTTAGAGAGGGCAAGACCACACCATTGCAGAATGCGTATGACAGGCAAAATCACCGCGGGATTCCTAGCTTCCGCAAACGATTGACGGCCTCCAACATTGGACGATATGATCGTAATCCTTGGAGTAATTCTGGACAATTTGTAAGTTCTGTTCCTATTAAACTCAAATTCGCTATTCCAAGATGCAAATTGTCTTATTACGAGACTGACACTTCTAAGATTAAAAGGTAGGGATGTTTTTATCATTGAAGTTTGCCTAATTTTTTTTCATTTTTTTTTCATTTTGGTTACAATGCTTCCTTTCCATTTCCATCCATTTTAAATTATTTAACATTGATTTCAAGACTCTGTCCTCTGGAGACATGCAGGAATTTCCAAGGCCCTTTATCAGGACCCATGGCAGGAAGATTCAAGCTTCTGTAAAACTCCAAGGAATACACGATGATTCTCGGACTCATGTTATACCTTGTCGGCGGAGCTTGGGAAATGGTTTGAGGGTAGACTTCGTTGTTACTGGGTGGAGCAAATTTGTGAAGGAGAATGGTCTCAAGAAAGGGCATGAGCTTGAGTTTTCACTTATGGCTGACTCCTTCTTTTTGGTTAGAAAAGTGTACTAGTTCACTCACTTCACTGTGTTGAAAACCCTGGACATTGTACATAGCAAAGTTGAACATTTTGGGCTCGCTCCTGAATTACTGCAAGAAGACATTCCTTTTGCTTGTTTGTTAATTTTGATGTCCATAGTTTGCACCATTCAAACAAATGGTTTTCATCCCCATGTTCACATAATTTATGAGGCTGCAGGTTAGTTAAGACTCCACAGTAACGAATATTTTTGGGATTTATTGTGCATGTTATTCAAGTATAATGGAAGCTGAATCCCAGCAGTTTATGGAAATGTCGCAATGTTAGTAAGGATCCCACCTTTTGGTGTTCGTCCGTGGTGTTTGAAGTGCCAAATTAAGGGGCATTGTTTTCGCAGGGATGCTTGAAGTCTCCAACTGACCAATTCAATTCTCCAGTGATATGCTTCCACAAGAGAACTGCCGCACGCTCTATGGGCAATTTCATTAAAATGGCTATATTCTTGACTTTGGCATTTTTACAGTTCAGAACGCCCGTTCTGAACTGTATATCTGTCCTAGACGGTCGAAATGGCGCCATAAGACTGCCATTTGCCCATTTGAATGAAATTGCCCATTTTTGCAACAACGGCTGCTTGATTGGATGATAAGAATGATTCGTTATGGGCAACCAAGGTGAACACCTGGAGACTAAACGCAGGAAAACGGCAAACAATGATTAGCTGCATTCATATATAACAGAGTGCTTGAATGAGGTGACTAATCCCATCATACTACTAAAATCATAACTCCCTCTGCAATATCACAAAATGTTACCTTTAATAATAGGGGCTCATGCTTGCTATGTTACACATTCATTGTATCACATATTAGTAAAATTTTGATATATTTGAATAGAATGCATGATAATGATTTCAATAAGTCTCTGAAATAATTACTTTGAATATTTTGTAAAAAAAATTTCAATCATGCATACATAAAAATAATATTTTCACACAAGGTTGTGTTACAAAAATAGAGTAGTAGTTTGCAATCACCTCTGTATTATCACTTTTACAACTTTTATGGTTTCAAAATTCTATTGCTACTACCAAATGATTTGAGAAATTTATTCAATTGAGGCGATTTTGGATTTCATAACAATTAAGTTATTCATGAAGTATTTGATGTTTACAAGTTTTTCTTTTCAATTCACCAAGTTTTTGGGTTGCCATTGTTTGTAATAATTAAGTCAACTTTTGAATGCATTACAAGAAATGTGTATCTTTTACAGTATTCACCATTGAGTATATTTCATTCATCATTCAACAAATTTCTATTCTACATTTCAATATATGCTTACTTATAAACCAAATTATACAAAGATTTTAGTAATTTTTATTTAAAGATTTATTGAAATTTTTGTTCTATACTTTATCTAATACATAAAAACTCTAATAAATTTCTAATGATGAATGCGTGGCATAGCAAGCGCCAACTGCTAGTTATTAATAAAATCTGAAACATTGCTTCAGCAAGCACAGCCAGAAACAGGATATAAACAACCAGTGGCAAAAATTCTCATGCTACACACGTAATGTACGGTGGACCCCAAACTCCCAACCGCTGAGCACACTAGTCTGCAATCAACCACCCCATACGATCCACAAGCCCCAGCTACTAAACTAATCTCAAGTTGGGTCTCAAGTAGTGATTATCATGTTGGAGGATCCTAAGTAGTGATTATCATGTTGTGAGAGTTATTGAATTGGTTGAAATTCAGAACATCGGCATGTTTTCAGACGGGCTTATGAAACTCCGACCTAAACCAGTCCGACTTTTAGAGCTTTGTGCACTTGAATTTCAGAAGACTTCTAATTTGGGTACCCATTTGAAGAATTTTTAGGTGATTGATAAGAGGACTACCAAAGCTCGCTCAAGCTACAAGATCGATGAAGCCAACAACAATCACACACTGTGAAGCTCATTAATCGGTAGAAATTCTTATGCACATTTGGACTGAGCCCTCAAAAAGAATGCAGAGTACGTACATGTACCTGCTCAACCGCTTCCGCGGCGGCTGCTGCCAGAATATCGGCACACGAGACCCCGGGCATGTCGTTTCGTGCTCATCGTAATAGCGTCGATGACGTCGAATTTCTCCAACGTGAAGTTATCCGCGTGGCCCTGTTCTGCGAGGTCCAAGCTGGTGGACTTCAGCAACAGAGACGCATCACAGCCAAAAACGAAGTAATAATGGAAGAAGAGACGGAGCAGCTTGGTTGATGCAAGGGAGCCTTCCTCGGTGGCTTGGGAGACGTGCTTCTTCGCTACTTGCTGAAACGTGGGGCACGTCTTGGTGTAGAAGTCTTAGTTCGAGGGCGGTTCTCCATAGACGTACGTCGGGTCCCCTGGGCCGGGAAGGTACAGGCGATGGTGAAGGTGCTGGAGGTGATATTGGAGCACGACCTGGAGGTGCACTTGGAGCTGCCGCTTGAAGTAGATGGCACCGGTTGCTGTTGTGTTCGAAGATGCAATTTCGACTTGCATCTGCAGGATGAAAATTTCATGGAATTATATATGAGCTGATATTTGACAAATGAGAATTAAGTTTAAGCTATTATAACTGAAAATATACTAGGATTTAGGCTTCTGTGTATCAGTTGAATAAGAGTGTAGGTTTCCAACGCACACTTTGAGTTCGAGAAAATTCCACATCTTTTCTAGACACTACTATACATGTGTCTAATCTTCTACAGTATCTGTGCCCATGTGGCATAATTAATAGAACTAACTGAGACTCTTCATTCATGTTGGTCTCTAAGCAAGAAATTTCACTTTTTTTCTTCTTTATTGGTACATTTTGTACTGGTCAAAATCTTTCAAAATCTTCAGATAGAAGCGCTTCTTTGCTACGGAGTAATTGGGTCACTAATTAGTAGAACTACCTGAACAGACTCTTCAGTCATGGAAGCCTTGGGCCAATGAGTTATTCTTTTGTTTTCTTCTCTACTGGTGTATCAAGCAAAACCTTCAAAAGTGCTTCAATTCTTGAGTTTTATTCCTTTCTCTCCAAATATCTGGAATTCAGAACGAGAAGAACCGTCGAGGAGATTCAGGAATATGCTACTGTCATTCACCACGTCCTACAATAATTGGGCGTATGTCCAAGCATTTGAATTCCCCTGTTTTATACAGGAATATGTGAGATGCATGACAAGAAGATTTGTGGCAATGAGGAAGCGAGGATCCTCCAGGTTCTAAGCCCTAACTTTCAATCTTAAGGTCTTTTATTACAGTGTTGCTTTGGTTTAGAGCTGTGTTCTCATTCCATTTAATTTCAAGTTAGAAGCAAGGTCACTTATCTTATCAAATGAGATATTATAAACAAAATGGGTGTCACTGCTGCCTTGTATCTGTTCATCTGTGTTTCCGACTCATTTGTCACTTGTGTGTCTTCCCGTGGTGGCTGCGGGTGCACTCAAGGCTTTTGTTTTCTTTGATACAAGATCGTATGTGTTTATCATGAGTGGCGCCATACCCAGTGTTAAAATGAGTGTTTGGAGTTGGTCTTTCAGTTCATTGGTTTAGAATTGTAGCTCAATCTTGAATGCAGCTTTCTTACTCACTATCTCTTAGCAAATGTACAGTAATTCTTTCTAGCAGATACAGAATGGCTATAATGGTGATGTTGGTCAAAGTGTCAAATTTGTGATATTGAAAAATGTGATATTCAAATCTGTGATATTCAAATTTCCGATATTCAATGAACAATATTTATCTTGTGGTCCATGACGCCTAGAAATGATGGATTTTCAGAAACCTGTGAAGGAAGAGTCTTCTCTTCCACCACGTACAGGCGCACCCACAGCACACAAAGACCCTAAACCCTTCTAATAAGAGGTGGTTTGCATGATTCCTACAGTTGGTGTTGAGAGTAGACTGTGTGGAGAAGAGGAATTTGCTGGCAACAGAGGGTCTACCTTAGCATGCAGTGTACAACTCTCACAAGCATGAAAATTTTCCTACTCTATTCGTTTTCTTTGACGATTATTTCGTGACTGAAAAAGGAACAATTGATTTGATATGAATGAAGAGTCTTATATTATGGTAATTCTTCTGAAGACTCAGCTCGTCAAAGGTTGGTTTTCAGTATGCCTGATGGGAGATCAACTCCTTCAAAATGCAAATGGTGAGCTTCAGAGTTGCCACTGGACTCATAAGAACTGTTCAGTTTGTGGTTACCTTAATTGTTTTAAGCGAGCATTTCTGGGTGATGACATGGGTGACAGCTTCAGCAGCTTTCAATCCGTGGACAGCAGTAGTGTGGATCTTCATTTCACCCTGGGACGAGAGTGGCACGATTTGAACTATTAGTCATGTGGCCCCCAAGACTCTTGGTTTTGGTTCCGTATTCACCATTTTACTCTGGAGAATTTCGATTTGGCATGATAACAAATGTACGATGTGGCAAATTTTTTTTAATTGGCAGTTTGGTGATAAGTGTAAGACTTTTTTGACTCAGAGATGGTGATTTACTTGTGAAGTTGAATGGAAATTACGGACCAAGTCTAAACAATTTTCTTCTCATGAAAGGAGGGAAGGAGCTGCAAATTGGCTGGGCCATCTTGAGGTTGTCTTACTGAATTCTGGCTTCATTGCGGACTTGCTGGCTTGTTCCCTCGAACAAATTTGATGGAAAATTGAATTCAAAAATTAGTATCAATTGCTGCAAAAACTCATGAATACAATGAGAACTTGTACCATTGAGAGACGGCACTTTCTTTTCAGTTCGACTTGCTTCACAGCTTCACTGCCTCAGTGATTCTTTTCCCCTTCTTCTGCCTCTCTGCTTCCATACATTAAATTTGATGAAACTAGGGGTACCAGAGTTCAGGATTTATGCTCCAAAAATGGAGGTGATCAAGAGAAATATAATTAAAAATCTCTACAGGAAACTAGTATTGAGGCTGAGAATTTGTGCAGGATTTGATATGGAAACAAATAACGGAATTGAATGTCTCAAATTGTGCTCCCATAATCATTATTGTCCAAAATGTAACACCAACATTTAAACCAAAAAGCAACACTAAAATTTAGACATTGAGGACAGAAGATGTATGCAATTAGAAGATGAGAGCTTAGTGTTGATTTTTTAGTGTACCTACTAAAAATGCTTTAGAATTTCATAACTTATTCCTATGGTGTCCAAATAATACATACTAATGTGCATTAGAATCCTCTTCTATGTGTCAATAAAATCCCATAATATAATTTATATTTTATAATAATAGGTTTGCTCATTAATTTGCTATAAGTTTTGATTATGTGTGTGCTTATCTTAATGGCTATTGCAAGTCTAGCTAATTTCATTTGCTAAACAACTACTAAGACGGATCCCTACAAATTCTTGCCTCAAATGTTTATTCATACAATGTCCCAAATAGAGTCTAAGAAAATTTAGAATTTACTTTTGACTACCAACAAGATCCCACAAAAAAAATTTCGATATAATAACAAGGACCATGCTCAATTGCTTATTCATAAGCATTTAGTTGTGCTTACTTTAAAATCTGTACCATGTGTTTCCTTTGTTATTGAACATATACAAGTCAATAAATCTCAATCTATTGGACCATGTAGATTGCAAGATTATAATGTCTAAAGTTAGAAAACAAATTATTTGGAGCCCCACCTAACAATATTAACATAATTTGAGTCAAATTTGCAAAGAAGGAGGCATTATCTAACTTTGGAAGTTTGATACATTGGACAGATTTGTGTTAATTACTTGCATTCTAATTTTCAAACATAATTGAAATGTCTAATATATCCAAAATCATCTTGCACTGAGAGGGTGTCCCCAAACAAACAACTATATGAGCAAGATTTCAATTGTTTGCAACAAACATATTTTTTGAAAAAAACAAAATCTCAATGGCAAACACAAATACATATTTTTCTAAATAAATTAAATAAAAATAAGTAAATGAAATCTCATGAATTTACATTAGAATTTTACCTAATGGTTTGAAAATTGTCATTTAGTGCATTGAGTGAAAGTTGGATAGAAAATTTACTACATTTTCAACCACATGCACATCATTTTCTTATATTGCTGTAAAAATGTGTAGAAAAAAATTCAACCCATTCAACTTCATAAATTGCAAGATATAAGTATTCACAATTAATAAAAAAATTCATTGCTTACCTGACTACTTGTCTTCTCTGTTAACATATTGCCCAATCTACTTCTAAACTTTTAAGACCCATAATTTTTGATTTAGTCATCCGATCCAAAAAAATTACAAAGCCAATACAAACGCACATTTTTGGTAAATATTTCACTTTAATCCATTTGAAATTGACTTTGTATGAACCTACTCATACTTGAAAAATCTCAATCAGAGCTTATTGTCTTTCAAGGATTAGAATTGACCCCTATAAATTCTTGCCTAGAATGTACAGCTTCTATACATTAGAGCCTAGGATCAAAATTAGGAACATCTTCTTTCAACACTTTGAAAACTCATAGTTTATTCATTTGGTATTCTAAAAACGCATTAGAAGAAAAAATGTGCCTTCGTCTTATTATGTCCAAAAAATGAATTATTTATAATGGAAATATGTTACCATCAATGGTGTCTTCATCTTTGTACATGACATGGGCCATTCTATCTAATGACTCCAATTACCTTGTTAATTATAGTGGAGAAAGGCCTAAAGAACATGGTCTATATCGTTCCTTGGATCCAAGCTTATGTAATAGGGATGAACTAATTAAGAATCTATTTTAAATTAATTGCGACAAATGTTCCTAAGGTAAGTACACCTAAAATCAACAAAATAAGCAATTTAATATGGTTCCATTATTGTATTGAAATTTTTTGGTGGCCTCTTGTTGGTAGGTAAAAACGAGTGAAAGCATACTACGCCCCTGTAAAAGGTACATCAAAAAGTACTTTGGAGGGATGTATTTATATAAAAGTATTTTCTTAAAATAGAACAAAAATATTATTTTGGCATTTTATTTGATACCAATTGTAAGTATTCTTATAGAGAAGGTACTCTACCACATCCTAACCCAACCCAGTGTTTCAACCATCTTCTATACAGTACTTTACCGACAAAAAAAGTATGTCAGATTTGCAAAAAAAGTACAAAGTACTTTGCAGTGGCCAAATGAACAATCAAAAAGGCACAATAGTTGCACAATGGTAGAGTATTTACTATGGAAGGGATTTTTGGTGATAGTAAGACTATAATTGTAAAATCTACTAGAATTTGGAAGTCAGATGCATACTATCTTTTGCGGAGGAAAAAAGACCAAAAAAACATTATTTTGGTTGATATTTTGATAAATAAAGCACCACATATGCATATTGTAGGACAACTTGGTAGTGTTTAAATCTCCAAATTCTAAATATTTTTATGACTTTTTTTTGGCCTCTATTTGTAAAAAAGTACTTATGATACATTTCATTTTCAACTTTCAACATTATCTCCATTTATTGTTTTTAAATTCCAATAATCCTGGTATCTAAGTATGTTAATTTGTATAGGTAAGATTCTACAATCATCGACTTAAAATTTCCTCATATCACAATGGATTTTCTACTAAAGTACTTTGAGTACTTTAAGTACTTTGAGCAGTAAATGTGTACTCAAAAGTACTCCTTATTTCTGCTGAAATTATACCTAGTGTAGTGTGCTTTCATCCAAATGGATTCTAGATTTTCTTAAAATACATTTTTTGGACACCATACATAAATAAACTATAAATTTTCAAAATTATGAGAATATGTGTTTATAATATGGATACTAAGCTCTAATGAATAATAGAAGTACATTTTAGCAAGAATTTGTAGATGTCCGTTTTAGAAGGCCGTACTAGTTTTAGGTGTAGTTATCTTATACATAGTGTTTATCTTCTATGAAAATATTTATATAGTGCTAATTTTCATTTTTCATTTTTCTTACTGAGTCAATTTCTTATTTGATATGGATTTTTTCCGTTTTTTCCTTCAAAAAATCACACAAATTCCAAAAGTCTCGATTTTTTAATGACTTTTTTAGAAGAAATATGATTTCAATGCTTAACCCCTAAACTATTAAAGTCTCCTCGGGGGACACTTGGGATTTCGGGCAGGCTCGTGCGACCTGAAATTTTGACCTAATTTTTTGAAACTTTTTTTGAAGATAGGAAATCATATTAGCTTTCTAAAATATAATTTTTTCTCAATCAGTGCATGGGAGCAAAAGTTATACTACCCAAAGTCCAAAAAGCAGTTCGCCGGGCAAAAAAAAAACTTTAAAAAATCAAAATTTTTTTCCAACTTTTCCTCCTCAAAGATCATGTTTTTTTCTACATTTAAAGCTTTGATTCATTCTATTTGGACTCAAAATGAGAAAGTTATGGACAATCTTGTTTTTTGGGCAATCTAAGCGTCTATACAAAAAAAACTTATAGAATTTATTTGTGAATGCAATTTTCTTTTTTTGTCAATTTTCTTTTTTTGTCAAGGTTAAGTTTGTTTGCAAGAACAATTGCACCATTAAAATTATGGTGTTTAAATTCCACCTAAGAGCTATTAACAATTTAGTATTTCATTCAATTTTGGACCTACTTCTACTTAACAATTTTTTTATATGTGAAAATCAAGCTTTGACATTCTGAAATTTTTTTTCCCAAACTCTCAACTCAAATTTGCAACACAAAAATTTTTAACTTTGTGGTGTATAGGGCAAAAGAAATCCACAAATGGCTGTCAAAGTCATCTGAAATTGCAGGCCACAGTTTAAAAATACTTCTCTTTCCAACTTCAAATGCTAATATCTTCCAATCCGTACGATCAAACATCATGAAATTTTTACCACATAATTTAAGGCAAGTGAAATTAAAAGATCCTATGGTTAGATTCCAAAAAAAAAGTTTTTTTTGGTTTAGGGTGTGATCGTAGCAGAAATGGCAGTTTTCAGTGGTTTCAGAGCCAGAAATTGCCTTGGTATCTTAGGGGTTAAAAACGAACAATTCTTTTTCAAGAATATATAATCATGTAATAAGAACATATATAGTGAAGGGATTGTGAAATTCATTTTTAAAACACTTGTCTGAGATGATGTTCTGCGTCCTTTGAAAGATTTCAAGAAAGCTTCAAAAGTGAACAAACTATTTTAACATGATTCAATTAGGGGGGAGGAATTGCTTGAACTTGTTTTCAATGAATGATATTAGATATTCCCTCCTACTTAATTGACTTTCTTAATTTAAAAATGGCAAATTATAAATCACCGTATAGTGTATTTTGGCGGCATTTGCTCCTATGACTTGATTTTTTAATAATTTTTATAACTTTTGTCATAAAATTGACGTTATATAATTTTAGCCCTAAATCCAATTTTTTATAATTTTAGCCCACCCAATGAAATAGTATCAAGCCTAGTTTCTAATCAAATTTGAAAATTTGAAAAATTCCTAAAAATTTATATTTAAGTGAAATTTGAATTTTTAGTTTATAATCATAGGATTGCTATTTTTGAAATTTTAGAATGGTAGAGTGAATTGATTTTCTCCATGATGTTCTTTTGGATACAATTTAGATTTAGAGAAAAAAAGAAGAAGTTGCAAAAACATACTAAAAAGACATCTCTTATGATTACCAATTTCATTCTTTTAGCTTTTTTCAAAAAGAAGTCAATAAAGAGAGTCTTAATTTCTATAGCGACTCAAAGGAGTTGAACAAAGCCTTATTCATCCCCAAATGCAAAAGCAAGATTCTTCAACAATTTGTAGAGAAAATTCTTGGTTATTGAAGTGTACTTTGTCAACAAATTGGAGGATAAAGGACTCCTTACCTACTATGATTTTTCCTTTCCATTAATATCTAGTGCAAATATAAACAAAAAAAATTTGTGAAAAATGATTGGATGAAATTTTTTCTTTTTTTCATCTTGAACTATCTGTTTGAAATCATCTAAGTGCCATATAGTGATTTTATATATAAAATATTGAGGGATAAAAAAAATAGACTAGGATGATTGGATCAATGAAACTTAGGATGATACAATGAACAAAGATTACACCTATTAAGGTCTATTTTTATAATGGAAAATGCATCCTATATTTTTTATTAGAAGAAAATTTGACTTTCAATTGATTTCGTTCCTTTCTATCCAAATTATTGCACAAAATTATTATAGGAAACATTTGATGATTAATTAATCTTCTCTTCTTATTTATTGGTAGGTGTGAGGAAGTTCTAATAAATTCAACCAAGTTCTTTTATCTTCATCAAATTTACAATTTTTTTTTTATCCCTAAATATTCCACCTTTAGATAATAAGATTATTTTTGAAAATTTCTAGTAAAAATTTGGAATAAATAAGATACATCTATATCATTGTTTCATACAAGTAGTGCATTCTTTCTTCTTATTATTGATATATAACATAGATTTTAAGAAGCCTTTGTAATAAAAGATAGTTTGATGCAATTACCTTTTTACAACATTCATCATCTCCTATGTGGATGCTAGAGTACTTAGGATTTAATGCTTAAAAGACAAGACAAGCTCCTAAGGCTTGGTTTCAAGTGAGTCTTTGACAAATAGTAGCTAGGATCTTTTTGGATGTTTTAGTCTAGTGAATAAGGCTTGCCGAGCACTACTTTCGGGTGAAAAATCAAAGCTCCATTCACATAGATCAATTTTATACGCCTTGTCTGCACAAACCTTGAGTAAGGAACAAAGACCCATGACCTACATCAAGGAGAATTATGATTCCTTCTTGAAATCCCTTTCAGACCAAATTTTAATGTCATGTAGTCAAATATAATTTAATCTTAATTTATCTCAATTTAACTTTTAAATTATACTACATTTTCAATCTTACATTCTTATTATACATTGGACTATGAATTCTCTACCAATTTAAAAACTCTATTATTTTGCCAAAAGCTAGCAGTGAAATAATTTTTATATTTAAAAGTGAAAAAAATTTGGAAATGATAATTTTTTTCCAAGTTTATTTTGCACAATACTATAAGAAATCCATGTTTTTTAGAATGTTTTCACAATTTTTTGGAATGCATTTTTGTGGACATTGAATAAAACAACCTATGCTTTTATGTCGACAATGATGTTCTAAAAAAAATCTTGATGTTTTATTGAACATCATTGTTGACATAAAAACATAAATTGTTTTATTCAATGTCCACAAAAATGCGTTCCAAAAACTAGTGAAAACATTCTAAAAAACACGGGTTTCTTAATAGTGCAAGTAGAAATGAAGCAAATGTCAAAATTTCTTGAATAGCGTAGGAGCCCTTGTTTGCACCATGTGACTCTGCTTGCTCTACTTTTTGGCCACTACATATGGATAAAGTACATTTGAAATTCTAGAGTGCATCCTTATGGTACATAGTGGCGCAAACAGAGTGGCTTTTGAATTGTGGTGCAAATAGGGTCTCTACCTTAATCATTTTAATTTTACACCTACAAATCCTTTTGCAACAAGTAAAACAATTGGTATTTGGCTAAATTTGATCTTCCCTCTACTCTTGACAAGATTTTGTTTTTGTTAAAGTATAGAGTGTAACAAAAAGTTTCTCAACTATAATATATATTAGAGTAGTTTGAAATTTTTATAATAAATGTAGATTGAAAATGTTTTGAAGATAGAAAAATACAAATGAAAAATAAGCTATTGCGTGATACGGATTCAAGGACATGGGTCTTGTGATTGCAATCATTAATTGATTTTTTGCAATTTTTGAAAAATTTAAAATGGTATTTTTAAATTTGATCATCTATAGTAAATAATGTGTCCTTACATCTTCCCAATTTCCTCTAGGTGGAAAAAATGGTTATGAAGAGAACAAATTAAGATAAACTAGCCTATTCCCACTTTGGTCTCAAATTTATCTATTATGTATCCCACGCGTACATTTCAAAGCAAAAGTACACACACTATTAGGCTGTTATTACATGATGGCGCGATTGGAATTTAGGCTGTTTTGGGACCGTCTTGGAACTTACGCCATGTCGCCACCGACCCCTCTTCTCTCATTCCGTGTTGCAGGAATGGGAGGACCTTCCGCGTCGGGCTTTCCAGAAGCCATTGCTTTGCAGCAACCTCGGCGGTGTCGATCTTATATGCTTTGGGAAGTCGATTTTTAATCAACTTGGCTGCTCTCGTCAGTTATGGAATGCTTCTGATAGCTCCCTCGATCTTGTGTGAGGCGCTTGGGAGTAGAAACGTGGAGTGGGAAACTCAAGTACTCGTTACGTGCAGTTGCAGTCTCCTCAGCTTCAGGTTAAATCTAATTGCACAGACTACGGAACGTTCATCTTCCTTGCTCTTGATGTAGGGTGTGTGGTTCTCAACAGCAGTGGCTCTGGGTTGTCGATTCTGGTCTGTGCTCGCGAATGCGTTTGTCGGTAAAAGCTAGCGCTTGCAGTTTGGTCATGCGGGTTTCATTTCTTGCTTAATGAACACCCTTTTTGAACTAATTGAAGAATCCACCCAAGCCGTCCGCATGATTTCGTTGTTCTCCGAATGAAGGAGTGTTTTGGGTTGTGTTAATTTTATGGCTTGCTGTCCAGCGCCGAACGGCGCGTACGTACCGATATGTCGTTTTCTCTGTTGCTTTCGTATGTTTGGTCCTCCGTTTGTCCGTGTAGTTTAGTAATTGAAGTAATCTAGCGTCGTGCCTTGCTTAAACTTGAAGTGCGTCCACGCGTTGAATGTTCAAGATGAAGGGCGGGCCCACTTTCAGTGCCAGGAGTTCGAATTCTCGCCATGGCAGCCGCCGGGTGTTGGTCCTTCCATGAGCGTTGTCCGAGTTCGACTGTATTTCAATTCAGCAAGTTACGCGAGCAGTCGAGACGTGCGCTGGAATTTCGAACTGATTTGTCGGGCACTCAAGTCGCAAATGTCGAGCTTCTCTAGGTTTCGCATAGAACAACACTTGAGGGGGATTATCCCAAATTGACGTTTGTGGAATTGGTAAAGTGTCTACCACTTTTACAGTCGCCTTTACAATATAGCGTTTTGTAGTAGGGTGCGGTAATGCTTGCATCTGTGACTCTATATCAAAACCTTCTTGACTCCTAAATCGTATGCATGCACCAGTTAGGTTCATGAACAGTCTCGATCTTGCCTCCAGGTAGTCGACCGGTTTTTAGTTGGTCCATGGTCCATGGTCAGGAACCCCTCTTCGGGACCACGGTTCTTGAGGTTCTGTCGGTAGCCTTCGACTATCTGCCGCATAGAGCAAGGGCATGATCCTTGACCAATTTGATAAATTGAATGTCACTGTGCAAACAGAGGTGAGGTATGCTGATAAACTTTGACGAAGTGACTCCATTGTCACGTCTTCCTACACTGGCTCACTCGTTGTCTGTGATTGTGCAGGAGGTAATGCCAAATGCCATCCATGCTTAGCCTTGCTCGACACAAGTCTCCCAACACCTTGGCCTCGGCAATGGCTTCGGCTGGGGAAAGTTGTTATGAGTGGGTGCAATATTTGGATCGCTGTTAGAACTGTCACTGGGTTGTGCCGTGTTTTTTTGATGTGTTTGTCATCCCAAGTGCATTCGTCCCAATGAAGGAGTTGGCAGGAGGGGCCCGGCGTGAGCGTCTTCTGTTCGTGGAATCTTCCGGGTTCTTCGAATACTATAGGAGTCGAATCAAGACGAAGCCGCCTCTGGCACCCCTCTTGCCGCTCTCCCTTGTGAAGCCGAAGGCTCAAGGCATGGACGACTCTGACGATTTGTTGTTTCCCCTATCGTGGGATGAATGCGAGGAGCCCCAGCTGCAGCTCCCGGATTCGATGACAGGGAGCATCACAGTCGCCTCCATCTCGCCGGCTGCCCCTGTCTCTGTCCATGATCACCATTGGGACATCTCCATTGCCCACAATTCCAGCATATCATCATGCCTCTCTCTTGGCCGAGAGGCCCCCACGCTCTCACCTTCCATTCTTGTTGGTGAAGGGGACATGCCCTCCATGAGTTCTGGCAAGGGGCCGTCCAGTTCGCCAGAAGTTCCAACAGGTACAGCTTTCATCACTATGATCTGGAATTGTATGCATGTACAAGCACTTTCATTTTGCTTTGGAAATGAAGAAATGATGCTATAAATGATTACAATAGGTTTCAAATTGAGTTCTTGTGATGTTATTTTGTTTCCTTTGTTATTTGAAGTGATTTGGCTATCTATTGGTTGAAAAATAAGTACTTTCAAATGATGGGCGTCAACCTCAAGGGGTCATATAAGTTTGGAGATTGGTATTGTATTGCCTTGGACACAAAGTACTATCAGCCTCTCAAACTTTGTGAATCTATGAGTATGCATGGAATCCACAATCAAGCCCGGAAACCATTTAGTTTAATATGGCACCTGCATTTGTGAATGTTTTCTCCTTCATTGCGAAAGCATTGAATTCGTAACTCTCTACATGCAGATCTTATTGTCTATTGCACGGACCCACTTCCTTTATACTTGGATATTGCTTCTCAACGTTTAGCAAGTGTGCAAAAGATGCCTTCACGGAGATTCAACAATGAGCAGTGCGGGTATCTTGTTGGAAAGCTCAAAGTGAGTCTAGAAAGTGCAAACCTTTTCTTGGGGCCTAACTTAAAAGCCCAACCCGAGGTAAAACGTAGAACCTCCGAGGACTTCACAAGATGCATTGAAGTCTTTAAGCTCTTGCTTGCTTTGGCTCTCAAAATTGAAAGCTTCATTGAAGGTTGTTGCGAAGATGAGTGGCTTCCAGCTGCAATGACATTGACAAATACTGCGGAGTATGTTTCATCCTTGGGATTCAATTTGGAGCTATGTCGAGTTTGTTTTAGTACGGGATGGACGGCAACCAAGGCCCTAACAGCAGCTCAAGTTGACAACATTGACAGAAATGAAGTTGAGATTGTCAAAAGGAAGGCCGATGTGGACGTGGATGTGTTGCTAAATAAAGTGATATTGGAATTGCCTTCCTTACAAGGTGAAGATAAGGATCTTGCGATTTACTTACTTCAAAGACTCAAAAGAGTCAAACCAGCTTCAACCTCTCTTTCACCAGAATCACCTTTTTGGAGCGCATTTGATGATTTGGGTTTTCTGGGACGAATCTTTCAAATGGTTCGTCAAACCGAGATGTTGGGGAAGGGTACTTCCGCCACCGTACCACAAGGCTGTGTGGCTGGGAACTCCGGTTGCCAAGAAGACGTTTTATGGTCCAAAACATCCCGATTATGTGAAGGAAGCTCAAATTCTCGGAGGATTGTGTCATCCCAACATCATGTCGATGTTTTGTTGTGCAATGGACAAGCGCAAGTGTTCCATCGTGATGGAGTTGATGGACGAAGATCTCCATTCTTTCATGCAAAGGAGATTGGATGCCAATCCCCATTCTCCACCCTTCAGTGTTTTCGAAGCAGTTGATGTGATTCTCCAAATCGGTGAAGGTGTCAGTTACCTCCACGAAAATAAAATTGTGCACCGGGACTTGAAGTCCTTCAATATTCTTGTCAAAAATGTACTGCCACCAGATCTTAAAGTTCAGTATGTGCTTATTAAAGTGGCTGATTTTGGATTTGCGAAGATCAAGGAATGCAGTACCCGATATTCCAATCAAAGCTTCAATATTGGGACGAATCGATGGATGCCTCCTGAAGTTATTAATTTTCGTAACAACGATGGGCAAACGAGGTCATCCGTGCTTCAAGCAGTGCCCAAGTTTCCTAAGAAATCCGATGTGTACAGTTTTGGAATGGTGTGTTATGAGATTTTGACTGGAGACGTGCCTTTTCCCCAAGAGACTTCCCTCATCAATATAAAGAAGAAGGTGTTGAACGGTGAACGTCCCACTTTACCTAACTATTGTCCTTCAATTTTGAAGGATTTGATTGAAGCATGTTGGGCCCCTGAACCAACTCATCGTCCATCTTTTGCAAGCATTTGCTTGGCATTGAAGCATTTGAAATGCTTACTGATGACTGGTACGTCCCTTGAACTATAACTTTTTTAACTTTTGAGCTCGTTCAATGAAAAGGATTTCTTGTTGTGTTTTCAATGTTTTATCTTCTTTTGCGAATGAAATCAAGTAGTGTTTTATTTTGGGGGTACTTTGAAAAGTTCATTTGTTATTGGGGTTTATTATTTCTACGTCAAGATTGGTGAACCACTGCCAATGTCACCAGATATCACCCCGTTTAAAGCTTCAACAAGAGAAATGGTAGTGCGAAGGAGTCCAGATATTGGTGAACGATTGCCAATGTCACCAAAAATCACCCTGTTTGAAGCCCCAGCACGAGAAATGGTAGTACGAAGGAGTCCAGATATTGGTGAACGATTGCCAATGTCACCAAAAATCACCCCGTTTGAAGCCCCAGCACGAGAAATGGTAGTACGAAGGAGTCCAGATATTGGTGAACGACTGCCAATGTCACCAGAAATCGCCCCGTTTGAAGCTCCAACAAGAGAAATTGTAGTGCGAAAGAGGCCAGTCCAAGGCGGGCTATCGAAAGCACTTGAAGCACGTGAAGCATCACCTGAAGCATCTTTTGAAGCATCAGCAACTCGGAATCCTCCGCGAGATGGTTTTTTTGATGTGAGCTCATATCCACAAAGGTCAGTCTATTGCAACATCATTGTTAAAAACAATTTTTACATCACCTATTGCAACAGGATTGTTTCCTCCATTGTCAACATCAATCTGAAAGTAAGATTGGAGCAAAAGCATACTTTCAGAGGGGAAAAAATAAGAACCCCGCTGGAATTACATAGGAATCACTGTGGAGATTGGTATGTGCGTCCTCATCTATTTTGATTTTTCTTGCAGTGAAAATGGTGATGCTACTAGAGAATCACTCCGCAGTCGCTTCGGTTACCCGCATTTTTATCCTGACGTGGATAAGCATTGGAGAAAGATCTTGCCTTGGACTCGAGGACGGCGGGGTCGCAAAGGGAAGACATCTGATTTTGAAGATTCTGTAGCTTTGAAGGATAGCGAAGTTGAATCTCCGTTTCCTGTTTTCTGGTCGACGTGATTCGCCAGATCGCTCTCTCTACTGAGTGTTCGTCGCTCTTGGAGGTCATGTGTTCCTGTCATCGCTCACCGTGGAATGCCAAAAAACTCTCGAAAAGAGACAAGGAAGTCTTTGAAATGTATTGCAAGCCCATTGGGTGTTACCCGGAAGTATTATCAGGTAACAAGTCATCTTCCTCCTTCCGGAAATTTTCCTCCAATTTTCTTAATGTCTTTCATCAAAATCTTCCAGTGGAGACAGGTGAAAGTTCACTTGCTGTAACAATAATGGGAAAGATGACTAGATTGTCCGCTATAGACGAGGGCCTCAATGTCGAAGGCGTTGAAGTTATCAAGGTTGCTGAATCTATAACCAGTTGTCTCCTAAAATTAGCACAAGTATCGCTTTCTCGTTTGCCGAGTTGGAGAGGGCATAACCTTCTTGACCTAGTTCTTTTGTTGTAGACCCTCCAAGTGACAATTTTGAGCCTCAAGTCTCGACTGAATATCTACAGTATTTCATAACAAATTCCTTTACAAAGGGGATAGAATCAATGTCCTGCGCATTCTTTGCTTCATTGAAATAGGAGAAGTTTCCTTCTATCTTGGCTGGTAATCCTTTATTAACTCTTAAACGACGAGGAGGCCATTCTGTGGCCGATGAATGACAGAGAATCAAACTGTATAGGAAAGAAATGCAATCATTCATCCTCGGAATTTGTTGTGAAAAGGGGAGATCTTCTATAGTAGCTTGACTTCCAATAGATACTTTTGAATTTTTTAATGTAGATGATGTCACACGGTAATGAAAAAGGATGATTTCCAGGGTCACCCCTTCGTTCTTTAAGGGTTAAAATATACTCCTGGTGGATCGAATGCCCATATCGTTTATATGATTATGAATACCAATTCTGCTCAGGTATACGTGTATGATGATGGCTGAAATCTACAGTTTTGGTTAATCTAGAAAATTCCCCTCCAAGAAAAGTTGATGGACGAGCATAGCCAACATTCATAGTACGCTCGGCATAGAATTTTGTGATCCACCAGCCTCATTTGCAAAACATTGATGAATACGGACATCATGACTGCCGTCCTTCAAGGAATGATTCCATTTCTCAAACTGGCTTAACCCCTAAAGTTCCATGACTATGTTTTCACCGAAAACACTCAAAAACTGCCATTTTTAGTACAAGTATCAAATTTTTTGAGTTTTTTTTTTTTTGACACATGTAACCGTAGGATCTTATAGTAAACTAGTTTTAGAAGATGTGGAAAAAATTTCAGAATTTTCCAATATGCGGATTGGAAGATATTAGCATTTGAATTGGCAAAAATCTTTTTTTTGTTCCTGCAAAAAACAGGGCAGATGCACTTCACAAGGTCACATTTGTATGAAAAAATGTCCAAAAATGGTGGTCCTTCTTTGAACTCTTTTTCCTAAACAAGTTGACTACATGCTTAAAATTTTTCAAATCATTTGGAATTGTACAACATATACAAAAAAAATAGTAAGTAGAAAGTAGAGAATGATCCAAAATACTAAATTGTTAAGAATTTAATTATGTAATTGAAAAATGTCAATCCCAATGGTTGTAATGTTTTGATAAACAACATAAATCCTACAGTTTGTTTTTTTTCAAAAAATATTAAAAATTGAGTTAAATAAACAACTTCAAAGTTTATGTTACAGTAAAGAATCCGTAACTACCCACAAACTAAAAAACCTCATAACTTTTTACTCATTCGTCAAAATAGAATGATTTAAAGCTTCCCATATATGTATCATTCTAGAAAACCAATTTCAAATTTTTATCTTTGAAAAAAGTGATTTTTTCAGACCCAGACAGCCCACTCGATGAAAAAGGTAACATACTAGGCCATAATTTTTTACTCCTATTTTGAAATGTCATGAAATTTAGTGCACATGAAAGATACTCCTCGTCTCCACCTTGTATAAAAATTTCAGCTTAAAATAAAAAAATCTCTAGTCCCAAGTACCTGCCCAAAATCGCTATGTTACTAAAATAGCAAGCTGGTCCTTTAGGGATTAACGTTAATCCCTAATGCCCAAGGCATCCAAATCTGGTGTTTGCAAAACTTTGAAGTTAAATAAAACCTAAATAAATTGCTATTTTTTGTTAGTTTATTTTTTTAGAAAGTTCTTCTTGAAATCTAATTTTAGCATCAAAAATCCAATCTTAAAAATATATGATAATGATTTTTCTATTCAAGTTTTTGTACAAGGGTAGCCATTGCAATCTTGACTTCCCGTAATGTTGAGAGCTCTTGAAAACAAGCCTCAATGTCAGGATCAGTGAATCCTGGTTATTGCTCCGGATCACAGGTGCATGGCTGAGCTCAGACACAACTTATTGTGTATCATGATGCATAACTGAGCTCAGTAAGGGATGCTTTACACCAAGAGGCTGGGCCATTCCCCTTGAGGCCGATTGCACAAATTTCAGCCTTTTGTCCAATCACAAGTGAAGATCTCAACCCTTTGTCCAATCACATGTGAAGATTTTGAGTCTCTTACACAACAAATTGGCTCGGCCTCTTGGTGTAAAGCGTCCCTAAATGCGATTACATCCCAATTGAAACATGCAGCACTGTAAGCACATTAAAGCATGGCAACTACCTCTGAATGATCACTCATGGAATTCCCACCTAATATCTATACAGAGTATAATCAGACTTTGAGCTTAACCCAACTTGATACAATCCTGCCAATGTTATCAATAATTGTTATTGTATTTCACAAAATGTTGCATGAGGAACAAACTTCTTCTCATGGTTTAATAAGGGAAGAGAGACCCACCTCCCTGCAGTAACCGCTGTAATTGCCTGAAGGCCCAGTTGTTACCAAACTTGCCTCTATAAACTCTCAAGAGAAGATTTGCATTGTTGACAAGAATTTGAGAATGGGATCGCATTGTTTTTTTAAACAACTTCCAATTTGTTGTAGTAGCCAATTCACTAATGAAGAAAACTTTTCACCCTTGCATGCAAGAGCTAGCTGGCTATCTAATGATGTGGTTGAATGAAGAATGATGTCCTATTTTTTTTCTCGAGAGTCAACAAAGTTTGGCTAGTTAATTGTAAAAGCAAAGTTGGTACGGAATTTTGAACTTACTATATAGAGGTCTTTTAGATTCTATAATTCATTTGGTAGGACTAATGTGAATAGGATGTGGTGGGCCTTCACTACATAAATAATATAGGAATAGAGTATGAATAGTGCCTTGGTAAGTAGAAGGGACAAAACAAATGATTTGAGCCCTATAAGAGACACAAGGCAAATTAAGTTTGAAGAATTTTAGCATTTGATTTTAGAACTATTCTCTACTGACATGGACAGCTAGATATGGAATATTATATTTTTACAATAACTTTCTTTAAATTTTGTCTATTGTTTCAAATAATTTATTTATTGCCACGTAGATTTTGTACACTTTGTAAATTTTGTAGATTTTATAAACTTGTAGAATTTGAAATTCTAATTCAATGATTTATAGATTTCAAAATTTCAAATTTAGTTTTTTTTTATTTTGAAAGTTCAAATATTGATATTTAATAGATTTAACTTATTTAGGAAATATTTATTTAGAGTTTCATAGGTTTAAGAAAATTTTAGCTTTTATATATTATTAGATTTCTACAAATTGAAAAATCTACAAACTATAGAAATCTTAGAATTTTATTAACAAAATTCATTATGCAAAAATACAACTACTTACAAGTTTTATTTGTCCAACCTGAAGGTACTCTTGAAAATTGATATGGAACAATTAATACAAGGTTATTGGAAAAAACACAATTGCAGTCGTTTCCTAGTGGTATTTAGCTTTTGTACAATTGCAATTGGAATTGTTTCCTAGTCAAAGTAAACTTTTTTGCAACTGCAAATTGATACGCTAGATTCTACAGAGTATAGACTTGTCTACATTGACAATTGTGATGAATATTGGATGGAGAATAGTTCACATTCATTCACATACAATTTGAACTTTGTTACCCTTCCATAATCCTACATTTCATTCTATGACTACTTTGCAATTAAGACAATGTATCCATAAGATTTGATGCTAGTAACAAAGGCTACAGTTGCAGGACAATCATATAGGACGCTTAGTTGAAAATACATCCTTGCATTTTTTTGAAATTTGGACTATCTTGTTCTTCTTGCCTCTAAATGCTCAAGGAGTACGGGACAAAGCAAACTCTGATTATAAAATATGGTATCTTCAACATTTTGAAGTTTGCATCAAAAGATGAAATGTTTGTTGTTTATTGGCAAGCAATTAGTAGTGCCATTTCTCGTTTTGCCTGCAATGCTGTAGGGAGCGTTTTAAATATTAGGTCCAATTTTGTTTCATGATTATTCTTATTTTTGCTCATTTACATTTTTAGGCCGTATTTTAGCTAGGATTTGTTATACAAATTTTTCTATGGAATCAACTTTTTTTCATTTTGAGCTAAGTCTTTTTTTTTTGTGAATATTACAGTGTAAATAAGATTAAAAAATATTAATAATTATATTGTAGTATGTAGTATTTATGGCTGAGGCTTTTGAACATCATTAGGGGAGATTTGGAGCCTTTGAAGACTGCAAGTTATTATGTATTCCTAGATTGCAGGAATGCAGGATGACTGCTAGCTGACGTGGTTGAAACAGTGCCACATCATTTTTTGGAAAAAAATAAAAAAATAAAAAAATTGCTCAATGATGATATTTGGAAAAAAAAATTTACAACCCGTACCGCTATTCACAAGGTTGGGCTAGATTGGGGAACGGGCCTAAAAGGCCCTCCAAGGCTCCAAATCTTTTTTAATGATAGTCATTAATTTTGTGAGGATATAATTTTTATTTCAATTGTGGTGTCTGGGAGCAAAAATTATGCCATTTTAAACATAGTTTTCACGTGATCATGCAAAAAAAGAAATCTACAAAAACTTTATATATATATTCTAAATTAATTTTTTTATAGATCTTACTTTTTTCTATATGCAAAGCTTTGATTCATTTCATTTGAAATAGTGATGTAAAAATTATAAACAATCTTTTTTTTAGGCAATTTAACCCCTAAAAGACCATTGTCCCCTTCACAAGACAAATAAGATTTTGGACAGGTACCTACATGCTGAATTCTTGTCCTGAGTTTTTGAATTTTTTTTTAAGATAGAAAAATTGATTAGCTTTGTGGAAATATAAGTCTTTTTCAATCAATGCCCAAAAACAAATGTCATGCCCAAATAAGCTCAATATAAAAGAGAAGGAGCAATAAAAAAAGTTCAAAAACTAAATTTTTTATTTTTATTTTTTTTATAGATTATATTTTTGTCTACACAGAAAGCTTTGATTCATTCCATTTGGATTTGTTATGAGAAAGTTATAGACAATCTTCTTTTTTGGGCAATTAGAGCATTTTCATGAAAAAATAACTTGTAGGATTCATTTTTAAATGCAATTTTTACAGTTCTTCAAAAAAAAAAGCTCCCCATGATTTTGTTTTTTTGCTATAATAATCTAACCATTAGAATTTGTGCATTTTCATTCCACTTTAGATATATATATTAATAATTTAGATTTTCCTTCTATTTTGTACCTACTTCTATTTAACAATTTTTTTAAGTGAAAACTAAAATCATTTTAAAGTTCTTTTTCCTAGACTCTCAACACAATTCTCCACCAACAAAGATTTAAAGCTCAAATCTTTGTAGTTCAAAAAATAAAAGCTAAGAAGGTTCAAAGTCAAATAATCTAGTCCCGCAATGTGTTGAAAAATTTGTTTTTTCCACTTTAAACACAGATATCTTGCACTTTGTATAGTCAAAAATTCTGAAATTTTTTCCACAAATTCTCATGCTAGTTAGGTGTATGATTGTACGGTTACATGTGCCAAGAAAATAATCTTGGAAACTATATGCTCTTTACTATAGAAATGCCAATTTTAAATGTTTTTTGGCAAAAAAAGGCCTTGGTCCCGTAGGGGTTAAGCATCTTCATGATAAAATAATAGGATTCATAGGTTTCATTTTTAGATGCAGTTTTTACAATTTTCAAAAAAAAATTGTTTGACAACGTTAAATTTGCTTGTTGGAAAAATCTTACTATTGAGATTATTGTGTTTTAATCCCACCTTATAGCTATTAATGATTTTGTTTTCTTTTCAATCTTGAATCTACTTGTACTTAATAGTTTTCTTAAAGAATGAAAATCAAATGTGTGACTTGAATTTTTTTTCCTAGACTTTCTACTCAATTTTTCAATACAATTTTTTTCAACGAAAAGTCTGCAATGTAAAAATTTTCTACAAATGGCAACCAAAGTCACCTAAAAATATAGGTCAACGTTCAAATTTTCTTTTGTAATTTTGAATGCTAATCTTTATGAAATTTTTACCTCGTGATCTTAGACAAGTTAACCCCTAAAGGCCCAAGTATCCGTTCAACAAATAAGTGGGATTTCGGGCAAGTACCTATGGGCTGAATTTTTGTCCTGATTTTTTGAAACTTTTTAGAAGATAGTAAAGTTGATAAGCTTTGTGGGAGTGTGATTTTTTTTTCAAGCAGTGTCTGGAAAAAAGAGTTATGCCCAAATAAGCTCAAAACAAGGGAAAGCGGGCAGCAAAATTTTTTTTTGCAAAACATATATATTTCCTTTTTGAATTTTTTTTCCCATAGATTATATTTTTGTCTATTTGGAAAGCTTTGATTCATTTCATTTGGATTTGTTATGAGAAAGTTATGGACATTCTTGACTTTGGGGCAATTAAAGCATCTTTTTGAAAAAAATAACTTGTAGGATTCATTTCTAAATGTAATTTTTAAAATTTTAAAAATTTTTTTTTTGGCATGGTTTAGTTTACTTTCTAGAATGAGTTCACCATTGGATTTGATACATTTTAATTCCATCTAAAATACATGAATGTTTTAAATTTTCCTTCTATCTCGTACCTACTTCTACTTAACAATTTTTTAAATAATGAAAATTAAGTCTTTTCGAATTTCTTTTTTTGGTAGATCATCAACTCAATTCTCCACTATAAACATTTAAAGCTCAAAACTCCATAGTGCAAAAAATTTAAGTTAGAAATGTTCAAAGTCAAAAAATCAAGTCCCACAATGTGCTGAAAGACTTTTTTTCCTCACTTTACACGTAGATATCTCACAATCTGTGCGGTCTAAAATTTTGAAATTTTTTCCACACATTCTTATAGTAGATAGGTGTAAGAACCTGTGCTTAGATGTGCAAAAAAAAAATTCAATTTTTTTTTCACTCTTTGCTAAAAAATGGCAATTTGGGTGTTCTTTGATAGAAAAAAAGGCCTTGGGCCTTTACGGGTTAAAGATCAAGATCCTACAGTTAAATTCGTTAAGTGTTTTTTTTGTTTTCTTGGATGAATATAGCAGAAATGACAGTTTTGAGTGATTTTTGAAACAAAAATGGCTTTATCCTATGGCGTTAATTGGGATTTATTTCAAACTAAAAGAGCTTATATATATATATATATATATATATATATATATATATATATATATATATAGGTGCAACAAAGGATATGGGATATGCATGTGTATGTATATCCTGTATGCACTCACAAGGATCCCTAAAATTGTATTTGTATCCATATTTGTATCTAAATTCATATCTACATATTTGTTGTGGAATAAATAGCATATCCAAATATCTTGCAATGGAGTCCTACAAAATTTATTTGTTAAATAATACAACCACCCTTAATTGAACGGGTGAAGGAATAAGAGGTGTTTTTCAGGGAATAGTCATTGTTTAAAATATTTATATATCTATTTCAATCAAATTTGAAGAAAACTTCCTTCACCAAAGATACAACATCTACTTAGGAACCCAATTTTTTCCGAATGTGTATACAAAGTTTCAAAACTTTCATCATTCTTGACAAGTGATAAGTTTCTGCTAGTCTTTTGCTCAGAAACATGTTAAATTGTGCCATCCTTTGTGGGCCCAACAGGATAAATTTGGAAATTTTGAGGGTAAAAATATAAAAAAATCTTGTATTTGAGCAGTGTCTAAGGATTCTTACTAGCCCCCCTAGCTGATTTGGAGCCTTTGATTGCAAATATTAATTCAGATTTTGCAAAAAAAAACACTCATGACAAATAAAAAATTCCAGCATTTCCCCGGGGGTAAATTTGGCCTGTGGGGCCTACCTTCGATGGCACGATTTAACGTCCTGCTTTTCCTCGGGGAAGAGAGAAGCGGCATTCATTGAGGGGTGCAGTCGCCCTATCTTATTTGGGGACCTTCCTCGAAAGAGACCCATCTTCTCCAATTCGCCTGATGTTGGGTGCACTGTGCAGCATGTACAGACAGTGTTGCAATAATTGGTACGTAGGACCTTCGTTGAAGTACGTTTCGCAATCCTTTGGATCAGCCTCGGCGCTGTCGAGCTTGTTCTCATATAAGGTAAAAAGCCACCCATAACTGACCAAGTAAGGAATTTCAACATGATCTGGAGTAGTGAAGGCAAAG
The DNA here is from genome assembly GCA_963969595.1 of Neckera pumila. Lineage (NCBI taxonomy): Eukaryota > Viridiplantae > Streptophyta > Bryopsida > Hypnales > Neckeraceae > Neckera > Neckera pumila. The sequence continues at coordinate 15,004,920 of OZ018411.1, read as the reverse complement.
CAAATATTTTTTAGAGGTCCATCGATAGAAATGACAAGGATTGCAAAAAAAATTTGGTAATTTTATGGCTTGAACTAAAATTACTATGAATTTTGGGAGACAAAAAGGGTTCTAGACCCATAGCCAACCTAGACTCTTCCAATTCTGATCACTCAACAACTTTTTTCCTATTCATTATTTTCTACTTTCGTTCTCACAATTTGGGATATGTGTCAAGTATTTATTAGTTCCAACCTTGAAAAGGGAAAAAAAAAACATTCTAAGCTTGGTCAAAAATACGTGCATCTATAGGTCGGGAATGGGTCACTGGTTGGGAATGGGTGGCTCTATCTTACTCCGTATCAGTTATGGGGTAGACTGCAGAACCGACGACCTCAGCGTTGGCACCCTCAGAATCACTGGGTGTCCCTATGCACAAGATGAACTTCATCCGGGTAATAAACACAAAAATGGATGAAGTTACCTAAATCTTACAGAGCGGAGCGAGTAAGGTTTAGGTCTGTAGCGAAGAGCCAATCGACACGTAGCTATAGGCTTTCCATAAGGTTTACTATAAGGGTTTGGGGGTTGATTGGCCAAGTTCTTTGGGTTTTATTTTTCTTTTTAAATTGCAACTGCAAGACAAAGATGCAGGAGGTTGAACGTCAACCATTGTACTATTTGTCGGTCGTGACAGAGAAGGGGGGTGGGATGAAAAAACCCAAAGTTCTCTTTGGCAATGGCGAGCGAGGTTGTCGGTTCTACATGTTTCCTTCAGTTATGGACTAGAATGACTAGATAATATTCATGAGCATTAGGGGGGCATAATGCGAAGTCTAATAGTTCATTCATAAATATCCATATTTGTACTTTTCGCAAATCTAAGGATGTAGAAAGAAGGGTTGCATTATGAGTTATAACACATTTTTGACTATCCAATGGAATGGTGACAAATCTGCCTTTATAACGGGACATGTCATTATGGGCAGAAACTCCTACACAAAATAGTGAAATTAAGTTGCCTTGTCAATTAGGTTGCCTTACCTAAGATACATTACCTCATGCATCAATGCTTGTTCCACATGCCACTCTCTGAACCATGCCTTGAACTGGTGCACAAATCTACACCAAACACATGGCTATAAATTGAATGCTTCATTGTACAAAAGCAGTGAATATTTCTACAGTGTGGACTGAAAAGAAATTAGTGTGGGGCAACCTAATTTCACTATTTTGTGTAGCTGAAGCTCCCTCTCATGTACTTCGGGTGCTTGTCAGGCGAATGGAAACCAGAACCGTGCAATGAGTGGCCTACGAATGTTCCGTCGCAATTGCGGTCTCTCTCCAGCTGCAGGTTCGATCTGATTGCACAGACTGCGGAACGCTCTTCCTAACCTTGCTCCTGCTGTATGTCTGGTTCTCAACAGCTATTGTCGATTCTGGTCTGTGCTCGCGAATGCGTTTGTCGGTAAAAGATAGCGCTCGCAGTTTGGCCATGGGGGCCGCGGTTTCGTTTCATAAATAGTGAGCACCTCTTTTGAACGAATGGAAGAATCCACCAAGTCGTCCGCATGATTTCCTTGTTCTCCGAATGAAGGAGTGTTTGGTTTGGGTTGTTTGATCGATGGCCTGCTGTCCAGAGCAGAACGGCGCGCGCGTACGTACGGTTTTATGGTTTCCTCTGTTGCTTTTGTATGTTTCGTCCTCTGGGTGTCCGCTTAGTTCGATCAGTGAATCAGATGGTCTAGCGCCGTGCCTTGCTTGTACTTGAAGTTCGTCCACGCGTTGACTGTTCAGGATAAAGAGCGGGCGCACTTTCAGTGCCAGGAGTTCGAATTCTCGCCATGGCAGCGGCCGGGTGTTGGTGTTTCCGTGATCTTTGGCTGAGTTGGACAGAATTTCGGCAAGTTAATTATGCACTGTAGTCAAGACCTGCGCTGGAATTTCGAACTGATTTGATGTGCACTCGAGCCGCGCAATTCAGAATGTCGAGCTTCTCTGGGTTTCGCATAGAATAACATTCAAGAGGGATTATCCCAGACAGACGTTTCTGGAATTGGTAAAGCGCCAACCACTTTTACACCCGCTTTTACCATATAAGGTGTTGCAGTAGTGTGTGGTAATGCTTGAATCTGTGGCTCTTCATCAAAACCTTCTTCAATCCAGAAATCCCCAGAATCGTATGCATGCACCAGTCTCGATCTCACCTCCAGGGAGTCGACCAGTTTTCCATTAGTGCATGGTCCTTGGTCAGGATCCCCTCTTCGTGAACATGATTCTAGTGCTTCTGTCGGTAGCCTTCCACCGGAAGACCAGGCCGCATCGTGCAAGGGCATATTCCTTGACCCATTTGATAGTTTGAACGTCACTGCAAACAGAGGCGAGGATTGCAGATAAAATTCGACGAAGTGACTTCATGGTCGCGTCTTCCTATATTGGCTCACTCGTTGTCCGTGATTGTGCAGGAGGTCATGACTTATGCCATCCATGCTTAGTATTGCTTGATACAAACCTCCCAACGCCTGGACCTCGGCAAAGTCTCCGGCTGGGGAAAGTTGGTAGGCCTGGGGTGCAAAAACTTGGATCGCTGTAAAAACTGTTACTGGGTGAGCCGTGCGTTTTTGGTGTGTTCGCCATCCCAAGTGCATTCGTCCCTATACAGGAGGAGCAGCGTGTGCATCTTCTGTTCGCGGTATTTTACAGGTCCCTCGGTTATTACAGGCGGCGAACATATAATTGAATGGAGATGCCGCCTCCGGCACCCATCTTGACGAGATCAAGATGGACAAGCGACCTGCTCTCCCTTGTGAAGCCGAAGTCTCAAGGCATGGCCGACTCTGAGGATTTGCTGTTTTTCAGACCGTGGGTTGAATGGGAGGAGCCCCAGCGGCAGCTCCCGACTTCGGTGACAGCGAGCATCACAGTCGCCTCCTTGTCGCCGGCTGCCCCTGTCTCCGTCCATGATCACCATTGGGACATCTCCATTGCTGACAATTCCACCACAATGATGGCTGAACCATCATCACAGCTCTCACCGCTTGGCCAAGAGGCTCCTCCGCTCTCACCTTCCATTCTTGTTGTTGACATGCCCTCCATGAGTTCAGGCAAGGGTCCGTCCAATTCGCCAGAAGTCTTAACAACAGGTAAAGCTTTCACCCCTTTGATCTGGAATGGTATGCATGTACAAGCAGGCTCTTCATTTTGCTTTGGAACTGAAAAAATGAAGCTACAAATGGCTACAATAGGTTTCAAATTGAATTCTTGTAGTGTTATTTATTTTGCTTTGTTGTTTCAAGGGATTTGGCTAACTACTGGTAGATAAACCTGAAGAGTTATAAAGTTTGGAGATTGCTAAAGGTATAGCCTTGGACACAAAGTACTCTCAATCTTTCAAGTTTCGTGAATCTGTGAGGTTCAAACCAATATGCATACATAGAAAGCCCAAATGAAGCCCGGAAACCACTTAAATAGGTCAATATGCCAACTAAAGATGTCAAACGTTTTCTCCTTCATTGCTAAGGCATTCAATTTGTAATTCTCTGCATGCAGATCTTATTGTCTATGGCACGGGCAAACTTCATTCATACTTGGATATTGCTCATAAATGTTGGGTACGCGTGCAAAAGATGCCTTCGCGGAAATTCAACAATGAGCAGTGCGGATATCTTGTTGGTAAGCTCAAAGTGATTCTAATAAGCGCAACTTTTTTTCTAGCTGATGCTAAATTCAGAACCTCTGGGGATTTTGCAAGATGCATTGAAGTTTTTAAGCTCTTGCTTGCTTTAGCTCTCAAAACTAAGAGCTTCATTAAAGGCTGTTGCAAAAACGAGTGGCTTCAAGCTGCAATGACATTGACAAATACTGCGGAGTATGTTTCATCCTTGGGATTCAATTTGGAGCTATGTGAAGTTTATTTTAGTACGAGATGGACAGCAGCCAAGTCGCTAACAGCAGCTCAAGTTGACAACATTGACAGAAATGAAGTTGAGATTGTCAAAAGGAAGGCCTCTCTCGATTTGAATGTGTTGCTTGATAAAGTGATATTGGAAATGCCTTTCTTACAAGCTGAAGATAAGGATCTTGCGATTTACTTACTTCAAAGACTCAAAAGAGTCAAGCCAGTTCCAACCTCTCTTTCACCAGAATCGTCCTTTTGGAGTGCTTTCGATGATTTGGGTTTTCTGGGACGACTCTTTCAAATGGTTCGCCAAACCGAGCTGTTGGGGAAGGGTACTTCCGCCACCGTCCACAAGGCTGTGTGGTTGGGAACTCCGGTTGCCAAGAAGACGTTTTATGGTCCAAAACATCCCGATTATGTGAGGGAAGCTCAGATCCTTGGAGGATTATGTCATCCCAACATCATGTCCATGTTTTGTTGTGCAATGGACAAGCGCAAGTGTTCCATCGTGATGGAGTTGATGGACGAAGATCTCCATTCTTTCATGCAAAGGCGACTGGATGCCAATCCCCATTCTCCACCCTTCAGTGTTTTTGAAGCAGTTGATGTGATTCTCCAAATCGGTGAAGGTGTCAGTTACCTCCACGAAAATGGTGTTGTGCACAGGGACTTGAAATCCTCCAATATTCTTGTCAAGAATATTCTGCCACCAGACCTCGAAGTTCAGTATGTGCTCATTAAAGTGGCTGATTTTGGATTTGCGAAGATCAAGGAAAGCAGTACCCGATACTCCGATCAAGGCTTCAATATTGGGACCAGTCGATGGATGCCCCCTGAAGTTATTAATCTTGGTAACAAAGATGGGCAGACGAGTACATCCGTGCTTCAAGCAGGGCCCAAGTATCCCAAAAAATCCGATGTGTACAGCTTTGGGATGGTTTGTTATGAGATTTTGACTGGAGACCTCCCCTTTCCACAAGAGACTTCTCTGTTCAGTATCAAGAAGAAGGTATTGAAGGGTGAACGTCCTACTTTACCAGAATATTGTCCTTCGAAATTGAAGGCTTTGATTGTGGAATGTTGGGACCCCGAACCAAGTAATCGTCCCTCTTTTGCAAGCATTTGCTCGGCATTGAAGCATTTGAAATGCTTACTAATGAGTGGTACGTCTCTTGAACTAGGAAGTTTCCAAACTTTCAGGATCTTTGAATGAAGATAATTTTGTGTTGTCCTTCAATGTTGTTTCTTCTTTTCCTAATGGCTTCAAGTAGTGTTTTATTTTTGGGGGTCAATTGACAAGTCCATTTGTTATTAAAGTTAATTAATTTTTCTTCTTTTCTTTCTATTTACAAAGTCTGTGTTAGTATACTCTATTAATTAAAGTACAATATAATTCCACCTTATTTTATTTTAATCTTGGTTTCAACTCCAATGAAGATTCCCACGTCCTGATTGGTGAAAATTGCAAATGTCACCAGAAAATACCCCCATTTGAAGCTCCAAAGAGAGAAATATAGATGCCAGTCCAAGGAGGGCTGCTAGATAGTTGGTGTACAGTATGGAGACGTCCTTTGCATATTTTCATATCCGATGCAGGTGGTAGAAATGGAGTTGGGAAAAACTTCCCATCATGGTTACATCAAGCATTGACATCGCGCCGCCGCTGGTCGAGATCCAGGTTTCACGTCAAACCCTTTCTTGGTGAAGATATCGCAAGGGAAATATCTTTTGCAGGGGTATCTTAAAGGAATTAGCAAGATTTGATGTTGGACTCGTGGTTTGTGACTCCGGATTTTTGGAAAGGCATTGGCTTATGACAGAGTTGATAAAATTTATGGAAGTTCAGAAGATGGATCGAGAGGGAAGAATTCGTATGCTGCCATTGTTCTATCAGCTCACGCCCTATATATGCACTTAGCAGGGTCCAGATCAAGGAAGATGGGAATAGTACTGGGTTGAATTGTTTGCGAGCAATCATCCGCTCCAGTTGCAGGAGTGTAGAGATGCAATCTCGTGGCTTTGTATGCAAGCAGGTATTCGATACGGTTCACTTGATCGTGACTATGATGAAGTTTACATTGATACACTTTTGATGGTAGAGGACCAGATTCTGTGTTTCGACAGGAGCGTTGCAGCAAATCTGCGCTGGGCCATTCCCGTCTTCAGAGGAACTGAGACATAATAGAATAAATATTACTCATTTGGTCGATCTGGCTTCAAGCAGTGCCATCTATACCAGCAAATCTGGCCTCAATCTCAGGGATTATTTTGAAGCCAACTCTCGTATGCATATCTATCATGCAAACTACAAGCAAGGCAAGCCTACTAATTAAGCTACAAGGATCACAAAGTGGGCTACATTTATTGCTTGTGATGGAGAACATGAACATTGGTTTCTCAACTCAGGGGAAAGAAAGCAGCAATGTTCTGTATGGTTGTTGCACATGGAGCTTCAGCAACAATGACGTTCTAGCGCCATCAATTGAGGATGCAACTCCAGGTGCATCTCCACCTCCAGCCTGAGTACCTCCTCCACCTCCACCCAGTATGTTGCCATCCAGCACCATCTCCCAAACTCTTGGAATTTTCAACAAAATTTTAAGGTTTTTTTACGTGCAATGTATCGCAGTAATCATCATGAACTTTGGATCAACATAATCCATTAGTTATGGTGTTATGTGTAGGATCAATATCATTGATTATTTAAGGTGCTTATATTTAGGTCCAGAGAAAATGCTTGCAGCTCTTTTACTGTAGTGCAGATTCATTTTATTTCATGAAATATCTATATCTATAGTACTTAGTATTTTGGTTGCTTATTATCAGACGCAGTAATCACATTCCATGTAACCACATGTTATGCTTGTCAATAAAATGTGCATGTGTACAATCATATGACTTGTAATATTTGTGTGTATGTGTTGTTTATTGTGTAACTAATTAGCTAGTACACAAACTTCTGCGAGCAAATTTTACACAATATGTTGTGATTTCTCATGCACCATCACTGCAATAGCAAGTTCTCCACTTGTGCCGGTACGAAGTCCTGCCCCTGGTATTTCTTGAAGTCCATTTCCATCTCCAACAACCAATCCTCCTGCTTTGGGGGCTCCAAATCCTTCGCCTGTCAACCAATGCTTTTATTTTGGACAAAATTTCGTCAGTTTTGACAAAAAGCAATGAATATACTGACTTCCTTCCAAATTTAATGCAATGGCAGCAAGTTCTACTATGAAAACAAAAGCCTTGCTGTCAACCCTCCTAATCCTCCAAGGTCCTTCTTGCTCACTAAGATGACATGGGCATGCCTTGAAGTGAAAGTTGTGAGGCGTTGTGACAACCATTCATCACAAATGAGTTCAATATCCCAAAGAATTGGATGAATTTTTGTTTTCCCATCCTTGAGATCTCCTTGAAAGCACCCTAAAGAGAAATCGTATTGTCATGTGTTTCATGGTTCAAAAAATAGAGGTGGATGATTGAATCAGTCAAAATGAGGGTGACACAATCAACCAAAAATTTGAAATTTTTTAGAAAAAAATTAAAAAATTCCTAAATCCTATCTATATTATTGATTCATACAAAGTGTTCTTTGTCATTTTCATTAATAGATTACATGATTTTCCTTGAAATTTCTTCAATGAATACTTATTGAATCATTAGGGAAAATTTCATGCCTTTGGAGGGCTTCTCCATAGCCCTCCAAGGTACCCTGAAATTTATTTTTTATTTTTGTTCAAAAATTTGTTTTTCCCTATTTCTGCGCAGCAGTTTCTATTGTGACAATGGTGCAGGAATCAAAATTTGCAAATAAAAAATTAAATAAAAAATAAATTTTTTCTTTATATCTGAAAAAATAAAAATAAAAATAAAAATAAAAAATTTGTGAAATCTGATTGCTCCAGCAAGCAGTCATTCACTCTAACTGCTCACCGCAACAGTCATCTGGAGCATTTTAGTAGCTTGGTTTGTCACTCCAGAATAGTCCTTTAGAGGGTTGATATTTCTTCTAATGGAAGTTCACTTTTTATAATATTCACCATCCACTACATGGACGATTGAGTGCTTAACAAGGCCTAACAGTTTATTGACAATGGAAGTTTTCAATGAATCGTTCCACTTTGATATTTTTTTTAACATGGATGTGTTTCTTTAAATATTTGAAAGACTATTTTTTTTTGTATGCATAGAATTAATTGTGAAGAATGTTGACTATTGGATTTTTTAGATTATTACAACTTTGGATGATCAACTCATAGGCAAAACAATGCGACTTTAGTAGAAGAAAAATTATAAGAAGATGAAAAATGTTTATTTACTTCCAAATAAATATTGTATTAGAATCTAAGGCAAATGTAGTATTTTTGAAGAATTAAACCTTGTAATCTTAAAATTGCTAAAAATATAATTTTGAAAAAATTTCCTCAAAATTTAATTTCTCAATATAGACCATAGACTAGATTTGTCTATGAAAATGTTTTTTCCATCCCCACTATTCCTTTCATTGTAAAACAATTATGTATGCTCTTTTTTTCTACAAGATTATTTTTTTTTCTTAATTTTAAATACTTCTCACATTGAAATTTTGTAAATTGGGAAATGCAAAAAAACATGTCAATTTGTTATTCTACAAGACCCTACTTTACAGTATATTGAGATTTATTCCACCTTATCGAGAATTTACCATTCAAAATTTGAAAAGGACACATTGTGTCTTCTTAACTCCTAAAGGCCCAAGGCCTTTTTTTTGCAAAACAACACTCAAAATTGCCATTTCTATAGCAAAGAACTAAAAAGAATTGAAAATTGTTCTTTTTGCAAATCTAATAATAGGATCTTACACCTAACTAGTATGAGAATGTGTGGAAAAAAATTCAGAATTTTTGACTACACAAATTGCAAGATATCTGCAATTAAAATGAAAAAAACAAGTTTTTCAGTACATTGTGGAACTAGATTTTATGACTTTGAACATTTTTAACTTTAAATTTTTGCACTACAAACCTTTGAGATTTAAGTGTTTATAGTGTAGAATTGAGTTGAGAGCCTAGCAAAAGGAATTCAATTCAATTCAATTCAATTAATTTTCATTAGTAAAAACATTATTAAATAGAAGTAGGTCCAAGATAGAAGGAAAATCTAAAATATTCATATCTTTTATGTGGAATTAAAATGCACTATTTCCAATGGTGAGATTGTTCTAGCAAAAAAACTAAACCACTTCAAATTTTTTTTTGGTAGAACTCTAAAAATTGTATTCAGAAATGAATCCTACAAGTTATTTTTTTCAGGATGATGCTCTAAGTGCTCAAAAAATAAGATTGTCCATGACTTTCTCAAAACAAATTCAAATGGAATGAATCAAAAATATAATCTATGGGAAAAAAAATTCTAAAAAAATAAGTAATTTTTGCGAAGTTTTTTTTATTGCCCCCTCTTCCCTATTTTGAATTTATTTGGATATAACTTTTGTTTTGGGGCACTGATTGAAAAAATGATTATATTCCTACAAAGCTTTTTAACTTTTCTATCTCCAAAAAGAGTTTAAAAAATCAAGACAAAAATTTAGCCCATAGATACCTACCCAAAATCTCATTTGTCTCCCAGAGGGACAACGCGGGTCCTGTAGGGGTTAATCCTTGAGGAATTAAAGGTTAGTAATTTTCTTAAGGCCGGGGAGGACTGATCCCTCTATTGCCCCATCAGAAGGGTAAATGTAAAAACTGCCCTCTATTTTGTACCGCTCAAATTTTGAATTTCTTTACGTCCTTTAACTAATTCGGGGCCTTTGATTGCAAATATGAATTCAAAAATTGCAAATTGCATCAAACAACATATATTTAACCTCTAAAAGCCCAAGTGTCCCTAAGGGGGACACTTGGTACTTCGGGGAAGCTCATGTGACCTCAATTTTTCACATGATTTTTTAAAACTTTTTTGGGAAATAGGAAATCTCATTAGCTTCGCGTGCATATAAATTTCACCAAAATCCGACTTATACTCCAAAAGTTATGAGCATTTGAAGAAAAATTTTAGTTTGGGAATTTGCTATCCTTGCCTTTGACTCCCAAGGGGCAGCAGAGGTGGCAAGTGGTAAGAGGTGGCAAGAGAGGCTATTGTTGTGCCTATTGGGAGGTCACATGAGGCTTTAGGAGCTTGTAGATGTTAGAGATTTTGACATTTTTCCAAATTTTTTCTTCCACCTTTTGAAGTACAAATGCATCTTTCAATCCATTGTTCAGATTTTTTAGATCAAAAAATTTGTGATGGGAAAAATTATTTGAAAATCGCCTAGTGTATTGTCATTTCTTGGGACATAGTGGTAAATTTTAATTTTTTTGAATGTTGGGATTGTCTTGGATTGCCTTGAAAATTGGCATGCACATGCCTAACATGTTTCTCCATAAAAAAAAATTTTAAATTGGAGGTCTGTAGTGGAAAAAAATACAGCAAATGGCGGTCAAAGGCATCTGAAATTTTCGGGCACAATGGAAAAAACAAACAAAAAAGACTTTGAATGCAAATATCTCCCAATCTATATGGTCAAACCGCACAAAATTCTTACTACATATTTTCACACAAGTTAACAACAAGATCCAATGGTTACATTCCCAAAAGATCAATTTTTCAAACTTTTTTGATGAATGCTCTAGAAATGGCAATTTTGGGTATTTTTTGAGGTAGAAAAGGCCTTGGGCTCTTAGGGGTTAAATTCAATTTAGCTCTTAAAACCATATTGAGACTTCAATCCTATATTATCATTACATGATAAACTATGTAATCTCTATTAATATAAAAGATCTCTAATAATTTTTCAAAAAATGAAAGTAAGTTGGTATATATAATGAAAAAAATTTGATCTCTTTATAAAAATATTTAAATTAAATGGTATTATAAGTAAAAATGAAGACAACGCCAAAACTTCCGAAGTATGGGATAGTCTTTTTTTTCTTACACCCACATTATCCTCAGCTATGTCCTTCAAGTCAAATTACTTATATCCGGTTCATATTATTGCTAAACTCATCGAGCTAAATCAGTAAAGACCAATGGTTTGTACGCAAAACACAAATGTGTTATAAAACATGAGATAGTTCCATACCTTTTTTTGAAGCTTGTATTAATGAAGACAATGATAATCATTACGAGTAGAAAGCCCCTTGTTGATCAAAATGTCAAAACTATATACAATTTTTTTTATTTCAAATAAATTTTAAAGTCTTACTTTCAAAAATTCACCAAATATAATTACAATTTCTATCTCTGACATTTGAAATTTCTATAATTGTTCAAAATTGTAGTTTCAATTGATTTGGAAAAAATAGTAATGGGAATATTGGCACTCTTTTCAAATAGTAAACTTTCAAGCACTAACCAAAAAACTAAATATTTTGTGCTAAATTCTTTAAGAAAAAATTTGACCATAGTGATCTTAGTTTTGAATATGAAAATAGACAGACAACCTATTTTAGTTTGTGTAGGGGGTAAACAAAATTCATTTCCTTAAAATGATATTTGAAGTTAGATAGCTACCTTAAAATGTCTTTGTGGGGATTTAAGAGTTGATTTGCTTAATTCAAATCATTTTCAATACATAGATGTTTGAAAAGCTATAAATGAATTAGATTAAGGTGCACCCAATTTGGGGATGTGAGGGTCTTTAAGGATTAGAGTCATTATTCTTCAATTCTTTTTCTAAAGCTTACTTGAAATACATCCTTGAATTCTTTTTAAATTTAGACTATCACCTTGTCTTTAACACTAAATGACTAAGCTGATTACAAGACAAAGTTAAGTTAATATTCATTGTAAAATAAGGTTTCTCCAACATTTTGATGTTTGCACCTAAAGATGAAATGTTTGTAGTTTGTTGCCAAATACCTAGTAATGTTCTACTCACCGTTTTGCCCACAATATAGTGAACCGTTTGTATGTTAGGTTTAATTTAATTTCATAATTATTTTTACTTTTTATTCCTTACCTTCTTCTAGACTATATTTTGAGTAGGATTTAGTCTCCAAATCTTTCTATGGAATCAACTGTTTTTCATTTGTGCCCAAGTAATATAAAGTAGAAAAGATGTTACAGTGTGTATAAGATTTATAATTATCCATATACTAAGTAGTATTTATGGTTGGTGTTTTTGAACATACAATTAGAGGCACTCCATGTGCTCAAAAACACCACGGCCTAAATTGATATTTTTTAGATTGAACTTGAGTAGTCTTGATTTATTTCAAACCAAAAGAAGTTTTCCAAATATACAAGGATCTATAAGCAGCTACAACAAAGGATATGGGATACGTGTGCATACATATCTATATGCATTCACCAAGATTCACAAGATTGTATTTATATCCATATTCATATCTATATTTGTGTCTACATATTCAATGTGAAGTGCACATTGTATTTATATATAACATTTATTTTTAAAATAACACAACTACTCCGTCACTATAATGTTTGAGGGCACTACAAGAGAATGAGGTGTTTTAAGTGAGTTTTTAACCCTTATAGGTCCAAGGCCTTTTTTCTGCCAAAAAACACCCAAAACTGTCACTTTTTTGGCAAATAGTGAAAAAAAATTAAAAATATTTTTTTTGCACATTTAACTATAGGATCTTACACTTAACTATTATGAGAATATGTGGAAAAAATTTCAGAACTTTTGACCATAAAGATTGCAAGATATCTACGTTTAAAGTGAAAAAAACAAGTTTTTCAACACATTGTGGGATTGGATTTTTTGACTTTGAACATTTTTAACTTTAAATTTTTTCACTACAAAGTTTTGAGGTTTAAATTTTTATAGTGGAAAATTGAGTTGACAATCTACCAAAAAAAAAGAAATTCGAAAAAACTTACTTTTCATTATTCAAAAAATTGTTAAGTAGAAGTATGTACAAGATAGAAGGAAAATCTAAAATATTCATATATTTTAGATGGAATTAAATGCACTAATTCCTATGGTGAGATTGTTCTAGCAAGTAAGCTAAATCATGCAAAAAAAGATTTGGAAAAATTTGGAAAATTGCATTTAGAAATGAATCCTACAAGTTATTTTTTTCAAAAAGATGCTCTAATTGCCCGAAAAACAAGAATGTCCATAACTTTCTCATAACAAACTCAAATGAAATGAATCAAAGCTTTCCAGGTAGACAAAAATATAATCTATAAGAAAAAAAATACTAAAAAAAAAAAAAAAAATGCAAATTTTTTCTGCTGCCCGAGCTACTCCCGTCCCCTGTTTTGAGCTTATTTGGTCATAACTTTTGTTCCCATGCACCCATTGTGAAAAAATTATATTCCTACAAAGCTAATTTGATTTCCTACCTCCAAAAAAAGTTTCAATAAATCAAGAAAAAACTTCAGTCCATAGGTACTTGCCCAAAAACGCATTTGTTCCCCAAAGGAACAATGAACTTTTAGGGGTTAAGTATAGTTCTAGACATAAGGTATTAAGTAATGACATTTAAGGTCATTATTTAAAATCTTATGTCTAGGACTATACTTAAAAACTCACTTAAAACAACCCATTCTCTTATAGTGGGGATAAGAAGTGTATTTGAGGTGATAGTCAATGTTTGGAAGTTATCTATAAATCTATTTCTATGAGTTTTGAAAAAAAAATTCCTTCACAAAATAAACAAAGATACACCATCTACATAGGAATCCCATTTTTTCCAAATATGAAATTAAATCATTCCATGCAAACAATAATAAGTTTCTGCCAGCCTCAGTTTCCTCGGCCTTGAGAAAAGCGGCATTCATTGAGGGGTCAGTCGCCCTATCTTATATGGGGACCTTCTTCGAAGAGACCCGTCTTCTCCTATTATCTTAATGTTGTGTGCAGCATATGCTGATCGTGTAGCTAGGACCTTCCTTGCAGCACGTTTCGGAAGCCTTTGGGGCAGCCTCGGCGCTGTCGATCTTGCGCTCGGGGAAGTGGATTCTGACGAAGTTGAAGTAATTAAGCAAGGGTTGCTCTCGTCAGCTATGGACAGCAGCTCCTGATATATAGCTGCCTCTTGTGTCGGGTGCTTGTGAGTCGAATGGAACCAAGAACCCTGCAATTGGAGACCTGCTAATGTTTCGTCGCAATTGCGGTCTCCCCAGCTGCAGGTTCGATCTGGTTGCACAGACCACGGAACGTTCTATCTTACTTGCTCGATCTAGATGTATGTGCGTGGTTCTCAACAGCGGTGGCTCTGGGTTGTCAATTCTGGTCTGTGCTCGCGAATGCGTTTGTCGGTAAAAGCTAGGGCTCGCAGTTTCGCCATGGGGGTTTTGTTTCTTGCTTACTGAACACCCCTTTTTCAACTAATCCACCAAGCCGTCCGCATGATTTCCTTGTTCTCGAATGAAGGAGTGTTTGGTTTGTGTTGGATGACCTGCTGTTCAGAGCAGAACGGCGCGTACGTACGGTTTTGTGGTGTCCTCTGTTGCTTTCGTACGTTTGGTTCTCCGGGTGTCCGTGTAGTTCAGGAATTTCAGTAATCCAGCGTCGTGCCTTGCTCACACTTGAAGTCCGTCCACGCGATGAATGTTTAAGATGAAGCTGGAATTTCGAACTGATTTGACGTGCACTTCAGTCGTGGAGTTCCGAATGTCGAGCTTCTCGGGGTTTCGCAGAGAAATAGTCGAGGGGGATTATTGCAAACTGACGTTTGTGGAATTGGTAAAGCGTCTACCACTCTTACACTCGCTTTTCCATTATAACGTGTTGTCTTAGTGTGTGGTAAATATTGCTTGAATCTGTGGCTCTACATCTAAATCTTCTTGAATTCAAAATCGTATGCATGCACCAGTTAGGTTCATTCACAGTCTCGTTCTCGCCTCCAGGCTCCAGGTAGTCGACCGGTTTTTCCATTATTGCGTTGTCCATGGTCAGGATCCCATCTTCGTGACCATGATTGCTGTGCCTCTGTCGGTAGCTTTTGATTGGAGGACCAGACCGCATCATACAAGGGCATGGTCCTTGACCCATGGTACACAAAATGTCACTGTGCAAACAGAAGCGAGGGTTGCTGATAAAGTTCGAAGAATTGCCTCCATTGTCGCCTCTTCCTATACAGGCTGACTCGTTGGCCGTGATTGTGCAGGAAGTAATCCCAAATGCCATCCATGCTTAGCATTGCTTGACGCAAGTCTCCCGACGCTTTGTCCTCCGCAAAGTCTCCTTCTGGGGAAAGTTGTTAAGCCTAGGTGCAAAGTTTGGATCGCTGTTAGAATTGTTACTGGTTGTGCCGTGCCTCTTTTGGTGTGTTCGTCATCCCAAGTGCATTCGTTATAATGAAGGAGATGGCAGGTGGGGCAGCGTGTAGGTCTTCTATTCATGGTATCCTTAAGGTGTCGCTCTTTGTCCCTGGGTTATTATAGGCGGCGAAGGTCGAATCCAATGGATTTGCCGCCTCCGGCACCCATCTTGACGAGATTGGGTAATAAGATTTAGTAATAAGAATATCAACACTTTCTTCAAATAGTAAACTTTCCAATACCAAACAAATGCTAAATACTTTGCGCTTATTTCCTTATGCTTTTTGCTTTACTTTAGCAATCTTAGTTTTGAATAGGAAAATAGGAAAAACAATACAATCCAATTTGTGTAAAGAAGAAAAACTTGAAAAAATTTCCAGCCCAAAACATTTTCCGAAGTCAATCAACTACCATTAAATGGCTTTGTGGGCATTCAAGGGTTAATTTGCTTCATTCAAATCATTTTCAAGAAACAAATATTTGTAAAATCTATAATTGAATTAGACCAAGGTGCATCCGATTTTTAGATGTGAGAACCTCTAGGAGTTGAAGTCATCTATTTATTCTTCTACAATGCATTTGAAAACGTATCCTTGCATTTTTTTAAAAAATTGGACTATTCCCATGTCCTTAATTCTAAATGTCCAAAGAATATGGAATAAAGCTAAGTTTGAATGTAAAATTTGTTTTCTTCAACATTTTGATGTTTGCATCAAAAGATGAAACATTTGTTCTTTATTCTTGGGCAACCCGCAAAGCTCCTTTCTTTGTTTATCAGCAATATTGCATGGATTCTTTTGGTATATTAGGTTGAGTTTTGTTTTATGATTATTTTTCTTTTTGCTCCATTACCTCTAGAGGCCATATTTTGGCTAGGATTTTGTTGTACCAATCACTTTCCATGCAATCAACTATTTTCATTTGTGCCATATTTTTTTAAAAAGAAGATGTTATGGCGCACACAGATTCACAAATATCTATGTTATATATAGGATTTAAAGCTAGTATTTTTGAGCATACAACCATAGTTATACCATGTGTTCAAAAACACCATCTACAATAGAGCTTATTTTTTTCAAACTAAGCTTATCATGATACATTTCAGTTTAAAAAACATTCAAGATATACTAATATCTATGTGCAGTTGCAGCAAAGGATATGGGATACATATGTGTATGTATCTCCATATGCACGCACCTGAGTTCGTAAATTTGTATTTGTATCCATATTTGTATCCATATTTGTATCCATATTTGTATCTGCAAATCCACCGTGGAGCGTGTATCACATCTGTATTTCCACCGTGGACCCCAAATAATTTATTTTGAAGTAACACAAACACGTCTGGATTGTAATGGTGGAGGGGTGGAAAGAGTTCAGTTATTGAGGGGGACAGTCTTTGTTTAGAAAATCTTTATTAATCCATTTCAATCAAATTTGAAAAAGAATTCCTTCACAAAATCCCCCAAAGTACATCATATCCCATTTCTCCAAATATCAATTCAAAGTTTCAAATTTGTCATCAATTAACAAGCTTCCGCCTTTTCCTCGGGGATGAAACAATCGGCATTGACGGGCCACGTGTTAGTCGCCCTGTTATGAGGGCCTTCTTCGAAAAGACCCATCTTCTCCGATGTTGCTGGATGTGGTGTAGCCTGTGCAGACCGTGTTGCCGGAAGTGGTAGGACCTTCCTTGCAGCACGTTTCGCAAACCCTTTGGAGCAGCCTCGGCGCTGCCTGTTGATCTTGCGCTTGGGGAAGTTGGTTCTAAGTTAAAGTAAGTAAGGTTGCTCTCATCAGTCATGGACAGCAGCTCCTGATAGCGCCCTCTTGTGCTTCTGATCCAATGGAATCGAACCCAGATGCTTGCGATGCGAGACCTACCAATGTTTTGTTGCAATAGCGGACTCCCCATCTGCAGGTTCGATCTGATTTCACAGGGTACGGAACGTTCTTACTTGCTCTTGATGTATGTGTGTGGTTCTCAACAGCGGTGGCTCTCAACAGCGGTGGCTCTGGGTTGTCAATCCTGGTCTGTGCTCGCGAATGCGTTTGTCGGTAAAAGCTAGTGCTCGTAGTTTGGCCATGGGGGGTTCGTTTCTTGCTTACTGAACACCGCTTGCGTGAAATGTTCAGGATGAACAGCAGGCACACTTTCAGTGCCAGGAGTTCGAGTTCCCGCCGTGGCAGCGGCCGGCTGTTGGCGCTTCCATGAGCGTTGTCCGAGTTTGAATGTATTTCAGCAAGTTACGCGCGAGTGGTCAAGATCAGCCCTAGAAATTCGGACTGATTTGACGTGCACTTTAGTCGCGGATTTCCGAATGTTGAGCTTCTCTGGGTTTCGCATAGATTAAGCCTCGAGGGGGATTATCCCAAACAGAAGTTTGTGGAATTGGTAAAGCGACTACCCCTTTTACACCCGCTTTTATAATATGAAGTGTTGTAGTAGTGTGTGGTAGTGCTTCAATCTGTGGCTCTACATCAACTCCTTTAATCCAAAATCGTATGCATGCCCCAGTTCGGTTCATGAGTAGTGTCGATCTCGCCTCCAGGTAGTCGACCGGTAGTTTTTCATTAGTCCATGGTCAGGAACCCTTCTCGTGCACAATGGTTCCTATGCTTCTGTCGGTAGCAATCGATTGGAAGACCAGGCCTCCTCGTGCAAGGGCGTGGTCCCTGACCCATTTGATACTTTGAGGGTCACTGTACAAACAGAGGTGAGGGTTGCTGATAAACTTGGACAAAGTGACCCCATTGTCGCGTCTTCCTACATTGGCTCAGTCGTTGACCGTGATTGTGCAGGAGATCATGCCAATTGCCATTCCTGCTTAGCATTGCACGACACAAAGTCTCCCGACGCCTTGGCCTCGGCAACGTGTAGGCTTGGGGAAAGTTGTTAAGACTGAGTGCAAATAGTTGGATCGCTATTAGAACTGGTACTGGTTGTACCGTGCGTTTTTGGTGTGTTCGTCATCCCAAGTTCATTCGTCGCAATGAAGGAGATGGCAGGAAGGGCAGCGTAGGCGTCTTCTGGTGATAGTATCTTCGAGGTGTCGCACTTTGTCCTTCGGTTATTGTAGGCAGCGAAGATCGGATTTGGTGACAGCGAGCATCACAGTCACCTCCTTGTCGCCGGCTGCCCCTGTCTCTGTCCAGGGATCATCATTGGGCCTAGGTAAATTCCGGCAATTTCTCCACAGTGATGGCTGAACCATCATCATGGCTCTCTATTGTCCGAGAGGCCGCTTCCATTCTTGTTGGTGAAGGGGACATGCCCTCCATGAGTTCTGGCAAGGGGCTGTCCACTTCAGCAGAAGTCCCAACAACAGGTACAGCTCACATCACTTCGATCTGGAATGGTATGCATATACAAGCACTTTCATTTTGCATCGGAAATGATTAAATGATGCTGTAAGTGACTACATTAGGTTTCAAGTTGAGTTCTTGTGATGTTCTTTTGTTTCTTTTGTTGTTTGAAGAGATTTGGCTAACTATTGGTAGATAATTAGGGGGTTTTAAGTGATGGGTATGAACTTGAGGGTCATAAAAGTTTGGAGATTTCTAACGTATGGCCTTGGACACAAAGTACCATCAGTCTCCCAAGTTTTGTGAATCTGTGAGGTTCAAACCAATATGCAATGAAGCCCAAGTGAAGCCTGGAAACCTCTGGGTTCAATATGGCACCTGCAAATGTTAACGTCTTCTCCTTCATTCCTAAAGCATTTAATTCGGAATTCTCTGCATGCAGAGCTATTTTTCTATTGCATGGACAAACTTCATTCATGCTCGGATATTGCACATGTATGTTTGATACAACTGCAAGAGATGCCTTCACATGTGCAAGAGATGCCTTCACGGAAGTTCAACAATGAGCAGTGCAGATATCTTGTTGGTAAGCTCAAAGGGATTCTACAAAGCCCAACTTCTTTCTTGGTTAATGCCATAGTCAGTAAGTCTTTGTACACGACAAGATGCGTTGAAGTCTTTAGGCTCTTGCATGCTTTGGCTCTCAAAATTGAAAGCTTCATTCAAGGGTGTTGCAAAGATGAGTGGCTTCAAGCTGCAATGATACTGACGAATACTGCGGAGTATATTTCATCCTTGGGACTCAATTTGGAGCTATGTGAAGTTTATTTTAGAACGGGATGGACGGCAACCAAGGCCGTAACAGCAGCTCAAGTTGACAGCATTGCGAGAGAAGAAGGGGAGATTGTCAAGAGGATGGCCTCTGTGGATGTGGATGTGTTATTGGGTAAAGTGATATTGGAATTACCTTCCTTACAAGGTGAAGATAAGGATCTTGCGATGTACTTACTCCAAAGACTCAAAAGAGTCAAACCAGCTTCAACCTCTCTTCCACCCGATTCACCTTTCTGGAGCACTTTCGAGGATTGGGGTTTTGTCGGACGACTCTTTCAAATGGTTCGTCCAGTCCAGTTGTTGGGGAAGGGTACCTCCGCTACCGTCCACAAGGCTGTGTGGTTGGGAACTCCGGTCGCCCAAAAGACGTTTTATGGTCCAGAACATCCCGATTATGTGAGGGAAGCTCAAATTCTTGGAGGATTGTGTCATCCCAACATCATGTCGATGTTTTGTTGTGCAATGGACAAGCGCAAGTGTTCCATCGTGATGGAGTTGATGGACGAAGATCTCCATTCTTTCATGCAAAGGCGATTGGATGCCAACCCCCATTCTCCACCCTTCAGTGTTTTTGAAGCAGTTGATGTGATTCTCCAAATCGGTGAAGGTATCAGTTACCTCCACAAAAATGGTGTTGTGCACCGGGACTTGAAGTCCTTCAATGTTCTTGTCAAAAATGTACTGCCACCAGATCTTGAAGTTCAGTATGTGCTCATTAAAGTGGCTGATTTTGGATTTGCGAAGATCAAGGAAAGCAGTACCCGATTTTCTAATCAAACCTTCAATATTGGGACCAATCGATGGATGCCTCCTGAAGTTATTAAGCTTGGTAACAGCGATGGGCAAATGAGTTCATCCGTCCTTCAAGCAGGGCCTAAGTATCCCAAGAAATCCGATATGTTTAGTTTTGGGATGGTGTGTTATGAGATTTTGACTGGAGACGTCCCTTTTCCAGAAGACACTTCTTTGTTCAACATCAAGAAGCAGGTACTGAAGGGTGAACGTCCCACTTTACCGGAATATTGTCCTTCGAAATTAAAGGCTTTGATTGAGGAATGTTGGGACCCCGAACCCAGTAATCGTCCCTCTTTTGCAAGCATTTGTTCGTCAATGAAGCATTTGAAATGCTTATTAATGAGTGGTACGTCCCTTGAACTAGAACTTTGCTTTCTCGATCTTTCCATGAAGAGCATTTTATGTTGCCTTTCAACGTTGTATCTTTCTTTGCAAATGACTTGAAGGATTTTTTTTTCAATTTGGGGGACCACGTGACAAGTTTATTTGTTAATGAAGTTCATTATTTCTACATCCCTTTCCCTCATGGCTTCTATTTTCTGATGTGTTAGTATACTCTGTTGATTGAAGTATAATATGATTCCACCTTTGTATATTTACTCCAGGTTTCAATTCCAGTGAAGATTCCAACGTTAAGATTGGTGCACCATTGCCAATGTCACCAGCAATCCCCCCTTTTGAAGCTCCATTAGAGAAATGGTAGTGCGAGAAAGGCCAGTCCAAGGAGGCCTTCACGAAGCTCTTTTGAAAAAATTGAAAGCACTTGAAGCATCAGCAACTCGGAATTCTCCGCGACATGGTTTTTATGGTGTGAACTCATTTTCACAAAGGTAAATCTAGTGCAACAGCATTGTTAGAAATCAATTTTCACATCACCTATCGCAAGAGCATTGTTTTCTCCATTCTCCACATCAATCTTAAAGTTAGAATGTAGTAAAAGCATACTATCTAAGGGGAATACAGAAGTTCACTGCAAGAAGTACATAGGAATCACTGTGGAGATTGCTATGTGTGTTCTCCTCTATTTTGATTTATCTTGCAGTGTAAATGGTGATGATACTAGAGAAACCTTCCGGAGTTATTTAATTCAGCGTTGGTTTCCGAACACTGCACCAAGTTCTGTTGTGCAACTGCTGCAGAGCTCAACTACTTCAGGTCTGGATTTCCAGCTGGACTTGAACGTAGATCCCGCTTTGGTGTCGAGCACGGGGCCCAAACGGAAGATGTCTGAAGTTCCTTTTCATAAAATTCCTCAAAGAAGGCGATAGAAGTAATGTCCTGCTCAATATTTGCTTCTGTGTAATAGGAGAAACTTCCTTCTCTTGGCTGGCGACACTTTGTTTGAATACACTCCTGGTGGATAGAATGTCCATATCGTTTAGTATGATGATGAATAACAATTCTGTGCAGGTATATGTACATGATGATAACTGAAATCTACAGTTCAGGGTAATCTGAACTTCCCCTCCTAGAGTAGTTGAAGGACGAGTGTAGCCAATATGCACAGTACTCTCTGCACAGAATTTCGTGACCCATTAGCCTCATTTGCAAATTGTTATGTTGTCCTTCAAGGAATGTTTCTATTTCACAAACAAATTGGCTTTACGTTAAGGTATCTATAGTTGAAGTTGTTTGAAATGGGTATTTGAGTATGGTTTCTATTATTAAGCTCGATAAGTTTTTGTTGGGTCACTTATTGGGAGTCAAAAGAGGATTCTAGATTTTGTGAGCATGCATTATAAGTACACCAAATGAATATAGGAAGGGTTTTCAAAGTGCAAAATAAGATCCAAAATTGCATGCATGATGATGGGACTCTCATGATTAGAAGTATTGTATTTTTGTCAAGAACTTTAGAGTAGAGTTGTATTTGTTTTTTGGTATAGTTATTCTTTCATTGTCTAAGACTATTTTCACCCTTGCACACCAAAGCTATCCAACTAACTTCTGGTGTGCTTAGGTGAAAAGTGGTACCCTACTCTTGTCTTGGGAGCTAAAATGGTTTGAATGGTTTGAAATTGTTAGTGTTTTTTTTTTTTAGCCAGAATGACTTCAATATTTTATTGCATGTTATTGTACATCATTGAAGATCTATGCATTGGTAATATAAAAAAGTTACATACATCTACTTCAAACAATAAACATGTAAAAATGAAAAATAATATTAATTTGAATGGAATTTGAAGATTTTTAATTAATCAAAGATTTGAAACCTCATTGTTATCATAGATAATATATAGGTTGCAATTTGAAATGTTGTTGCATCCACTTCAAGTAGATTTGAAGACATTTGTCCCATTGCACAATTAGTACAAATCATTTTAATTTATGTACATCAACCCAAGCTATTTTTTGGGATGTAATCTTTTTGTATCCAAAATGTTTGTTTGTAGATTGAAAATTTGACAAAATAGCATAACATTGTCTCTATTATATGCATTTATTAGTATTTGGTCAATAAAAAGTATTTGTTACTTATATCATACTAATTCTATATAAAATTAATTAAAAATTAATTTAATTCAAATCAAAAAGTACTTGTTAAAATAACTTAGTTTTGTTATCAGCAAGCATTGTGTCCAAAGAGACATATTTAGGCCGAGCCCCTTTTTTGAAACTTTTAGCCCAAGTCATCATCAACTTCATCCATGCTTGATGGTGGAGGTGCCTCATGCTAGTATAGTAGCCACATTGCACCGATATTGGGCTGGATTGATTTATAACATATAGTAATTATCAATAAGCAAGAGCTAAACCACTTTCCTTCAAAGATAGGGATATTTCTTCTTTGGATCGCTAGGAGTGAATTTAGTTTTATTTGCAAAAAGTCATTCATTGGAAAGTTGCCATCTTGAGGGCTCCCACTTTTAGGGGGAGCAAGAAAGACTCTTTAGCATTGGTTAATAATGTTATGCTCAAACAAATTTTTAAAGTTTTAATTTCAAAAATTCAACAAAAGTACAATTTATATCTAAAGAATTTTGAAAATTTCTATCATTGGCCAAAATAATAGTTTCAATTGATTGCAAAAAAGACATAAGATTTAGTAATAAGAACATCAACACTTTTTTCAAATAGTAAACTTTCCAATACCAAACAAATACTAAATACTTTGCGCTTATTTCCTTATGCTTTTTGCTTTACTTTAGCAATCTTAGTTTTGAATAGGAAAATAGGAAAAACAATACAATCCAGTTTGTGTAAAGAAGAAAAACTTGAAAAAAATTCTAGCCCAAAACATTTTCCAAAGTCAATCAATTACCATTAAAGGACTTTGTGGGCATTCAAGGGTTAATTTGCTTCATTCAAATCATTTTCAAAAAACAAATATTTGTAAATCTATTAAATGAATTAGACCAAGGTGCATCCAGTTTATAGATGTGAGAACCTCTAGGAGCTGAAGTCATCTATTTATTCTTCTATAGTGCATTTGAAAACATATCCTTGCATTTTTTTTAAAAATTGGACTATTCCCATGTCCTTAATTCTAAATGTCCAAAGAATATGGAATAAAGCTAAGTTTGAATATAAAATTTGTTTTGTTCAACATTATTTTTGATGTTTGCATCAAAAGTTGAAATATTTGTTGTTTATTCTTGGGCAACCGGCAAAGCTCCCTCCTTTGTTTATCAACAATATTGCATGGATTCTTTTGATATATTAGGTTGAGTTTTGTTTTATGTTTCTTTTTTTTTTTGCTCCATTACTTCTAAAGGCCATATTTTAGCTAGGATTTTGTTGCACTAATCACTTTCCAATGCAATCAACTATTTTCATTTGTGCCATATTTTTTTTAGAAAGAAGATGTTATGGTGCAGATAGGTTCATATTATCCATGTAATATGTAGGATTCAAAGCTAGTGTTTTTGAGCATACAATCATAGTTATATCATATGTTCAAAAACACTATAGAGCTCATTTTTTTCAAACTAAGCTTATCATGATACATTTCAGTTTAAAATATCATTTCAACATATACTAATATCTATGTGCAGTTGCAGCAAAAGATATGGGATACATATGTGTATGTATCTCCATATGCACGCACCTGAGTTCGTAAATTTGTATTTGTATCCATATTTGTATCTGCAAATCCACCGTGGAGCGTGTATCACATCTGTATTTCCACCGTGGACCCCAAATAATTTATTTTTGAAGCAACACAAACACGTCTGGATTGTAATGGTGGAGGAGTGGAAAGAGTTCAGTTATTGAGGAAAAACGTTAAATCGTGCCATCCTTTGTGGGCCCAACAGGGTAAATTCGAGTTTTACGAGGGTAAAAGTAAAAAAAAAAACCCTATGATTGAGCCGTGTCTAGGGATACTTACTAGCTCCCCTAGCTAATTTGGGGCCTCTGATTGCAAATATGAATTCAGATTTTGAAAAAAAAAAAAATTGTGACAAATAAAAAATTCCAGTGTTTTCCCCGGGGTAAATTTGGCCCGCAGGGCCCACAAAGGATGGTACGATTTAACGTCCTGGGTTATTGAGGGGGATAGTCTTTGTTTGGAAAATCTTTATTAATCCATTTCAATCAAATTTGAAAAAAATTCCTTCGCAAAATCCCCCAAAGTACATCATATCCCATTTCTCCAAATATCAATTCAAAGTTTCAAAATTGTCATCAATTAACAAGCTTCCGCCTTTTCCTCGGGGATGAAAAAATCGGCATTGACGGGTCACGGGTCAGTCGCCCTGTTGTGAGGGCCTTCTTCGAAAAGACCCGTCTTCTCCGATTTTGCTGGATGTGGTGTAGCCTGTGCAGACCGTGTTGCCGGAAGTGGTAGGACCTTCCTTGCAGCACGTTTCGCAAACCCTTTGGAGCAGCCTCGGCGCTGCCTGTTGATCTTGCGCTTGGAGAAGCTGATTCTTAGTTAGAGTAAGTAAGGTTGCTCTCATCAGTCATGGACAGCAACTCCTGATAGCGCCCTCTTGTGCTTCTGATCCAATGGAATCGAACCCAGATGCGTGCGATGCGAGACCTACCAATGTTTCATTGCAATAGCGGACTCCCCA